>CM069909.1:84027556-84627556 GCA_036172215.1 Camellia granthamiana | reverse complement strand
TGACATCGTTTTTTTTTTTTTTTTTTTTTCTTTCTTTCTCTTTTCTCTCTGAAGATGAAGAAGAAAAAGAAGAAGGAGAAAGAGAGAAGTGAGAGTTGGGAAACCGAGAGACAGAGAAATCATCAACATCAACAACAACAACAACACATCATCATCAACAACAACCAACAATCACAGAAATAAATAAATAAATAAATAAATAATTTAGACTCTAAACAACAACAACAATAAACAACACCGCATCATCATCAACACGTTTTGACATCTTTTTTTTTTTTTTTCCTTTCTTCTTCATCTGTCTTCCTATATCTGTTCTTCCTCTATTTTTTTCTTTTTCTTTTTTACTTCCATAACTCAAAACAAATAGAGAGATAGATAGATCTATACATACAGATCTATACAGATCGGGGAATAAAAAGAGATAGAAAGAGAGAGAGAGAGAGAGAGAGAGAGAGAGAGAGGTACACAGATCTATACAGATATGTGTATACACACACAAATCTATCTATGTATACATAGATCTGTGTATATACATAGAAGATGGAGGTACCGGTGATGGGTGGAGCTTCTCTCTTCTCTCTTCCTTTCTTTTTCTCTTTCTCTTCTTCTCTCTCTTCCTCCCTTCCTTTGTTTCAGAGATATAAGAGAGAAAAAAAATATATTATCCACAATAATGTCATTTTAGACAATTAAGCCATTCGGACCAAATATCTATATAACAATGAAGTATTATTCTAAATCAAAACGAACATAATGGGCATTTTAGTAAATAGAGTGGCTGTAACGGCTACTTGGATGTGTACCGTTGGATAAGTGTGGAAACAGTAGAGCACGCTCCACTAGGCCATCGCCGCAATCTTCCAGCTTAGGGCGAGAGAGAGAGAGAGAGCTCAACGGGTCATCATCATCGCTAAGACTCGGATCTTTCATTTCCTCTTCGAAATTTAGGGACTAGGGTTTTCTTCTACACCGTTCAATCGAGCAAGAGCTCGTGCTTGGTCGTTGAAAAGCATCAATGAACATCTTCAAGAAGAAAACCTCACCCAAAGGTGCCCTCTTTTGCTTCTTTTTCTTCTTCTTTTTTTTTTTTTATAGTGTTTTTCCTTTAATCTCTATCTAGTTGTACTCATCTGGGTTTTTTAATCTTATACCCATCTGGGTTGTTTTGATCTTAAACTCATCTGAGTTGTTTTTTGTTTTTGTTTTTAATCTTGAACTCATCAGGGTTACTACATTTTCTCTGGATTTCTACATTTGACCTTTTGCTTGCATTTCTATGGCATTGTCATGAATTTCTCAGATTTTGCTCTACCTGAACTTTACTTTAATCTGGGGGCTTCACTGTATACTTCCTCTTCCTCAATGCCCTAAACCTCTTCTTTTTTTCTTTATTATTATTATTATTATCATTATTATTATTATTATTATTATTTTATTATTTTATTTTTTTTTATTTTTTTTAAATTGAATTCAATAAGGATAATTTTGTGATTTTTTCTTCTTAGTTCGCAAAAAATCTTCTTAGTCTCACCCTTTAGAGAGTAATTTTATTTTGTTTTTAGTAGAATTTCTTTTCAATGGAAGTTTTACTTTTTATTTTTTTGGGTGTGGTTTTAATGTTGATACACTAATTAGAAGTTTTGCGAATTTAAACTATTAACAGATGCACTTCGCACAAGCAAAAGAGAAATGTCGGTTGCAACCAGAGGTACAGTCGGTTTCTTGCCCCTTCTATTGCCCCTTATAGAAGTTTGTGCATTGGATTTGTGGTCTATTTGTTTTGATGGAAATATTATTGGTAAATGAATAAATAAATGTTGTCCCCTTATCAAGGGGGAGAAAAATCATAATTGTTGTGCACCGCCAGTCACTAGTTGATCCTCCTTTTTTAGTAACAAAATGAACCGAGACTAGGATCAAACTAAGAGTTAATCATAGAAAGGATGGATTTGTGTATGAGAACGGATGGATTTGTGCATGGGTCGGATTGGGTCAGCTAGCTTCAAATCTGCCGAGTCAATTGGATTATTCTTATGGATTGAACAGGTTAGGCAAGTTCAAAAAGAAAACAAAAACTGAGGGTGAAAAAAAAATATTAAGATCACATAACTAACTAATGCAGCATACGAATAATTCAAGCTAAAAAATTTTAAGTCAAACTTGGTGTGTTACAGCACAATCAACAAATAAACTATTTCAAAAAATTGATTTTGTAGCTCAAATTTGACTTGTGAGAGTTTCATAAAGACTTGTTGTTTAATTAAAGGGGAAGGGGGAAGAGGTGAGGTTGCAGTGGTGGTAGAGGTAGGTAAGGTTTGCAACAGACAACCCCGTTGTAGTAAGTGCCAATAACTGTACAAGGGGCTAATCCTAAAAGAAGTCTTTTTTTCCTCCTATGAGACGGTTGCCAGTTGATTATGGTTTGGATAATTGACAGCTTGATCTATATATCCTGTTGTACTTGTTTGCAGGCATTGAACGTGAGATTGCATCTTTACA
Organism: Camellia granthamiana; assembly: GCA_036172215.1. NCBI lineage: Eukaryota > Viridiplantae > Streptophyta > Magnoliopsida > Ericales > Theaceae > Camellia > Camellia granthamiana. The sequence goes on along the minus strand of CM069909.1, from coordinate 84,625,057 downwards.
GATGGAGGTATGTTGCTATCAGCTACAGTTTATATGAGTTTCCTCAATGATCTTTGTATTTTTATCTGAATCTGGCATTTCAGGAAAAGAAATTAGTTGCAGAGATCAAGAAAACAGCTAAAACTGGAAATGAGGCAAGTCTAAGTTCATTTCTTGATGTTACTCAAGTTAGTACACCATATGGTGTGGATGTAGGAAGCACAAACATGCCAAAATGGGTATTGTGTCTATGTTTGACATGTATCTAACACAGACACGGCATGGACACACTTCTTCACCTATTGGACATGCCACGTGGCTTGTCTTAACTTTTAATTTTTTTTTTTTTTTTTAAGGATATGTCGACACTTTATAGACATACCTATCCTATGTCTAGACACACCTTCATAACACTTTTGTGGGTTTTATATTTTATTTTATTTTATATTTTTAAAAGCGTCCTACTAATGATAGCTTACGAATTGCAAATCACCGAAATATTTATAATCCCACACTTTCCACATATCTCAAAACACTTTTACATATCTCTATACACTTGTTACACATCCCAATACAATTTTTACACTTTTGCATATCTCTGTCATGTCCGTGTTCTAATTTTTTGAAAATCGATGTCTCGTATCTGTGTCTATGCTTCTTAGATGTAAGTTGTGACCCAATGATGACATAAATCGAATGCTAAGGGAGCATGTGAAAACATGTATTAGATTTAGAAAACTTATATATTGTTTTAGCTTTCGTGTTGTCATTGTCTATGGTAACAATATTTTCAGACTGGGGTTTGAGGTGTAGCCCTTGGAGCATAGACATACATTTATTATTTACAATACTCTTGAGAATACCTGTAAATTCCTAAGTTCACAAATTTACTTGAGTCATGCACAGACAAAATGTACTATTTTTTCCTGCATGAACTGTAACTTTGTTTTGAATCCTGTTGCCTATTTTCAAAATAGGGTTTTTCATCTTCAGTTTATAATTACCAATTGTTTTTATGTAATTCTCAGGCTGCCACCAGAATTTTAGCTCGTCAACTTGTTCGACTGCGGCAACAAATTACAAATTTGCAGGGGAGTCGCGCCCAAATCAGAGGTGTAGCAACTCATACACAGGTCATTATTATGTTCAAAAACTATTGTCCAAAATCTTAGTATCTTTTTTATTTAATATTATTTTTTTCTTTGACTATGGAATTGTTTACCTATATTTTCTTCTCTTTCCTTACTTCTACAGGCGTTGTATGCCAGCACTTCTATTTCTACGGGAATGAAAGGTGCAACTAAAGCAATGGTTGCTATGAACAAGGTATGCGTTTGAAGGATGTGAGAAATGATCCCATGTCCGCTTCATATGTTTTGCACTTTATAAAAACTGATTTTCTATGAGAGACATGTCAGAAATGATTTAGAAAATGGCTTTGTTATCATATTAATTTGTTTTCCCTTCTTTTCTTTTTCCCCGTTTCAGCAAATGGCCCCTGCAAAACAAGCTAAAGTAATAAGAGAATTCCAGAAGCAGTCGGCACAAATGGACATGACGGTATAGTACCTACTGCTTAATTATCTTCCATTGTATCTCTTACTTCCAAGATACTCTTCCACTATGGAGGAGGCGTGTTGTGTTGAACATGAGTACACTCTTAAAAAGTGTCTGACACTTCTTCAACGTGTCTTAATTAAAATTTTAAATTCATAATATCAGACACTTCAGCAACACTTCTTGAACTCCTCTTCGTACATGACCTGGCTAAGTTAGTTGCGCACAGATTGCTAACAAATTTTCTCCTTAAATGTGTTGCTTAAATCTGTTCTTTTTAATGAGTGTGCCTAAAAAATATCTTAAATGTGGATGGTTCTGTATATAGATTGAGATGATGTCAGAATCCATTGATGAAACTTTAGATAAAGATGAGGCTGAAGAGGAAACAGAAGAGCTTACCAACCAGGTGCAATATCAGTAACTTTCAGTCACTGTTTTTCTTAGTTTTCTGATATTCTACACTCCAATTCTTTGCTCATGATCTTTGTTTTGCATTGTTCATCTGTAGGTGCTTGATGAGATTGGTGTGGATATCGCATCACAGGTTGGTCACCATACCACATGGATTTCATGACATTAGGTTTTATCTCATTTTCGGCGATGTAAATGATTTCTGATCCTACTTGTTCTCTTTAACAGTTATCTTCAGCTCCAAAAGGCCGGATTGCATCAAAGAAGGTTGAAAGTGTTGTTCCTAGGTACGTACCACTTAAATTTGAAGAGAAATCTATGGCTTGGAAATCTCTGAAGGAATCGTTGTTTGGTACTTAAAAAAAGAGAGTGTTGTTTACCTTTTTTTAATCCAAAAAAAAAAAAAAATGGTTAAAGATGAAGAAGTATAAATCTCATTAAAGAGGCACCAAAACCTTCATGAAAGTATCTACAAAATCCAAAAATTGATTAGAGGCTAGTAATTTACTGAGGCCTCGTTTGGGAACAGGCTATTTTAGTAACTTTTTGGCTTTTTACGAAAAGATGTGCAGAAAAGTAGAGAGGTGATGTGACAAGTTTTAGTTGGCTTTTTGACTTTTTGGCTAAAATAGCCACTCCCAAACGAGGCCTCAATACTCACTCCAAACGAGCCACATCAAAGCGAATGAGAGCCTTCCTCCTCTTCTTCCCCACTTGAGCTCCCCTTCAAGAAAAAGGAGAGCTCCCCCCACCCTCCTAGGGAACACCCAATACTATCCTGAACGGCCTTGGGATCAAGGCGCACAACTCTTGAGCCGCCACCTCACAATGGAAACATGTTGGCTCACATATTCCTCATCATGCTCACCCATACAATACCAATTAACATTCACAATCCCTTTAGTCTAATTATCAACGGTAAGAATCTTGCCATCCGTAGCACACCAAAAAAAGCAAAAACAAAAAACACGTTAGACGGGTTTTTAATGCCTGCTAGAGTAGCATAATAATAAGACTTCACATTAAACTGGCCAGAGGACCTCAACCATCCAACAAGTCCAGCAATTTCCAATCATTGAGCTCTCTCTGAAGACCCCCCACACCCACATCCCAAAAAACCTGACCATCAAGCAACTGCAAGTAGTCACTAAACAGGGCCTCTCTGTCAGTAGCAATGTGGGCCACATTAGGAACATAGAAACCTCCAAGACCTTTCCACGTCCGAATTCTAAATTGACTTCTCTTTGAAAGAAGCTCCAATGTTGTAACTTAAGAACTTAGGAGAGAGACTTCTAGTGGGCCTCATTGTAAGAACTTAAGAAACCTAAGAACTTAAGAAGCCTCCAATGTTGTAATAATTTGCAACTCCAATAACTCCAAATGGCTTCCATGATTGACTTTTGTCTATAGCAATTTCTAGTTGCTTCCTCCTATTATACTATCTATAGAATAAAGTAGCTTAGTTTTTGAAATGTCTTAAAGATATATTTGGCTGGAATGGTTGAGATTAGTTTTAGGTTTGATCCAACGGTGTAGATGGTTTATTGAACTCACAAAATCTAGCCTAAAAGTGTCAATTTCAGTTGCCCCCAAATCTCACCAGCTACACTAAATCTCGTCAAACCCAAATTTTTGCAACAAACCTCTCGCCCTAACCCAAATTTTTATTGCCTTTGTTTCAGAACAACTTTTCAAACCTCAACCTAAAATTCTTGAATTTTTACATTTTAAAATGATTAAAAATGTCGTGCTCAATTTCTATTCGATCATATTTCATTTGTTCAAAAAAAAAAAAAAAAAAGAGACAAACAAACAAACAATCGGATAAGTGTTAGCTTCTCTAAATAAAAAAAATTACAAAATATAATAACAATTAACCAACCCGATAAATATTAAAATTTAAAATTGTTAACACTACTATCCCATGTAATATGGTTTTTAAAAGGTGAGTAACCAGATAAATATTAAAATTTAAAACTGTTAACACTACTATCCCATGAAATATGGTTTTTAAAAGGTGAGTATTACCATTTTTCTGTATTGTCATTTATTTATCTATACCTATAAAATAGGAAAATTCAATATCTATCGATATCCACTTACTCTATTTGTAACTAATTTTTCTTTATTTGAAAACAATTTCTATCTATTAGATGCAATTATTCTCTTTCTTTTTTTGTTTTTGTAATCAAGAATTGTAAAACTCTCATTCTTTTTATTGATGCTATCTAAACACATGCAATATTAGTGTAGTAAATACATCCTCCTCTAACTTCTAGTCATCATCAATATTAACGTCTTTGTTTTTTTTTTTTTTTTTGGGATAAATAAACAAATATTATTAAGAAAGCATCAAGATACAAATACAAAACGGCCTCTCCAATAGGGGAAAACAGAAAACAAGCACTATACATAACCATACATCGTCTAAAAAATCTAAAAAGACAAATAGAACAGTGCCAACTATACATAACTACAAGAAGATGATTCTCTAACCAAGAGAATCATCTAAAAGGTGCGCCTATTCCACTCCAACCAAACAAGCCACATCAAATAGAATGGCGCCAACAACAACACTCGTTAACATCGACACCGACGCCCAAGCCGAACACCCCGCCAAACCTAAAGCAAGTCCAACACCCCTTTCGGTTGAACCCAAACAATCTCGAAGAGTGAACAAAACCCACAATCACGAAACCACCGAACAATGAAGAAATAGATGGTCCGCCGACTCTGTATCAGCACAATACATACAACATCGATTCACTAAAACATGCTCTTGCCGCATCAAATTATCCAATGTGAGATTCCGTCCTAAGGTTGCCGTCCACATGAAGAAAGCAACCTTTGACGGAACCTCCGGCATCGAAACACTCTTCCAAGGAAAAACCCTTCTACAATCCCCTATCAAACCCCAATTTATTGACACAACTGTGAACTGCCCCTTTGTCCCCACTCTATTCCATAGCATAACATCTTGTCCCACCCCAGTAATCCCCAAACCATGTAAGAAACCCCACAACTAACTGAGCAACCTCTCAATCCTGCACCTCCCACTATAACTGAATGTCCCAAACCACCACACCTCCACCTCTTAAATAAGAAGCCACCGTAGCCTCCTGATCAATTGCAATATTAAAAATCAAAGGAAAGCGAGTCTCTAGCAAAACCCCACCACAACCTATCCTTCAAGAAGCTCAGCCTCATCCCATCCCCCACCTTGCCCTACCCACTTCCAAAACTCTACCCTTCCCAGCTAGATCTCTTTCCATACCCCACATCCATAAGTACAGGACACATCCCCCGAGACCCAGTCCCCCCTTCCCAACTATGTTACTTAGAACGTGGATCGTTCCGATACACGGAACGAGTACGTGAACGTAGTACGTCACATGCTGTAAAATGTGGTTCGATAGGAGTAAACTTGTATATATTATACTTAAGAATTTAAGGTACTTTTAGAGTAATTTTCTTTTAACAATTAAGTATTTAATAAAAAATTTTAGCAAATCATTTCTATGAAAATTATGACCCATTTTTAAATTTTTGTGTTTTCAAAACTAAACTCATCTTAGATTTTATTTGATTTTTTTTTCTCCAAAGTTAACATTTAAGGAAGTAAGTATATTAGAAAAAATTTTGGGAATCGTTTCGGATCACTAAATTTATTTTTTGGAATGGAAGTGTACCATGTTTTGGAATGTGTGTACCGATATACGTAATTCACTAGGGTATTAGCATTTTTTGGTAACATAGTTCCCACCCTATACTTGGAAGCCACCACCTTCCGCCATAAATCTATCATGCTCCAAAAGCAAAGCACCATAACCACTTCCCTAACACAGCTCTATTAAAAGCCACCAACCTCCTCACCCCCAAACCCCCTGTTTGCTTAGGTTGACATATCTGCCCCCAATCAACCAAATGGTACCTTACCCCACAAAAAATCCCTTTGAAGCTTCTCCAACCGCTACGTCACCGACACTGGGATAACATGGATTGACATGAAATAGATTGGGATACTGCGCAATACACTCTTGATCAATGTTAACCTCCCTCCTTTCGAGAGATATTGTCATTTCCATTCCGCCAAACGACATTAAACATGCTCCACCACTCCATCCCACACCCCCCTTCGTCTTGAATGAAGCCTCTAACGGCAATGGATAACATGGACCAACATGAAATAGGTCGGGGTATTGCTCAGTACACTCTTAATCAATGTCAACCTCTCATTTTGAAAGATATTGTCTCTTTCATTTCTACCAAACGACGTTGAACATGTTCCACCACTCCATCCCACACCCCCTTCGCCTTGAATGAAGCCTCTAATGGCAAACCCAAAGATGACACCCGGCAACGCCGAGACCATGTAGCCTAGGACTGCCTCTAGAATGGGCACCCTATCGACCTTCCCAACTGGAATAAGCTTCGACTTTCGCAAGTTGACTCGGAGGCCCGACACCTCGTCAAAGCAAAGCAAAGCAAAACACATCTTAAATGTCCTACTTGCGCCGCTTTAGCACCACAGAAAATTAAAGCACCATCCGCATACAACAAATGAGATACACCAATAGTAGCCCTAAACAACGATCCCATTGTCATAACGCCTTCTCAATATCCAATTTGCAAATCAAACCAGGGCGCTCCTGACGAATCCGAGAGTCCACACACTAATTGGCAACCAATACTGCATCAAGGATCTGTCTCCTCTCCCCACAAACGCATTTTGAGATTTAGACACCATAGCTGCCAAAACTCGTCTAAGTCTATTGGCCAAGACTTTAGCTAATAACTTATACACACTCCCCAACAAACTAATAGGCCTAAAATCACAAACATCTTTAGCCCCTCATTTCTTAGGAATCAAAGTCAAAAAAGTCGCATTCAAATTGTCCAGGCTCAAAAAAATCCTCCATTGTTGCCATCACATCTCCTTTAATCATCACATCTCCCTTAACCACACTGCAATAATGCTGGAAGAAAACCATAATAAAAAACCATTGTTGCCATCACATCTCCTTTAACCATAATAAATAACCGTCACATCTCCTTTAACCACACTCCAACAGTGCTGGAAGAAAATCATAATAAAAAACCATCAGGGCTTTATCACCACTCATAGCCCCTAGAGCCCCAAAACATCTCCTCCGTAAAAGCTCGCTCCAACTTCTCCCTATTCTCTCCTTTAATCATCACATCTCCCTTAACCACACTGCAATAATGCTGGAAGAAAACCATAATAAAAAACCATTGTTGCCATCACATCTCCTTTAACCATAATAAATAACCGTCACATCTCCTTTAACCACACTCCAACAGTGCTGGAAGAAAATCATAATAAAAAACCATCAGGGCTTTATCACCACTCATAGCCCCTAGAGCCCCAAAACATCTCCTCCGTAAAAGCTCGCTCCAACTTCTCCCTATTCTCTCCTAATATCACATGAAACTAAACACCTTCCAAACCCGACCTCCATGCCCCTTCTGTCGAAATAGATACTGATAGAAGCCCACAACCCCTTTCCTAATCTCCACATCCGTGTGCATCTCTCAGCCATCCACCTACATCCTACTGATCTGATTGACCCTCCGATGTGCATTTGCCATCCGATGAAAATTTTTTGTATTCCAATTCCCATCTTTCAACCACAAACACTTAGATTTTTGTCTAAAACACACCTCTTCCATACAGGAAATATGAACAAAGTCCTATTTAACCGCTTCCTTCCTGACATTATCACTAGACAACCCCCCTCGTACCTCTAGCTCATCCAAGGACTGGAGTAAGGACACCACCGCCACTTTTTGGCCCTCTAACCGACCAAACGCCTCCGTATTCGACCTCTTCAAATCTCCTTTAAGCATTTTTAGTTTATGAGCCAACACATAACTAGGAGACCCAGAAAACACATAGCTACTCCACTAGCCACGAACCAAATCCAGAAAGCATGCTGTTTGCAACCACATTCTCAAAGCGAGATGGCATGGGACCAGACTGAATCCCCCTACTATCAAGCATAATGGCCCTACTATCAAGCATAATGGGCCAATGGTCAGACACTGGCCGAGGAAGACGGATCTAAACAACCTTTGAAAAATGCTCCTCCCATCCTCCAGTAACCAGAAACCGGTCAATTCGAGACAACCTCTACCCATTTGACCACATGAAGCTTCCCCCTTGAATAAGTAAATCAACCAACTGCAAATTATCTATGAATGAACAAAAGGCCCTCATTGCGCCCAAGCTCCGAGTATTCCCCACCTTCTCCGATGACCACCGAACAACATTAAAATCACCCCCCACACACGATGGTACATCCCATTGAAACGCAATATTATCCAGTTTCTCCATGAACACTTCCCGCTCTGAATTTTGTATCGGCCCATACACCCCAGTAAAACCCCACCAAAAATTGTCCTCCACCTCCACACATCGGAACAAGCAGGATACTAAAAAACCTCCGACCTCCCCTTCTCCTCCCTCACCACCATTCTCCTATCCCAACAAAGAAGAACCCCACCCGTCGTGCATTTCTTGTAAACACACAATGTCATCTTTTGCGCTCCGCAGCCCTTCACTGCCACCTCTTATCCTTGTCATTCAAGCCCTGCACATTCTAAGATAAGATTTTTAATTTCATTTCAACAACAAAGGTCCCCCATGGTCTCTTCTACCTCCCATCCCACATTATTTGCTCTATGATCGTAATTCACATACATTCCAGATTTTTAAGCCCCCGATTCTTTTTACAAGGAGTTACAAAAGACCTAGACACCGCCTGACTAGGAGCCCCTTGTCGCCACGATGCCTCCACTGCCGTAAACTGTCACAATGCCTCCTTTTCATAGCCTTCAAACGACTGACTTCGCTGATGCGTTCCAGCACCCCCTCCGACACTACCTCAGCTGAAGGAACCTCCTCCCCATTCAACCCACTGTTGACCTCAAACTTTTTTTGGTTTTGTCCCAGAATTGCCTCTAACATACTCTCTTCTACCACTAGCCTGCGTCTCTCCACCACTGTCGTTTCCCTGCCTTTCGACTTCGAACTCTCCGACTGAGGACTAGTTGTTCCCCACACATCTGCCAAACATCCTTGCCCCATGTCCATCATCAGGTGAGTCTCGACAAACCACCAACTCCAACCCCGACGTCACCTTTGACCATCGTTGATGGTCGACTTCATTTTCCGATTCCACCCGACCCATCTTGCCTGGATTTGTCTTGTTCAAAGCACAACAATCAACATCTTTTTCAACTCGACCTACATCAATGAGGTCTAGGTTGGCTTTGGGCTGCATAGGTTGGTGGCCCCTTTTTGGGCTTGAATCACAAACTGAAGTTCCTACCCTTGTGTTTGCATGGCCCCACTCTTGATTCTCCTTATTTTTTTGTCAATGCCCACCTTTGTTGGCCCATATCTTCTTTACTAGCTTCTTGGGCCTTTCCCAGGCCCATTTGTCTAGCCCACATCAAACCCCAAATGTTGGGTGGATTTGCCTTGATTGCCTATAGACCCCCCAAATCTTCACAGAAATCTATGCTCTGATTGCACCAAACTCCTTATTTCCTTGTATGGACTGGCTCCCCTATCCTTCTCGACCGGTGGCAATCTCAGCTTCACCATTGGATCTGCCTTTACCCATACTGGCAACGAGAATTGCCACATCCCCCATTGGAGGGAGACTCGCACCGGTGTATTCTCCGAACATCTCACGCGTAGCTTGATAGAGCCCAGATCCACCGATGACTCATTCGCCTCCACAAAGCCGCCACACCGATCGCCAATAGCACGGTACACCTCTTTCCCACAGAGATGAATTTAGGCAGACCCACCCACCACCCAAATCCAGACACTCTTCTCAAGCCTCAAGATCTTCCTTGAAGTAAATAGGGCTAATGGGTGACCACCATTCCAGTAATAAATCACGCCCATCCACTATCCACCGCAGTCTCATCAACACCTCAGCCTTACTTCTGGTTGGCAAAACAAACAAGAAAGCCTTGTCTCCCAACGGTCGCACCTCCACCTTCCCTGATTGCTGCCACCAGTGGCTAACCCAGTCCAAGATGGCCGCAAAACTCAAGCCATTGCCACCCATTACTTACCAACAATCTGTTCAACATTCGGAACTGGCCCATCAACAATCTGTCCAACATTCGGAACTAGTCAACCTCCACCCCAATGTGGATGACCCCTTTCGACTCAGTATGGTTGGCGGCTAATAATGTTGACCCAGAAGTGGACACCACCTTCTTCGAACCACTAGGTTGCGATACCCTTTCATCGCTCAGCCCAAAGCCTTCTATGATCAGCGTCGCCCCTTCCCAGCCATTGCCGAAAGTAGACATAGGTATGACCAGTCATAGGTAGACATAGTAATAACGTCATTGTTAGTCATGGAGTACACGAACTTAATGAAGAATGAAACTTGAGTTGGTTTATTGAATCCAATTAGGGACAACATACAACCAGTCGAATTCAGGTGCCTGTTTAAATTTATATATATTTATATACTAGAGAATGGCCTATGTTTAAAGGCACTCTCAATGAAATAAAAGCTATGAAGCATGAACACCTCTCCGGAGGCAGTGTATGGGTGTCAGACACTATGGTTGGCGGCTGATAATGTTGTGACCCACTATGGTTGGCGGCTGATAATGTTGACCCAGAAGTGGATGCCGCCTTCTTCGAACCACTAGGTTGAGATACCCTTTCATCGCTCAGCCTAAAGCCTTCTATGACTAGCGCCACTCCTTCCCAGCCATTGCCGAAAGTAGACATAGGTATGACCAGCCAGTAATAACGTCATTGTTAGTCATGGAGTATGCAAACTTAATGAAGAATGAAACTTGAGTTGGTTTATTAAATCTAATTAGGGACAACATACAACCAGTCGAATTCAGGTGCATGTTTAAATTTATATATATATATACTAGAGAATGGCCTGTGCTTAAAGGCACTCTCAATGAACTAAAATCTATGAAGCACAAATACCTCTCCGAGGTAGTGTATGGGTGTTGGACACGCGATGGACACGTGTTCGACACTCAACCTTACGTGTCCCTGTTTTTTTTTTTTTGAATTTTTGCAAGCGGACACTCTTTCGGACACTCTTGAAAACACGTTGAAAACAGAGAGAAAACCCTAACCAGGAGAGGGAAACCCTAACCCATTGAAGATAGAGAAAGAGAAAGAGAAAAGGGAAGAACCTGTTGAAGCCCTAGATCGAGGCTTGCTCTGTTCGTCTTCGTCTCTGATCGAGGAATGTTTTTCGTGTCTCTCTGTTTGTCTTGTCTCTCTCTTTGTTCGTCTCTGTTCATCTTCGTTTCCTCTCTCTCTCTGTTCATCTCTGTTCGTCGCCTCTCTCTGTGTTCATCTCTCTTGTTTGCTCTCTCCCCTTTTTTGTTGGACTCTTTCTCTCTGTCTCTCTCTCTGTCTCTCTCTCTCTCTCTTCTGCCTTCCTTACCGTCTCTTTTAATCTTCTTTTTTTACCATTTTTGTAAATAAATAATATAAATAAATAAAAATAATATATATATTTTAATTTTACATATAATAAATAAAAAAATAAATATAAATAAATATAAATAAATAAATATTTTTTTTATTTTACATATAATAAATAAATAAAATTATATATATTGAGCGTGTCCCCAGCGTGTCGTGTTTCCTATTTTTAAAAATTTGCATCCACATGTCCATGTCCGTGCTTCATTGAATAAAATTTTAAACTATTGAAAAAAATCAGAATTCTAATTCCTTACATGAGAGGATAAGACCCATAAGAATAGGGGTACAATGCGACCCATAAGAATAGGGGTACAATGCTACCCATAAAATTCTAGACTATTGATGAGAAATCGGAATTCTAATTCCTTACATCAGAGGATAATAAGACCCATAATAATAGGGGATAAAGTGCTATATCAAGCCATACCACTTTGAGGTAAAATAGATCTTGTCCAATTTTCTATAACAATTATTTAAAATCAATAATCAAAACAAAGTTCAATATAGTTATTAAAAAAAAAAAAAAATTAACATGATATAACATTGGCAGCAACCTCCAAAATTTTGTCTCAACTTTTGTCTAACTCACTTGGTATCTTCTCCAAAATTCAATTATCTTTGTAAATCCTCTAACGCATGTATCATGAAAGGGAATTGTCTCATATTCACACCAAGGTAGCTCATCTTTTCAACAATAGAAGTTAAGGGAAAAACATGACTCTTATTCTATGCGCCTTTTTAAAACATGACGCATGTATTAAAAATTTTTACTAAATATATAATTTTAGAAAAAAAAAGATAGTCAAAAAAATCTACCAAAATAGAAAGAGATTGTCATGTTCAGGTATCATTTGCCCCACCTATCATTCCTCCATTTTCTATCTTTCTTTCTTATCTATTGATTCATATACTTTCTATTTTTGTTAAAAACAACTAGAACTCAAAAAAATATATATATAAATATATGTAAAGGATTAAGAATCTTCAACATAAAATAAAACCAATGCTAGCAAAAAGAAAATAATAATTATAAAATAAAACTAATAAAAAATTCACAAAATTCAAACATGCACCTGAATTGGACTGGTGGTATGTCCCTAATCGGATTCAATAAAACCAACTCAAGTTTTACTTTACATTAGGTTTACGTACTCTATGATTAATGGTGAATTAATATTGATGATGGTTAGAAGTTAGAGGATGATGGATTTACTACATTAATATTGCATGTATTTGGCTAGCATCAATAGGAAGAATGAGAGTTTTACAATTCTTGATTGCAAATAATGAAAAAGAATAATTGCATCTAATAAATAAAATTGTTTCCAAATAAAGAAAAATTAGTTATAAATAGAGCAAATAGATATAGATAGATAAGGAATTTTCCTATTTTATAGATATAGATAAATGACAATACTGAAAAACAGTAATATTAGTACCTTTGGAAAATTATAAATCATGGGTAGTAGTGTTAACAATTTTAAATTTCAATATTTATCTGGTTGATTATTTGTTATTACATTTTGTAATTTTCTTTTTTTATTTATAAAAGCTATCACTGATCTGATTGTTTGTTTATTTTTTTTTCTTTTGAATAAATGAAACATGGTCCAATATATAAATTGAGTATGACATTTTTTTAATCATTTTAAAATGTACAAATTCAAGAATTTTAGGTTGAGGTTTAAAAAGTTGTTTTGGAACAAAGGCGATAGAGATTTGGGTTAGACGAGAGAATTGTTGCAGAAATTTTGGTTTGGCGAGATTTGGGAGTAGCTGGCTAGATTTTGGGGAGCTAAAATTGACACTTTTGAGTGGGATTTTTTGATTTCAATAAAAACTATACTATCTACATTGTTGGATCAAACCTAAAATTAAACTCAACCATTTCAACCAAATGTAAGACATTTTCAAAAACCAAGCTGCATATTTTATAGATTTCAAATCCATCATGATAAAGCTTAAATTGAATCTTGAAATCCATAGGCAAACTATCAAAACCTAAGCTTGAGTTATTCTCCTTCAACAATTAATGTCAAATCCATGCATTTCAAATCCACATCTATCCAAACGGACCCTTAGAGCCCTTGTTGGTTTCCATTTGTGTTCTTAATTTGTAGTGCCTCAATCACAATAGATAGTATCGACAAAGATAACATATGATGGTTGTTGGTTGCAAGCCATCAATGGGCAGTGTCAATTGCAACATGGAAAGGAAATTGCAATCCTGGAAAATATAGAATTTTTTTAGTGTCTCAATTAGTCAGTGTCAATTGCAATCCTGGAAACATAGAAATATTTTGTCACTGGAGTTTATATTTCATGCTTCCAGCAACATGTTATAGCTGATTTTGTTCTGCTTTTCCCATAATATTTATGTACAAACACATGTTTGAGAAAATTCGTCATCCTGTGTTGATGACTGTTCTTCAAAGACAAATTGGAGTTCATGGCTGCATAAAACCCCTTTCATGTGGTTCTTCTAAAGATGGTTTTTAAATTACCATGATCGAGTAGACGCGGTAACTAATGTTATTTTATGTTTAAGTTGTACTAAATTATTTAGATAGAAGGTTGTTGAGGACAAGAATGATTTGTTAAATTATTTACCCTGGTGGTGGTTAACAAAAAAAAAAAATATAAAAAAGTTCTATTGATCTTGATTTCAAATTTTGAACATATTTCAACTTATTTGCTTCTTGATGTTTATTACCAATGCTTCATAATCCTATAAAAATATTTTTTTGATGAATATGCAGCTCGGAAAGTACAGATGTTGAGGATCTTGAAAAGAGGCTGGCCTCTCTTCGACGTATCTGACCTGGAAAGTTGTATTGGATAGCCATACCTCAGAATTTAAAAATTATCCCCTTAATCTTGTATAACTTGTCTCTTTGCTGCAAAACAATGTGTGTGCTTAAAGACTAGAATTTGTCATATAATTTTTGTTTTCTCCTGTTGCAGTCACTATATACTATTGTCAATTATGATGTTTGTGAGTTTTTAGAATAATACTAGGGATCATGAAAAAATATTATGAAATGCTTCATGAAGAGTTTCCATCCTTTGATTAGTGTGGTTTTTTTTATGTGTAATCTAACGGTGGAGAATCTTTCATGATATTTTTTTCATGATACCTATTATTATTCTTTTTTTTATTTTGTTTTTGCTTGTTTTTTTATTTTATTTTAAGAAATGGGTACCCGTACTGAATAAACGGACAAGGTTACCATTATACCCAGCAATTGCTGCATGGTTTGAAATTAGGGTAATAATTTTTATTTTTTTTCAATGGTAATTAAGGGTTTGAAACAATGCATGCTCATCAAAATGACTTGTAATTTTGGGTTCAATGCCTAAAACCTGGAAAACATAACCCCCCCCCCCCCCCCCCCCCCCCCCCTCTCTTCCGGGACAAGGTTACCATTATACCCAGCAATTGCTGCATGGTTTGAAATTAGGGTAATAATTTTTATTTTTTTTCAATGGTAATTAAGGGTTTGAAACAATGCATACTCATCAAAATGACTTGTAATTTTGGGTTCAATGCCTAAAACCTGGAACACATCCCCCCCCCCCCCCCTCTCTTCCGGGACAAGGTTACCATTATACCCAGCAATTGCTGCATGGTTTGAAATTAGGGTAATAATTTTTATTTTTTTTTCAATGGTAATTAAGGGTTTGAAACAATGCATGCTCATCAAAATGACTTGTAATTTTGGGTTCAATGCCTAAAACCTGGAAAACCCTCCCCCCCAAAAAAAAAAATGTTTATTTTTTTAAATGGATAGAAGAAATGGCTTTTTAGTCCAAAACAATTCAAGAAATGGCTTTTTAGTCCAAAACAATTCATTAAACATCAGTCAGAGGTGCCCCCCCCCCCCCCCCCCCCCCCCCCCCCGGGGGCATCATTTATTAATTTTGTTGTTCTTGTCCTCATATTTTTATGGAATGGGGACAGCAGGCTGTTCTGAGGCTCATTGACGGTGTGTTTAGAGTCTTTTTCGATAATCTGAATCATTAATGTTGTAAGATTCATTGAGTAGATCATTCATGCGAAAAATTAAGTAAATTAGACATTTGTACCTTTATAATAAGAGCACATTTGCTTTTTAAAAAATAAGCGGTTAATATGATTTTAATAATTTTTTTAAAACAATTAGGATTTGATCATGGAGTTATAGATGTTTAATTAACTTGATTTTTTATATAGATGATGTACTCGACAAATTTTACAATATGAACAATTTAGATCTCAAAATATACTCGGTAAATACTTCTAGAAGCCCTCACAATAGGGCTACTGTGTCATAAGGTACAACATCTCTCAACCCCATATTTATTAGAAGAAATAATTGTAAAAGTATTGAAGAACACAGATTTACTTGGACCTCTATATTTTTGTAATTACTTTGATTTCTTTATACTGATTTGTAATTTTTCTTGTTTATTACACTTCTTGAACTTTTGTGAAATTAATAGAGATCATTAAAAATCTAGGACCCATTTTATCTTATTTTATAAAAATATGAAAATTAGACAAATCACAAAAGAGTCGTGTTTACTTTTAAATGTCAATGAGAGGTAAACATGAAGCTTGTCGATTCTATATCGTGAGACTAGTGCATTACATAATGATTTTTGGGGCTAAATTGAATATGTAAAATTTCTCTTTAGTTTAACCAACTAATACAAGGAAAAATTCATAATTAAAGCAACAGTCAACAAATTTTCATCATTAAGGTTGGATTTGATCATTATTTTTAAAAAAAAAATTATAGATGTTTTTTAAAAGAAAAAATTCAAAATTTAAAAACTCATGTGTTTACCAATTGTTAAAAGAGAAAATTAGTATAAGGTTCCTTTTCCATTTTTAATAATGGAAGAGGTTCACAATATTATTTTATGATATCTAAGGTCCCTCTATTCTACATTCATTCATATATTGCAGAGAAATTTAACTCTTTCAAATCAACTCACCGATCTCTACGTCTCTTTCTCTCTCTAAAATCTCCAACTCCCTCTCTCTTTCTTTTATTTTCTTCATCACTCAAGTTTCGAAATCTTGGCACTATTTCAACAATGGCAACGGGCATATTGCAGTCCCAATCATCCTCCTCCTCCTCCACCACCTCCTGGCCTGGCCCCGTTGCTAAAATGGCTCCCCACAGCTCAGCCCTGGCCATCGCCGGTATGCGTCATCGTTGCCGATGCCTCGGCTCCTTTTCCTCCTCTGTTGGATTCGGCACGCGGCAGCATCGGAAGCAACGTTCTCAGGTTCTACAACGTCCTCAAGTTCAAAAGAAAAATTAGTTAGTTTTTTCTCCTCATTGTTGATAAATATATATATATGTATGTATCATATATATGTATGCATATATTGTTTGTGTTGACAGTGTTGAATACAATGTTTCCTACAAGCCAAAGAAATTTTGTGTTGACAATGTTGAATTTCTCTGGATTGCTAGAATTTTTCTGATTTGGCCACTTTTCTCTAGATTTGGCAATTTTCTTTAGATGACCCTTGAATTTTCTCTAGATTTGACAATTTTCTCTGGATCAAATTTTCTTTGAATTTGACAATTTTCTCTGGATTATCTTTGAATTTTCTGTGGATTTGGCATTTTCTCTAGATTACCCTTGAATTTTCTCTTGATTTGACAATTTTCTCTGGATCGAATTTTCAGATGATGGATTTTTAATTTGTTATTTTCCATTGAGACAAATGAAAACTTTAGTTTTGACAAGACAATAATTTCTTTATGAACGACTTTCTAGCCATAATATTTGAGGGTTGCACCATATTTGACAATGGTTCGTATTTTCTGTAGAATAATGATTGCTTGTTGAGGTAGAATCATTGGCTTGGGTTGGTTCTATCTCAATGCGTAGGAGATGTAGTCATAAAAGTTGAAACCTGTTTTCACAATATTAAGAAGTAAGGTCCCAAGAATGAAGATGGGTTGGAATTTCTGTTTGCATTCATGCTATCAATTGGAGACCATTTGACAATTAATATTGTGATACTTGATTGAAACAAGCTTTTTATGTAAAATTTTAGAATTTGTATCTGATGCAGATTTACCTTGTAATATAAATACATATACATATATCAATTATGACTTTTACTTCTTGATTAATAGCTCTGTTTTCTTTTGTTTTGTTATCTTTTAATACTTTCCTGGTTTGGAAGAGATGGATCTAGGTAGCAACTCTAAGTATTTGGGACAAAGACTCGTTGAGTTGAGTGAACTTTTCCTGATTTTGAGTAGTTCAGGATTTATGTCTTTTACTTGTGGCAATATATTGATAGCTGGTTAAAAAAATGACGAGTCTTGGAAACCTATCACTCAAATATGATGTTGAATTACAAGAAAGTGAAAGTGAATAAGAAATTCTTGATGAAGGTGATGAAGAGGTAGATGAAGAACATGATCAAGAACCAAAGGTCCCAGTACAACCCGAGCCTGTGGTGAATAAAGCTCCTGAAGTTTCTTCAGCATCTAAAGAGGCAACTAGAGAAAATTTCTTCCAACTTCATTCCTCATCTTTCCCCAAATTCTCTGGTTTGCTTATAATTATTGTTTCTCTTTTGCTTCTGAATATAATGAAACCTTGTGAATGCACCCTGCAATAAATTACAGATTTATAGTTCAGGAGAAATTCTTAACAACTCAAATTTATAGTCTAGAGAAATTCTCAATAATAATGAAGCCTTGTGAACTAAAATTTTTCTGTGAAGTCCAGAGAAAATTTGACCAGAGAAATTCTCTTGTGAACTAGAACTTCTCTCTGAAGTCCAGAGAAAATTTGAGCAGGAGAAATTCTCTGCGAAGTTCATAGAAAATTCGATCCAGAGAATTTCTGGATCGATATTGAGGGACGTTAGACCATTATAAAAAATATTGAGTGTCTTTTATACTATAAAATCTTAATACCAGAGATCTTAAAAAAAAAATTCCCCTTGTTAAAATTTGCTTTTTTATTATGAAAAAAATTCCATGGACTTGTTTGAACTTTTGTTTTGTGGGTACAAAGTGTGTAAACATTTAAATCAGTAATTATTAATTAAAGCAGTTTAGTTCTTTTAAGGTAAGAAACTGTTCTGGAGAAGTTAGGTTTCATCTATGCCAAGTGGTGTTGTTTGGCTTTATAATAGGATTAAGGGGCACTTATCAATAAGTCTCGTACACAAAATTTAAAATTCATCTAATCTTAAAACAAAATACTTGTACGAATTAGTCCTACATATTTTTAATTGTTACCAAAAACTCTTTTTTTTTTTAAAATTATTTTTATCACTTTAAAAATGTTGTTGCTACATCCAACAACTTCTATCAGACTCACCGAAGACTCGCTGGAACATTCAACGTTACCGAAAATTTGCCGGAGCATCACCGGAAGTTCGTTGGAGTGTTCTGAACGTCACTGGAAAATGTCAGGAACATTATTGGAAGACCCATCGAAATATTCAGAATATTGCTGGGAAAAAAAAAAAGAATAAATGGAGAAATTATAGTTAAACAACATAACAACAACAAACAACTAAGCAAATAATCTGTAATATTAATCAAACTGAAAAGTAAACTTTGAAATTATAAAATGGTATATTTTCAAAACATTATTCTATTAAGCTAGAAAACATGTAATGAAACTGTAAAATTTCATAGTTCTAAAAAATATTATGAAATTGCAAAATTTTGTAGTTTTAGAGTATGATTCATTTCAGCACCAAAAAAGATGAAACTGTAAAATTTTACAGTTTTCACCGCCTGTAACTAAAACTTAAAAACAACTTATTCAGAACTTGAAAATTTTCTACATTAAAACAGAAAAATAAGCGTATGTAATAGAAAAAAAAAAATGTAGAAAAATTGAGAAATCGAATGAAAGAATAGATATAGAAAGAATATTGTACTCCCGCAACTATTTGTGATTTAGATCTAGTCGGATCTCATGTAGATCTACTCAGATCTACAAGATCTGAGTAGATCTACATCAGATTTGAGTAGATTTACTCATTTTCTTCACCGTCGGTGCGGATGAAGTAACGAGTTGATGTCGATGGTTGGTGGTTGCCGATGAACTCCAATCAATGGTGGTCGTCAGTCACTGGTGACTATATACTCTCTCTGTCCCAAAATAATGGCCCCTTTTGGGGAATTCAACTTTTTTTGGTAATATAATTATTGCACTTTAAAATAGTTGATTTTCCAAAATTACCCTTTTGATAGTACATTTTTTGGGCATATAAATGTCATAATTGTACTTTTTGTATTGTTTATTAATTTAAAAGAAGGGCAAAATAGAAAATTTATATTATTTTTGTACTTGATTTTTGAAGAATGACTAATATTTTAGAACAATGAAAAATGGAATAAAGGACTAATATTTTAGGACGGAGGGAGTATTAGGAAGAGAAAGAGAATAAGGAAGGTGTGATCATCGGTCGTCGGACATAACAAAGAGAAGGGGAGAAAAACGTAGAAAAAAAAAAAGAGAGAGAAAAACATAAAATATAAGAAAAAAAATGCGGTGAGAGAGAGGAAAAGTGTAGGATTTTTAGATCCACTCAAAAAATTGTTGGATTAAATAATATATATATATTTTAAACAGGACCTAAGAATAATTTTTCTTAGGATTAATTAGTAAAAAATCTAAATTTGTTGAGCCATATGTTACATATATATATACAACAATGATTCATCCCCCCTTTTTAGGACCCCCTTTGGACCCCCTCTCCTCTCATTGGTCATTTTTTCTTTTTCTTTTTCTTTTTTTTTCCTGCTCCTCCAATCACCTCTTGCCACGTGGCAAAGGGGGGTAAAGGGGGTGACCCCCAAAGGGGGTCCCAACCTATTCTTGTCGAAGGTTAAGCTGTTAGGAATAAAATCTAACGGCATTCTCTACACGAAAAATAATATTTTTTTACTTATTCAGGAAAAAAATAACATTTTAAGAGATGGTCAAACAATATAATTTTTAAAAAAATATTGACTAGGACAATGATTAATCCATATAATCCCCTAATAGTGATATGCATGTAAAAAGAAAGGGAAAATTAATGAAACATCACAATTTAACTTTTGTATAATGAGAAAGATTTAAGATATTTTTTTTATTAGATAAGGTTGCTTAACATTTTTACAGAGAAAATTTAATTCAGAAAAATTTAAATTTTCATAGATAAATTTACTTAATTTTTCAAAGAAATTTTAAATTTCTCTAGTATGATAGAAAATTAAAATTTCTTTAAGTTGGGATGAAATTTCTTTGAGTCGGGTAAAATTTCTCTAAATCGAATTTTTTTTGTAAAAATATTAAGGGACCTTAACTATTATGAAAATATTATATGTCTTTATCTTATAAAATCTTAATATCAAAGATTTAAAAAAAATCCTAAAATATATATATATGAACAAAAATATATGAAATATGTATTAAAATCAGGCTCGGTTTTGAGATTTTCGGGGCCCAAAGCCAATAATCAATTACTAAATTTCTGGGGCCCTTCACATTTTTTTTTTATTGAATGAAAAAAAAAATTAAGGTAAAGGATAATTTCTTTTAAGAGTCATGATGAGCTGAGATTAAAATATTTTTTTAGATCAAAATTCAAAACAAGAGCACCACCACTTAACAAAACATAAAAATTTTAAATTATGTGATGTGAAAAATTTAATTTAAACAAATTCTTCTTGATGATGTAAATACCAATATTATTATAGCAATCAATTGTGCAAAAGACAAGACAAATATTTAATTAATTGAATGGAAAAAAAAAACAAAATTACGTGTGCTTGCTATGCTGAGATCAAAATATTTTTTTAGATCAAAATTCAAAACAAGAGCACCACCACTTAACAAAATACAAAACTTTTAAATTATGTGATGTGAACTATTAAACTTAAATAAATTCTTCTTAACGATGTAAATAGCAATATTATAGTAGCAATTAATTATGCAAAAAACAAGATAAATATTTAATTAATTGAATAGAAAAAATAAATAAAATTTACCTGTTTGCTGCTGCTCCGTCCCTATATTGTTAGTGT
Source organism: Camellia granthamiana (assembly GCA_036172215.1). Lineage (NCBI taxonomy): Eukaryota > Viridiplantae > Streptophyta > Magnoliopsida > Ericales > Theaceae > Camellia > Camellia granthamiana. The sequence continues at coordinate 84,603,535 of CM069909.1, read as the reverse complement.
GTGCTATATCAAACAAATGTACGGAAGGTTGGATTAATAGAAGATAAGGTTAGGAATTAGAAAAAAATGGGCCTTTCAAATGGTTGGGCTGGGCCTTGACTGTTGGCCTTTTAATGGGTCTAACAAATTAAGTTAGTTTGGTCCTTTTTTTAATTTTTTTAGGCTTAAAACATACCCAATATATTATACTAACTTATAATAGGAGGGGACCCCTATTTTAGGCCTATTTTGAGGGGCCTTAAGCCATGGCATTGTGGGCCTATGGCTAGGGCCGGGCCTGATTAAAATTTATTTTTTTAACATTATCTTTAGCAGAATCCAAATTATAATGTACTCTTTATTTATATTTTATTTTATTTTCAAAATGAATTAATAAGGTCTCGTTTGGCAATATTATATTTTAGCTTAAAAATTAAAAAGTCATTAAAAAAGTTAAAAATCTTGTCAAAAATTCTACTTTTTCTCTATTTTTTACATATCTTTTCATAAAAAATTATCTCAAATATATTAATTTTTTTATTTTATATTTTAACTCAAAAATTTAAAAATTATTAAAATAATTTATTCCCAACCTAAATACAGCCACTTGACCTCTTGGCTAAAAAAAACAAAATATAGACTTGACCAAGCTCCTATTATACTTGGCAACAAGAACAACAAAAATTGAAGCATAAATAGAAAAAAAGGTTTCCAATTTTAATAATATATTCTTCTCATCGACAGATTCTAGATATTCTTTCTTCTTCCCCAAAGACGATCATCTCGCTGAAGGGAAAGAATTTCAAAATCTTCATCGAGAAGAATATATATATATATAATAATCCTAATCCCAATCCAAATCCAATTCCAAATCCATTTCCTTTTCCCAATCGGAAAATCTAATTCCCCTCTTTGGAAAATCCAATTTTCGCAGACAAACCTCGATCGATCATCTTTCCCAAATCTCCCAATTCTGACTCTCTATCTCCTAATCATTTCCGTCTAGGGCTTTTTTCAATTTCACATCGGATCGGTCACTTTGACTCGAAGTTTTGAGGAGCCTCATCACTTGGTAATCGCTTTTCTCTTTCTTCTCAATTGCTTTGATTTTTCTCAAATTTGGTTCGATTTGGATTGTGGGATATGGGTTTTGTTTGTGAATTGTATATGGTTTTTACTATCCGTATTATAAATTTTATTTATTTATTTTGTTTTTGTTGTAGATTTTGTAGCTGGTTCCTGTTTTATATTCCTATGTTTGATGTACTTCTTATTGGTTCACTTGTTATGAGTAGTGCTTCAGATTTTTCCAGGTAGATGAATAATGTTGAGTTAGTACATCAACTAAACTTCTTCAGCATGTATTATTGTTCACAAACATAGTTGTGAAATTGAAAATTGCATCATGAATTGAAATCCTAATTTTGTGAATCGTAAATCGAATTGAATTGAGAATGGTTCAGATTCAGTACAAACTATAGAAAATAATGTTAACCAATATTATGTATATATAATAAAATAATAAACTTGGACACATCTTATTAATGAAACCAGCTTAAAGATAGTTCTCAAGTTTGGGTTGTCTGCTGAGTGAACAAACCAACATATGAGCTGAGCGAAAGTATTTGTTCGGCTAATTTGCAGCCTTAGTTGAAGGTACTCCAAGATATGCACAACCTGCTGGGCTTTCCTAGAAATTGTAAAGTTGTAGAACTCTTATCTAGACATGATGGAATATTTCAGGACATAGACTTGGGCCCACTCATATAATCTAGATCAAAGACTTGGTGCAATCTGTGCTTTTGTTAACACACCTTAACCAATATTTAAACTTGCTTTATGCTTTTACAGTGACTCTTGCATTATCATGTTCTTGTTGTTCTGGTAATGGTTCTTAATGCACAGTCCGAATATTCATTAGTGAGAGACAAAGCGCATTTCATTTACTTGTTATCCTCGTATTCTTCTTCTTTTCTTTCTTTCTTTATTATTATTATTATTTTTTAATTTTATTTATTGTAAACTCAATTGGCTAAAGTTAATTAGATGAAGAGCTCTTGGCAAAGAGTTGTGCCATATTCTCTTTTGGTTGAAGTGTGGTGCATAAATCTTTCTTCATATCTTCTACTTTCTCAACTCCTATAAAAATTTGGCATAAAAAAAATTGTAGTCTGGTACTGCTATGACTTTTATAGAAATTGATTAATTTCGATATATTAAATGAAGCACGACTATCTTGGGCCTACTTTTAAAAAATGCTCAGTAATTTCTTTTGTGGGGTTTGTAAGATCTCCATTATGATTACCGGGTGTTGTGGTGACTTTTGAAACTTTGGCATCACAGATATGCAGAGCCAGATAGTGTGCAGTGGTTGTAGGAGCATTCTTCTTTACCCTAGGGGAGCATCAAATGTCTGCTGTGCATTATGTAATGCAATAACCTCAGTCCCGCCTCCTGGTATCTTCTATCACTTTTTACTTTAACCTGATTTAGTATCTGAGAGCATCAACATGTGCATTTATTAATTAACACTTCTCACAAGGTCCTTTCCTTTCTGTTGTTTTTGTGCAAATTCTTGGTAGTGGATATTGGGGGGAAAAATTGATGACACTAGTTGTGCAGGTGTCTACTGTCAAAAAATGTATAATGCTGACTAGTTAACCTAATAACCAACCATTTACTACTTATGGATGTGGACAGTTGATACTTTGACTCTACCGTGGTGTACTTATTTGTCTTCATTCCCAGAGCCAAATCACCTTAGTAAAATTTTCTTTCATTTTATCTTCGATAGGCATTGTTATCAAATCGCAAACTGAATCATAAATTGTTGCTTCTGAAATAGTGAATCGTAAGATTCACTTTATTTAATTTATTATATAATTTATATATTTATATACATAGTGTTTAAAATGAAGTAAATATCAATATGACTAAATTGTATATTTGTTTGACCATGCAAAATCACATATATCAATATAATTAATTGATTTCTTTTTTATTTCTTGATAGAGATGCAGAAAAGACATCGTTCATGTATTATGCTAACAAAAACAAAAACATAACTGAATTGCAATGAATCATAACAAATCGCAATTTGAATAGGACTATTCTAAAAACCATGCCAATGGATGGTACTTCTATGTCACAAATTTATTCATCGTTGATTTTGTCTTTTCTCATTTTACCACACATCCATCTCAACATCTACATCTTGGCCGCACTCAATTTGTCAACATATTGTTTCTTAATTGCTCAACATTTTGAATTATAATACCTGGCTGATCTTATCCCACCTTGTAATGTTTTCATTTTAATTTCATCACAGGATATACTGGAAAGAAAAGATACACTTGAAGCACCCCTCTTACACCATCATCCTTCTTATGTATAAATGAGTCTTAGGTATCAAGGAAAAGGAAAGCTAAAATTTCAATGGTTTTTCAACCAAGGATCAAAATATTGTGTAATTTCCATGCAATCACTGGAAACATTTCTATTCCTGTTGGACTACAACAGAACATGGATTAAAAATTGAGATTAACATGCTTATATTCCAAGAAGCATGGGCTTCAAAGGTGTTGTGTTTTCCTTTTGCTTCGAACACAAACACTTGTTAGACGTATGTCTAAATGTGTTCTATTATTATTTTCTAATTTTCAGAATTGGACACACTTTTGATAAATTTCCATCACTTAGACATACATGAGACACATCACATGTTTGAAGAAAATAACTTTTTGACGCTAGTGATTTAGATCAAAATAATGTGGATGCAAAACTATTAATCCCTCATCTTTAAATTTTTGCAATTTCTGGAATCTAAAGCCTAAAATTTTCAATTTTTTTATGAATAGAGCTTTCTAGAAAAAATATTATGAATCTTCACACTTTTTTTTTTCTCTCCTACATATAGAATGTGGAAACAGATTTCTTTAATCTTTTGATATAGTAAAATAAAAATTTATTTATAATGTAAAAAATTAATAAATTTTGCATTATTTTCATGTATATGCATAAACATATATTTTTTTTGTTGCCATGTCAATGCCGTGTTGTGTTATGATTTTTTGAAAATTGGTGGCATGTCTGTATCGTGTTTTATCCACGTCTTGTGTCCATGTCTGTATCTGTATTCGTGCTTCTTGAAACAAAATTGTTTACGTTGAAAAAAGAAACGATTTAAACATATGGAGATGTCAAAATTTTTCATCTATGTTAACTACAATTGTATATTTTTTTCTTCCCCATAAAGAAATGGAGATTGACATGCTGAAATTAAATTCTTTGAGAAATAGCCTATAAAGAGTACACTAAGAACAACAAGAGGTTGGGGAAGAACTTATCATCGCTTAATGGGTTTGATCATGTCATGTGGGAGTTATAATTAGTTTCTCTCTATTTACTTCTAGTCATGACTTCTACTGTGCGAATACCATTTTCTGTTGATTTGGCCTTGATATGCATCCTTCAGATCAGAGTATGGCTTGATAAGAAAAGGAAAACCTTTGCATATGGTTCCTAATTAAGACTTATCGGAAGGCCTCGTTTGGGGAAACATGCTATTTTAGTAACTTTTTGGCTTTTTGACTAAAATATAAGGTAAAAAAAACTAGTATATTTGGGATGACTTTTTAACTTTTTACAAAAATACGTGTAAAAAGTAGAGAGAAAAGAGAAATTTTGACTTTTTTGTATAGTTTGTTGGTTTTTTGATTTTTTTAGTGACTTTTTGACTTTTAGGCTAAAATGAAGCGTTGCCAAACGAGGGGAATCTACTCTCAAAACTGATGTTTCTGCACTAGTCAAAGCAATGTTTTGAGTTGTTCTTTAATATATCTTGTTGCATTTCATTTTTGTGGTGGCATAAACCTTTCTGGATTTATAGTCATCAATGGATTTATTTGTTGTAACCTAGGAAGCATGGGTGCGGGTGCACTAACATGGCCAAATTAAAAAAAGTAGGATATGGTTTATGTCCATAAAAATATTTTTTTTATAATTTGTATTAGTACATAATATATAATAATTAAAAAATCAAATACAAAAAATTATTGAAGTATTTTTGTAATGGTCAGAAAAAGAATCCCAATTATTTTTTTACATTTTTAATAATTACAAAGATAGGCACATTATAATTATTCTAGTACCCCTATATTTGGAAAAAAAAATACTTTTGTGCCTCATTGTATCCACAAAAGTACTTGAGCAGTGCCCATCCCCTACCTGAGCCATACCCGTCCTGTACCCAAGTATTTCGTCAATCTGGTAGATGTTCAGCCATACTGATATGCTTACTTGTACTGGGTAAGTACGTGATACTTGTACGGCAATATTTTCGTAGTACCCAATGCTCCATAGGTTGTAATGTGTTGCCTTTCCCACTTTCATTTCCCATCTCATCTTGCATACTTGCCTTGGTGGCGGATTAGCATGCTCACTTTCATTCCCATTTCATGCTCATTGACAAGCCTTTTTTTGTATTTGATCAATGTGGCCACTCCATCCAAAAATAATTGTTAATCAGACAGACTGTTGATACTGGAATTATATATGGACTGCTGGGTGCACACACTGGGAAGTGTTATTTTACATCTTGACTTTCTATGTATAGATTGCTCTGTTGAACAAGACTAGGGATGCTGTATTGTACATATCTGAGTTAAAGCTCGTCCCCAAATGCAACATAGGCAGTTTGATATAGACATGGTTTCATTTGGGTCATGTAAATTGAGTAAATCTGAGAGGGAAAAAAAGGTGACACATTTTCTATTAATTTATACTTGAGGGCAGGCATCACATGGACACATTTCACATTTTAGATTCATACTTCTAAGTCTTCACGAGGGCTGTGAGCATTGGAGTCATTTTATAGATTAGATTAGACACTTTCTAGGAATTAGATACTGAGTTTTCTGGCTTTATCATCTAAGCTACTGCAAAACATGCAGGAATGGAGATGTCTCAGCTTATATGTGGAGGTTGCCGTACATGGCTAATGTATACACGTGGGGCTACAAATGTGAGATGCTCCTGCTGTCAAACAGTGAACCTTGCACCAGGTACAACTGTTTGGAGACTCTTATCTGCATGTAGAGATCAGTCCCCGCTATATATTGTAATTTCAATGCTCGGGTTAAGGAATCTCATTTCTGATGTTTGCTCCCCCTGCAGCCCCAGGCCTCAACCAAACTCTCTTTATGGGAATATTCCTCATTACCTCAACGGACATTAAATTATGTCCTCCTACATTTTTTTTAATAGCGTAGTTCAAGGAAAAATGGGAAATGACAGTTCAATACATCCTTTTCTTCTTCTTCTTCCTCCTTTTTTTTGATGACTTTTCTTTGTTTATGTCATTTCCATGAACAGTCACAAGACCTATTTAGATATACTAGACATGAATGGTGATGTTTGAATTATCAGGAACCCCTTTCAGATCCATCCTCTGACACTGTTGCCTACATAAGATGCAAAATTATTAGTTATTCTATAAATAGGAACTGGTCTATTGTGGTTCTCTGCCGAGGCAAGTTTATGATCTGTGTATTAGTCTACACAACTCATGGAAAGGAATTTTTTGTCTAGAAGTTATTAGATACCACCTAAGTCAGAAAACTGCAGGCATTTTTTGAAGAACAGATGTTATTGACCTTTTATTTTATTTCCTTGTTTTGTTTTCTTTTGGAGAAGTCCATATGGTAACTTTCAGAGCTTATGTGCGAGGATCTGGAAAGATCCATGGCTTTCAATTTTTGTCCTGCATGGTAGTATGTGAAATTGAGCCCTAAAATCGGAGTAGTGGCTAGTGAAAATTATATCTGTGAAGTATTTTTTAAATGATACGGGCCCACTCTTTTTTACTAAAATACTTGACACTTGCCTTAGTGGCAAACCAAAAAAAGCCTGTAGGAATTCAGGTGAAGTAAATATGTAGAATTCTTTTTGTTTTTGTTTTGGTCCCATTGTTACTTATGCTAGACAACCAGCATGTGCCTTTGTACCTTTTTGTTCGTAGATTGGACACTTGGATTGTACTACTAGTTTCCAACTTTCAAATCATGCTGCATCATATTTTTTTCTCTAGATTTTCATTCTTTGACTGACTATTTCTGGCTAATTTTTGGTTTATAATTGTGTATGCAAAAGCGTCTAACCAGCTTGCTCATGTTAACTGTGGAAATTGCCGTACAACGCTGATGTACCCTTATGGAGCTCCATCAGTCAAATGTGCCATTTGCCACTACATTACAAATGTTAATGTGAGTATAAGGAAATCTGCTTAATAGTTTCATTTAACGTTGCTAGATCATACCATCATTTATTATTTGATATAGTCCTCTCCTCTCTCGATTTCTCTATTATTATATTATTTGGCATCACACCTAGAGTTAGAATCGCATCACACTATCCCAAAGTGACTTCAAAAGCTCTGAAAATTCTGACATATTCTTTATTGAATTAGAAGCATTACATGGCTTTAAATAGAATATTGAGGAGTTCTTTTTTAGAAACAATTGACTTTTTACTTCTAAAAACAATTTAATCCTAAATAAGACTTATAAATAAAAAAACTCAATTACAGCACTTGACCATATGACGACTCATAGGTGACACCTACAACAACCCATGTTCAGAAATTCTGCAAATTACCAACTAGAGTAATACCTGGTCTAAATAATTATAAATAAGACTACTAAGCAAAAATTTAATTATACATGTTTTCCATTGATCCCATTTGAGTTTGGCTTCAAAGCAGCCAATTTCCAAACTTAGTTTTTCTTTACGCAGTGTTTAGTTGAGGGATTTGGAAAGGAAAGGGAAAGGGAAAGGGAAAGGGAAAGGGAAAAAGTGTATGAAACTAGGTGAAATGTAAATATATTTTATTTACATTTAGAGAAAATACTTCTTACTCAACAAGGTTCTGAAATCCCTGCGTCACCTTTCAAATTACCTAGTAATGATAATGAAATTAAAAAAGTTATTGAACAAAATAATTATACCAATCAATGTTTAAATACAATTGGGAAACAATTAGACAAGATAGAAACCAATTTAGAATCTGCTCAAACCACATCCACTAAACAACCTTTAGATCCACCTTTACTTAATCTACCCAGTAATCGTTCTAAAAGAACTAGTTTAGTCACCAATGATCATTCTACTGTCAAAGCTATTGAAAAATTATTTACCAAACTAACTACATCTGATAATGCTTCACCCTCTAAAGATAAAGGTCTTACTGTTCTAAATCAACAACCTAATACTGAAACTGCTTCCACCCAATCTGACACTGATGATAACATAAATCAATTAACTCAACAATTCCAATCCTCTCATCTTAATAAAATTCATTATCCCAAAGTTAATCCTCAAACTACTAAAAATTGGTATTCTCGACCTACTCCTCCTGATCTCCAATTTGAAGAAACTAATCTTAATAATCAATTTTCTGTTTCTGCTAAAAGATTATATGAATGGAATATTGATGGTCTTAGTGAAGATCAAATTCTCCAAAAATTAAATCATTTATCTATGGTTTCCAATAGTTATCTCTCCAATTATCCCCAATATTCTCAATCTGAAATTGTTACTTTAATTACTTCTGGTTTCACTAGTATGCTCAAATCTTGATGGGAAAAATATTTAACTGAAGATCAAAGAGAATCCATAATTTATGCTAATCAAACCGATGATAATGGTCTGCCTATCTTTGATGAAAATATTGGATGTTGCCACCCTGATGGTATTAATGCATTAATTTATACTATTGTTAGACATTTTATTAGTACTCCTACTAATATTTATTCTCGCATACATGATCAACTTAGTAATCTTACTTGTCCAACCTTAAGTGATTTCCAATGGTATAAAGATGTATTTACCTCTAGAGTTATGTTAAGAGAAGACTGTACTAAATCATTTTGGAAAGAAAAATTTATTAATGTATTACTTAATTTATTTGCTCACAAAATTAGAGACGTTCTTAGTCAACCTACTGGTGTTATAGAATATGATAATTTAGTCAAAAAGTCACTAAAGACAAACATAAAGCTAAATATGAATTAGGCAATTTCTGTGACCAATATGGTTTACCTCCCGTAGCTCCTTCTCGAAGAAAATCACATAAATATTCTAAGCATAAAAATAAATCCAAATATTCTCATAAATACAACAAGAATTATTCCAAATCCAATGATAAATTTTATACTATTTTATTTATATTTCACCTACCTTTTCTCTTTCTGTTTCCAAATCCCTCCCAAATCCTCCAACCAAACGCAGCGTTAATCTTGCTTTTTCTTACTCATTTTATGGATTGCACGAGCACTTTCTCCTGATATAATTTTATTTCCTTATCAGAAAGGGGGAAAAAAAAGAAAAAGAAAAAAAAAAGAAAGGGGATTTAACAATGGTGGATGTGAATTATGACTCTAATCAGACTACAATGGTAAAATAGCCTTACTGTAGGCTAGCCAAAATAATTTGGACAAGGCTTTTTTACATTTTGTTGAACTTTGTTCTATTGGCACTTCAGGGTTTTTCGTTTGTAGTTAGTGATTAAGATGAAGATGGTGTTCAAGCTCATATGAAGACTTGAACCCAAAGCTTGGGTATGACAATCATTAGACATTAAGGAACATTGGTACCTTCCCTATTGTCTTACAAGCTCTAACTATTTCATCCTAGAATATTTACCAAGTCCAATACTTTTCTCTTCAATGGAACCATGGTAAATAATAATAATAAGGATAAATTACACTTACCTCGCTTTAGGTTTGTAAAAAATACACTGGACACCACTAGTTTGACATAATTATACTGTGCTCCCTTAACGTCTTAATTAACTCATATTCCCCTTTCTATTAGTCATTTGTTAGTTATTTGAATGAAAAATGATGTTATAATCCCTTTTATACTATAATATAGATTTTACCTTTAATCCTACATGTGTTTACATATTACTTGTATTAATTTTGTTTGTTTTAGTCTTATTAAAAGGGATATTGGTGTAATTATGTCAAACTTGTGTGACTTGGCTTATTTTTTTCGACTTCATGGGTAGTCAGTGTAGTTTACCCTAATTATTAGTTATTGATTAACGATTAGAAGAGTTTTGGTTGAACATCTTTTATCACATTTGACCCGTAGGCTAAGGGTGCGAATGGTATTGTTTTTGTTTTCTTCGTCTTGAAAATAAGAAACAAATTTGACCCAGAAGCTTGCTTTTCAATTTGTTTCCCAAAACTGTTATTGAGAAAATTTTCTGGAAACACCTCATTTTATAAAAGAACACTTATAAGGTGAAAAACTATTTTTCACACAAAATGAAAATGATATGAAAACACGATGTTTTTAATCTTTTCATTCCTTTCCCGAAAAACGAAAAACAGGAACATAAAAAATGAAAATGTTACCAAATAGAAGTTCTGAATTCATTTATTTTCTGTGAAGATGCATCTGAGCATTTTGAATGGTCCACAATCCACGTCATTATACTTAGAAATCAATGCTAATTTAAATTTGTCAGATTAGGTAGTGTATTTTTAGTTCAAATTCCATAGTGCAACTATGCAATGCTGCTGTTATTATTGTTATTATTTTTAGCTCACTGCTGAGTATTTCTCAATTCTCTTTTCTTATTTATCCTCTAGATGGGCAATGTGAGGGTCCCCATTCCCATGCACAGACCAAATGGGGCAACTACCCCTGCATCAATGCCCTCCACTTCAGCAGTAAGTTAATTTGTAGTTCACCAAGTGAAAGTTTTATATGGCTTATCTTATTATACTTGTTCCGTATTTAATCCTTTTAACGTCGTTGAATCTGTTGCAGGCAATGCCTCATTCTCAGACCCAAACCGTTGTTGTCGAGAATCCCATGTCGGTCGATGAAAGTGGCAAATTGGTACAATTTTCTTGCTACTTTTCCCCCCTCTTCATCCTACCCTCCTGTACTTGCTACTTTAATTTTGCAAAAAATTCACAGAATCAGATCGTCCCACCCCATGTGAGAGACTTGTATCCGGTTCTGTGATCGGATTCTGTGCACATAGAAGAACTATGATCGGATTCTCTGGCACTTTTATTTTGTGAAAGATTCACATAATCAGACACAATTCGCTCATGTATGTGTGGGTCCCCACCTCATGCGGGAGACTTGTGTTTGGTTTTGTGATTGGATGCCGTGCACATTGTTTTTTCATAGAAGACACAGATGACTGATATAATTGTGAATTTTATAGGTGAGCAATGTTGTTGTTGGCGTCACGACGGACAAGAAGTGATCAAAGCAAATTCCATGATTCATCCTGTGGAATATTAATTAATGGGTTATTAGTTCGGAATTATTGTTTCCTAAAGCTGTGAAGAGGGATGTGGAGATATGTGTGCATATTAGAATGGAATTGGCTATTATTAATGTTATTACAACATTGGGGATATATTGAGTTTTTGAAGAAATTGAGACTGTTTGGCTTATATTGAGAGGATAGTAACTGGAAAAGATGATGTGTTTGTGTGATGCTGTATTGAATAATTTGTTTGGAACATAATTATTTCTATCAGTGCTCATAAAATCTCTGGCAATTGGAAAATTATTTTCAATGGAGATGCCATTTTTCTTGACTTCAATGCATTTGATTCGTTGAGTATGTGATATGACTTGTAGCATTAGGGCTCCATTTTTTTGTTTTTGTTTTTTTGTGTTTTTGTTTTTTCTAAGGTGTTAATGTTGGTATGCTTTGTTGTATCAGAGGAAAGCAGGCATGTCGGATTAAGATACTAGGTTGAATTAAAATGCTAGTTGAGGTATCAAATATTGATAGATAAGTGAAGTGTAGAAGGGAAAGGACCAGCGTTGATAGAATTGGTCGTTGTGAACGTTGACTATAAATAAGTTTCAAGAGTGAGTTTTACTCAAGGATTAGTATCATTTGGTATCAGAGTTGGCTATTATATGTTGTATGGAATCAAATGGACTGTCGTTTTATGGTTCAAGTCTTGGAGGATAGGATGAGAGAATTTTCATTGAACTTCAAAATTTTGAAAGTAAAACTGCACTCGTCTTCAACGCTCATTTTACTTTTTATATTTGGAGGCGGCTAGTTCAATTACAAGAGTATTGGGGGCTGATTCGAGTTTCACTTTGGTGCTTTGGGCTCTTCATCTTTCAGTGTCTTTTAAGTAGATTATTTATACAAAAAAATTAACTTGATGAGAGGGTAAAAGATGAACTGTTTGAATCACCGAAGTGGAACTAGGATTAGGCTCACAGTGCTCTCAACAAGGCCTTTCGGTTCAATTACAAGAGTAACAGGAGGGACCAGCAGCATAAAAGGGTTCATAGACACAACAAAAATAAACAATGCATCAAAATAACAGTACAACAAAATACAGAGGTAACTTCAATGACTAAGAAATAACTAAACATAGGGAACATAATATTAAAAAATAAAAAATACTAAAATCCAAAACAGTTCCATGATGTTACTGCAACTCCACAGCAAGGCTAACAGAACTCAGTTACCCAAATCCTCCATACAGATTCACTTCTACTCATTTGTCAAAAAATTTCTGCAACTGATCTAACAGAAAGAAAAAATAAATAAATAAAGAAAAAAAAAATTTTATCCAAATATTTTTTAATACTAAAATAAAATTATCATATCCTCATTTTGGTCCACTCACCATAAAATTGATGGTTAGGTCAGGTAGTGTTAATAGTTGGGCGATAATAGAGAATAAGAATGGTGAGATAAGAAGGAAAAAAAAAGGGAAAGAAAATGATATGTTTAACTTCATAAAGGTTAATATAGATATTTCTGAAAAAAAAAAATTTATTGCTTATAATATACTCGGTTAGTTTGATTTAACGGTTAATTAATGGATGAGACTATTTGTTATGCAATTGAAAATCTCAAGGAGCCAGATATAATTTCTCAAATATGAGGGGAGAGTTTATATTTAAAATAATTTTTAATAAATCATAAAAATTATTGTGTCCTTTTGCAATTTAAATTCGAGTTAGGAAAAAAAAATCATTTTTTTACAACAAAAATTACAAAAAAACGACACCGTTGTTTGGTTTGGATTTTTAGATTTCACTTTTCAAAAACTTGAAAATTTTTATTTTCCATTTTTATTATTTATTTTCACTAAATTTTTTTAATATTTTAAGCATTTTTTTTAAAAAAAATTTAGATACAGCTAACATAAATATAGTTAAAAAGTATAATATTTGTAAAATTTTTTTTATAGAAAATTCAAAAAATACCAAAAATATTAAAAAAATGAGAATTTAATATATTTTTTGTATTCTCGTGTATTTATTGATTTTTTAAAATATTTTTTATAAATATTTTACTTTTTAAATAGGTGCATTTAAAAAGTAAAAAATTTGTTTAAAATTTTAAAAATATTCACTCAAAACAAAAAAAATATAAAAAACAAAAAATTAATTTTCAAAAAATTGAAACCAAATATACTGATATTTTTTAAATATATATTTTTTAAAGGGAAAATCGGTCTAGGGTCCCTCCTCCACTTTTCGTAATGGAACAGATCCACAAAATTATGTTTTGATGTGTAAGGTCCCTCAACATATATCAGATAAATTTGACCATACCCGATCAAAACTCATCTCTCTCTCCATTCTCACCTGTCCAGATACACGCACACGCAGAGAGCGCGAACCATTCCGACTCCTCCCTCCGCTCCGCCACCGTTCCTCTTCCTCTGCGGCTGCGATTCATATCTTCCCAAATCTCTCTCTCTCTCTCTCTCAAACCCGCCGCCGCAAGTCGCGCCGCCACCACCACCATGCCCGTCGTTAACCCTTTCTTCCAACAATGCCCCTCCGCCTCCCTCTCTACCTTCTCATCTCTCTCTCATTCCTCGTCTTCTCTTCGCGTCTCTGTCAAATTCAGAGTTTCTTGTTGCATTCTGGAGTCTCCAGTCACTGTCGTCAATGGAAACATAGACCAGAGAGTTGGCGAAATTCGTCTCGGCTTGCCTAGCAAAGGTCGTATGGCCTCTGACACTCTCGATCTCCTCAAGGTACCTTCTGTCTCTCTCTCTCTCTCTATATATATATATGCCCTAAGAATTTGTATGAATGTGTACGTTTATACTTTATTTTAATTTGTTTTTGGGTATTTGCAATAGGATTGTCAATTATCGGTCAAGCAGGTGAATACTCGGCAGTACGTGGCTGCGATTCCTCAGGTGTTGTGCTCTTTTATCTGAGTTTGAGTAAATTTCTCTGGGATTATTGTGTAAATGGAAGGGGGAATTTCTCTGCAGAGAGGAAGGCTAGAGAAATTTTAAATTTATCTGGAGAATGGGAAGGTTAGGGAAAGGTCAAAGAAATTTTCAAATTTTCTCTAAAAAATCCAGAGAAATTTTTGTTGAGATTTTCTCTATGACAAAATAGGTAGAGTTCTGCTGTTCTATTGATTTGATAAACTGGCCCAGAGAAATTCTCTCAAAGAAATTACCTTCTAACCCAGAGAAATTTACAAATGGGATTTGATGGAATTTGAACCCAGAGAAAATTGAACAAAATAAATCCAGAGAATTTCCCTTTTCTTTCCCTTCCCTCCTCACAGCAGCTTCCTCCATACCTTCTCCCTTTCCTTCCAGAGAAATTCTCATTATGAGAAATTGTCTCCAGATACATGTTTTAACTGATTCATTTTTTAATCTTCTGGTATATTACTTTGTGCATCCAAACATTTTTGAACTGATTCATTTTTCAAATTCGACACTGCAGAGAAAAGAGAGAGTTGATCAGAAGCTTGCTGCCATGGTTGCGCGTGGTGTTGAGGTTGGTGTTGAACTGATTTTTCTCTGTGTTGAAACCAGAGAAATTCTCTGGATCAACCCAGAGAAATTTCAGCTCAAGCCAGAGAGTTGAACCCAGAGAAAATTAACTATGGCCTGGATGTATGTGGTCGAGTGCTCGGAGTGGTTTTCAGCTTTTTGTTCACCAAGATGAGGTGGGTAAACTATAGTCAATCATGGATTATACTCCTGTCTTAATATAAATTATTTTTTGTATGTGTGGAAGCTAAATTCCACTAGCAGCATCCTGGTTGTATGATTATGAATTACAAATTCTTCAATTCTGCCAAAAGATTTCGTTTAATGTTAAACATGCCAAAAGATCCATGCTTGAAACCAGAGAAATTCTCTGGATAAGAGAAATTTCTCTGGGCCAGAATTTCTCTGACCAATTTTCTCTGCACTGAAATTTCTCTGGACTGAAATTTCTCTGGCCAGAATTTCTCTGGAACAAATTTCTCTGGACTGAAATTTCTCTGGATCAAGGTTGAGGGACCTTAGACATTATGAAAATATTGTTGATGGACCTTAGACATTATGAAAATAGTTGGTGTCCTTTATGCTCTAAAATCATAATACCAAGGACCTGAAAAAAAATACCCCTTTTTTAAATTATTAATTTTCAAAAAAAAGAGCTTCATGCAACCAAACCTTAAAATAGTCGCGTGACTCGCTTTAACAAAACGTGTGAATCAAGATCTGGCTTTCCATATATTTGTCACTTCCCAAACAGTTCACACATTCGAGTTCAAAAAAAAAAAAAAAAAACAGTTCACACATAACACTGCAACCAAACAAGCCAATAATGGCAAGACTGTAAATAACTCAAAGAAAGGCTAATCACACACTTAAAAAGCACATTTGGTATGATGGAATGAGTTTGAATGGAATGCCTAATCTAATTTTTTATTTTCTTTCCCTCATTTTGGTATATTTTATTTAAGTGAGAATAGTTATTTCATGAGAATGTTCATTGTAACAAAAAGTCAGAATACATATTCTGTCACGCCCCATTTTTTTATTACTCGAAGTCATTACCAAATTCATTAACTTAATTCATTTTCAGAGATAACATGCGGAAATAAACTCATACATTCAATCCGTAGAAGTGATTAACAATACTCTCATTCGTATGTGTTGGCTTTTTGGCTTTTCGAAGGGTATTTTTGTAAATGCGAGCGTGCCAGCAAGGATCAATCAGTCCTTACAGAAATTATAATTGCCAACCAATTTATCAGACGATTGTGTTTTAGTTCTTTCAGCCTCAATGAAGAGGACTTTTACTGGTGGCTTGACTTAGGAGAAATTAAGAAAAATAACAAGTAATATTAAGAACAATCGAAGTATTTCATTAAAAATGAACACTTACAATAGTCCAAACTCAGCCTCGAAGAGGTTTACAGCAACAGTCTACTTGAATCTACTTGAAACTACTCCTATGAATTGAAGTGCAATGCGGGTATTTAAAGAACAAGTATTTAAAGTGCAAGTATTTAAAGTGCAGGAAATGTAAAAACTGGGAAAGAAAATATAAAGTAAATGACTGGTTTGTATGATCTGAGTCTGGGGCCTTTTTCTGGGGGCTTCCTTGCTATTTATACTTGCCAAGGATGACCTTCGAACTGCACTTCAAACCGTCGAACTGCTCCTCCATGATCGCTAATCATGCTGCCTTAGAAGTAGTTCCACTACGCCATCACTTGCAGTTAAACTTCCCTCTTATATTTGAATTTGAATATGAGTAACTGTTGAGGCCACGTCATCTTTCATCTCTTTACTGATCTGGTGTTACTCGGATCACGTGAGAACCAATTGTCATCGCTACGTGTACGATCAGGATTGAAGACGTGAATCATCTTCCCATAATACCCTTATTCTGCCACGTGTCGAATTGTTACTGGCTTTTACAAAATATATAGCCAACATTACCCCCCGCACTAATATACCCAATACTTGGTGATATTAGTGGATTAAAAACTTCTCCCGCGTTTTTGGAATGTGCATGGAATCCACTTTCAGGAAACATAACCGTCACCTATTTGATGATCATTAGCATTAACTTTCAACTTGTTGAGCATTCCAACACCTTTAGCATTCGGACGGATCATGGCTCAATCAACTTCTCACTCTCCTGATCAAGCATACGAAGAGCCATTGAGTAATGCTGTTTCCCCTCGAAAGAATCTTCATGCATTAATTAGCCACCTTTACCCGCCCTTCTATATTCAGGTCATGGAGGCTTTTGCGAATTATCAATCTTTGGACTATGAGCACATTGCCATTAACCCTTCAATTCACAACTCCGTAGATACAAGAAGTTCTTCCTCTAGCATCCCTTTGTACTTTGAACAGACTACCTTCAAGTCTTTGCTTCGACAAGTCACAAATATGGATTTGGGAAGTTCTTCTTCACACACCTCTGTATGGGATGAAGCTATAACTTTGTCATCGTCTGGGGCCTCTGGTTGGACAAACTGGTCGACCTCTGAAACTTATGATGTAAGGGAGCGCATCAACCATCATTTTGTTGAGTTTACTGACCCCTTGGAGTTTCCTTCCTTCGCTCGAAGTTCAGTGGTCTACCCTTACGTGCCCATTGACCTTCAACGTAGTTTAGAAGAAAATCTGCTTGTGGCTTGGTGTACTTCCTCCATGCCTACAAAGATAATGCATCCTGCTCAGCGCCCAGAAGAAGCGCAAGGATATAGCCCTTCATTCTTAGCCAAGAAGGCGAAGATTTGTTCTTCTGATTGGCTTAATTACATTAATGCCTTTGTTCCTTCCGCTCCCATGCCATCTCTTACAATAGAGGCATCCACACCTTCTTCTTCATCTTCTCCATCTTCTGAATTTGAAGTATCTACTCCTTCTTCTTCCCCCACTCTTTCCTGGATAGAGAAACTAAGGCTTGCTCTTCCCATGGACACAGTCTTTTCACCTTACAAACCTCCATTGTCCCCTTCTCCAGTTGAGCGGAAACAAGCTCAACTTCTGCTAGCGGCTTTCTCTCACTTGCCTTTCAATGTTCTTGAGGATGACACCCCTCTCAAAAACTTTCAATGGGCTTGTGATATTCTGACCAGGGGTCATATCCTTAACCCCATTGCCCAAGCAGAACTTCACCTGTTCCTGGACCAACTTCCAGTGCTCCTCTACTGGCATCGAAATTCCCTGGTCACTATGCAATCTTTGGATCAACTCTCATCCCTACGAATTCATGCCCAATACGAAGCAGAGAACTTCATCGAAGAGTTTGATGACTTCAAAAATAAAGAATCTGCGTATTGGGATGATTTGGTTATAGATGAGTTGGAACAAACATTGAGGGAAGAAGCCTTCGAAATAAAGGCTGAGGAGCTCTATTGTGAAATACGAGCACACCAACTTATGCAGCCAACATTGGAGGAGATAGAAGAAATAATAAGGAAAGAGCAAAAATTCATTGATCATTGTTGGATGAAATTCCATGACCTTGTTATTTATTCTATTCCTTATTTTTATGAACTCGAATTCGTACCCAGATAGGGTTACTTGATGTAATTGTTTTGGCTTTAATACAAACAAATATATTTGACATTATCTGATTTTCCTCCTTTTGTCTTTAAAAGCCAACTCATAGTTTCGAATTGAACAATCTCATCCTTCGAATCCGGATTTAATTGTCTAATGAAACGCTAAAAGAGCCAACATGTCAATTTATGGAATACAGTTGACAATTCTGGCTGTTATTACTTGGAATTAATGTTCTGAATTTTAACAATATTACTCCTCAAAACTAACTATAACCAATACATGGTCATGGCTAATATAACCAATCAATTTCAAATTGACTATTTTGCTTCGAAGAGTAATCTACATTGTTTTGGTTCAAAAGGCAATTCCTTTTTTTTATAATAATAAAACCAACGATTGGTTTCAATGTGACGAACAGTGCTTCTTATCCCTAAAAAGGATCTGAGGATTTGCTTCGAAGGTCATTACTTTGATAAACAGGTCCTAAGACCCTTTGAAGTAGACCAATATTCGAGCAGTTCAGTACATTTGAGCATGTAGTATGCTTCGAAGCCGGATTCTGTATTTCGAAGCCGTTTTTATCTGATTTCTTGGAGCCAACATTGGCTTCGAAGCCAAATATCTTTCTTCGAAGCTGACGCCAACATTCAGAATGTGTTCTTCCCTCCAAAACTATCAATATTGGAAGAGTCTCCCCATATTCGTACTTTTAGTACATAACGATTTACGCAATATATTTTTCAGACACGAAACCTTTTAAAAGCCCCTTTGCTTTGTACTCTGAAATCACTTGCCCTTTTGACACACAAACCCTACCGATCTCCTGTTAAACCCCTCTTCCTTATTACTTGCTATCAATGGATCCTTCCTCACTAAAAGTGTTTACTGGCGATCATATCAGTCCTACCATGGCTTTGAAGCGATGTATCGATGAAGAAATCACCAAACTATCATCTGGTGAGTCAAGCCACATAGATGGACGTCTTTTCGTGCCTCGTCATAGCAACAAACAGGAATACGTCCTTGGCCCTATTTTTCGGGAAGCTCCTGCTCAACTCGCAGCCCTATATCCTCGCTTGGAGGACCATTTCCTTCTTTACGAAGAAGGGCTTGATTGGGGAAACTGGAGGGTGAATCGTCCTCACCGTTGCTGGCCGACAATGAGGACTGAATGGGAAGAATGGTATGACAGAGTTGTACCTGCGAGAGAAGATGACCTGCAAGAACTCTGTATCCTCGATGCCCTTCGTCTTTCCAGGTTCATCATTCCTGAGGACCCTTTCTTGATACCTGCTGCCTTATGTTTCTGGAATATGGCTTTTAATTTCTTCCAATTTCGGTGCGGCATGATGGCCCCCACCGTTCTTGATATTTGCCATCTCTTAGGGCTTTCCCCCCATGGTTCTCCATTTACTCCCAACTATCCAGACCTTCCTATTAAGTTTTCTCTTCCATCCTTAAGCTCCTCTTATAGTGATTTCGTAAAGTCTGAAAATAAAAAGGAAGGTCCTGTGAGGGACAGAGAGCTATTTTCCTTTATTTTATATTGGTTATGCAAATTCCTCTTTTGCACCTCATCTCAGAGGATTATGCTTGAGTTTGTTCCTCTCGCGAAGGCACTTGTCTTGAAAAAACATATAGCTCTTGCTCCTTATCTTCTAGGTCATGTCTACAGAGTTTGCTCCCAATTTTGTGAAAAACCTCTTGATGCTAACCAAGGAGGTCCCCTCTGGGTGCTTCAACTTTGGCTCTTCGCCTATTTCACTGACCTACACCCCAAATGTCTAAAATTCCTTGTTCAGGATCCTAGTACTTATGGGGAAAAGTATGCTAGGATTGCCCTTTACCCTGCTTCCTTCGCTTACTACTTTACCTTCTTTTATCAACTCCCCATTTCTCCATCTGCCTCTTTCTTTTGTCATTTTGAAGCCAATAAAGGACCAACCTGGCTGCAAGCTTTCCTGGCTGATAAAGAATGCTCCACTTCTCCTCACAAAGACATGTGGGCCTCTATACTACTCCCAAGAGAATTGTTCATTGGTAGTTTAAACCCTCGAGCCTACAAATGCATATCTGAGGTGTACTGCCCTTTGCCAGACAATTTGGACTCACTCAAGGGATACCAGTTCCTCTTTGCAGTCTCTCGAATGTCCATCTTACTGTCAGAGATTTGAGAATATCCAAATCCAGACTAGAGACGGCAATTCTCAAACTACTGAAAGAGTTGAATGAGTTCCAATTTGTCCCCTTTCTTCCGTATGGCTCAGTCTTGAAAAGATTCCAGAACTGGTGGACAGTCAATATGGAAGTGCGCCTATCTGCACATCCCCATGACTTGCTGGTAGGATTGGGAGTGCCTTCGAAGGCTAAGTCAGCGACATCTAGAGACATTCCCCCTCTTCATGAGGCTGCCACAACTAATCCTACAGCTTCATCCCCTCCGGCTAGAGTTACTAGAGCTGCTTCGAAGAAGGGTAAATATTTTCAGACTTCTCCTTTTCCTTTCTTTTGAATCTTTTGTTCATTCCCTTTACACTTTTGTTCTTTGGTGCAGGACCCCCACACGAAGAATCTCCCAAGAGAGCTGAAACTTTAGCTGTTCTCAAAAAGAGACAACAACAACAAAAACAAAAAAGGAAGCTAGTCCTCCCTCCTGAGGAATCCGAATCCTTGAGAGAAGAAGAGGTTGAACAAGAGCCAGAAGTGTCCTTGCAGAGAACAAAGAGACAAAAGGTAGTTGCCTCCCTTCCTGATACAATTAAGCATCCTTCTTTCGAAGCACCCACTATAGTAATGGAGAAAGCACTTACCTCTGAAAAATCTGAAACCCAAGTTGAAGAGAGGGAGATTGAAAAAGAACCAGTAGTATCACTGCCAAGGAGGAAGAGAAAAAAGATGACTGTTTCTGCTGCTGACTTGGTGGAAGATCCGATTCATGAAGCCGCTGCCAAGGCAGTAGAACAGGAACATTCCAAAGCAATAATCGTTTTTGAGAGGGCTGAGAAGAAACGGCAGCAACAGTTTCTGAGAGATGAAGCTGCTGCTGCTGATATGTTACAAAGAGAAACTGCTCGAAGACAACAAATTGTCGAACATTATTCTCTTCGTAGCTCTCCCATCAGTATCAATATCTCTGGAACAAGTAATTTCTTTCACACTTCCGCTGTTTTCCCTTTGTCAACTTTTGATACTGGATTGTGACATTGCTTTACGTTTCTTCTTCTTGCAGCAACACCCACTGCATTCATCTTTCCAGCGAGGCCTCCCTCAATTTCAATTGGGGTCGATCAAATGCAGAATGTCAGGATTGTTCAAATCGCACTCCCACTTCCAAGGCCCTCATTTGATGTGCCTCCTTTGAGCCCCAGCATTCCTCCATCTCTCTTCCTTGGCTTAGAGCCATATCTTCCCTTCTTATCTTTTGATCTACCTCAGTCTGCTTCTGATCTACCTCAGTCTACTTCTTCGATCCTTGCTCTTCCTCCTTCTTTCACAGAAAGTCCAACTACTATTCCATCTCTAAAGGTAGTTGATCCTCCCACAGAGGGTGCTGGTAATTCTCCAATTCATGATTTATCACCTATGCCTACTTCCAGCCCCTCTTCACTTGATTCGTTGGTGGCTAAGACCATAGAGGCTGCCAAAGAGGCTCCCTCCATTTCTCCTATCCCCATGCAGCCCTCTGTGTCTTCCACCACAACACTCTCTATGCCTCCCATGTCCAGGGATGAGGTAGACATCTTCGAAGGAAGACTGGCTAGTCTCTTCGACATATCCTCTTCCTCTCCAACCCTTACTGCTGATGCTGAGCCATTAGTCTTGGCTGATTCCTTGCTGGAAATCTTCGAGAGTCCTTCTCCCAGCAGCAAGCCTCCTGCACCTTTAATAGATCTAGACACATGTTTGGAACTGCTAACTTCCTTTTCGAGAATTCCCTTTGAGGCTCTACAAAGGCCTATCATTAGAAATGGGTTTCTTCAGTGCTGCAACATTGCTGAGCAGTCCGGCATGAATGTCTCAAGTCATCTATCCCAGGCTACAGCTACTATTGATTTCTATCTCAACATCTGTCACGCTGCTAAGACTGCGGACGAGAAGCTGGCTAGAGATCAGAGTTTTGTTTCTCAAGTGCATATTAAAGTAGCAGATCTCAAGGAACAACACTCTTCTGTCTCCCAGTTTCAAATCCAACTGCTGGAGAAGAAAGCTCAACTTGAAGAGGAGCTGGCTGCAGTAAACCAAGCCTTGGTTCGAGCTGATACCAAATTGCAAATCACCAACCAAGAGCTGGCTGACCGAAAAAAAGACATGGCTGCAGCTATTCAACTGTTTCCAGCACTTAGCCATAGGAAGTCCACTGTACAAAAACAATTAAGACATTGTAATGATTTTTGGGCCAATCTGTGGCACAATGTATTTAATTCTTTATAAAAGAACAAATTTTGTCTATCATTTGAATAGTCTTATGTTTTCGTATTTGATGCTTATGTGATTCCTTGTGTTTCCCAAATGGTTGGAAAATAAGGTTTTAAATATCTGCCATTAATCTTTTTGGGATGCACATAACCATTCAGATTTCTTAAATGGTATGCTCCAAAAGGCAGAACTCTATGAATTTGGTATGGTCCTTCCCAGTTAGGTGACCACTTGCCAAACTTATGGCTTTTAATCCCTATTGGAAGTATTGTTTTCCATACCAAATCACCTTCATCAAAGCCAATGTGTTTGACCTTTTTATTATAATTCTTGGCTGCTTTCTTCTTTTGGAAAAGAATGCTATTTAATGCCAAAATTCTGGCTTCATCTATGCCTTCTAATTCCAAGCACATGCTTTGATGGTATTGCTCAGGATCTAACTGATCTTGGCATCTTACCCTCAAAGATTTAACATTAATTTCCACAGGTAAAACTGCATCATGCCCATATACTAAGGCATAAGGAGTAACCCCTGTGCTTGACCTTGGGGAGGTTCTGTAAGCCCATAACACATCTACCAATAGGTTATGCCAATCCCTAGGATTATCCTCCACAACCTTTTGTATTCCCTTTTTTAAGGACTTATTGGATGATTCAGCCTGACTATTAGCTTGTGCATAATAGGGTGTAGAATTAATAAGGCTAATTCCAAACTCTGCCACAAAAGACTTCACCATTTTCCCATCGAACACAGTCCCATTATCAACTGTTATGGTTTGTGGAATGCCAAATCTATGGATCAGATCTTTAATGAACCCAATAACCTCTGTTTGGTCTACAGCCTTGTATGGTTTAGCTTCGACCCACTTAGTGAAGTAATCAGTAGCCACTAGAATGAAACAATGATGTTTCGAAGAGGGTGGGTGTATTTTTCCCATCATATCCATGGCCCATCCCCTGAATGGCCAAGGCTTCACTACTGCATGTAGGTCAGTTATGGGCACATGCCTTATTGTGCCATGCTTTTGGCATGCCTGGCAACCCTTCGCATATTCTATGCAGTCTTTAAGGATAGTTGGCCAATAGTAGGAATGCCTTCGAAGCAACCATCTCATCTTTACACCAGGTTGATGAGCACCACAGATGCCTTCATGAACCTCAGCCATAGCTGTTAATGCTTCTCTTGGGCCTAAACATTCTAGCAATAGGCCATCTCCCCCTCTTTTGTAAAGAGCATTACCATACATTATGTATTGCATAGACTGCAATTTAACTTTTCTGCTGGCCTTCGAAGATGGACCAGCCAAATACTGCATTATTGGATGCCTCCAATCTTGTTCTTGCAAGTCGTTATGATTGACTTCTAAGACTACATTCCTTTTATTCAAAGGTGGTATCAATTTTTGATATGTTGTTTGGCTTATGTCCCTTGGGGTATTATCCCTTCTCTTGAAGTTCGAAGCTTTCTGAGCCACATCATTAGCTCTATTATTCAAGAATCTTGGAACATGAGTTACATTTGCTACTTGAAATTGAGAAAGCAGATGTAATGCAACAACATAATATGGCAAAATACTTATGCTTTGACACTTGAAAATCCCATTCACTTGGTTAACCACCAACTGAGAGTCTCCAAATATATCAACTGCATGTACTTGTAATCCAATAAGGATCTCTAGTCCTACTATTAAGGCTTCATATTCGGCCTGGTTATTGGAACAATTGGCTTCATCCACTCTGAAACCATGTGTGGTTTCTACCCCTTGTGGAGATTTAATCACAATACCAATCCCAACTAAGCCATTGGCTTTCGATCCATCGAACCACATCTGCCATGGCTCAACACTGGTCATGTCAAGTTCCATTACTTCTTGGCTCTCTGTTTGAGATGGATGGTCTGCCAGAAAATTGGCTAGGACTTGCCCTTTTACTGCCCTTTGAGGGACATATTCTAAATGAAATTCTGATAAGGCTAGTATCCATTTGCCAATTCTTCCCCTCAATATCGGTCTAGATAGCATATATTTAACCAAATCTGTGGTTGCAATCACCAAGACAGTTGTAGGTAAAAGATAATATCTTAATTTCATTGCAGCAAAATACAAAGCAAGGCACAGCTTTTCAACAGCTGAGTATTTACATTCACAAGAATTTAAAAACCTACTAAGGTAATAAACAGCTTGTTCCTTGCCTTCCTCATTGTCCTGAGCCAAGAAAGCTCCCAATGAATCTTCTGCTGCAGCTATGTACAACTTCAAGGGCTTGTTCCCCTTTGGCGGCATCAGCACTGGAGGGTTAGCCCAGTAGGCTTTAATACCTTCGAAAGCAGTTTGATGCTCTGCTGTCCAGACAAATTCCTCTTCATCCTTCAGCCTTAACAAGGAAGAAAATGCTTTAGTTTTCCCTGCAGTGTTAGAAATAAACCTTCTAAGAAAGTTAACCTGCCCAAGAAACCTTTGTAATTCCTTCTTACTTGATGGAGGCTTAGCTTCGATGATGGCTTTGGCTTTGTTCTGATCAATCTGTATTCCTTTCTTATGCACTACGTAACCCAAGAAGTTTCCAGATGATACACCAAAAGCACATTTGAGAGGATTGAGTTTTAGCTTGAACTTCCTCATTCTTTCAAAAGCTGTTTCTAACTGAAACAGATGTTCTTTCATGGACTGGGATTTCACTATAATGTCATCAATATAACACTCTAGATACCCTCCAATGAGATCATGAAAGATAGTGTTCATAGCCCTCTGATATGTAGCCCCAGCATTCTTCAGACCAAATGGCATTTTAATCCATTCGAAGGTGCCAATATTTCCAGGACATCTGAATGCTGTCTTGTGGATATCCTCCTCTGCAATGCAGATTTGGTTATAACCAGAATGCCCATCCATCATTGACAACACTTGGTGTCCTGCTGAACTGTCTACCAGTAGGTCCACTATGGGCATAGGGTACTCATCTTTGGGAGTTGCTAAGTTTAAGTTTCTGAAATCGATGCATACCCTCATTTTACCATTCTTCTTAACTACAGGTACAATATTAGATAGCCATTCCACATACCTGGCTGTCCTAATAAAGCCTGCCTTGAGTAGTCTAAGAATCTCCTCTTTGACCTTCTGAATTACTTCTGGACTCATCCTTCTTGGTTTCTGCTTGTATGGCTTGAAATTAGGCTTCATAGGGAGCCTATGTTCCACTAATGACCTATCCAATCCTGGTAGTTCATTATAAGACCATGCAAAGCAATCTTTGTATTTCTTTAAAACAACCAACAACTGGTCTCTGTCCAGAACGTTCAAACAAGCACTTATATAGGTTGGCTGTTGTACAGAACCTTCCCCTAAATTCACTTCTTCTAAGGGGTCTTGTGTCTGAGAACTTACTGAAGCTTCCTCTTTGATTCCTTCTACCTTCGAAGCATATTTCTTGGTTTGCTCCACTCCCAAGTTCTCTGGTTCCACATCCTTACCTTCTTCCTCATAGACAAAATTTGTCCATAAGGCATCCTCCTCTTGTATCTCCTGGACCTTTGTCTCAATGTCCAATGCGCAGTATTTCCCAAGGGTCAAAATTCTGACCTGTTGCTGCTCCTGTTTACAGCCAATCATCATGGCTTCTCTTTCTTGCTCCTGTACTTTCTGGACTATTGCTTCTACGTCCAATGGTGAGAATTTAACCAGAGCCAAAGACTTGGCTTCTTGTTCTTCATCTCTTTGCCTATAACCAGGCATCATTGTCATCTTTCACGACAACCTCTTCATCAGCACTCTCTTGGACTAAGTGCTTTAGGTGTGTCACTTCCTCATCAGCCGTCACTTCGGCTGAGCCATCAGCTTTCCTCAGTATACTGAGTGGTGTTACTCCCTCAATATACAACTTGGCCTCTGCAAAATCTGCACAGGCTATGAAGGGTTGAGGGTCTGCATCAATTTCCTCTGTCTCTCCATTGCCCAAGGCCATCATGATCTTCTGATGCAAAGAGGAAGGCACACATTTGTTGGTGTGGATCCAATCTCTCCCAAGTAAGGCATTATATTTGGCATTGCTGTCGATGACGAAGAATGCTGTCATACAATCCCTGGTTCCCACACTCAAATTAATAGGCAGAATCCCTTGAGCCATCTGTTTATCTCCAGCAAAGCCAGCAATAGTCGTGCTGGTTGGGATCAACCTGGGAATCTTTTTCCCTAGTTTCTTCAAAGAAGATTTCGGTAATAAGTTCACTGCTGCCCCATTGTCTACCAGGACTCGGTTCAGCTGTATCCCATCAAAGAAAGCCTTGATGTACAGAGGCTTAACATGTTGGGTCATGGAATTCGAGAGATATTCAAAAGGATATGAGAGGTTGATGCTCACCTCTTCCTCGCTCTCATACTCAGTTTCCATTGGAGTAGCCATTTCAGGAGCATCCTGTACCATACTCACTTGTGACTCCTCACTAGATACAGGAATTGGATCCATGTCTTGATCACCCTGACCCTCATTTTCAGCCTGGAATTCATGAGGTAATATGTGTACCATATTGACTAATACAGGGGGAAATGAGCCAAACTGGATGGTTGACTGTACTTTCTTCCCCTCTTGGCTACCTTGCTCAGTGTCCTTAGCAGCATCCTCCATGCTGCACTCTGGTACTTCATTGATAACTGATCCCTTCGAAGGATCCTTCTCAACTGGTTCTTCAGTCAGAAATGTGTGTTCAGCCATGAAGGCTTCGAACATTTCTTCTTCTGCCATTTCCTTCTTTTGGCTCATGTCAATCTCGTCTCCCGCTTCGCTATCACTTTCCATCAGAGCCTTCTCCAATCCTGCCAAACTAGACTTCTCCCTGGCCTTTTGTTCAGAATGAACTTGGGCCAATTGTTCTCTGCTACAAACCACTTTGCTTTGTAGAGTCGGTTTTGGAGTATGGTCTGACTTCGAAATTTTCTTTCCTTCTGTCTTGACCTGTGAAGAACTCTCTCCACTTTCTTTCAGATCTTGCTGGTACTGGGTATACCTGCGTTGAATTTTCCTTCTTTGTGATCTGGAAATGACTGGGACCATATCTGGTTCCTTTGTCTTTGGATGTTTAAGTAATACCCAATTGTTTGGGGCCACCAAAGGAGGCTTGACCATCCTGCCTTGGTTTCCAACATCCCTTTGAGTAGGCGCCTCCCTAGGTTTGTTCTGCATTACAAACCAATCTGGGACCCCTGGTACCCACGAGCTTACTGATCCAGATGTCGAACTGTTTCCTTCTACCTTCGAAGCCACCTTCGAAACTGGCCGTGAAGGTAAGTGCTTGGCTCTGACTTCATGTTTCGAGCCTGATTCAGTCCTTCGATGAAAGGAGCCATTTTTTATCCTTCGCAGGGTTGGTCTAAAGGGCCAATCTCTGGCTTTACTCCCATAACCTGAACCTCTCTCCAATCTTCTTTCAGAATGGCTGCTTTCTACTCTGTAGTAGTTAGGTGGCCTAGACTCATACACAGGCTTCTTGCCTTTAGCATGCATTCTGTCCACTACAGGTTCAACCACTAATGGGCGTTGCCTGTCACCAGCCGGATACGGCCTTTTGTTGTGAGCATTGGTTGATTTAGGACGTCTCTGAACATCCTTATAATATTGCTTCCCATCAATTGGAAGCCCCTTTAACCATTTGTAACTCAGTCTGCATCTGGGACACATCCTCTGCACTACAGCTGCTTCGAGAGAATCATCGTCCAATGCTTCTTCATCAAAGTGTTCCCTCTGACGTGAGAAACCTTGTCCAATAGTTGGTGGGTTTCCAGTCTCCTTCTTGGCAGTTGTCTGGTTGGCAATATGCATTTGCACATTGACCTCTTCCAATTCCTGCAGAGATAGATTCTGAAAGTTTGGTACAACCACATTAGCCGCGCTTTCTCCAACTTCTGGAAATGGGTTGCTGTCAATTCCCATGGCTTTTTCTGTTTTGGCTGGGAACTTCAAACTTCCTTTTCGAATTTGCTCTTGGATCCTGTCTCGAAAAACAATACAGTTTTTAGTTGAGTGAGACCAAGAATTATGCCATTTACAGTATACTTTTCCTTTAAGTTCCTCTGGGGATGGCAGTTTTACTCCTTTTGGTAACTTAAGGAAATTGGCTGTAAGCAAATGATCAAAAATGTCATCTGCTTTTGTTAAATCAAAAGAGTACTTTCTATGAAAGTCTTTCTTTTTAAACTGTTGGTCGATGGTTGTATCCTTATGAATTAATGCTTCACAGATTACAGGTTCTTTGCCCACAATCTCTGCTGCATCAATCTCATAATTAGGATCTCTATAATACGTCTTATACGAAGCATTATTTCGATCTTGTTCCTCCTCTAGTAATGCTTCATATCGAGACACCTTATAGGTTAATTCGACCAAGTCCCTGAATTCAGTTGAGTCAAATTTCTTTCGAAGCCTGAACTCTAAACCGTTTTGAGCCAATCTTACAAATTCTGGCTCTGGAAGGATGACTCTACATTTATTTCGAGCCCTTTTAAATCTGGCAATAAACTGAGTAGCCTTTTCTTCAGGCCTTTGACTCAATCTTGCCAAGTCTGCCATGGAAACCTCTGGCTCCAATTGGAAGAATTGGGCATGAAATGCCTCTTCCATTTGTTGCCAATTTTGAATGGAGCCAGGCGTAAGGTTGATATACCATACAAAGGCTCCCCCAGTTAGGGAATTTGGAAATAATCTCAGTTTCATGTAATCATGATTAGTGAATTCACCACATTGAGCAGCGAATCTGGCAATGTGCTCTACTGTTGATTGATTTCCAGTTCCATAGAACAGGGTAAAATCTGGTATTCTGAATCCTCTTGGATATTCATGTACCCTATCTACCCATTCTGGGTATGGTTTTCTGTATACAGGAGTCTGGACCCCCCGAGCCATCGGTCCACACATCTCCCTAACAATATCAACAATTTGGTCCCTAGGGACCATATTCTGTGCCTGCTGAACCAGTACTGGAGGAACAAACACAGGGTTTAGTGGACAAACTTGCGCTTGTGGCCCTCTTGGTCCATAAGGTGGTACATTTGGGACTGGTTGCCCCTGTGGTGCAGGTTGCTGTTGGGGGTATGGGTAACCCCTTTGAGCCTGTCCTGCGAAGGGACTTGCGAAAGGTGCTGGAACAGGTGTTGTGTCCCTTCCATTTACAGGAAAACCCTCCAACCCCCGGGTACAAATTCAAACAAAGGATTATTATATCCCCTAGTGCCAGGTATGGCTTCGAACATGGGATTTGTAACCATTCTCATGCCAATTTCTTGTACTTGCCCAGATCTACCAATGTGTGTGGCTTCATTGTTGGGTACTGAGGCATTTTGGCCTACTACAGGCCTTGAAATGGGTTCATACCAAGACTGGGACGATGGTCTTTCATAGTTCTGAGTACTAGTTTGACCATTATATTGTCCATTATTTTGCATAGGCTGTTTTTCTCTAGCCAATCTTTGCTGAGGGACATTTAAAACTTCCTCTGTGTGTCTTGTATTTGTTGGTTGGTGGTTATTCATTCGATCCAAAAAGGATGTTGCCCACCTTTCCATTGTATTCATTAATTGTTGTCCCATAGCATCTACTAAGCCATCCCATGGATTTGTTGGCTGAGTAGATGAAACGGTGGATGTTCCAATTCCTTGGTTTCGTCCAATATTATGAACATATGGTTCTTGTCCAGAAGTACTGGTCTGTTCGACCATAGGTTCTGATAACATGGGAGTTTCCACAGGATGTGTTACCACATTATCCTCTGGATTAGGTATTTCTACCTCTCCTTCTACGCCTTCTTCCAGACGTTCATTTTCTCCTTGTCGTCTTCTTCTAGCCATTTTAAATTAGGTCCCACTGGGCGTGCCAAAAATATATGTTGGCTTTTTGGCTTTTCGAAGGGTATTTTTGTAAATGCGAGCGTGCCAGCAAAGATCAATCAGTCCTTACAGAAATTATAATTGCCAACCAATTTATCAGACGATTGTGTTTTAGTTCTTTCAGCCTCAATGAAGAGGACTTTTACTGGTGGCTTGACTTAGGAGAAATTAAGAAAAATAACAAGTAATATTAAGAACAATCGAAGTATTTCATTAAAAATGAACACTTACAATAGTCCAAACTCAGCCTCGAAGAGGTTTACATCAACAGTCTACTTGAATCTACTTGAAACTACTCCTATGAATTGAAGTGCAGTGCGGGTATTTAAAGAACAAGTATTTAAAGTGCAGGAAATGTAAAAACTGGGAAAGAAAATATAAAGTAAATGACTGGTTTGTATGATCTGAGTCTGGGGCCTTTTTCTGGGGGCTTCCTTGCTATTTATACTTGCCAAGGATGACCTTCGAACTGCACTTCAAACCGTCGAACTGCTCCTCCATGATCGCTAATCATGCTGCCTTAGAAGTAGTTCCACTACGCCATCACTTGCAGTTAAACTTCCCTCTTATATTTGAATTTGAATATGAGTAACTGTTGAGGCCACGTCATCTTTCATCTCTTTACTGATCTGGTGTTACTCGGATCACGTGAGAACCAATTGTCATCGCTACGTGTACGATCAGGATTGAAGACGTGAATCATCTTCCCATAATACCCTTATTCTGCCACGTGTCGAATTGTTACTGGCTTTTACAAAATATATAGCCAACAGTATGCAAAGTAAATATTCCATGAACATACTTAATAAATTGCCCTTGGGCTTACATCACTTAAGGTACAAGGAGAAGGGTGTAACCTTTTCACAACAGTGGCATTCCGCCAACATAACAAAGGCCCCGTGGCCAGTAAATAAGTAGATCCAAAACTTGCAGCTCAACCTGCTTAACACCTGAAAAATATTCAACAACGTGGGATGAACATATAGTCCAGTAGGGAACTTAACATGATCCTCAACAATAACAACTTACAGATAGCTACGATCATGAACACTCATTCTCATACTAGAATAGTAATGTGACAGTTTATACAAAATATTTATGTATGAACTTTTCTCGAAAACAATCATTTCATTCAACGCTATAAGCGATTCACCTTTCTTTTTCCTTTCATTACCTCCATTCCCAACCTTTCATAACATTAAAATAACTTAGGAAATAATCTCACTAAACCCGACACTCTCTTCCATTTTCCATACATACACAGATATACCTTTTCAAAACATGTTTACCTTTAAAACATTCGTTCTCCTTCACACTTTCCAAAAGACAAAAAAAACATTTTGGTTCGTTTCCACTACTATCATAACTATACATGCATAACTTTGTAAAAATATAAATTTACAACCTACCAACATGTATACAATCAATCAATGGAGTAACTCGGTCCTCCGAACTGTAACCAATCAAGTCCATGATATTTTCAGTTACAACGAAACAACAACAATTCCACTTTGCTCTACTAGCCATGTGCTTAGTAAGCCAAAGATATACTGAAATGACTACAACCAACTTCGCTCTACTAGCTATGCGCGTAGTAAGCCAAAATGCCAGTTTACCAGGCGCTAGCTGGAAGGGTATGGTGCCTTCTATTATCAGCGCATACAGTTCTCCAGGCGCTAGCTGGAAGGTAACGGTACCTTTGATTTTAAGCGCGGCATATAATGCCAACAACAACCATGCAACAAGGCATAACCAACATGCGTACTACATACACATAACTAACAAGAATCTAACAACGTGTTAAAGTAGATGAACACATAGGTGTAATGCATACACGACAATTCAACATAACCACGTCATCCTCCACCGATGACCAAGGACAAAACCTCTAGATGCATGTATAGTGTACATCTATTAACAGACTCAATTATCATGTGATCACCAACTTATCAATAATACTAACAAGGTAGTATAAGACACAACAATCCAACATTCATACTCATTTCAAAGTACATTTCCCATTCCACAAAACCCAATCCCACTTCCTTTTATTTTCACAAAACCGGTTTCATTCCTTTTGCTTTCACAAAATCAATTCCATGGACAATAAAGCCATAACTCATTTTTATCCACTACATTCTTTTCAAAGCCATTCCAAATTGATTATACAAATTAAGTCATAATCACTAAATTAGGGTTTTCCTCCCTCTTTCTCAATATTGATCAAAAAGGCTCAATCATCTACAACAAACAACAATGGCTTTATTTAAAACCCAAAATACCTAAGTATTTACCCAAAGACCAAAACCCCTCTATTAAGTTATTAAATCAAATAAATATTAGGGTTTCCTCTCCTTTCAACAACAACATGCTAATTAACACTCCAATTAGCTCCAAAACACAACTAATGATAATAAACCCAAATCTAACAACTAACCCAAAGTTCAACCTCATGAGTTTCCACAAAATCCAACATGATATAGTTTTCATGCAATACAAAAATTACCACATGTCTATCTATAGACGGAGTATTGAAAAAGAACAAGGAGAATCCCTACCTCAAATGGAGAAGATGACCCGAAATCAAAGTGCTCCAAATCCCAAATTTCTTGGATCAAACGA
This sequence comes from Camellia granthamiana, assembly GCA_036172215.1. Taxonomy (NCBI): domain Eukaryota; kingdom Viridiplantae; phylum Streptophyta; class Magnoliopsida; order Ericales; family Theaceae; genus Camellia; species Camellia granthamiana. The sequence goes on along the minus strand of CM069909.1, from coordinate 84,570,291 downwards.
AGCCCTCGACGATCAACACACTTCTTACAAAGACCCAATGTGAGGAAAACACTCTAGCTAGATCAATCCTAAGAGAGAAGTTAGGTTTTGGAGTGAGGTGCTCTCCAATGGAGGTTTTGAAAAAGTAAGAGAGAGAAAGGAAATCAAAAAGTGATCCAAAAAGGTGAATCTCGGTGTACTTAACCAGACGCCCCGCTCGAGCGTGGAAACCCCCGCTCGAGCGTCACTCACAGACTCCCGCTCGAGCGCCCAAACCCCCGCTCGAGCGGCGGTTACAACCATCCAGAAGTTTTGCAGAACAGGTCCCCGCTCGAGCGTAACACACAAACTCCCGCTCGAGCGTCCAAACGCCCGCTCGAGCGTCCAACACTGCAGAAGAAAAATACTGGGAGATGGATTTTCCCGCTCGAGCGCCAAAACCCCCGCTCGAGCGGAGAGGCCAAAAACTAGGCATAAATTCTAAGTTTTAAAACACAACCAACTTATTTCCAACAAACCCAACACAACCCAAAACTCTAAGATAAAGAGTACGAGATCGAAAAGAGGATAAGACAACAACAAATCTACGGAACCAAGTCCGGATTACAGTTCAATAACAACAGGGAATATTGAGATCGCTATATATTCTATATGAGAAACTAAGGAATAGCTATTCTATTTCAATATAGAATTATCATAAAATAAAATAACGATCTCTCTCATAAAAATAAAAAACAAAACGATGGTTTTCAGGCAAATTTTTTTTCTTCTTCTCTCTCTCTCTCTTCAATCTCTTTCTATGAATACTCTCACATACTAAACAATCAGTCATAGACGACTTCATCACTGTTCTTCTAGCAGGATCAATATATATATATATATTTTAAAATTATGTTTCACTTTATTTAGATGTTAGATGTAAGGCTTATATATATATAACTCTTTAAAATCATATTCAATGTATAATAGAATACATATATATGTATCACTTTATTTTATATATATATAGTTTGTTTGTATTTTTTTTTTCTTGATTTAAATTTTGTTTCATATGCACAAGATTGAGTGATTTGTATCTTTCATTTTATGTTTTTTTGTGCAATGTGAACTAATTTGAAAAATTAATTTTTATTCTATACATAAACACTGCACAAGTGATTGTTATTTCATGTTGACAAATTAAAAAATTTATGTTTAAAAGACATTACTAATTTTTTTTAAAAATTTATTATTTTGATCATATTAATGAATTTTTTATAATTTTTATTCATTTTTAAAATTTAATATGATTAATATGCGATATTTAATATAGTAGTTATTAGTTTGTTACCATTCTATTCCATTAAATTTACTTAACAAATCAAACATGAGATTAGGAATGGTCATTTAATTCCCACAATATCAACCAAACAGTGAAATATGAATGAGCATTTCATTCTATTTGACCATGTATTTCATTTTTACTATTAATTTATTTCTATTTTAGGGCGTTTTGACAACATGGTAAAAAATTAGCATTTTTATTTTTTGATTTTTTTGAGTTATATCACTTCTCTTTTTTTTTTTTAATACCAAAAAAATCAAAAAATTATAAAAAAAATAAAAAAACTCAACTTTTTACTACATTCTCAAAACACCATTTCATTTTATTTTGGGTAAATTACACTAACACCCCCTGAGATTTATATTTATTACAATTTTTTCCTTACCTTTTGGAAATTACATCACCCCCCTGACGTTTAAAGTTTTATTACAGATTCCCCCCTCAGCAATTTAATTTTTTTAAATACCAATTTTGCCCTCATTGGGTAAATTACATTGACACCACTCACATTTTAGAAATTACAATCCCCGCCCTAAGGTTTAAAATAGTATTACCAATTGCCCCATCGGTTAGTATTAGTTGGAAAAAAAATTCATTGAAAAAAAATTCATTGGAAAAAAAATTATTTGAAAAAAAAAATTGAAAAAAATGTTTGTTAGTAAAATTTTTAAATTTCTCTTTAAAAACCAACATAAACTCATTTTTTTAATTTACGTTTTTTTTCTCAAATTTACAAATTGAGACAACAATTTATAAACCAAAAAAATTATCAGACAAGTTTTTATGACAGTTTTTAAAATTTTTGTAAAGATAAATTGAAAACTGAAAACGAAATAGTTACGAAACAGACTTCAGATGGTAAAAAAAATAATTGGAATTTTTAGGCTATGCATGATTTAAAACATAATTAAATAAATTACCAACGTAAGAAATGACTTATCAAAAGATTCTTAGGCTATGCATGATTTGATTTTTGGAATTTTTTTTTAAAATTAAAAATTAATCTGGTTAAGAAATAAAAAATAAAAAATAATTATCATTTTTATATAATTTTTATCTTTCGAGTGGTTAGAAATAATTTTTTACAAATTAAATTGAAACAGCCATACGTATGTATATAACCTGCCCAAAAGTTAAAATGATAATTATTTTTTACCCTTAAATGATAATTATTTTTTATTTTCTATTTCTAAACCAAATAAATTTTTAATTTTAAAATTTTTTTTTTCTAAAAATCAAACCATACATAGTCTAAGAATCTTTTGATAAATCATTTCTTACGTTCGTAACTTATTTAATTATTTGTTAATTTTACGACATTTTTATCATCTGAGGCCTATTTGGTAACCATTTCGTTTTCAGTTTTCAATTTATATTTACAAAAATTTAAAAAATTGTCATAAAACTTATTTGATTTTTTTTTGGTTTATAAATGGTTGTCTCAGTTTGTAAATTTGAGAAAAAAACGTAAATTCAAAAAATGAGTTTACGTTGGTTTTTAAATAAAAATTTTAAAATTTTACTAACAATTTTTTTTCAATAAATTTTTTTTCCAACTAATATTAATCGATGGGACAATTGGTAATGCTACTTTAAATCTTAGGAAGGAAATTGTAATTTCTAAAATGTGAGGGGTGTCAATGTAATTTATCCAATGAGGGCAAAATTGATATTTAAAAAAATTAAATTGTTAAGAGAAAAATCTGTAATGAAACTTTAAACCTAAGAGAAGAGATATAATTTTTAAAAAATGAAAAAGGAATTATAATAAATATAAACTTCGAGGGTGTTAGTGTAATTTACTCTTTTATTTTATCGCACCAAAAATGCTCGAAGTTGTTCGCGTGGTACTTGCGACGAAGTGGGACCACACAAACAAGACAGTGGGCACAATTTTGGGTTTCGAATCTTTGGGTTGCTTTCTAAAAAAAAATCTTTGGATTCTTTTAAGGGTAAAAATGTCATTTCAAATTACTCTCATGCTATTGCCACTTAAGTTTTTATTTAGCTAAAACCAACCAGGCAACTGTTATTAGGGAAATTTACAGTTTAGTGGGTTTTTCACAAAAATATTTGGAAAATTTATTCATAAATTTCATATGAGAAAATATTGATCTATTTAATTTTAAGAGTTTTTTTTATGAATTAATTAATTTTTTTTAATTATATAATTTTTTAAAATTGTATTTATTGATTTGGTGCCATTTAAATTCAAGTGAATGTTTTTTATGATTTATTTTTTTATTTTTTTGATTTATTTTTGAAATAAGAATGGAAGATGAGATGTGAAAGATTCTTTTTGGGAGATTAGTGGTTGAAGTGTTTATTATTAAGCGTGAAAAATTATGGTAGTGTTTGGTAGAGTTTTTTAAATATGATTTGAAAATATAGTTGTGTTTTGAGTTTGTGAGTTTTGGAATTATGATTTGAGTGTAGAAAATTTGTTTAGTTATGAGTTTTGTAAAGAGTTTTGAATTGAATTTTTAATGTTTGATGTGACATGTGAAATAAGAAAATTTGTTTGGTTATGAGTTTTGGAAAGAGTTTTTAAAACTTAATTCAAATTGTTATAACTCATAAAAAACACTACTCAAAACTTTATCGAAAATTTTGATCAATAAGCAAACTCTTTTTAAAATTCAATTAAAAAAATTAATTATTAATAGAAAATAATATTAATCAATTTTTTTAATTGAAAATATTACAAAGGCAATAAATTTTTTTTTCAAAATAAATATTCAATTACTGATTTAAAATAACTTTTGATTGTATATTTGGTTCGAATTTTTTTTAAATATTTTTCAGTTAAAATATTTTTATATTTTTAATAACTACTATCACAAATTATTTGCTATTTATTGTATTGTTAATTTGAAATAAATGGCCAAAAATTTTATCAGGTATTATCTATGCGGGAGTCAAACAAAAATTAGAATATTATTTTGTTACCATCTACATAGTTTACCACACACAATTCAATTTTATTCAAATTTTTTTATTTGCTTTCAACAGAAAATTAGTCTACAATAACACAAACACATGCATGTATGTATGAAAGAGTTCCCCCCCCCCCCACAAAAAAAAAAAATCACTGTAGTGCTCAACCGGCCGGACATCCGGGAGATGTCCGGGGAATGTCCAGGGGGATGTCCCATAAACTCAAAAAATTCAAAAACTGTACGAAAAGGTAAGAGTTTTGCATTGGAAGTTTGTTTTGGAATGAGTTTTGCTAAATGTGAAACAGTAATATATTTTGAAACGTGTGGTGGAATTAATTTTTGAAAACCCCATCCAAACACTTTTGTTCACGTGAAGAGGTGGAATTGTAATTGGAAAACTGTACCAAACACAGCCTATATTTTTGTTAGTGTAGTTTTATGGTGTTATATCAGAGTGTTATATTATAGTGTTACGTTTAGAAAAAGTATACTAATTTTTTTTTATATGTTACATTGATTGGAGTATTATATTAAAGAGTTTTTTTAGAATATTACATTGTAATGTTTGAAAAAAACATACTAACTAATTTTTTAATATATTACATTAGAGTATTATGTTTAGAAAAAAATATACTAATAAATTTTTATGTGTTATATTAATTAGAGTGTTACATTGAGTTTTTTTTTTGAAAGGTTAATGCATTATACCCCCAGTGACGTGGAGGCCTTGGTTGGTTGAGAAAAAACAGATTTTTTTTTTGAATTGGTAGCCAGTGGGGGTGCGACCCCAACTGGGGGTATAAATCACAACTGTTTTTGAAATGTTATAAGTAAGATAACAAATAAAATTTTAAAAGTTGACAAACACTTCCCTTGCTATAGAAGGTGACAAAACATCAAATTCTATACCAATTAAAGTGTGTGTTAACTTTTGAAATTTACTTGCTGCTTTGTGGGAATTGTGAGAAAAGAAATTGTTTGAATGAAATATTTTCAGAAAAAAAAATATATATATACATCACTGGCAAGAGTGTCTATTGCTCTGGCAATAGAGTTTTCCCTCTGGAGATACACAATCGTTTTGGTTGGTTTCAGTTATAAACTGTGTGCGTACGTGTGCGTGCCTTCAGTTTCTCTAGGTTGACCCTCTCTCTCTCTCTCTCTCCTTTCTCTCTCTAGAACCCTCCTTTCTCTCTCTAGATCCAACTTCCTCCTCGTTTTAGGAGTCCTTATCCTGCTTGTTATTGTTTACAAAAACAATATATATAAATATATATTTTGTTATATTATTAAAAAAAAAAATGAGTATTTAAATATAGGAAGAAAAATAAGCAACATTCGCTTCAAACGTGGATTTTTAGGGCCTTTTTGAGGTATATTTCAATTTCAATATATTTATTTGTTTAATCTATGAAAAACATGTATTGGGTTTTCTGTTCTGTTCATGGTTGGTTACTGTCATTCTTCAACAATCATATGTTCTTTTTTTGTCTTTTATGTTCTATTTGGTTTCACTTGGTTGGTCTTAATCTTCTTTGATTTGATTTTTCAATTTTTTTTTTTTTTTTTTTGGTTTTGGTTTAGACATTAATATATCAATCAGATACTGTTGTCTGTACATTTTTTTTTTTTTTTGTGGATTTGTTGAATTGGGTTTAGATTGGTTTGTGCAATTCTCTTTCTGGGTATTTTATTTGTGTTTTGTGGATTGAATTTGTTTGGAATCATTGGATTGGAAAATACATTGAAACTGTTTCTAGGGTTTGGATTGTTCATTGTTAAAGGTTGTATTTTATTGAATTGGGTTAGTAGAATTAGTAGTTTTTTCATTTCAAAGAGTTTAGGTTATCATATATGTTTGCTTCTTCTATTCAATTGAACCATCAATCTATATGTATTATGTTTTATGGATCCTTACATGTTTAGGGTATTTTCACTTGCAAGTATTTGCTATTTGATTCTCCGTTTTGATACTGCCTTTGATCTGCAGATCAGATCCTTGTTTCTGTCTATTGTAATAATTGTGTTTATTGTTATGCGATCATGACTCATATCAATAGGTATGTCATGTTTCTGAGCTAATGAGATTGTAAACCCTAGCCTATTCAGTGTGATGTGATGACTATGTTGATCTTTGGCTATCCTTTATGAGCTATACGGGGGGTGCCTGTTCTCTTTGTTGAGCATGGTATCAATACCTAGGTTGTGTCTTCGGTTTTGGTTTATCAATGTTAGATGGCTTGAGCTTTTTATCAAGAGGTTCCTTTGGAACGTTAGCATCCCCAATGTTTGCCCATCAATAAATGGACCATTTGTTATGGAGCACGGAGACACGAGACAGACCTAGAAAATATAATTTCTTCAAGTCGTCTTGAAGCTTTCAAAAGCATCCAAGTAATTCGTATCTGATTAAAAAATAGAAAGCATAGATTGGTGTCACCTACTTATATGGAGAAAATGGGTCATAAAGCGGCTGACTAACCCTAGTTTTACATAAAAATGAAAACAATGAGGTTATTAACTAGTTCCAGTGATGCAGTTAGAAGAATTTTTTTATGGTGTTTCAATTAAATGCCCAAACTCTTACTGAGAAGTAAGGACCTTTGTTTCAGGAACTTCAATTAATTTGCTGATCGAAATCATTCTATGGAGGACCAATTATGTTTATTTATTTATTTATTGTTTATTTACTAAAGTAAATAAATAATATATGTGAATCAATCTAGGGTTTTCTAGGGAATTTTATTGTGTACCTATCCTGACCTTCAAGATCAAAATTTGTAGTTTAAAGCCTGGGGAGTTTAGTCAAAATTTGTGATGTTATTGTCACATAGTAGATACATTCAAAGTGAACTGCCTTATTTGGGTTGTTAATTTTGTGCCAAATAATGGCATCACAAATGAGGAAAGGGAATGGGTGGATTTGGGATGTACTCAGCTCCAGATTCTGCAAATAAGTTGCTATCATAACTTTTTTGCTCACATAAATTATGTGGATACCTTGGTTTTCTTCATTGTTATTTGATGTGAAGCCATTTGAATTAAAGGGCTAAATTCTGATTAAAATATACTTGACAAAGAAGCCTGTGTTACCTTTTCTCGATATGATTATTGTTTATTCAGTCGCAGCACTGGGCATTGTGTAGTATCTTCCATGATGTCATGTAGGATATGCAACTTGGAGACAATGTTACTTTATGTTTTGTTTATATATTGCTTCAATTGAAGGGACTATTTTGACTTTGTTCTTGATTTCCTTTTTATATATTTTTATTTTTAAAACCTTCTTGAAGTTCATCTTCCATTTCTTTAGTTTGTGTGGAAGGGTCTAGCCATCGCCTACATCCATTAACGGAGTTGATCTCTGTTTACATAGGAATAATTTTTAGTTTATTTATGCCTCTATCTCTGTCATCCTATTATCAGTTCCTTCTTTAAGTTGTTTTTTCATTTCTTTTTGTTTGCAGTTGAAAAGCTACGGTATTTGAATGTGTTCAAAATTTCTTCACCTAAAGGGTATCAGTAATCTCAATTTCTTGAAATTATCTCAACCAACACTGTAGCTTCAGGCTGTTATTTCCAGAAAACAACTGCTGATCCCAAATCACTGCAACAACACTGTGAGCAAGTGAAGATTAAACTGTCCTGCAGATATCGAAATTGGATTGATTATCGAGAATTTGATACGAGCTCCAGAGCAAAAATTGATTGTGAAAAAGAGCATGAAGGTTTATATCTACTCGTAGGCTCCGTATATTTTGATGTACTTTATTTATAAAGGTTTTCACTTGTTGAACAATATTTTTTCCCCCCTGATGCTAACTTAAGAGACATGGTACCTAAGTTTCCTTCCACTTTAAGGTTTAACTAATAACTTTTGAAAATATTTAAGCTGTACTATCTCTTTGTTAAGGCTTCATAGGATGCATGAATCTTACCATGTACTTGGGGAGATTTAGGACATTTTTTTAAAATTAACATTCCAAACAAATCTACCTGCATCTAATATTTATTTTTAATCTTAAAAGTAATTTTCTTTTGAAATTTTTTTCATAATATAAATGTAGTAAGCGCCATGATAATATTGATTAGACAAGCAAGGACCTAATTTATAGTTAAAACAAATTTAGCCTAAACCATTTGTCCTTTTCATTGATCATTTACAGTTAATGTATACATATATGTGTTTAGGTGACAGGAACTCTTGATGTATGTTCAATGAATTCTTTCAGTTAGCAATTTAGTTTGCATTGCATGGATTACTCATGTTAAATTGCGTATGTGCTCTGTATGTTGGAATTTCTAGGTAAGCCAAATATTCTAAAATTATACTTTAAAAACTTACTAGACTTACCTGCAGGATCACTCGTCCAAGAACATGCACAAAAATGACAACAGTCTTGGGTCCTCAGCCAGCCCTCGAAGTCGGGAGGTATAACACTTATTATTGTTGTTTGAAATTTGTTCTTAAATTTATGTGCACGTAACAGATGTGATAGCTTTCAATGGAACATTCTTTACCTATTTAATAATTCATTGGATATAAACATAGAAAATACAATGTTGTTACCTCTATACTCTGAAGAGCTCAAATTGTGGCCATAATTCACAGTTTCTTGGATTGGATCCTGTCCTTTGCAAGTGACAACAGTATCTTGGATGATATTGCTTTGATGGTTTTTTCACCTTGGACTTTTGTATTTGCATAGAGAAAGGTTTGTTTAACTGCTTCATCTCATGATAGCTATCTAATTGAGATCTTCTCCATTTGTAAATGCAGATATTGGCTAGATGGAATCCTGTTGGAACGTGCAGGCCTGTCATTGATGAAGCTCCTGTTTTTTACCCGACTATTGAGGTATCTTTTTTTTCTTAATAAGATGTGATTTTGTACATTGGTAACTTTATTTGTTAAACAAATAATGTTTTTCTTATGCGATGAATTTGATGGTTAATTCATTAGGAGTTTCAAGATACACTCGGTTACATAGCAAAGATACGCCCCAAAGCAGAAGCATATGGTATATGTAGAATTGTACCTCCTCCTTCCTGGATTCCACCTTGCCCTCTTAAAGACAAGAATATATGGGAAAATGCTAAATTTGCTACCCGAGTTCAGCAAGTTGACTTGCTTCAAAATAGAGAGCCCATGAAGAAAAAAAGAGGCCGGAAGAGAAAACGAAGGGGGCATTCAAAGATGGGAACTACCAGGAGTCGTCGTAGTTCTGAAGGATCCGAATTGAACGCCACTTCTGACACTGATGAGAAGTTTGGTTTCCAGTCAGGATCAGACTTTACATTTGAAGAGTTTCAGAAATTTGCCAAAGATTTCAAGGAGTGTTATTTTGGGATGAAGGATGCAATAGAGGGAAGAAGTGCTGATGGGACTGAACAGAATGAGAGCTGGGAACCCTCAGTTGAGGAAATAGAAGGCGAGTACTGGCGGATTGTTGAGCGGCCAACAGATGAGGTTGAGGTATGGAAATATTCTAATAGCTTTTTCTCTCTAATTTATTCATGCCGATATTTTTAAATATGCTTGAGGGATGCTATTTTGCAAGATTAAAAGAGAAAACTGATGCTATTTTTTTGGAATGTGGCAGGTATATTATGGAGCTGATCTGGAAACTGGAGCATTTGCTAGTGGGTTCCCCAAGGCGTTGTCTTCTCTATCCAAAAATGAATCAAATCAGTATATGGTTTCAGGTTGGAATTTGAATAACTTTCCACGCTTGCCTGGTTCTGTACTATGTTTTGAAGAATGCGATATCTCGGGAGTTCTAGTGCCATGGCTCTATGTGGGGATGTGCTTTTCATCATTTTGCTGGGTAAGTACTACTATGTATTTTTAAATGAAGCAAAAGAATTTTCTGAAGAAATGACAGAAGTTGGTGTTTATTGTGCTGATGGCATTTTTAATTACTGGTGTATCAGTGCCTTGCTTTACTCTTATTTTCCCTCAACTTTGTCATGAAATTAACCATCATATTTTAAGACGAATAGCTTTTGTAAACTCGTAAAAGTTGGTACTAGACTAGTAGTATAATGCATATTTGGTTGGGGCATATTTCTACCCCTACATAAAAGTTCAAATGAGAAAATAAAATAAAAATAAATTTGGACATAGAGATGAGAGGAGATACAAAATCGGGATGCTAAGCAAACCAATAGGTGAACACAAGTCAATGAGTTTATGGTTGACTTGTTGAGTTTTACGGAGTAGGCTGAGCTGCTGAGCAAGTAGCAGGAAGGGTTAGTGTTATGGAAGCAGGTTTATGGTTGAACACAAAAGGCAAATAGGTCAGTTGGGATTAAAATTGAAGCTTGAATTAAAATGAAAAAAGAGAATAAAATAAAAAGAGAGAGTAGAAAGTAGAAAAAGAATATTTTACAGTCTTTTTTAGAATGATAATGGAATCTCCTGGGGTGAGTCCAATCACATCACATGCTTCAAAATAATTTTTTTTTCCTTCTTGTTCTGTTTTGTTTCTCCCTTGACTGATTGATTGTGTTTGAAGTGGTTGTTTGACTTTTGTTTCTCTTGTTTTGGGAAAGCATGTTGAGGACCACCATCTCTACTCGCTAAACTATCTACACTGGGGTGATCCAAAGATTTGGTATGGAATACCTGGAAGCCGTGCTTCTGAGTTGGAGACTGCCATGAGAAAGCACCTACCGGATTTGTTTAAGGAGCAACCTGATTTACTTCATGAACTAGTAAGAGAACAATAGCTCTAGATTTGCTGTGGTTAAGGACCTAAACTTGCATATAATAAGGATAGTTATGTTTTGAGAGTGAAATCTATGGTTGAACTTATGATTGTTTTGTTGTGACAGGTAACTCAGCTGTCTCCTTCGGTTTTGAAGTCTGATGGTGTACCAGTGTATAGAACTGTCCAGCATTCTGGGGAGTTTGTTCTTACCTTTCCAAGGGCATACCATTCTGGATTTAATTGTGGCTTCAATTGTGCGGAGGCCGTGAATGTGGCCCCTGTTGATTGGTTAGAACATGGGCAAAGTGCAGTTGAGCTCTACAGTCAGCAACGGCGCAAGACATCACTGTCTCATGACAAGTTGCTATTAGGGTCAGCAAGGGAAGCTGTCCGAGCCCTTTGGGAGCTTTCAGTTCTCAAAGACGAGACTCCGAGAAATTTGAGTTGGAAAAGTGTCTGTGGAAAAGATGGGATACTTACCAAGGCAGTTGAGGTAAATCTATGAATGTAATATACAACTATAAAACACGTATGCACATTGTTTAGATAAGTACTGATGCAATTGCTTTTGTGTTAGAAAGTTGTTTATGCACTCATCTAGTTTTCTGTTCAAGTAATTTATTTTTTAATTTTTTACTTTTTCAGAAAAGGGTTCTGATAGAAGAGGAGAGAATGCATCAGCTTCCGACCCATTTTCAGTTTCTAAAGATGGAAATAGATTTTGATGTAAAAAGTGAGCGAGAATGTTTCTCATGTTTTTATGACTTGCACCTTTCTGCTGCCTGCTGCAAGTGCTCCCCGGACAGGTTTGCGTGTCTTAAACATGCAAACTTGTTATGTTCCTGTGAGTTGGACAATAGATTTGTCCTTCTTCGTTACACCATGGATGAATTAAAAACACTGGTTGAAGCGTTGGAGTTGAAATTGGATGCTATAAAAGCATGGGCATCAGAATCAGCTTCTGTAAATGGAAAAGACAGATCTTCTGCTGAGCTTGATGAGGAGAGAAAGACATCTGGAAGTAATGGTCTAAAGAAAAAGGAAGATCCATCTTGTTCCCCGGCAAACAAAGATGTTGATATAAACGACCCTTGCAGTTCGTGTTATTTTCATGTTTCTTCTGAAGTAGCTCCTTTGAACACTGAGCAAATAACTTTCAATTTATTTGAATCACAGAGCATGGTCTGTGAGCATAATCGAGAAGCTCCTCTTATAACCGATGAAGATCAGGTAGCACAGGAATGCTGTTTTGATTTGAATGTAGGAGATGTGACTGATGAACAAGCAAGTGGTTTGCAGCAAATATCTGATAGCTGTGATAATTATGGCACAAATCCACAGAAAGGATTAGATACAATGCGACTTGGTAGTGATTCCGATTCCTCCGTTTCACACATTATTTCAAACAAAGATCGTCCTTCATGTTCGGGGAATGCAGGGAATTCATGGGCATCTGATGGTGGTAAGTTGTTTGGGGTTGATCTTTCATTTTCCCATTCACATTCAAATGGTCCGTTAAGCTTCTTGTTAAAATCCGAAACAGTAGATCACTCGGACATGAGCAGACAAGGTTGTTTGATACAGAAGTTGAGATTTTGTGTTGATCCTATAATTTATGGAACGTTAGTGGTTGGAAAGCTGTGGTGCAACAAGCAGGCCATCTTCCCAAAAGGTATGCTTCAGTTTAACTATTTACATGTGTGGGTATCTATATCGTGCTTGTCAAGTGGCGCTACAGGTGTCACGTCATCACCATCACACATCCATGTGGTAGACCCTTGAGGCACCACAATGAGTTAAGGTTGTATGCGTAGCCTAAGTAGGGGCATGCACACCACCACATATGAAACAAGACCACAACTCACCTTGATAAAGCTGGCTCTCCTAAAGCTCTCTATTGTCCTACATGACTGATGAGAAATATATTCTCTGCCCACTCACCCCAGCTCCATAGAAACATAATTGGACCCTAGGCCCACCTATGTTCACTTAGCTGCTCAGAGTGAGCCCTTGGCTTACCCATGAACTCACCCCCTTGGTTGCCTAGGTTGGGAGTAAGACCTAGGCACTCCCGCTTGGGATCATTGGAGGATTGTGGATTGTGGATTGGGAGTAAGACCTAGGCACTCCCGCTTGGGATCATGTAACTGTCTCCTTTCAGTGATAGTTCCACCTTGACCTAGTTACACTTGTCGCATATATGATATGCCTCTCAAAATATCATACCTACACCTGCAGCTCCTATGATGCAGCCTTCCCAAGGACCTGAATCATAGGACACAATTAGGGAACTTCTATTTGCACATCCCCCATCCTCTTTTTACACACACTTAATAAAAATTATTTTTATTTTAATTTTATTTTTAAGTGAAATTACTATTTTGGACATAAAATAAACACATTCGGAAGTTGATTGTCGAAAAAATGAAAAACATTCGGAACTCTACTTCCGAACAAGTTATTTAGTTTCAGAAATCTACTTCCGAACCAATTGTTTATTTTCGAAAATCAACTTCCGAACCAATTATTTATTAAAAAAGATGTGTAAAGAGGGGAATGTGTGTGTGCAAATAGAAGCCCCCACACAATTAGTAGGGCTGATATATCACCCTCCTGTCGAGTTGAGGAGAACTTGCCACCTGTCTTGAGGTTGCTTAGGCTCCAATACTACTGGAGTCTATATAACGGCATCATAAGCGCAGCCACAATCATAACAAGAGCAACAAGAATCATAACAACAACATATATAACATGTTCAATGTCTCTCACTACCACTCCTTTCCTCTCTAAGCTTGCCTTGGTCTTCTCCTCTTTCATCTCCGGTGATCTCAGGCCATTGAAGTGCCCGCCATCTTCCCAGAGGTCAATGACCGATTGCCTCTAACCCCACTTACCCACAACATGGTTTCTAAATGTTTCCTTGTCGGAGACTTTTTTTAAATAAAAAAAAAAAAAAAAATTGGCAACAAAATTTCTAATTATTTGGTCTGCAATCTTTGCTCAACTTTGCAGGATTCAGAAGCCAGGTTAAGTTCTTTGATGTGCTCAATCCAAACAAAATGAGTAGCTATATATCAGAAATACAAGATGGTGGGCTCCTTGGGCCTTTGTTCAAGGTAATTTATTTTGTAATTCTTTTTAAATTTTTGATTTACAGTCAGAAATCTCTGTTTTCAAAAATTATTTTGTTATTTAATGGATTTTATTTTTTATTTTTTATAATGCTTAAGGGGTGGAAAATCTTCATTAACAGAAGACATCAGCTTTCTTTTTTCATAAAAATTTCCTAGACCATGGAGAACATCATTGTTTGGCTCTACATGCTGATAAATTTGGACCTTGAAATAATTAAGTGCCATTCTTTTTACTCATCCAAGCACTACAAAATATGTGTGAATTTATCATTATATATATGTATATATTTTTTTCCTCTGATGTTTTGACTTTTCCCTCATTTTATGATATTACAGGTTACCTTAGAGGAGTGTCCAAGTGAGAGCTTTGTAAATGTTTCAGCAGAGAAGTGTTGGGAAATGGTGTTGGAAAGGCTAAATCAAGAAATCGAAAGGCAGAGCAATTTAGGAAAGCAGGGACTGCCACCCGTACAGCCTTCAGAAAGCATTAATGGGCTTGAAATGTTTGGGTTTCTCTCACCACCCATTGTTCAGGTAAACCTAACTTTTCATATGCCTCAACTATGAAAAGACTTGAACTGAACAAACAAAACCTAACTTCTCTCACCTCCCCTTAATCACATTCATTAACTACCTCTTCCATAATAAATAAATAAATAAATATATATATATAAGACTTGAACTGAACGAACAAAACCCTGATAATTCTATGAACAATTGATACTTGTATGGTTCCAACTCATTCATCATGCCTTAACTATTTGAAATTATGGTATTAACCATACACCATTTACCTCTCAAAGTAAAAATTAAATGGTATAGTTTTTCCCCACTAATATCTGGGTTTGATTCATATTTGTCTCGAATTAATATCTAACTTAAAATAATTTTCAAGCTGAATGATCTCAAATGACAACTCTCTAATAGTTTCCATTATTCACACATTGAACTTGATCAATCACGCCCTCCCAAAAGAGGAAATTAAGGGAAAAAAGAAGTTGATCAATTAATGATTGGGAGCTGGAATACAAAGTCTCTTTCTTTTTTCGTTTTTCTTTTTAAAGTGAAAACATCTCTATCGGTTGGATTAATACTACCACCAGTCAGCATGAAGATGCTGCAAATTTTTTTTTTTGTCTGAATGGAAGTTTCAGCCATAGGAATTTCCACACCAAGCCGAGAGGAGTCCTTTCAGAAGAAATAAATTGGTGTATTTTATGTTACAATGATGAACAGTCATCCAATGGATTGAGAATCACAACGACCCTCAACTCTTAAACTGATAGGGACTTTGTTTTAAAACTAAAAATAGTTTCTCGTATTAATATTTTCAAACTAATATACTTGAATTCCATATATGCTGATGATAGAAGTGTTTTAACAGGCTATTGAGGCGCTTGATCCGAATCATAAATGCACGGAGTACTGGAACCACCGGCTTTCATTCAAGGAGCTTGAAGTGCCAAAAAGCTCAAGCGAGGAGAATTACACCAATAAGTACCCTTCTGGATCAAGTCAATCTGCAGGGGAAATGGAAACAAAACTTTTTGGTTTCGATTTGACAAAGCAAGAGCAAGATAATTTAGCAGTAGGTAGCGGTAATCATTCAGTTCATGATGAGTTGCAATCTGTACTGCAAAGATTATTGAAGAAAGCAAATCCCGAAGAATTGAAAATGATGCATAGAATATTGTGCAGCGAGTCAAGAAGCCCCGAATGGAGAGTGGCACTCGCAACATTGACTGAGGCGATCCAGAGAACTTGTAAATAAGGTCCAACCATTCTTTGACAATTCAGGTAGCCTCTTACACGTAGTCAATTTATTAGTCTCATTCTTTCAAAATTCTGGATAACGGATAGAGATCCTGATTCTGGGTCATGCACAAAATATTTGCGTGCTTGCACATGATGCTGATTTTTGATCTTGATTAATAGATAGTGGTGTTAACTTATAGTAGCAATGACTTTTTGTACATTACAATTTTTTATCGAGACCATTTGAAATATACATGCCAGTTTTGTTTTGAGTTGCCGGCTTTATTTTGGAATTTGGAAGTGTTTTTAGTTCTTTCATTGTTACATCTATAGGAGATGCTTGCAATAAGAATTGAAAGTGCCTAGTTGTTTATGAATGCAAATGATATGTTTTCTGTGGTTGCCAAAGTGCTAGTTTATATGGTGATATAAACTCCATCCCTTGGCAGTTGCTGTAAATTAACCTGGTTGATTCCACAATAGACCCAGTGCAGTTGACAAGATTTCCTTCTTTAATAGCGGTATCACTATCAAAGACAACAATCTCTACATTCTCATTCTCAAGATTCAATGCTATTTCTTTCACACTGCTGGCAAATTCAACCATTTTTTCACTGTGAATCTCGTTCAATCCATAAACATGTGCAATCCCTGAAAAACCCTCTAATTCACTATGGTATAATTCTTTTCATAGGCTCTCTTCCAGATCAGGGGTGTGTTGATGGTGGTGGGAGTTTGGTGGCAGAGGTGGTGGTTTGAAGGGAGATGGCTTAGCGTTTCAAGGGTGGTAGGGGAGGGTGGAGCGGGGGTTGGGGAGAGAAGGGGTGGGGGGCATTAGGGAGGCGAGGAGCAAACAGGTAGAGAGGCGAGAGGTTTGGCCGGGTGCACCAACTGCCTTGTGAGTAGCGGTGATTTATGCAGTGCTTTATATGGTAGAATAATGCTACAATGATTATCTATTTTTATTAACTTTTTTTATCGCGTATGATGTGTCAATCTAGTTGTTAGCATTTTATTGAAGATATACATTATTGGTGAGACCTGTTACATCAAAATTGTATTGACAAGTATGATGAAAAGTATGATACAGTATAAAAAGTTGATGAGTGTAATATTAGCTTATACGGCATAGTATTGTTGATTTATTTTTTATTTCATTCTTTATTTATTTTTTATTTTTTCAAATCTCATAAATCTCACGACAAATTTTAGATCTAAACACAGCCAACAAAATAAATAATAATAAGAATAATGATAATAATAATAATAAAAAAAGAGGTTCAAGCGAAATCCTTAACTCTAGCTTTAGCTTCCAAACGCATCTTTTGGCAGCATGCATAATAACGATTAGGGTAATGCCATATAAATTAATAAATTATATGTTTTTTTATTATTTGCATGAGATGTTCCTATCATTTTGAAGTGATTAATGCTATAAATTCTAAAAATCATATCAAATTTGTAAATTAATGAGTAATGTCTTGATTAAATTTACTGACCATCAAATGTTCATGCCATCTTCCATGTTTCTCGTTACAAAGTTTTTAATGGCAACTTAAAAGAAATAAGCCACACTTTTTTAGCAATTACACAATATAAAGACACAAAACTAGAACACAAATACATACATAGACACAAGAGATCTGGTTTGACCTTACAATCCCAATATCATAAGCCCTATTTCAAATCCCATGTGTTAAAAAGTACCCAACACATAACAAGCTTGGTTGATTACCTAATCAAAAGGAGAGAGTGACATCATGAGAAAGTTTACAAGTCATTATTAAACAATAAAGCCACAAACTCATAACTCATGTAGTTGAGTTCACACTCAAAAGAAATCTGAACCACGTATTATTTTTTTTGGGAGTATTTTTCTTTGTACGGATTTTGAGTCTCTAGTAACTTTTTTATATAAAAGGCTTAAAAAGGAGATGGTGTAAGGAAATTAGGGAATGTTTGGGAAATGGAAAGGAGGGAGAGGAGGGAACATAGAGCTTGTAGGAAGTGGGGGAATGCCAGGGATTTGTGGAATTTGAGGAATGGGAGGGAATTGTGGGAGTGGAATTTGAGGAATGGGAGCGGCAAATGGAATTTGAGGAATGGGAGGTGCAAATGGAATGTCAAATGGTAGCAAATTCTTCATCTCATCATCACCCAAATTCAGCCTTGCCTTGATTCTACTGAACTTCACCATCTTTCCTTCTCCCTCATATTCATTGACATTCCTAGGTTTAGGCATATTGCCAAGTTGGCGAGCATCAGCATGAGATCCAAGATTGAGAATCATAACCACCAAGCCAAACAAGAAAATGGAATTCAAGACCATTCTTGTTGAACCTTGTGAACCCATAATTGATGTTTTCTAAAGAGAGGACAGCTTTTGTCCTATGGCTCTACTCTACATGGGTTTATATAGGGAAATGTTACATAAATTAATAAATTTATTAATGTAACATTTGTCATAACTATCAACATTTTATTAGTAAGTGAGGGTACATGAAATAAACTTTTTAGTTGTGTTTATAATAATTTTACATATATGGAATCAACTATAAGATCAATAAGTGGAGTATGTAACATGAGTAAAACCAACATCTTGAGTGATAGATCTTATCATTTAAGGTGTATGACTTATCATTATTTTATATAATTAATTTTATAATTTTATTTAAATTTATCACATCATTTAAGGTGAATGACTATCATTATTTTATATAATTAATTTTATAATTTTATTAAAAAATTTAAGCCATGACTTTACAGATACAAAATCAATCACATAACTTAGGATATAAAATATAAATAAACCAATCTCTTAAGTGATGGAGCTCCTTAGTGAAGTATATGTATGACTATCAATATTTATGAAGAATGCTATGCAAAAAAAAAAACTTTATTATTATTATTATTATTATTTTACAAATTAACATGTTATGCAACAACAAAATACTAATATTTAAAATGAATCTACTAAAATTAAAATCTTATTTAGAAACAAGTTAAATTAGTTAAAAAATTAACAAATTAATTGATATTAAAAGTCAACTTATTCTCTTTATTATATATATATATATATATATATTGTAAAAAATTAAAAAACTATTAAAAAGATTTTGCTAATAAGGATCCCTAAGACATAAGTAGAAAAAAAAAAAAAAAAAAATTGAATAACACAATACTATTTTCACTCAATTTAATATATTTTTATTGAAATCAATATATATTTTAACATTTTCACATATTTTGATGGCATCTTTTACCCACTTTTTAATACGGTTTTGATTTCTCTCAACTTATGAACATTTGGTTTTGGTAGGCTTATTTTTTGATCGATTTTGATAATTTAAATTGTTTATTTTTTAATAAGACTCATTGAGTAGAATATTTATGTAAAATATCAAGATAATTAGATATAAATAACTATGAATCATATTTATTTTATAAAAAATGAATGACAAATATAATTCAAGAACAGTCATATATTTTTTGTAATAAAAATTTAATCCAAATATATAACTACAAATATTCAATTATTTTAATTTTTTATATAAATATTTTATCCAATAAATTTTCTAAAATAAATTATTCAAATTATCCAAATCTATTCTAAAATCAACTTACAAGATATTTGTGATTCTTTTTTTTGTAGTTGTTTAGAGAGAAAAGGACATCGAGGGTAGTGCCACCGATCGGGAGAGAACAAGACAGAATTGAAATGAGTGCTGATAATAAATGTTCAAAGAGATAAGTATTAAGGGGATTTGGTTAAAATTTTTTCATAATAAAACTTAGGGGTGAGTGGGGGTCAGTTGGGATCACGGAACCTCTAATTCATCATTCATCTGTTAGATTGATCGATTGGAGAAAATTAATTTGTATCCGTCTGTCAATCTGACGGATGTGGATTGAGCGGATTGGTAGATGGATGCGAATCGGTTTGGCGGTTTGAAATTTTATAAATTTTCAACATAGTTCAACTTGTGCACTTCCTAAAAAAAAAAAAAAAGAAAGAAAGAAAGTATTACAGTCAATGACTTAAAAAAATATTACAATTACTGCATGTCTCATATAAAAAAAGAAAGTTTGAAATTTTAGAATATCACGATCAATGCATGTCTCATCCACATATTACAATCACAGCATGACTCATTCACATAAAGTATTACAATTTGTGATTCTTAAAATATAAAACAATTCAAACCACCAAAACCATGAACAGAGCAATAGTAGAGATTGTATATCTCTGTATTGTTACATTTACATATGTTTTTGAAAACAAAAACCAACCAGCATATATCATATTTTCTATTTATTACTTTTAAAGTTAGATTTAAAAACCAAAAAATATAGATAAATAATACGTTTATTTTTTTCAATTCAAAAAATATATTCAAGTTGAATTTTTTTTTCCAACAGAATATTTAAACTCTTTTTCAATTGAAAACACAAACAAAATATTTAAACAAATTGAAAACACAAAGTCTTATAAATTACTAAGGGTACTCGCGGTTTGGCAGTTGGGTTGCGGTCAAAGAAACCTCAAATCCGCCATCCGTCCGCCAAATTGGCGGATTGGAGAAAATCAATCCGCAACCGTCCGTTCGTCATCACGCATCCGTCCAAAATGCGGGAGATTGGTTCGGTTTGGTTCGGTCGGTTTTGACGGATCGGTATATCTACTGCTCACCCCTATTACAACTTTAATACATTAGGAATAAGGATAAATTTTTTTTGGAAAAAATTTAACACATATTATTATTATTATTATTAAAATGTTAAATTTTAAAATAATATAACTTTTAATTTAGATGTCAATTTTTAATAAAATTAGTATTTTGAGAATCCTCTTCTGAAAATCTATCAAATAAGATTTATGCTGACTATGAAATTCTTAATTTTTTTTATTACTGTCAAAATTGATATAAACAATAACATATTATTTTATTTGAAAGAAATATGTTATTTTATTTGACAGAAACATGTTATTCTGGTAATATTATCTACCAAAAAAAATATTTTATTTTACCCTTATTTAATTATGTGTCTCTTCCTTAGGGAGTTTATGAAACAAAATAAATTGAACTCCTATTTTCACTAAATAAAGGTCTAATAAAAAAGAGTAATGCTAGAGACCTTAAAAATTTTATCAAAAATTATACCAAATGTTTCGCATGTGTGTGAAAACCAAAGATGGATCTAGGGGGGCGGCATATTAAAATTTTTAAAATAACTTAAAATTATAGGAGTCCGCACCCCCAAATTTTTTGTAAATAATTTCAAAATTGTATAGAGTAGTTTCCCAAATTTTTAAACTATAGAGCAGTCCCCCCAAAGATATAATCCTAGATCCGTCTCTGGTAAAAATCCACATAATGTGAATCTCACACTCATATAAAACATTTGATAAAATTTTTAAAACTCCTAATATTTTTGAATAAAAAAATTTTGGGTAAAATTTCCACGCTTTAAATGTTTAATGCGGTTTTTATACCAAATTGAAGAAGTTTCAGATTTCCCAAGAGAGGCATGTTTGCTGTGAAATGTGTAGAGTCCATGTAATGAGTGTATACATGCATGCTTGCATGTGTCAACACTTGCTTTACTTACAACACAACCGCTATGTTTCGCCTAGATTATTTGGGTTAAAATAAATTATAAAAAAATAAAATAAATTAAAAAATTAATAAAATAAAATATTATATTCAAATCATAATTATTTTATTTTTTCTTTTATAAAAATCAAAAAATTCAAAAAGTTCATCTCAAATGAGATTTTTTAGCCTTAGGCTAAAATAATCAAAAAGTCAAAAAGCTAAAAAATCAACTCACATCCCAAACGAAGGCTACAACCTATTTATTAATAGTTGTTAATAATTAGATTTAATTTTTATTAAATTTTATTAAAAATATTGTTGTTAAAAATGATTTTTTGTGATAATTTTTTACATATGTAGCTAAAAATTAGGTGAACTTATTTTTTAGCAACATATGCAGACAATAGATACAAAAAATTATTTTTAATGACGATTTTATTAGAACTTATTTTTAATAAGATTTGATAGAAATTTAATCAAACTATTATAACCTATTGATAATTTATCCATAATAATATTAGTCAGTGACTGTTCAAAATTTTATAAGATTTTAAATTGAATATCAAAATGAAATTTTATTTTATTAGATTTTTGAAAATTTAAAGCACTTAACAATAAATTTTTTTAAAAATCTTAAACAATATATTGAGTGACTTAAGGATTGAGCTACTCCACATAATTATTACATGGAGAGTAACAACCCAATGCATGATTGGAGTAGAACAAAAACAATTAAAAAAAAAAGAAAAAAAACCTTGGGTTAGTGGCAAAGGCATTTGACTTTCTATTGGTGGCACACATCATAGAGGTCCTTTGAATTAATACTCGAATTGGAATATTGTTCTAGCAATCACTACAACTAACCATTAACATCAAACTTTTAATGAAATTTTCTTTTGAAGATTTCGTGATTACCATCCCTTTAAAGTGAGGTCAAACCTTATTATCTTAAAATTATGAGAAGGCATCCACTACTATAAAAATAGGTAAACATCACACTTTTTTTATGTGATATATGTTATTTAATCACACTTTTTAAGTTTTATTAAAGTGTGATATTTGAGAGTGTGATTAATAACATTTAGATCACAAGTGTAATTAAAAATATTTAGATCACACTTTTTAAGTGTGATTAATAGTATTTGGATCACATCTTTTAAGTGTGATTAATAACATTTACATGTGGAAAAAAAAAATATTACACTCACTAGCTTCTCATTTGCTCTTATAGAGATTCGAACCATCAACTCTTTCACACCATAAACTTTATACAATACACTCTTTCCACTACACCTCTATAACACCATATGATTATATATGCAACATATATTATTTATATAGTACATAGACCCGTATTAATATAAAAGTATATATATAAAGATAATTATTTTTTATTAAACATAATTTATGTAAAAATAAATTATTTACTAGAAAGAAAAAAAGAGACCACTTTTGGCGACTAAACATAATTTTAGTCACTAATTCTATATTTTTGGCTACTAATTATTTTTTAGTCGTTAAAAAATTTAATTCCCGGGCTAAAATTATTACTTTTGGCAACTAAACTTCTTTTTAGTCGTCAAAAAGCCTCACTTTTGGCTACTAAATATCTTTTTAGTCTCCCAATGCCTCGGTTTTGACTACTAAATTTTTTTTAGTCGCCCAAAAATCTCACTTTTGGCTACTAAAATTTATTTAGTCGGTAAAAGTCTCACTTTTGGCGACCAAACATCTTTTTAGTCACTCAATACCTCACTTTTGGCTACTAAAATTTTTTTAGTCAGTAAAAGTCATATATGGGCAACCAAATAGGTTTTTAGTCGCCAAAACCTATACTTTTGGCTACTAAATTTTTTTAGTCGCCAAAAATCTTTACTTTTGGCTACTGATACTTTTTTAGTCGCCAAAACCTATACTTTCAGCGACCAAATGTGCTTTTTTAGTCGCCAAATATGCTTTTTCTTATAGTGGAGTGTGATTAAAAAGTAGTAATGTATATATAATCACACTTTAATTAGAAGGTGTGATTAAAAAATATATAAATAATCACACTTTAATTAGAATGTGTGATTAAAAAATATATATAATCACATTTATTTAAAAAGTGTGATTAAAAAGTAGTAGTGTATATATAATCACACTTTAATTAGAAGGTGTGA
This sequence comes from Camellia granthamiana, assembly GCA_036172215.1. Classification (NCBI taxonomy): domain Eukaryota; kingdom Viridiplantae; phylum Streptophyta; class Magnoliopsida; order Ericales; family Theaceae; genus Camellia; species Camellia granthamiana. The sequence goes on along the minus strand of CM069909.1, from coordinate 84,546,691 downwards.
TTAAAAAATATATAAATAATCACACTTTAACTAGAAGGTGTGATTAAAAAATATATAAATAATCACACTTTAAATAGAATGTGTGATTAAAAAATATATATATAATCACACTTATTTAAAAAGTGTGATTAAAAAGTAGTAGTGTATATATAATCACACTTTAATTAGAAGGTGTGATTAAAAAATATATAAATAATCACACTTTAATTAGAATGTGTGATTAAAAAAAAAAAAATCTAATCACACTTATTTAAAAAGTGTGATTAAAAAGTAGTAGTGTATATATAATCACACTTTAATTAGAATGTGTGATTAAAAAATATATATATAATCACACTTAATTGAAAAGTGACATAAAAAATGAATATTATCACACTTAATCAAATGAAGTGTGATTAAAATATCAATCTAATTTTTTTTATCACACTTCCCATAAAAGTGAGATATTTTTTTTGGTCAAAATGTGATCTTTAACTATTTTTATAATAGCGATTAGAGAAAATACTGAAAAAAAAAAGAGGAGTAATTATTTTTTTACTCAATATTACATGCGACATTGAATAATTTAAGGAAAAAAAAAAGTTAGTGAAGGTTAGCTACCTAGGCTAAATTTCTCACCATTTTAAAAAAAATTACCTTATGTTTTTTTTGTATCTGATTTTACTTGTTTTGAATCTAACCACTCTTTTGTACCATAAAAAAATCTCGAAGTATTTATTCTATTTTGTGAATTACGAAGTCAATTTCTTTATGAAATAAGTATAATTTTCCCCTTTAACCATGTTTGAAAGGCCAAGGTTATTTAGCCAATGTAAGATGTAGCCTTGTTTGGCTGTCACCTTACCCTTAGGCCTCGTTTGGGAACTCTCATTTTTAGCTAAAAAGTCAAAAAGTTACTATAAATTAGCCAAAAAACCAACAACCCATACCAAAAAGTCAAAGATTCTCTTTTCTCTCTACTTTTTGCACATCTTTTCGTAAAAAGCTAAAAAGTCATCCCAAACATACTAGTTTTTTTTAACTCATATTTTAGCCAAATAGTCAAAAAGTTACTAAATTAGCCTGTTCCCAAACAACCTAAAAAGCCAGACTTCAGCTTTTTTTTTAGCTTCTACATAATGTCATTGTGCTGTAATATGCATATATACCAATTTTTCTTTCAAACTTTTAAATAGTAATTTTTTTTTTCTTTCACATAAACATCCTATTCTTTCAAATCACTTCTCTAAGTCACCCATGCATGCTTGGTTCATATAATTTATAGGCTTCTCCACCTAATATCAGTTGATTTTAGATTAGACGTATTTAAAACTCTAACATGATATCACAGTTAGGTCTTTAGTCATTTTTTAGGCAAAATCTTCACACGAGTCTCTTTTCTTTGCCTCTTTTGTCTCTCTATCACCTTTACATATGATGGGCTGTATGTGTAAAGGAGTGTTGGAGATTTATTTCACATTGTGTTTTTAAGCCATTCATGCTTAATTCATGTTGTTTGGATGTCTCTCTTACATGAATAAGGACTCAAGATGTGGGAAATGGAGAATTGAAGGTCGAGGGTGGTCTTCTCTTCTCCTCAACAGCAAGATTGAAGCAATGGGACCTTAGGTCTTCAATGTTAAATTTTTTGACTCCTTGTATGAGTTGGGTGGCTTCTCAAACGCAGCAAAGGAGCTCCAACAAAGAGTTAAACGATTACCATGGTTAAAACACATGGACATAATATAGAAAATAGATTGAGTGCACGATAATGAAGATAATAAAGGAGACAAGATTTGACTCTAGGATTTCGTGGAACTATAATTCTAATACTATCTTGAATAATTATTTTACAAGTTTAAACTATTAACAAATGAGTCCAACAATAAATATCAAACTATAAAAGACACATTACTCATTTGCACTCAAAAACCAAAATTCTAAACTGTTTACCAAATATGATCGGTAGGTAAATTTACCAAATTCTTGAGACACTGGGGCTTAGTTGGTTGGCTCTCAACTGGCCATACCCTTGGAAGGAGGTAAAAGGTCAGATGAAGGAATTCAGTCAAGTTGCCTAGCAAATGTGCCAAGTGACCACTCTCACACACCAAAAATCTTTCAAGAACATTTTCTCTCCATTGAAATTCTATTTTTCCATTAGATGACTCCATGTTTATGACATGAACTAGATGCATATTGTGTCCCTGCAAATCAACAGAATATATTCCATCATGGGCAGCTAGATATTGAAGATGAGAGGTGGATGAGATGAGAAAAAAAGTCAAAAACAAAAACGAGAGAGAGAGAGAGAGGTGAAGCAAGTTGATTGGCTATAAATAGATCATTGAAACCAAGTATTGGCATCCTATTGGAGCTTGAAAATATAAGAGTACTAGAGGAAGAGAGGCCTTACATGAAGACGAGTCTTGTTTGGTAGCCAAGGATGACTTGCCTCCTCCATCAAAGGGGTGTTGAAGCACACCATATGTTTATATATTTAGTTCTCTTATCAATACAGAAATCGATCTCAGAACATGAATGGATAAGATTTTATAACGTTTGTTAATAGGGTCTAGTTTTAGAAAATCTTACTTGTTTATATATATTTTGTATTCAATTCTGTGATGGGCATTTTCCTATACATTGGAACCTCCTTGTTCGGTTTGAGGCAATCTCCTTGGCTAACTGATAGGCACTCATCTCTCATGCTAGGCCTTCTCTTCTTCCCTGCAAGCACTTCTCTCTCATGCTAGACATTCTCTTCTCTCTTATGCTATGTCGATCAAATTCATTTTGAATGTGACTTTCACCATATCAAATTTAAAATTACATCATATATTCAAATTTTAGATATTTTTTTGAATATATATTTTTGAATACATAGTTTTTTTTTGAAAACTCTCTAATAAGCCCAATTTGAACTCAATAAATTACATTAAGTTTGAGGGGGTTTTTTTTTGGAACTGAACTGATCAATCTATTAAAGTTTTACCTTGTTAATTTTTTTTTTTTTTTGTGAAAAAAAAGAGTATCAAAACAAATAACATACAACAATAACCTAACATATATATATATATATTTATCAAAATAAATTGACATAACAAACAACTTCGTAACAAACTTAGGAGTCGTTCGGCAAGTAATTATTTTAATAAAAAAAGTCAAAAATAATAATTAGAAAGTCAAAATGTCAAAAATTTCAAGAAGGTGGCATTTTTTAAGGCGTGTTGCTTGATTCTTGAGATTACGCTTCTATGATGGGCTAAAAAACAAATACATAGTTCCTCACTATTAAAAACAAAAAATAAATAACTGGTGCATCTACTTTTATTCTGAGAGTAGTGTAGATAATAAGTTTGCTTTTCACGTGCTCTACTCATATTTGACTCCCATCTCTGTTATATCATATAATTAAGGAAGTACTGCTTGATCCTCTAATTTATACTCCTGAGATGGGTAAATGACCCAAACACATTTCAATTTTTTTTAAAAATTTTGTGCTTGAACTTTTAAACGGAAGTGACTTTTAAAATAAATAAATAAATTAATCCTTATGTATAAGGGAAAAAATAAAAAAAAATGAGAAGTAGCAAAAATGATTACAAATTCATACAAGTATATCACCCATTTGCATAATTTAGTGCTTAAATCATTAATATTTTTATGAGTTTGTAATTAAAATTTTAAATAATTCTTATTATTATTTTTTTTGATATTCCCCTATTTATAATAATTTCTGGCCCGACCAGGCATAGTTTTCCTTATCCGTTAGGAAGTGGAGTGTGTGTGTGTGTGTGTGTGTGTGTGTGTGTGAGTGAAAGAGAGAGAGAGAGAGAGAGAGAGAGAGGAATGGCAGCAGTGGCAGCAATAATTCCTTCAATCTCTACCCTGAATCTGCATTTTCAGGCAAATCGGAAGAAGGGTTTGGGATTGGACTCAACAAGACGAAGAAGAAGATTGAATTCTCTTGTTAGCATCACTCGATCTTGCCTCCTTCACCCCAATGCTCCTCTCCTTGAATCTGCAGCCAAGCACACTGTAACATTCTCACTTTCATTCTCTTTTTTCTCATCTGGATTCTATGATCTATCCTATATTGTGATGTTCTTTACCCCAAACCCCAAATGAAAGAAAGAGAGAAAAAGAAAAGTATGCCCTGTTTCTTGTTCATATTATGGGTTTGTTACAACTAATATTTAGTTTTGTGTGTTTGTTTCATGTTATAATAGAATATAAATCAAGTTAATTTGGTTATTACATCTTTGTAATAAATTATATGTCTTTAATTATCTGTCAAATATTCTCAATGTCAAATTATTTGAACTGCATTGCCTTCTGAAACTGGTGACCATAGTATGGGGATCATGGACATGTTGCTCAATCAGAAATTATTGGTAAATTAAATCCAATTCTAATGCACCATTTGTTTGGGCGGAAAACATTTTCTACATAAAACTTTTTTCAAAAATGTTTTGAGAAAACATTTTTCTATGTTTGGTGGTGGTGGTGGTGGTGGTGGTGGTGGGATGAAGGTGGTGGTGTGGTGATGGGTGGCAGTGACGGTGATGGTAGTGGTGGCCATGGTGATGGTTATGTGGTGGTGGTGGATGTGAGAGTGGTGGTAGTAGTGTGGTGATATTGGTAAGAGTTTAGTCGGGAAAATGTTTTCCTCCTTTTAAAGCAAGAAACATTTTCTACCCAAAAAGACTTATTTTCCGTTAAGACTTTTATTTTCTATTATACCAAATTCCAAACACTAGAAAAATACAGAAAGCCCAAACAAACGGACCGTTGTCAATCCCTTTTCACTCTTCTCTTGATTATCTGCAATTATGTGGGGAGCAGGTAAAGGGCAACTAATCTGTATCTTCGCCTCTTCGGTGTTCTTTTGTAGGTGGATACATTCATTAAAAGTGGCATGGTGGTTGGATTAGGATCTGGCCTTGCTTCATGCATGGCTATACAATATTTGGGTCGGCAACTTCGTGTGGGTGCTATAAAAGATATAGTAGGAATATCCACGTGAGTTCATCCTTTTTATCCGCTATCAAATAAGTTGCCTACTATCTTGACCAATTGAATTGAATAATAAGATAATTCCTAATAATGTAAGAAACTTAATTAGCTGAGCATATCTTAGCAGTTGATGCTATTGCATCTGGTTATATTCTTTTTTTTTTTTGATCGGCAACAAAAGAGTTATTAGAAAAGAAGAAAAGTACCAGAGGAGAACAAGGAGTCCTCCAAGAAAAGAAAAGAAAAAAATAAAGACGAACTAAAATCTCGCACTACATATCACACACTGCCTCAAATCTCTAGAAATAAAAAAAGAGTGGAATTCTTTAGTATAATCTCTTCTTTTTTCTGGTCTCTAGAGGTTCAAGGCAACATGCAATTCTTGTGTAATTCTACGCCTTTGTTTTTTTTACTCATTCTAGATAGAACATGTCAATGATTGTCATTCTCTTGACTTGGTGCAAGTTAAAAGCCTGTTTATTAGACTTGTTTATTTTCAATCACAAAGTAAGTTTAATTGTCATTGGTGTGATGCAGATCTGTTGGTAGTGCCAGTGAAGCAGCGAAGGCAGGAATTCCATTGGATCACTACCAAGATACTTCTCAAGTGTGCACGATTTCTAAGTATCCAATAACTAGGTTGCATTTTAACTAGTGTTTGTGAGTATTTACATGCTTTAGACAGCTCTCTTTGTATCCTAATTTGAAAGCAGACAAAAAAAAAAAAGTGAATCTGTGTGCTACTTTATTTAAAAAGTAACATATATAAAGATCAATTTACACAAAATCTCAAGGGAAATGAAAAGGGTGTGCAAATTCCCACTTGAATTTGATAAATTTATTTTCAGAACGTTTTCTAGACTGGTCCTATTAAATGATGCCATGAATTCATTGATCACTTGTATGCTTTTTCGTAAACTTTATACAGTTGCACTTGTCCTGTAACTTGTTATTTTGTAGATTGATGTTGCATTCAACGATGCTGATATTATTGAAGAAAGAACACTTATTTCTGTAATTGGGCGTCAGAGATTGCAAGGGGAGGAATCTATAATTCAAGAGAAGGTGAGTCAAAATATTGTTATTTGTTGGACTCAAGTTATGTTATTTCCATTTCATTTTTGATTTCTCGATCAAAACTTTTTGTCTTTCTTTTCCCTCACAGAATATACTCAAAGCTGCTGAGAAACTTGTATTCATTGTCACAGAGAAACAATACAAAAGTGGTCTAGAAGGTTCAATTCCAGTTTTAATTAAATCTGTAAGCTGTCATATGCATTATTGGCATAAATTGCTGGAAATAATTTACCAAAATAAGGGTTAATTGACTTAATTGACATTTTAAAAGTCTTTTGTCAGTTCAACTGGATGGAAACTGCAGAAGAGATTGAAGACCTATTTTTAGGTGATGCGGAGGTATTCTCATTATGATAGTATGGCATAATGTCATCACAATGACAATTCCTTTTCTCATATGTAGAATAATAAGAGCCTATTTGGTGCAACTTCTTACAAGCTTAAGGCTGATAATTTGAAAGCAGAAGCTAAACCCCTTCCTAAGCTTCTCAGTAGTCAGTTTTTCTTAGCTTAATTTAGCTATTTTTGTCTCATAAGGTGTAAGCAGAAGTTAGTAACACTCTGGCACATAAAGCAGCCCCTATAAGCTGCACCAAACAATGCTTAAATAACTTTCATAATTATGACTGTAATCGCATAATTACAGGTATGGAGGAGACCATCTATAGGCCATGCAGGTCCAACGGGAGGCGAGTTCCCACTTATCACTAGAGAAGGGCATAATGTTCTTGATGTTATATTTACGTCGCCAATACTAAACCTTGGTATGATATGACTATCATGTTGATCGCCTTAATTTCCTATGTTTTTGTCCATGTTGTATGATATTTTCTTAGAGGACCATTGCTTTTACCCGCAGTTGAAGTAGCCAACACTCTTGACAATATTGATGGGGTTGTAGACCATGGAGTCATTTCCAAGATCCCGTAAGTTCCAAGTTGCCTTATAACCTTTTTTTGTTTTTGCATGGATGACATTTGTTTATGCTTGATGGATAGATAAGAATTTGCAGAAAAATTAACTGAATGAATAAAATTGTGATACTATCCTCAATGGCATGTAGAGGTCACGACTTGGAGTGATGGCAAGTGCTATCCACTCCCAGTGCTATGATGCAAGCCTGAGTCACGAAAATCAGCTTGTCCTAAAAAATGGTGGGAATGTCGCCTACCTACTACGTCTTGTAGACCCTATTGTAAGTGGAGCCTTGTACACTGACGTTTACTATACTCGGTGACATGTTTTGGGACATTGCCCCACCTTATCATATGTCATTGCCACATCATTAGGAGCCTCCATGTGCCTACCATCGTTTGAAAGACATAGACCTACAATATGAGGACATGTGTGCCTCCATTATCACTCCCTCTATTTGTTGAGCTATGTTATTCCCCAAGTGGAGATTAAAGCAAATGATGCCTATGGCCTAAAAGCTCCACTCTACGTACTTGAAGCCCATAACGTTATGCCCTTAGGGCATTGATGCCTGCCTAAATCCGGAGCAAGGCCTACAAATTTGAGCTGAGTATGGAGTCATTGTGTAGTAGCCTCCATGCTACTTCCATGACACACTCTTGTAAGATATTACCCATTGATTAGATCCTTCGGATCATATGGCTCAGTGTTCTAAACCGAGCGTTCGCTTGGGTTTCTGATGGTCCTACTCATCTAAGTATAACTTAATTTTGTGTTTCTTGTCAGTTCTATTCCATAATTTTCTCCTCCATAGATAGTCAAGTGAATCATCACCATAGCTAAAGGTAGCTGCTTTGGAATGATAAACCATTTTCACATTGTTTACTTCTGACGGTGGTTTTAAACACCATTCTTTCTGGGTTATTCTTATTTTATTTCTGAAGGAAACTGATACATGGACAATGTTTTGGTTTTTTCTATCTCTCACACACACAAACATTGAGTAAAATGCAGATGCACTGCAGTGATTGCTTCTGAAGATGGGCTGAGCATTGTAGAGAATCCACCAAAGAATGCAGAGAGTGGAATTTAATCGAAGCAGTCGGTAATAGAGATTAATTATTATATATGCCTTTAGCTTCATTACTACAAGTAACTTTTCTGGTATGACTGGAAAACATGATTATGGAAAGCAAAAGGATGGTGATTAATTATAGATTAATGCTTCTGACTAATCCGATAATTACTTGTAAACTAAATGGATAGTTCAGAAAATCCTTTTTGTCATATGTTTCACTTGCCTCATTTTACAACATGCCTCTCATATTTTTTATTGGACCTGATAGATTTTGAACCTTAGTAATACTTTCGTTTTTGGTTTTCTTCTTAATGCTTTCGTTTCTTGTTTTCTGTTTACATTACATTTTTTTTTTTTTTTGAAAATTGGAAGTGAATTCACTTCATATAGTAAATACATATAACTCTCATAATGACAGATATATAAACTATCACAAAGGTATTAAACTCCTCTCTATAGGAGTTGAATCTACAACCTCGCAGTATAAATGATGCAACCTCGCACTACAAATGATGGAGTTTATAAATTTTAGGGTAAATTACAGTTACCTCCTGTGAGGTTTTTGATAATTACAGGGACCTCCCTTATGATTTTTGAAATTACATTGACCTCTCTTATTTTTTCTCACATTGTCAAGATTCTTTTCTCCCATTAATTTAGCCCAAATGTTGTTAATTTAGTTGTGCAAATGACCATAATACCCTTTAAATACTATTCATAACCTCAAGGGAAGTGTAATTTACTTATATATTGAACTATCATTTTATTTTTCACAATTTTTTTTGTAATTCTTGGACTGAGTATTTTTTTTCCTGCCATAATTTTTTGAACTTTTTTAAGTTTAAAAAAAAAAAAAACCATTAATGAAAGTAAAGAATATGCATGTTTCTTGAATTAATTTTAATATTTAATTTAATAAAAATAATTTAAATGAGAGAAACAAAGATGGAGATATAGATTTGAGACGGAATAAATAACAAATTATTTGAGTATTTTATTATTTTCGAATAATTTCTTTCTTCAAGTAACATTCTAGGGAAAATTATTTATAAGTCTTATTAGAGAGACTTATGCTACATATGGTCTTACTAAAAAATTTATGTTTTCATAAGTCCTGTGGGAAGTTTGTTGACACATTTACCCTCAATATTAGTTGTTAATATCATAAATAATAACAAAATCATATATAGGAAATTGAATGTTACCATAGATCATATCTATATAAACGTAACGTAACGTAACACCTACATAAACGTAACGTGACACCTATAAGTAACGTGACACCTACATAAACGTAACGTGACATCTATGATCTATGGTAACATGCAATTTCCTATATAGCAAATTGCATGTTACCATAGATCATATTTAAATAAACGTAACGTAATGTGACACCTACATAAACGTAACGTGACACTTATGATCTATGGCAACATTCAATTTCCTATATAGAAAATTGAATGTTACCATAGATCATATCTATATAAACGTAATGTAATGTGACATCTACATAAACGTAATGTAACGTGACACCTACATAAATGTAACGTGACACCCATGATCTACGGCAACATTCAATATTCAATTGAATGTTGCCATAGATCATATTTATATGAAACGTAACGTGACACTAACATAAACCAGCAACATTTTCACATTCAATTTAAAAAAATAAAAACTCATTAAGTTTGCGAAACATAACGTAGCACGTTACGTTACGTTTATGTAGGTGTCACGTTACGTTACGTTTATGTAGGTGTCATGGTACGTTACGTTTATGTAGGTGTCACGTTACGTTACGTTTATGTAGGATCTTGTGGAATACATTTCTATCTAAATAGAACTTGAGACTCTATAAGAAATTACACAGGACTTAGCCTACCATAAGTGTCTGAAAAAGGACTTATAAATAAGTCTTCCTAAATTTTATTATAATTAGATGTAAGAAATGACAAATTATTTAAATTGTTTATTATTCTTAAATAATTTTTTTTATCTTTCATTTCCTATTAATTTATTTTTATTGTAACGTGATTAGATTTTTTTTACTTTTATATTTATTTTTAAATTTTCGTTAATAAGGTGAGAAATGTTGACCCCTTTTTTAAAAAATCCATGGACTGAAAATTGAAAGATTCAAAGATAAAAATTAAAATTTAAGAATAATATAAGATTGTGAAAAGATAAAAATGAAAATGTTTTTAATATATTTATGAGGTAGCATTTGGTAATTTTTATAAGTTATTTTTTTTAATTATAAATATGAAATGTTATTATGTTTATTTTGCTTTAAAAAAATTTAATACACAAATACGTTTACAAAAAAAAAAAAAAAAAAATCATGTTTCGAAAGTTGTTATGGTATTGAATGATGCTAGGTAGCACTAATGAAAGAGAAAAGATGCTGAAAAATTGGACAAAAAAGTAATGATTCCTTTTTTACAAAAGATTAAATTTTCATTTATTATTTAAACACGTTTATTGATCTAAGTTATGGTTTAATAACACATATAGATATAATACATTAATTTTTAATTTTTAAATTTTTTTTAATTATTATAGATTTATATATATATTGATGAACTGAATATAAAAGGCTTAAGATTTTCTCATATTATAGAGCAAAACATAGAGCATTGAAAACATATTCAAATTATAGAGTAAAACATGATTCAATTACAAATTTATGTAATATTCAAGGATTGTTTCATGGATCCAAGGAGTTCATTTTGTTTAAAAAATAAAGAAGTTAATTTATTTTAACTTTCTTTATATAAAAAAAAAGGTTTAAACAATAAATACGTTAGTTCAAATAATAAACTTTACATTAGTTATGTAGTGTGAAATAAATCTTATGTAAAATTATTAAGGTATTATCTATAATAACATTAATTTTAGAGATATGATTTCTTTTTAAGTATTTTATCAATGTTTAAATATTTTTATAGTATCTTAGAATTTTTTTTAATATTGTATAGAATTTAATAATTTTGTTCAACATTACTAAAAAACATATGGGTCTTCATTAATTTTTTGTAACATTAATTTTTTTGTAAAACCTCAAGGGAGGTGAGTGAAATATACTATTTAAATATATAAGGGCAATATTGAGATTTTTGACTCATAATACATGACATCAGCAAGATATTGACATATTCTGTTAAATAAACTAACAAAAGATTAACGATAGTGGAATTTTAATAGGATTAATTGTTGAAAAGTCAAATTCAAAGAAGGTATAAGGCATTAAATTCAGTGGATATTTTTTATTGGTAAAAAGTCTACCATTTGTGAAATAATTTGGTGAAAAGCCCTTTTGTTTGTTCTGAAGGACATTTTATTTTCAATTTTATCCCTTAATTTATCTGTTGATTTTTTGTTGACTATCTGTTCAATTTTTTTTCTATCTGTTTAAAATTTGTGATTTTAAAATTTCACATACTTGTTTTCTATTTGTTGGAATTATTCATTGCAACAACAACACAACAACAAATCTCTCTCTCACCATATTTTATTATTTGTCTAAATTTTGAATAGATCTATCATATTATCTATTGAAATCCTATTATCTGATCAATTTGCAATCTGTGTCTTTTTTATCAACATCCACAACAACAACAAAAACAAAAACAAAAACAAAAACAAAAACAAAAATAGATCTAAGTCAAGAAAAAAAGAAAAAAGAAAAAGAGAAGAAATCTAAACAATAAGAGCAGCTTGACTTTTGCTTCATCTCTAATATCTTCTCTCTTACATAAATAATCATTTTCTCTCTTTACACAACATAATCAGAGAGAGAGAGAGAGAGAGAGAGAGAGACCTATGAATCTGTGAAGCAGATATTAGGATATGAGATGAGATTGAGAGATGGATATGAGAGATTTGCGAAAAATCAATGGATTTGAACCAAAGGCGCAGTGGATTATCTATTTAGGAGATTGAATCGAGAGAGAGAGAGACTTGTTGTGAAACCAAACAGATTTATCGGTTTTTCTCCTTATACTCTCTCTATATCTGTAACTCGCAACAGTACACAGTGACATACATACAACTAATACATACGTACTTAAGTAATTAAGAATCTTCACATTCTCGCTCTCTCAAAAAATTCGCACACAACACCAAGGCGACGCGAGCTCGAAACTGTTAGGGTTTTGAGAGCAAAGGTCACAAATCTGGCTGTTAGAAGTTGGAGATTTGGCTTCCCTTTATTCGCAGTGGCCATCACCGTCGATCTGCTAAATTGATTTGGACTTCTTCGACGATATTGACCCAATGAGCGTGATCGGTACGTGATGGTGATGGTAGAGTTCTACGCAGTGGAGTTCTATGTGACGCATGGGTAAGCAGCGGATATACTGATTCGCCCAAACTGATCGAACTGAACCGATCCACCACATTTTGGACTGATGCGTGATGAAGAGCGAATGGTTGCGGATTGATTTTTTTTCAATCCATTTAGTTTTGAATAGATGGCGAATTTGAGGTTTCTTTGGCTACAATCAAACTGCCAAATTACGAGTACCCTTAGTAATTTGTAAGACTTTGTGTTTTCAATTTGTTTAGATATTCTGTTTGTGTTTTCAATTGAAAAATAGTTTAAATATTTTGTTGAAAAAGAGTTTTCAACTTGAATATATTTTTTGAATTGAAAAAAATAAATATATTATTTATCTATATTTTTTGGTTTTTAAATCTAACTCTAAAAATAATAAATAAAAAAGATGATATATATTGGTTGGTTTTTATTTTCAAAAATAGATACAGATGTAGCAATATAGAGGCATACAATCTCTACTACTGCTCTATTCATGATTTTGATGGTTTGAATTGTTTTTATATTTTAAGAACCACAGATTGTAATACTTTATATGGACGAGGTATACTGTGACTGTAATATGTGGATGAGGCATGCAGTGATTGTAATATTATAAAATTTTAAATTTTCTTTCTTTAGATGAGGTATACAGTGATTGTAATACTTTTTTAAGTCATTGATTGTAATATATATATATATATATATTTTTGAGGGAGTGCACAAGTTGAATTATGTTGAAAATTTATAAGATTTTAAACTGCCAAACCGATTCGCATCCATCCTCCAATCTGCCAATTCGCTCAATCCACATCCGCTGGATTGGTGGACGGATGCAGATTGATTTTCTCCAATTTGGCAGACGGATGGCGGATTAGAGGTTTCCTGACCGCAACCGACTTACACCTATCCCTAATGTGATGTGGTGTGGACACTGTCAGGCTCTAGCGACGAAGAAGTGGCTACGGTGGCGGTGGCAATGGTGATGGCAACGTAGAGGTGGCGGTAGCTAGGGTTTTGATTAGGGAGAAAGAAGATGGAGAGAGAGTGGTGAGGGTTTGGAAATAAACGGATGAGGGAGAGAGGTGATACAATATATCATGGGGTATTTTTGTCATTTCGTCTAATCTTGTCCTTATGGGCAACCTATTTTAACTTGTGGACTTTTGGGACTTTTGGCCCAAGCACCCATCTTAATCATAGTTTCAAAAATAAGAAAAATTCTTATAATTATTGAAATCACATAAGGAATTTCTGTAATTGTCAAAAACTTGAGAGAAGGTAAGTGTAATTTATCCTAAATTTTACTATCTTGTAAAGAACATAAGGTAGACGAGGAGGTTGAGAGCTTGAAAACATTCATTTAAAAAGATATTATTCAGAATTTTAATGTCGAATTTAGTATATTGGGAACTTGGTTTCCAAATTTTTTTCTCATTTTTTTCACTAAAAGACAAAAGTTTTGCAAAACCAAAAAAAACACATTCAAACAAAATATCACATACAATCCCATAATCATTTCACTTTTTCTCTCGCAAATATCACATCCAACCACCAAAAAACCCAACTATCTTTCCAAACACTAAAAAATTTTTATCCAATAATATCCTACAACTAAAAAAACCTACATAAAAACTCACTTCCCCAACACCCACTATATGAAAGTATAAAACATACTTAAATGGCCTTGTTTGGTAAGTTGACTATTTTAATTGGATATTTTGACTTGGCTAAAATAGTTGTGTTTGAGAAGTTAGTGGTTTTTTTTTTTTTTTTTTGATGGTTATGAGAGAAAAAGTAAAATAATTATAAATTGAATGTGATATTTTATCTTTTATTAATTATTATACTCTATTTTGTCTTTTAGTGGGCTATTTTAGTCCAACCCTCTTGTCAAACAGGGCCAACATAATTACTTCAATACAGGGCCAACCTTGAGTTTTCGGGGGCTGAAGGTGAAATAATTTTTTGGAAGTTTTTTAGATATTCATAAAAAAAAATCACCCGATTTGGTTTAGAGTTTTGAAAGAATTTTTTGAGTTTGCAATTCATATATATATTTATATTTTTTGTATTTGGTATTTTTTTTATTTAAAAAATATACATATTATAGTTTTTAAGTGTATCTAGATTAAGTGTATCTACAAAATAAATAAAAAAAGTGCATAAAATATTAAAAAAATACTAAAAAACACATAATTGGACTATAAAGAGAGTTAAAAAAAATAGGACAAATAAAATTCGGCTAACGACTAATATAGACATATACATATTTTTTATTTTTTATTTTTCAATTGGACTAACAACTAACACTTAAAAAAATATTTTTTAATTGAATCTTTTATCAAGTGGGCCAAATAGAATTTTTGGAATCCTTTAAACTAGCATAAATTAATAAAATAGAATTGGACCATTTAAAATTTTAATATAGTACAAAACTAATGAATTTAAAAAAAAATTGAGCCAAATTTTTGAGACGCTATACATAAGCCTTACTCGCATTTAACCCAGGGTCGCCGGGTCGGCCTATAGTTAGATTGGGTTATAATTGTTATGTCTTGTAAATTTTATATCATACTTTTACTTTTCATATATACAAATTGTTTTTTGAATTCTAGATCAAAAACTTCCATCAAGTGCATTAATGGCTCAGTTCTATTAGAATGTTATGTAAAAGAATAATTCTATATATACTCATTAGTGTACTAATTAGTATATCAATTGATGATGTAATATAATTTAAGAGATTTTTAGTATTTGTAATTTGTATAATAAGTGGAGTCAATAATAATGTCATAACAAGTGTTGGTATACTAATTAGGGGTGCAACTCGGGCGGGTTCGGTCGGGTTGGGGGTCTGCCCAAGCCCGACCCGAATTGCCCAGAGCAGTGCCCAAGCCCGCCCAAGCCCGAACATGAACCCGAGCTTTGCTGCCCAAGCCCGGCCCAAGCTTTGTATTTTGAACTCGGGTTAGCCCGAATTGCCCAAATTGCCCAGAAACTTGTAGGTAGATTTGTTTTGAAACCTGTAGGTAGAATTGATAATTAACAAAGAATTGAGAATTATTCAAAGTTATTTTCTGGTCACCAAAAAATAAAAATTAAAAATTAAGACTAACTCTTTTACTTAATTTATATATATTATATAATTTATTAAATTATATATATATTATATATTATATATTATATAATTTATTAAATTTAATTCGGGTTCGGGTTGCTTGGGTTGGACATTGGTTCTGCCCAAGCCCGGCCCGAATTACAATTCGGGCATCAAAAATCTGCCCAGGCCCGTCCAGATTACAAGATATAGTTGCCCAAGCCCTAAAAAAACTCGGGCTGGGCTCGGGTTGCTCGGGTTGAGCCCACCCGAGTTGCACCCCTAATACTAATTACCGTAAGTAAAAATAACTTAGTCGAATAACTTTTATAATATTTCATATGGAAGTTAAGTATAGATTTGTTTTTTTCTTTTTTATTATTTTTATTATTTATTTTTTTAAATTTCTACCTAAATTCATGATCTAGCATAATGCTTATTTAAGCAAGTGTAGTGCAGTTGAAATAAAAAGTCAGAACAATACTCGAGTTACAAATAAAGCCAGGCCAATTATTTTTAGGCCTCAAGAGAAATACAAAACAGAAGCCTTTGTATGTTAAATATTAATTAAAACAACTATGTTTTTATTTTTAAAATAATTATTAATTAGAATTTTACAAAGTTGATAATATTTTTAACCCACTTATTTTTTATAATTAATTTTAAAGAGAAGAAATGTTATAATGTTGAAAGATATTAAATTTATAGCACACTTGTGTCAAATAAAAAAAAAAAGAAGCCATTTTATCTAGAACATTATAATACATGTGTTATTTATTTATTTGATTCAGTAAAAATATAAAAAAAAAATTCTAACATATGTGCTTTTTATTTATTCAATCCAATATAAATATGAAAGAAAATAAATTTATTTTTCTTCTTTTTTTTTAAAAATAAATTAATGATGTGAGCATGTGAGGGTTTTTTAACTTCACTTTAGGTAGGGGTGGCAATGGCCTGCCCAACCCAGCCCAGTTCAATCCAATATTTTTAGGGCTTGAAAAAAGATCCAAGGGTCGGTTGGGATGAGATTTTGAATCTATTTAATTTTTGGGTTAGGCTTGAGATAAAGGGTTTTAGCCCAGCTCATCCAAGCATTCCCATTTATTAAATTTTAATTTTAATTTTATATTGTTTAGTTACAAAATAAACTAGAAAAATAATAAAAGTTAAGAAAAGTATATATATACTTTTTAGGATTTAAATTAAAACATTTTTTAAATGATCATATTTATTTGACAATTGAATTTTTTTTAATATTTCAAATTAAATATTTATTAAAAGAGTATAAATAACTTAATTGCTCTTCAAGAAAAAAAAAAAAAAATAGTCCAACTCTATTGGGTTAAGTGTGCGGATTTAGAATTTAAAAGTCATTTTAATGCCTATTTTGAGATAGCTAGATTAAGCATGAAATCAGATTTGATTGGCTTGAAATAACAAATATATCCTTACTAAATAATGCAAGCCGGCCCAACCTGGCCGACATATACCCAGTTGACATTGTTTTTTGTATAGAGGGAAAACGGCTTTCGCCACTTGATGAGCCCTTGAAGGGTGATCACGCAAAAAAAAAAGACTTGGGCCTTGTTTGGTTTGTGTTTTCTAAAAATTTTTAGGAAAAATTTTTTACAAATAAGTTTTCAAAAGAAATCAAACCAAACAAATTTTCCTAAAAAATTTTCCCAAAACTTGTTTGGTTTACAAGTTTTCTAAACAAATCTCTCTCTCTCATACACATCAAATCAATCACTTTTTCCAAAACTCTCTCTCAAAATAATTTCCAAAACATCTTTTGAAAAAAACCAAACCAAACAACTTTTCATACTTTTTATCTCTAAAACTCATATCCCAAACTCAAACTAAACATACGGTTTTTAGTATTTTGATTTGTACGAGTTTCAAATTTGAGTTGAACTAGTTTTTGATCTTTCTAAGACTCTTCATTTCTCATCTTGAAAATAAAAACATCAAGCCTTAAATATGAATAAAAAAAATTCATTTTATTTTTTAAACTCGATCATATATTAAAATAGAACTCGGTGCTCTTTGAAATTTCAAAAATCATATCTCCGATTGATTTAGAGTTAAATTTTATTGTAATTTCTTTTTCCAATGTACAAAATTGATTAAGAGTTTGAGACAAATAATTTCAATGACAAGTAAGTTTCTTTTGCATGACTATGTGGCAAGCAATTATCATATAAGATAATGTTAGGGATATTAAATTTTCTACTAAATGAATGACTAAATGTCTCACATGGGTGTGAGGTCTATAATTTCGTGGACTCCACATCCATGTGAGACATTTAATCATTCATTTGGTAAAAAATTTGAAACCTATAACATTTTCCTATTATATATAGATGTGTATTGATAACTAATATGAGTGGTAGCATCCATTAAATCAATAAAATAATGACATATTAGGTGGTATACAAAATGTAATAGTATGACATGATTATCATAGTACTATCGGTCCACGAAAATAAGATGAAAAGATGTTAGAATAAATTGCAGTTTTCATCTCTATAGTTTGATTTTCAATGATTACAATTTGAACAATTTAGTCCATACACTTTAAGTCCAGTTTTTATGAGATCATTTCGTTCAAATGTTTTTTAAGTATGCTTGTTTATCTTAAGAGGCTGACAAATATCTCAAAAACATTAAATTTGACCTCTAACTTGAGCAAAATGATCAAATTAAAATTAGAATTAAATTGTAATTATTTAATTTCAAATAATAGCGACTAAAATGAATTTGAGTCAAACAACAAGGATTAAAATTTAACCTCTATTTTATTTAAAAATGAGGGGCATGGCACCCTATTAGTACCGTCACTGTTAATAAAGAGATGGCTAATAGGTGGTGACATACGTAAAGAGATTATCAATGAATTGTCTCTACATATATCTTGGTTACATCATTCATGTATCTTAGTGTTTTTTATTTGATTGGCAAAGTAAAATTTATGTCTTGGTAAATAAATAATTTAAATATTAGAAATATTTAGACATGGTTGGTTTGATTTTTATAAACTTGTTTTAATTTTTTTTAATAAAAAAAAACTAAAAATTGGATTCGTGAAAAAAAAAATCAAAAGCACTTATCATTTTTATATAGTTTTATCTTTGTGGAGGGAAAAAATAATTTTTCAAAATATATTTTTGATATTTATTTTTGTCAAATTAATTTTTATTTTTTTAAAAAAAATCATAAAAAAATTTCAAAGAACGAAACCAAACATGGACTCAAAGATTTTCAAAAAAATTGAGCATTGAAGGGCAGGTCAACTCACAAAATCCCAACTATATTGGCACATATCTAAAACCAGTCATGATCCAAAAGCTTCCAAAAATAAACACACAATGGAGAACTCTTTGAAAATATTAGCTTGCTTGAACAAGAAAGATAACCTGAAGTTTTAATAGTTTTAAGTTTTTACATTTTTTATTTTACATTGAAATGATAAAATTGAAAGTCAAGGTTGAATTCCTCTTTATTATTTATTTATTTTCTATTATCTTGGGACTTTTGCCTACTTCATTTTACATTATTTTACCTCATTTTACATTGTCTTGAGACTTTGACCCTCCACTCCAGGGGGCATAATGACATGGTCAAAATGGGAATGAATAATTTGATTTTGTTATTATTTATTTATTTATTTTTGTTAGCTTAGTCCCTTTCCTAAATTTTAAATTATGGGTTCATTGAAGTCACCCTTTCTTTTTTATTTTTGGTAAGCAAGCATGCTTATAGGTTATAATAACCTTCATGAAGAGTTTCACCAACTTTTATGAATTTCTAATAATGAATTGGGCTTCTTCTACTGATTTTTATTTTATTGTAAACATTGCCTGCCAAATTTCAAATTTGCAAGCAAGCAAGCACTAATTTATATAATTACAGATGTCACACTTTTCTTATTCTTATATAAATTGGGTTATATAAATCCATATAATAAAACACATTATTAAGATCTCGTTTGCTAGTGTTTTTGTTTTTTGTTTTCAATTATTTTTATTTTCATTTGTAAAACAAAAAACAATGGACATAAATTGACTCCATATTTGCTTAACAAGTAAATTTAACAAAGTGTTTCCTTTTATTATGTGTATTTTATTGGCTCTTTTTATTATTTTTATTTTTTTAATTCTCACTACTTGAGAATTTTATAGATTTAAATGATAGATGGTTCTTATTGTAGAATTTAATAAAATTTAGTAATTAATTTTTTTACCAAATCAAATTAAACATAGTCTTGTGTCTCAAATAGACACGACTCAATAATTTATCTTAATATTTTTCTTTCAGTTAAAATTCTCACTTTTCAATAGTATATTGACAATATTAAGTTTAATTTATCTTAATAATTTCCTTTCAATCAAAATTCTCACTTTTCAACAGCATATTGATAATATAACGCTTAGAGATATATTTAGCAAGTTCACACGTGCCGACCTAATTGAGATATGTTTTTTCTAGACATAATACACTTTGCATCTCAACCCTTTTATTTTGATGTTGTCAATCTTGTACATCAGTTGTTCTTGTTTGATTATATCAATAAACCTCTCATTTTTACCCCCAAAAAAAAAAAAAAATGAAGTGTAGAAGGGTTCTAGATGACCCTATACTATTAACTCTTGCAGCTCATACTTGGGAAGGTATCATAAAGG
This sequence comes from Camellia granthamiana, assembly GCA_036172215.1. NCBI lineage: Eukaryota > Viridiplantae > Streptophyta > Magnoliopsida > Ericales > Theaceae > Camellia > Camellia granthamiana. The sequence goes on along the minus strand of CM069909.1, from coordinate 84,526,523 downwards.
ATTTGAATATGACTTGCACGGAATTGCCTGCAAGTTAAAAAATTTGAAATAGAAATCAGTGTGTTTGGTTAATCTTGTACATCGGTTGTTCTTGTTTGATTATATCAACAAACCTCTCATTTTTACCCCCAAAAAAAATGAAGTGTAGGAGGGTTCTAGATGACCCTATACTATTAACTCTTGCAGCTCATACTTGGTAATATGACTTGCATGGAATTGCCTGCAAGTTAAAAAATTTCAAATAGAAATCAGTGTGTTTGGTTTCAGTTTTTTGAAAATTGAGTTTTTTTTTTCATGTTTTTTTTTGGTTTGTAGTGAATATTTTTAAAATTTTAAGCATTTTTTTTTACTTTTTTAGATATACCTTACTTAAATGTATCTAAAAAGTAAAATATTTGTCAAAAAATCTTTAAAAAATTCACTAAATATCAAAAATACAAAAAAAAAATATTTAGTGAATTTTTTAAAGATTTTTTAAAGTAAAATTATACTTTTTGAGTGTATTTATGTTAGGTGTGTCTAAAAATTAAAAAAATTGCTTAAAATATTAAAAAAATTCAGTAAAAACAAAAAAGTAAAATTTTCTGAATTTTTTTTTTCAAACTGAAAACAAACATAGTAAATGGTTTGTGAAACTTATTTTTACAAGGGGAAGGCTATTTTATTGTACAATTAATTACACGAACTTTTTTTTTGTTGAGATTTTTAGTAATTATAGAAAATTTTGAAATCATATTGGTCTACTTTATTTTACTATACAATATACAATTCTCTCATCTCGTTAAAAAATTAACTTGGGTTTAATTACTGACATAATAAGTATTATATTAAACTGATTACTAGCCTAACAATAACTAGAAAGTCAATATTACCAAGCCCAACAATCATCACAGGCCCACACTTGGAATGAAGTAAACAACTATCACATACAACCCGTATTATGTAAGAGAAATAAACATCATAATTATCAAACTCATTTCTATAATAATTGATCTACAATCTCACATCACAAAGTGGTGCTACACAACCACTTTGTATATTTGCGAGTAGCAGTAGTAAGAATATTTTGTACCATCCAAATATCTCTCAATGTGTTGTATCTTCATATACCTTTAATTTCATGTTTTTAATAAAAATTTTATTTTGCTGATAAAAAAATAACGTAATGCTAAACAATCACTAGATTAAAGACCTGACAAGATTTGATTGCTTCCTTGGTGAGCTGAGCACTCTCTTGACTTAAATTTTTCCACATCTAGTGATTAATAGTTGCTTGTATGCCTCTCTTTCCTTGTGGAATGTTGCAGGTAGAGAGATGCTAAAATCTAACTTTAGAGGATAAGCCTATATGTAACTAGAAATTTCTGTTTGCACTCGAAAATGTTCATTTTCTTGTAATCATAGAAATAAGTGAAGTTAAAACAAGACAAATTTATCAATCAAGAAGAAGACAAATTATCAATTTTCTTATTTTCACAAAACATTTGGCACAGCACAACTAAAAAACTGTTAACAAAATTTTAAACTCAAGATGTTTAAGAATATCGACCCCGTAGTTTTGTAACTAAAATTTTAAATGTAAATTTTCTTACTTTGTGAAGTCATTTGGATAAAATTTATTTGCAAGCTTACAAATATTTTTAATTTTGAAAGACCTAGAACAATTTATATATCTACCCATTCTTAGAATCTAAAACAAAACTAGGAACATACAACTCCATCAAATTCTTCTTAAATTGGTTATTTAATTCTTGTAACTAAGTATTACATGTAAAATAAAAATGATGGTCAATGATAATATGATCTCTTTGGTGACGAGTGCGACTTCTATTGATTGTAAGTACCCAAAAAAAAAAAAATGAAATAGAGAAATAAGAAGGGAAAAATTGGAAGTAGAAAAAGGTTTTGAAATAAAAATGGAGAAGAGAAAGAAGAAATTGAAAATGGAGATTGAGTTGAAAATAGAATTGAAACAATAAAAAAAATAAGAAAAAAAAATCGAGAAATAATAAGAAGAAGAAGAATAGAAGAGGGACCAAAAAAAAAAAAAAAAAAAAAAAACAAGAGGTAGAGTGGGAAATATATATTAAGTTGAAAAGTGAAAATTGAATCTTGAAAATGCAGTCTAAGTTAAATAAATATCAGGAGACACTTATATTAAATTACTGAAAAAAAAAAAACACCTCTTGAAAAGAAGAGCCTATATAATTTATAAATATTCATAACTAATAAAGCACATTACCCTACCTTAAATTTTAGGAGAGAAAAGCATTTTGTTAGATTAGGAAAATGAAAAGAAAATAAATAAGAATAAAGTACATTACCCTACCTTAAATTTGAATATTTTTCGTTTAATATAAAGAAGAAAACAAAACATGACGAAGAAAGTGAGAGAGAGAGAGACGAGAATAAAAATAAATAATTAACAAGTCAATTATAAAATAAAAAAACTATAAAATCAAAGAATAAAAAACTAAAAATAGAACCTATACTCAAAATAAATGGTCCAGTCAAATCACCTGTATAAAGTGAAAATAACACTCAAATTATTTAGTGTTCCGATAGAGCATATTGTATCTTTATTTTTGGACTTATCACGTTCATGTTTTTTGTTATTTTAAACAATAAAACGAGTATTTAAGGTGTCGTTTGGTAATACTTACGTTTGTAATTTTTTGTTTATATTTATAAAAATTTTAAAAACTTAAATAAAAACTTGTTTGGTAAATTTTTGATTTATAAATCAGTAATCATAATTTATAAATTTGGCCAAAAAATATAAACTCAAAAAATATGTTTCCATTTTGAGTTTTCAGTTTTTTTTTTTTTATCACCCAACACTAGCCACCACCCGCCACCATTTTCTGCCACCATCTTCCGCCACCACCACCCACCCCCTACCACCACCACTCACCACCCACCTGCCACCCACCAGCTACCACCAGCCACCACCCACCTGCCACCCACTCGCCACCACCACCCACCCCTCGCCACCACCACTACCACCACCACTACTACCACCCACCTGCCATCCACCCGCCACCACCTGCCACTACCATCCACCGCCCGCCACCACCACCCGCCACCTACCCGCCACCACCACTCACCACCCACCTGCCACCACCATCCACCACCCGCCACCACTAGTCACCCACCACCACCAGCCACCAGCCACCCACCCGCCACCACCACCACCCACCACCACCACCACCACCCACCCACCCACTTGCCACCACCACCACCACTCACTCGCTACCACCCACCACCTGCCACCGTCACCTACCCACCCACCCACCACCACTACCCGCCACCTACCCTCCACCACCCGCCATCCGCCACCCACTTGCTACCACCACCTACCACCTGCCACCACCACCACCCGCCACCGTCACCCACCCATCTACTACCACTACCACCACCGCCAGCCTTCCGCCACCCACTAGCCACACCACCACCACCACCACCCACTCGCTACCACCCACCACCTGTCACCGTCACCCACCCACCCACCACCACCACCACCACCTACCCGCCACCACCCACCACCACCCGCCATCCGCCACCCACCTGCCACTGCCACCCACCACCCGCCACCACCACCACCACCCACTCGCTACCACCCACCATCGCCACCCGCCACCTACCCGCCACTACCCACCACCCACCACCCACCACCACCCGCTATCTACCACTCACCTGCCACTACCACCCACCACCCGCCACCAGCACCACCAGCACCACCCATTCGCTACCACCCACCACCCGATACCGTCACCCACCCGCCCGCTACCACCACCGGCCACCACCACCCACCCACCACCACCGTCCATCCGTCACCCACCTACCACCACCACCCGCCACTGCCACCACCCACTCGCTACTACCCACCACCCGCACCGTCACTCACTCACCCACCCACCCACCCACCCACCACCACCATCCACCCGCCACCACCCATTTTCCGCCGCCCACCACCACCATCCACCCGCCACCACCCACCGTCACCACTTTCCACCACCATTTTCCGCCGCCACTTGCCACCACTTACCATTTCTCACTCTTTTTATATTTTTAAAATTTTTTAAACATTTTATCAATTACCAACCGTGTTTGTAGTTTATGTTTTTCTAAAAATAAACAAAAATCAGTTTATAAAATTTTTGTAAATATAAACTGAAAACGTAAACGTTACCAAACAGACCCTAAAAGTTTGAAATTTTATAATACATAGTCCATTTTAAAATATCTTTCACATGTTTCTGTTATGACTGTATTAGTTATAATTTGATTATGATTTATTTTGATATTAGTTATAATTCATATTGGTTATGATCTATTGTGATTATGATTTTGGTTATGGTTCAAATAGGTTTTTAGCAGTTTGGGCGTTTTAGTGGGCTGATTTTGTGGGAATCTTGTATTTTATTTTTTTGTTAAGTCCTTCTTAACGTTTTTTTTTGTTTAAAAAAAAAAAAAAAAATCGTGAGGCCAAGGCGTCAGTTGTATGGTAGCGAGTAGCAGTAGTAGGGGTATTTTATACTTTTCGAACCTCTCTCAGAGCTTTTCATCTTCCTGTACCTTTAATTTCATATTGATTAATGAAATTTTTCTTTGCTGATCAAAAAAAAAAAAAAAAAAAGGTTCAAAAAGTCTTCACTATAAATTGTGTGGTGTTTGGTTATGACTCATTATTATTTCTTTTGGTTATGATTCATTATTATTTCTTTTAGTTATGACTGAAAAAGATTTAATTATGACATTTGTAGTAATCAACCCCACAAATGTCATAATTACGACAAATGTCATAATTTACATATGAATAAGGTTAAATGATGTGATCTCATTTGAGAATTGACTATTTTAGTTGATTTTTTGACTTTGGCAAATGCTAACAAGTGCTCCCATAACACTTGTTAATATTGGAAAAGTAAGTAAAAGTATATTGAAAAAGTGTAAAAGGATTATAAAGTGTTTAAAATTATAAAAAAAGTGTATAGAATTGAATAATAAATGTCTCGGGAGTGATATATCTTTTGTCTTTTTCTCGTATCTGTCACGCCCTAAAGTTTAGACAATTAAATATTAAATTAAGACTAAACTCCATTTAATATTCCATCATTCAAATCTTAAGGGTGAAAAAAAAAAAAAAAAAAAAACTAAACGCCAACCAGACCATCCACCATAATTTCATAACTAACCAATACCTCCAACATTAAAGTAACAATACATGGTCAAAATAACTTAAATAATGTACGGTTACAAACCATGCCAAATTATCCCAATACTAAAGTCAAAAAAAAATAAAAATACATAAACTAATATCAACCCTAAGTTCAAGAAAACAAAAGAGGTCCAAACGACAAGTCCAACACTATAGTAATTCTACGTCACCACCGTAGCCCCAACAAATCCTGCAGAGGAAGCTGGGCTGCGCTCAGACAGAACGCACCCGAGTTGCCAAGAGACAAAACGGGTCAGTATACAGGTATACTGGTATGAGTACAAGATTTAACACCCACGTGTCCTGTGATGGCCAGGTTTATTTCCTTTCTCTTTCTTTCTTTCTCCGCTTCGTTCTCCATCTGCCTTCGTTGGATTTGAAATGTCCGGGATGGTTCCCTAGATTGGAGTTCTAGTGTTTTTCTGTTCGGTGTTAAATTTCGCTTGTTCCGGAGGATGCACGGGTGAGTCTGGAGTGCCGGGAGCGAAGCAGAATATTTGGGTGGCTGGGCTTGGGCCACACGTATGGGGCCCTAGACCGCTCGAGTGGTGGGCCAGGCCGCACGAGCGGTGGAGGCTTAGACCCAGAAAATTCGATTCTGCCTAGAGTGCACAAGCGGAGAAAATGGGCCGTACGAGCGGTCAAGGTGGCCGCACGAGCGGTGGAGAAGGCCGCACGAGTGGCCAACTGGGCAGTCCGTGCCCTGTTTTCTTATAACGTTTTGGTCCAAATATATATCACCTCTAACTCATTTTTCTCTCATTCTAAACCTAATTTCTCTCCTCATTCTCTCTAGAAAACACCTCAATCACCCAAAACTCTTTGATTTTTGTGATTCTTGGAGCAAGATCATCAACATTTTCCCTGAAATCTTGAAGATCCAAAGCTAGGGCCTCACTTGGGTAGTGGGGATCCGAAAATTTCTCTCATCTTTGAGGCTAGGGTTTCATCTCTCCTTTCATGAAAGACTTTGAGGTAGAGATTTCTTGAGTTATATATACTAGTTTTGCTCTTTGGATGTTGATTTAAAAATGTTCTTGAAGTTTTGTGTTAATTTTAGATTTTGGTTCAAAATATTGAGAGTCTTGAATATGGGTTTGAAATCTCTAACTTTTTATTACTTCTTGAGGGTTTCTCTCTATTAAACTCATGATGAATGATTATGATGGAGTTCTTTTAGAAAATGATGAAATTTTACTTTCAAGGAAAACCCTAGAAATTGGGGCTTTTTGAAAAATAATGAAGATGCCTTGAAATTATCTATTTTCTTGTATTAAGAGGATGTTTGAGAGTTAGTGTCACCAAATGTCTAACAAAATAACAACTTCTTGATGTATATATATATCTAAATGGAGGCCCTTTTTTTTTAAAAAAAAAAATTCTTTGATAAATGCATATTTGTGTAGAGTGGTAAAATGGTGAGTTGTTAAGTGCCATAAGGGTTGTAAAATGCCTAATTGTAAAGTAATGGGAAATGAAATGAGAGATGGCATGCTAGACACATTGAAAGTTGGTTATGATGAATTATTGTTGAGGAATTGTTGTGGTGTGTCGAGGACACATGACTATTGTGCGAAATGAGAAATTGTAACTATGTGTTGAAGACATATGAGTATCTTGTGGAAGAACATGGTAAGAAGGAAATGGAAATGTGATGTTGAATATTGTTGTAGATATGTTTTTGAATATAAAGAAATGCTATGAGTTAGTAGTTATTGCATCATATTCTCAATTGTTTTATTGTCATTATTGCATATTTTGACATGAGTTGGAAAAGCATTCATTTTGAGAAAGATCATTGTAATGAGAACTAATAGAAATGTGTATGGGGTAAATACATTGGTAAGTCCGGATAGGGGGTGTAGATGAATTTGATAAGTTGGCCTGAGTGTCCAGGGTGAAAGACCCGAAAGCCGCGCGGATAGGTGTCAAGCCTTCCGGTTAATACTGGTAAAAATGACAGTTTGGTAGTACTCGTAGAGTTTACTTGCAGACACCAGCCTAGGATTACCAATGTCGTATTTACCGCCCATGTTGATTTAAATATTGAAAGTTAGAAATTGATGAGATTGCTAAATATCATCGAGAACATGGTGAATTTAAATTGTGCATTGAATATTATTGAGAACATAATGATTTTGAACTAGTGCATCAAAATAAGATTTTCCTTCATTATTGGCACTTGCATGGCATTACATATGCATTTTTAACGTTGATGGAATTGGCATAACTGTATATACTTTGTGAGGAATCTCTACTGGGCTTTATGCTCACCCCTATGGAAATTGGTGTAGGTAAAGATGTGGCGACCCTGCCAAGCTAAGGGCGTGGAGATGTTTTGAAGAAGAGTAGTTTGACTCTTATTTTGTCGTGATATTTGTTGTAAGCCAAGGGCTAATGTGTTTGGGTCCGAGAAACCATTATGTGTAACCGGGCTATTGCATTGGAACTTGTAAGCCCTTGAGGGCCTTATTTGTTGTGATTCAATGATTTCTTTTACATGCTCTAGATTCATGTACTAGTTTGTAAATAAATGTATACTGGCTTGTGAGAATACTTTGGTAAACCTTTAGAACTATGTAAATGAATTTGGTTAATGTCTCATTTTGAAGTGGGTTGATGTAATAGTTATGTGGGATTATTTTCAGGGCGTGACAACTTGGTATCAGAGCTACCGGAATTGAATACTTGGGGCTCGCGGGAAGTGGTTGCTATACCACAATGGGTTCATTTCGCATGATTAGGAAATGTGTTGTTTTTGTGATTATGTGATAGCATGCTTATGTGACTATGTGGGTATGAGATTAGACTTTTGGGATGTTATTTGCGCCTATTAGATTCCTTGAGGTCTTATTAGAAGGGTACCTGATCAATACTCATTCTACTAAGAATTCTTGGTTTCTCATGGGACGAATCGCATCGCTAAAGGATAATTTGTATGTGCTTATGTGACTACGTGCTTATGTGGAGTGAATTGAATTGTTTGTGTGTTAGAATGTATATAATTGTATTAGCTCAACGTGTGAGGTAAGTTGTGAGCACATTTAGAGTTATGTGCTAAGTTATCTAATTTGTTCCTTAATTAAGATGTCGGGAAGGGTTCAAAGTCATGGTGGTGAGAGTGTGTGTGCCTCGGGGAGGCTATTGTGTCGTGCACTTAGTTGATTTTGTTTTTGAATTTTGTAGGAAGTCTACACAAGGAACTAGAGGATGGATGTATAGCAGGAGTATCGGTAGGGGCATGGCGGTTTCCCTAGCACATGTCGTTACAGCATCGGATGTCGGTGAGGAAGTTGCACGCAAGGTCGTGAGAGTGGTACAGGATGCTCTAGCTCACAATGAGGGGGACAACGGGCGTACCCTCAAGCTTACTAAGGGGTTTTGCACTCCAATCCACCGGAGTTTTCGAGAGAGGCAAGACCACTGGAGGCGGAGAGTTGGTTGGAACAGGTTACCAAGACTCTTGACACACTCAGAGTCAAGGATGAGGAGTGGAGGGTTTCTTTGGTGACTTTCCAGTTGAAGGGGGCTGCGAATTATTGGTGGAAGTATGTGAAGGGTACCGTAGGTACCACTTGGGTTGCATTTACCGAGGCCTTCTTGGCCAAGTATTTCCCTCCTTCTGCTCGGGAGAGGTTGAGGGAATAGTTTGTCGAGTTGCGCCAGGGTGCTACTCCTTTGGCTCAGTTTGAGAGGAGGTTTGCTAGTTTGTCGAGATTCGCTCTAGAATTGGTGGCAACAGAGGAGCGCCGTTGTTATGAGTTTGAGGGGCAGTTGCATGATGATATCCAGGAGAATGTGGTTGAATCTAGGTGGAGGAATTATTTTGATCTAGTTGAGGTGGCGGCCTATGGAGAGGCCGTGGTTAGCAGTATTGGTCGAGTTAGGGAGGATGCCACATCGGTAACTCCTACAGTTCATAAGCACACTAGACTTAGCAAGAGGTGGAGGCGAGCGCATGCTCACTCCCAAACTCGGTCCTTGTTTTCTTCGGGGGTTTCGAGCTCGTCCGTTGGGGGATCCAGTGAGGTTCGGGCTCCAAATCAGGTTCAGAGTTAGAAGTCTATTGTTTGTTTTGATTGTGGTCAGCGGGGCCATGCTAGACGTTTTTGCCCTTTACGTGTAGATCCTTCCGGTGTTTCAGAATCTAGTCGGACCTTGTTCCATCAGTCCAGTCGGGGACGTTATCGATATCAGACCTGAAGAGGCTAGGCTTCGGAAGCTTTGCGAGGGTCGACTTTTAAACCAGTGCGGTAGTATCACCCTTGAGAGGGACTTTTGTTTTAGAAATCTATGTTATAAATTGTGAAACTTTTGGGATTGACCGATGTGTCGTAGGGTGCTAAGGTGCCGTAGTTATGTATTGTTATTTGTTACCCTTACGTGTGGGGCTTGCTAATGAAACTTAAATTTCCTTGTTATGTATGTGTAATGAAATGTGTAAATGGAATTGGTGACCCTAGTACTATTGTGTATCAACTGTTGAACTATTTTGTGATGGTGTTGTGATGGCCTTTGATTCTTGTTTAATTTAGAAATTGTTGATGGGGGTTTGAGAAGTCTGCGAGAATTTTGTGAAAAGTTTGATAGAAAAACCTAAACGGAATTCAATCGAAAAATTTGAAGCTGAAAAGGAACAAAAACTGCTTTAAGATGATTTTTTTCGAAAAAGTTCAAAACACGAAAAGTGTGCAAAATAATGTTTTACTTCAGTTTACGGAAAACCAGTAAAAATGAGCTCGTTTCATGGGTTAAAATAGCCTCTAAAATCTTCATTGCTAAAATGAATCAAATCGACAATAACCAAGATCATCCGATTATAAGTTCTAATCGATCTTTTTAATAACAAGGTAAAACACAAAAGTTGTCTAGAATCACGTATACATGCCTCTGCTCAAATTTCATAATTTATCCAGGTCGTTGACTATTTTTCAACCTGTACAAATCAATACAATACATACTATAACAATCATCTCATAATTAAATTTTTTGTACTTTAACTCCACCACTTTGGCCTTTCACTTCCGGCCTACACATATATCCCATGTGCCTCTTGTATACCTAACACTGCTCCAAAGCTAAACTTACACGGGGATATCGTCCCGAGTTTGACCTACACTCCCCGAATGGTTAGCATATACGTACGCGCGTAAATCAAAGTATTCGTCTACTCATGAGAACGAGGCAACAATATATATTTACATAACATCTCATTCATGAGAATAAATATAACAATGCCAAGCATAAGGCATTCAAATAAATCTCATAATCCTCACTTTTTTTTTATACACTTTTTCTCACAACACTCAAATAAAACAACAATCCATAGAGTCATGGTGGAGTATAAGAAATTTATCTATGGGTTTCTAATTTATTTTAATTTCATATATCCATGAGGGTGATTACAACCATAAAATAAATCTATATAAAAATCCTAAACCTGACATACACAACTAATCAAAATAATTAAAATCAATCAATCATCTAAAAACCCTAAACCTTACATACACAACTAATCAAAATAATTAAAATCAATCAAACATCTAAAAATCCTAAACCTTACATACACAACTAATCAAAATAATTAAAATCAATCTATCATCTTTATATAAAACATAATCAAACTAACATCAAATAAATAAAAATAAATAAATAAATAAATAAAAATAACGAATTAAACATAAATCAAGGGAAGTGGGGTTTGTACTCACAATATTTTTTTTAAAAAATCAAAGAATTATTTGAAGAACTAATGCAGCCACCAAAACAAAACCCTAATTTTTTTTCTTCTCCTCCTCTCCTCCCGCCGTCCGTCTTTCTTGGCTCTTCTCTCCCTCCCTCACGCCCTTTTTCCCGTGGCTGCTACTATCAATTATAGGATTCCTTAAAGAATTTCTAAACCTAGTTGAATACTTATATTATATTATATTATATATATAATATAATAACCTAATTTCCTATTGTAATGTAATATGACTATTATATAATATTATATTATGTAATACAACATAATTACAATATATATAAATATAAATATAAGATTAAATATATATATATCATCTCCTTTTTTTATAATAACAAATATAAATATTTAAATATTTGGATTAATTATATATAATTAAATAACACATTAAATTAATTAATTGCCACATTAAATTCATTAAATATCACATTAAATTCTCATGTGATTACACAATTAATAAAGCCAAAAATAAAATAAGATAATAATAATCATAATAATAAAAATAATGACTTAAGAAAGTTAAGGTCGCTATAGTACCCTAGGAGCATTTGTTGGTAAGGCGTTGGATTTTTATGAAAAAATGTGTAAAACAATAAAGAAAGTGATGTGAAAACTTATAGTAAATTTTTAATTTTTTAGCTAAAAACTCTACTCCCCAAACAGGTTAAAATAGGGAGGGGTGGGGGGGGGGGGGGGGTAACTAAGCTTCTAGTTTCTCGCAAAAAACATAGAAAAATATAATTACAAAAGTAGTTACTTATAATTAAAATTCTTATTTTCTTACAAAATTTTCATCATAATCAAATTTATATGAGAAAATATATTTTCTTTCTTTTTCTTTTCTTTCACTTTACTTTCTACCATTTTCACTTCCATAATTTATTTATTTCCAATCAAACAGAGCCTATAAGTCTGATTTTAAGGGTGAGTTTTACTTAGACTGTGTTTGGTTGGGAGATTTAAGAAGGGATTTGGAAAGAAAAAGAGAAAAAATATGTGAAACTAAGTAAAATGTTTTTTTTTTTTTGGATCAACAACGAAGGAAAACTTTATTGATGAAATGAAACCTTACAAGGAAGGAAAAAGACATCAACAAAGGATTGGGGGAGGGGGATGATGCAGAGGCCATCAAACCAAGTAATTGTTAGTGAGAGACCAATAGATACACAAAACACTACAATAGAGGTAGCAGCACAAAACCAGAGACATTAGAGTTAGCAACACAGCTTCAGAAGAAACCAGAGACTGCAGAGGTGTAAGTAAAATATAAGTATATTTTATTTATATTTCATCCACTTTTTCTTTTTCCTTTCTAAATTTCTTCTCAAATTTCCCAACCAAACACAGCCTTAGAAATTCGTATCATTTGGCAAAGCTAGCTACCACTGCTGAGATGTTGAATATTGATAGCAGAGCTAGACATCAATCCCATATCGGTTAACATAGTCCAACCGATATTTCGAACAAAATCTTTTTATGTATTAAAATTATATTTAGTTAATGAGATTTTTTTTTTTTTTTTGATTTCTTGATTCCATAAACAAAAATAATAATATGATTATATTTTTTTTATAATAATTCATTCATCGCTTTATGTGTTAAAATTTTATTTGTTTAATATGTCTTACAACTAATGTTTGTTATCAAAGAGTAATAATATGAAAATAGCGTCATGTTACAAGTATACTTTTTTTACAACATTTTTTATCGCCTACTCACGTTGGGAGTGAACCCCACAACCATGGATGTAATATGACTCATAAAAATATGATGATCATAAATATTGTTGTTCCATAAAACTTGGAGGTAGTATAAAATCATCCATTTCCAATAATGTAAAGAAAAATAATTTTGTCTGCGCCATGGTGGACTAAATCAATGAATTAACTTGTAATTGCTATACTAACAATAAAATTTGGATAATGAGATTTTTTTTTCTTTGGTTATTACCACCCAAACAAAATCTTCTATGAAAGAGATTGTCCATTTAACATTTGTTTTTAGTTGTCAAATTATACATCTCCGATATAAAAAAAATTGTAAATCCAATATAAGGTGTAAAAATATCATTTATTTTTTTGATCAGCAAAGAAAATCCTTTATTGATGAAGAAACATACATTACATATGAGAAAACATCAACAAGGAAGAGAAAGGAGAAAGGATAAGAAAAGAAACCGAGCATAGTGTTGGTGAGAAACCAACACTAGCTCACAAGACCACAAACACTTGAAGCCAAAACCCAAAAACTAGCTAACAATGCTTAAGCCCACAAGAGAAACTCCAACTAAGCTTACTTGAAGCCAACCATCAACCTTTTGAGATCATACCCTCCTATTTGGATCTCTCTTTGTCCTTTAGCTCTAGCTCAATAATCTTGTTTAGTACATCATCTTCTTCCCCATTGAAATTGATGCCAAGAGATTTACCTAATTGTATAGTGGCTTTAGCTTCATTGAGGAGGAGATTGTTCGGACTAGTAATATCCTCCGACAGATCTGAACGAGCAATCGCAGCTGCTGCTGGTCTGGAAATGATGGACTTTGAAGTTTGCTTGCTGGCTGCTGCAACTTTCTGCCCATGGAGTCTAGCAAAGCTGGTGAACCCCTCTAGCTGAACCTTCTTCTTTCTTCTCCTCTTCTCATCCAGCACGATTTTTGGGACAGAAGTAGGTTGCCTAACTAAGCCCGACTGATTAAGGCTCAAAAGACCCTTCCTATTTAGATTCTTACTAAGAGCTTGTGACAAATCCACTTCAAGATTGATACCAAAACCACTTCCAACGCGAGATCCACTGAAGCTTTTGATGAAACCAGGAGTAGATACTTGCTCAACAATAATATTTGGACTGTGCACTGACTCCTCCAATATAGTCTCCTCAATAACTGTGTTTACCTCCTCGCCCAAATGACAATCACTAGACCCTATCCTCTGATCTAGCACCTTGGTGCATACTTCCTCTTCTCTGATGAACCCTTTATCCCACTTTGACTCCTCAACAGCTGGGTTTACCTGCATCACATGGTTTGACTCCTTCTCCCTAAAACACTCCTCTGGACTTGATCTTTCCATAACATTGCCATGGATTTCGTTAGAACTGCACTCTTCCAACCCATTGCCCTTCAAGCTACTAGATTCTGCTGAAAGATCTTCACACACGAGAATGGGGTGTAAAATACCCTTGCAGTCCAAAGAAATAGTTTTGTTAATGAACTCCATACAAGATGTAGCCACTCGGATTCTGGTGTGGGAGAAGGACATAGGTTGACAAAAATCACCATCCAAACTAAGGACAGTACCCCACATGCTTCCAATGTTGTTTATTGTGCCTCTATTCCAAAGGTTTAAGGGAATACCATAGCACCTCAACCACACACATCTTTCTTGTGCAAGAAAAAATCCTGGCTTCCATTCCATCACAAACTGACTCCATTCCTTAAACCATTCTTTGATATTGCACAGATTTGATTTCAGTTCCTCTTGAGATTTAAATGTTAGAACTACATCTCGACCACCCCCTTTCCTAACCATTACATGATTCAAGCCTTTCTCCTTCAAGATATTACCAATGTTAACAGTAGAGAATTCAGAATTAAATCTGACTATTACACTACCATGGAGCCATCCAAGATCCTCTTCATTGGCTTTTATGGACAAGCTTTCTTTCCTAGCCACAGTGGGTGTGACCCCTTTCAATACTTCAGCGAATGATCTTTGGCCTGAACATGGAGCTGGAGCCTTGTAACTGATAAGATCAGGAGGTCTGTTGATGGAATGGGGTTCTCTCATACTTTGCTCAAATCTGATGCTTCTGTCCTTGGTAGCTTTTTTAACTTCTAGCACCCTGTCTTCTACCAGCAGCCCATTTCCTTTTTGGATGGCAATGTCTGCTGCAACAGGGCAGTTGAATCTCACAAATCCAAATCTAGATTTAGACACAGTCCTTCTTTTGAGCGGAATGAAGACTTCCTTTACAATGCCAAACTGTGAGAAAAGCTTGAACAGCGTTTTAGCAACCATAGCTGAAGGTAGGTTGTCCACAAAAACGGTGAACAGACCAAACTTAACACCCTTGCCTTGGTCTCCATCTCCTTCCCTCCACCTCTCTTTCAGAATCCAATCACCATATCCTATTTTTGCCATTACATTTTCATTGAGGCATATTAACAAACAGGTAGAGTGCGAAACTTATTGCTGGGCATAACAGGACCAGATCCTACTCTAAGATTCCCTCAAATCACAAGACCCAGATGAACTAAGAGAGAGCAGAAAATGAATTGATGTCCTATCCCGAAAGAAAATGGAACGAAGAATTGTACCAGTCGAAGACGGAACCCAAATGGAATGCAGAACAGGGCCAGCGAACTTGTGTTGGAAGTGAAGGTACTTGGGAGGGTTAGACTAGACTTCACACGATTTCCGACGAAGAGACTTAACCAAAGCAACCTTGATAATGGTGAATCTTTTTGATAGAAGATAATCAAATCACAACCTTCACGTGTAAAAATATCATTTATAATATGTTGAAATTGACTTGAATTATTTGTTAGATTATAGGGCATAACATTCCATTTACAATGTCTAGGAATGTAAAAATTGTTTTGTAACGGTCTTCATTTGTATGTTGCAAAAATTGTCTCTTTCAAGCTCAACATTTTCTATTACAAATTTTTGGGAAGCCACTTCCCAAATTTTTTATCTCATTTTTTCCACTAAAGAACAAAAGTTTTACAAAACCAAAAAAAACACATCCAAACAAAATATCACATCCAACCCCATAATCATTTCACTTTTTCTCTCACAAACATCACATCCAACCACATAAAAACCCAACTATCTTCCCAAACACTAAAATTTTTTTATCTCATAAAAACCTACATCTCCTAAAATCTACATAAAAACTCACTTCCCAAACACCCACAATGCAACACAAAACCAAGAAAATAAATTGATTCTGTTAAATTTTATTTATTTATTTTTATATCTAATTAGCACTTGGATTTCTTTTTTGCAATATTCTAAGGTTGTCTTATCCATTTGATCAAGACGAGCTTTTTCATTGAAATATTTATTTGCATTTGGATAAAATGAATTTGTAATTACTATTTGTTTTAAAGTATTCTTTTTATATAATAATACAAGTTAGTATATTTTTTATTTTTTTATTTTATCATCGCACGAATTGCACAAGTGTACTGCTAGTATGATAGAAGCTTTAATAGATTTGGTAAAAGTCTATTTTATAATATTTTTTCCATTTTATCTTTTTGTATTTTTTGTTGAAATTTTAAAATAGCATTGCTTTCATTTCAGTTTTTATATTTAATAATTTTTTTTATAAAATTTTTTGGATTTCACTTTTCAAGATATTTCAAACAACACTTATGTTGAATATAAAATTTATTAAATTCTTACTATGTGTAGATAATTAACTTTAACTGTGGGAATATAAATGTTGATAAAAAAAAAATGATATTTCAAAAAAATTTCTCTCTTTTTCCAATCCATTACTCGCTGTGCCTTAAATTATTTGTCTATTTTCACTATTTCATATATTCTAAAAAATCATCCATATTTTTAGTTTATTATTTTTCTTTCTTCTTCTTACTCCCATGCTTACAACTTACAAATATATTAGCCATATATTTACCCGAAAATTTACAATATGAAATATAAAAAAATGAGTTACGACAATACAATACAATACAATTTAAACTTAAATTCTAATCCTTCAAACACACAATAAATTGCAGCCATTCTTTTTTTTGAACAAATTGGAGCCATTTTTGAATTGCATTTTTACAACACCTAGTCCTAGCTTCTAGCTAGGATGGTGGAAGAAACGTAAGCTTAGTATTTTTTTTTTTTTTTGATGGCAAAAAAAAAAAAAAACTTAAGGGACCAAAATCACCACCAAAAACACCAACAATTACTCTGGCACACAAACATAAGCTTAGGCTTCATTTGGCAATATCACTTTTTAGTCTAAAAGTAAAAAAATCACCAAAAAAATAAAAAAACTAATAATTTATATCAAAAAGTCAAAGATTTATACCAAAAAGTCATAAAAAATTAAAAAATTATCCCACACATATTAGTTTTTTTTTTTTTTTTTTTTTTTTTTTTTTTTTTTTTTTACATCTTATTCTAGCTAAAAAGTTAAAAAATTATTAAAAAAATTCTGTTCCCAAACGAAGCCATGGTTTACAACAGCAATTACTCTGGCACACAATAGTGAAAAGGTTGGACATGATTTTCCTTTGTGTTCAATTATTAGAAGGAAATTATGTTGAAGAATTGAGTTCCTAAAATGACTAATTGGTTTAGATATCTTAACAAGTTAAAAAACAGTATTGAGACATATACCCTTATTAAAATGGGACACTTTTTCATAAATCTCTTTTCACTTATTTATATTTCATTTAATTTACATTATTTGCTTATATTTTAATAAGTTCTATGAATGATATAATTACTAAAATATCCTTAATAATATTCACATTTACAGTGTGAATATTCCGTGATGTGAATGTTCACACCGTCAATGTGAATGTTCACACTGTCAATGTGAACATACTGTCAATGTGAATATTCACATTGTAAAATATGAATGTTCACATCACCAAATTGCTAACCGTTCAAAAAATATTTATAAGGGTAAAAAATTTTAAATATGAGAATTAAAATTTGATAGATTAAATGTTCAAATAATAAGATTTATTGAAACACAAAAATATCTTATGAGCTAATTAGGTTACAAATACTTAAAAAAGGATTTTCTAATAAATCTCTCCATTAAAATTTGAGTATGAGGTGATTTGTATTGTACTTGCACCTTTTGAAACATTTTTTTGGGTGAATAAACCTTTTGAAAGATATTTAGTCCTCAATTGGAAATCTATTTCAGTAGGAGTAATGTTATACAAACAAAAAATTCATACATAATGATGTAACTCCTTATCAACATTTCACTTTAGAACAAAATGCCACGAGTAATGCTAGCGGGTGGTACACGCGATGCGTGTGCAATTCAGATAACTAATAATAAAGAGTTTAATATCATAATATGTATGTTGTTTAAGTGATAAGTAAGTTCTTAATGAAACCCAAAGTCTTGGGTTTGAAACTTGCTTACATTGTGTATAATTTTTTATTTTAGCATATATAAAGTTGCCACGTAGGTTCTTAATGAAACCCAAGGTATTAGGTTTAAAATTTGCTTATGCTGTGTATAATAATTTTTTTATTTTAGCATATATAAAGTTGTCACGTGACATGAGGAGAATGCTTTATTAAACCAATTTAGGCTTTCACTTAATAATAATATATAGATATAGATAGATAATGGCAATTCATGTCATTCTTGTCAAGTTTTTTTTTTGGTATGAATTATATATATGTTTAGAATTTTCCTTTATGAAAAAATATACAAAAATAGAGAGAAAATAAAATTTTTAATTTTTTTTGGGTATAATTTATTGACTTTTTGACCTTTTTAATAATATTTTTATTTTAAAGCTATTTTGTTAACTTTCCAAACAAGCCCTTAGTAGGGACACTTGGTCAAGGAACTCCAAAATGAACGAGTTATTAATAATTCAGTCTCTCATTCATATATCATTTTCATATGAGCTATAGTCTATTAATTAATTAATTTCTTCACTTTTACTGTTTCTAACAGTGAATATATATATATATATGTATGTGTGTGAGATAAAATTTCCTCCACATTATACAATTTCATCAATTTATGTGTTATGGTGGGTTTATTATTTTTAATATAAAATAAATTTTTATTCATACACATATAATTTGTTGTATGAATACACATATATGAAGTGGAAGAGAAAGGGACAATACTCGATAGTTAAGTCAGGAAATAAAAATTATAAATTAATAAAAAAATTTATAATGTTGATAATTAATTTTTATAATATTTTTCACTTGTTGGTAAATAAGTTTCACTTAACAAGTCAGATAATTGTAAATCAAATTATATATATATATATATTTCTACAGATTTCATACATTTTTCTTGAATAATATTGTAATTAAATGAGATAACATTGGATATTGCCTAGTTTGGATTACGCAGTCAAAAAAATTCAACAGAGATGGAATATTTTCCCTTGGGTCCAAAGTGGAAAAACAAAATATTTTCAAAGATCCAAAATGAAAAATTTTAATTAAAAAAAACAAAAACCAAAGTTGAAAAGTTTAATTATTTTTAAATTCCAAATCTACCTTTGAATTGGACAGCCCTAGGCTTTCCACATGCCTATATAAACCACACTTCCAAGCCTACTCAAACACACCATCTTTGCTTCCTAGTTCATTTTTTTCACCAAAACACTATCATATCTCTACATCCATGGAGTTCCTATATCTCTCTGTCATTCTTGCTTTCCTCTCTATTCTCATCACCATTTTTTCTCTCCGACACCGCTCCAATGATGGTGTCAAACTGCCTCCGGGCAGCTTTGGATGGCCTATTATCGGTGAAAGTATCGAATTCCTGTTTGGCAAGCCAGAAAATTTTGTGAACTATAGGATGAAAAAGTACTCTCAAGAGATCTTCAAGACGAAGATTTTCGGAGAGAAAACAGCAGTCATATGTGGCCCAAATGGAAACAAGTTTCTCTTCTCCAATGAGAGAAAGATCTTCACTGGTTTCTTGCCTCACTCAAAGCAGAAGCTTTTCCTCTCATCGAAACCTGAACTAGTGGTGGCTCCACCGGTTCCACCACCGCACGTGGTGGCAGCGGTGGCGGCGGATGATGTAAAAGAAGTGATAAGGACACCTGGGTTTTTCAAGCCTGAGGCATTGTCAAGTTACTTGGGGATAATTGACTCAATTTCACAGCAACACTTGAAGACTCATTGGGAAGGCAAAGACGAATTGAAGGTCTTGATGGAGATTTTAATAAAAAAATAAAATTTTCCAAATTTAATAATTTCATTATTGGGGCTAAATTTATTAGTGTGTGTGTGTGTGTTTTTTTTAGATGGTTCAAATTTATTAGTTTTTAAAAGCTTCTTAAGTTACAAAATTAAATTTTACTATTATATTTATATTACAATATTTATTAGGTTTAATTCGTTACAATTATATAGTTTGGTTTGATTATTTACAAACTATTTTTAGACGTGTTTTTATTTGCCTTTTATTTGATATTTTAATTATTATTTTTTTATTTTATTTTTTATTTAGATACATCAAAATTAGATTCATCTAAAAAAACGAAGAAAAAAAAAAAGAAGACTAAAAATATGAAAAGGTTCATTAGAAACAAATAAAAATCTGAATAAAAATGTAACAATTTTTTTGTTTAGATTTTCGTTTGTTTTTAATGAACTTTTTTATTTTATTTTTATATTCTAGTAAATTTATTTTATTTTTAGATATATTTAGATTAGGTGCATATAAAAAAAAGTTGACTAAAATAAGAAAACAAAATTCACACAAACATAAATTGGTCAAAAAATAATTTTTTAAAAATCAAACCAAGCAGAAAATATTTTTCTAAGAGTGTGAGACTCATAAGACACACAAGAAAATCATGTACATGAGATATATATTGAGTTTTTACAAATTTTTTTACAGACGACTTTCTTACTATGTTTACATGCATTCTTATTTCATATGTTATGTATGTCTTGATAATTTTGTTAAATAATATTGAATTGTTCCATAATATTTTTGTAATAGGTGTACCCTCTGGCCAAGACTTTGACCTTGTCGATCGCTTGCCGGATCTTTCTAGGGATGGAAAATCCAGATCGTATCGCGAGGCTGGTTCGTTATTTCGATGATGTCACCTTAGGGTTGCATTCGATCATGGTGAATTTTCCTGGCACTAACTTTTATCGCGCTGGCAAAGCTACCGATGCTATTCGAAAGGAGCTAATGGCAGTGGTAAGGGAGAGAAGAGCCGCCATGTTAGGCGGTGGAGGAGCTATGAAGCAAGATATACTGTCTCATATGATTGTTGTGAGTGATCCAACTGGGAAGGGTATGGGTGAGGCTGAGATTGCTGATAAAATGATGGGTTTGTTGGTGGCTGGTTATGCCAATGTGGCTGTCACCATTTCTTTCTTCATGAAGTTTGTGGGAGAAAGTCCAGACATCTACAATAAGATCCTATCAGGTAATGACGTTGTTACATAATTTTCTATGAAGAATTATGTGATTGGATTGTAATCAAGGTAGTTAGCAGTTGACATCTGCGATATACGGGATAAAAGAATTTTTTTTTTCTTTCTAATCATAATATTCCCTAAATTTTAGTTAAATTATTTATGTGTATACGTACATATTAAATTATTTAAAAAAATATATTTTGTGACGTGAAATAATAATCTTAGTTGATTGTATTATGAATAATCTTATTTATGTGTATACATGCATATAAAATTAATTTTTTAATAATAAATTTGTGAATAGAGTGAACCAACTATATATATATATCATATTTATAGTAAATAATGGAATTTGGGTTGACAAATTTAAAACCAAACATTGATCAAATTTAAAATAATATCGTTCAATTTCTTAAAATTTTGCAGACTACACTCATGCTGTCCGAGTTTCATGTTACAACTAATTTATGTGATTTTACATATTTGAAATGCAGAGCAATTGGAGATCTCAAAAGATAAAAAGATAGGAGAATTGTTAGACTGGAATGACATGTCGAAAATGAAGTACTCATGGAATGTAATGTGTGAAGTGATGAGACTTGTTCCTCCTCAACAAGGAGCCTTCAGAGAAGTCTTAATTGAGTTCACATATGCTGGTTACACAATTCCAAAGGGCTGGAAGGTGTGTAAACATCTATCAAATGAATCTTGTGTATTTCTTTTCAGACTAGCTCATTATTCAATGATCTGGAACTGTCACAACATCTTTTGTTCTAACTACTTATAAAAATAAAATGACATTTGAAATCCTATCTTTCAATCTTGTTGAGAAGATAGGTTTCGAATAAGTGGAATCTTGGGTCTCATTTTTTTCTTGTTGGTTGTTGGGTAGGTGTATTGGCTTAGGATGGCCAAGTGTCCCCAACTTTTCAACCGTTACTCTTTAGCCTATGGTTTTTAATTTTCTCTCTCTAAAATTATATATATACACACGCGAGGCATAACTATTTTTGTAGTCTGTCTTTTTTTTTTTTTTTTGCTTTTTCCATTTTAAGAAAACTCCTAACAACTTTGTTACCATGATCGATTGATCATAAGTGGTTAGAACAAAAGATAATATATAATTTTCAACTGCTAAATAATTTTCCTTTAGTTATCGCAACTAATTTGTGAGTGTTGTTTGTAGGTATATTGGACAGTTAACACAACAAACAAGAACTCTAAGTACTTTCGGGATCCAGAAAAATTTGATCCGTCAAGGGACGAAGGTGGAGAAGCACCGGCTCCATACACGTACGTGCCATTTGGAGGTGGGCCTAGACTTTGCCCCGGAAAAGAGTATGCTCGTTTAGTAGTGCTAACTTTCATCCACAATGTGGTGAAGAAGTATAAATGGGAGGTACTTTTTCCAAAAGAGAAGGTTTTAGGTGATATGGTGCCAATGCCAGAAAAAGGAGTTCCAATTCGCCTCCACCTCCATTAGTTTTTTTGAATAATGCTAAACAAATAAAATTTTCACAAAAAATAATTGTGATCTTTTGTAATTTTTTTGTTTGGAGTCCAAACATACATTATTGTGACTCAAAATTTCAAAAATGTTCCTATTATTTCATTTTGTATGAATTTTACGCATAGACTATGCGTAAAAAACTTTTCTAGTATTTATTCATGTATGTGATAAACTTTTTATGTCACTCAATTTGGACTTCATTGATCCACCTGATACTACAGGATTTCATTTCTTTTAAATTTTTAAAAGTGAAAATTTTATTATAAAATTTTTGTTGCGATAATTCAAAAAGCACCTCTATTAGTCGTTTTGTTTCAACAATACCTTCCACAAGAAGCCGAATGTGTGTTTGAGACAAAGCTCACAAATAACATTTTCCCTTAAATTTGTTAGAATTTTTAAATTAAATCACAATTTTTTTGCTAAAGCCTTTAAATACATTAATTATTATTTTTTTCTTTACACCCACTATATACATATTGGATCTTGAACCTTATGAAGGAACACACTTGTATATTATAGAAGGTGAGTGTAAAGAAATTAGAGGTGTATTTAAAAGTAACCCCCGTTTTACTTCTATTTGTGCTTGGTTAAAATGAACAAGTTAAAATATACAAAGGAAAATTTAAAGTATACAAAAGAAAAAAAAATAATATAGTAGTGTTTTTGTATATTTTAAAAAATTATTATATCAAACATATGTATGTAATTGTGTTAATAAATGTCGTCCTATCTATGTGACGTTTTGCAAATGTCTGCAACCACTTATACTCGGCTTTTTTTTATAAATATTTTAAAATTGAAACAGTTAACTTCACTCCATTATTATTACCGACATAAAAAAAGTAAAGCAAACAAAGAAATAATCTAAGCTGAATTTTAAAAAAAAATCACATTTTTTGCCAAGTGACCAGATCTCATCATCCAAAACATCATTCATATTGAGGTTGCCTATTCCGTCCTTGCCTCAACTTGGTTTGAGACATACTAGCTCTACACTAATTAGACAATAGAAATCCATTTTTGTAAATTTAAAACCATTTTTTAAATGGGTTGGACTTCTCTCAAGCTTAAATATAAACTTGAGTATTATATTTGGCCTCATTGGACCCACCACAAATTCTTTTTGATAATCTGAACCATTCATTTTGTAGGGTCCTTTATGTATATTATTCATAAAAAAAAATTAAATTAATTCAATAATCTTAATAATTTTATTTAATTGGATTTAATTCAAAAAAAAAAAAAAATGAATGATGGTAATATTTTAAAAAATAGCTCATCTATTTATTTTTTAGAGAGACACAATAAAATAAAAATATTATGAACATAAATGTCAAATTTAGATTTCAACTTGAAAAAAATGTAAGCATTTAAAAAAAAATTATAATCATTATCTTAATATTTATGAGTCTGTATGACTAGTTGCCAAAAACTTAAATTGGCTCGGTGAACATGACATGTCTATACAAATGTATAGTTGTGATTTTGTACCTCAAAATTTAAAAATCATTATATTAAACACCTATATATGTTTCCAAGTTAATAAATGTCATATTATTTTTATAACGTTTAACAAACAACTGTTGTCACTTATAATTGATATTTTTTTTATAAATATTGTTAAGTTGTACAGCTAACTTCGATCCATTATCATTACCGGTGTAAAAAATGTAAAAATAAATAATTTAAATTGAATTTTTTTAAAAATCATTATTGTTTGCTCGATGACGAAATCTCACTACAATAAATAAGAGTTTTAGAGATCAAATGTTTTGATCTGTAAAAGTGAAAATTTTGTTACAAAAGACATTTAGGGATCAATTTCTATCGTCATGATAATAGGTCGTCCCGAAAAATCTAAAACAAGACTTTTAGAGACAATTTTGAAAATGTCATTAATAAATAGACTTTTAGGGACAAAATAATTTGGTCTCAAAATAGTTTATTTTTTGAGACAAAAAATTTGGTCCCAAAAGGATAATAATTCATTACTAATGTCTAATTTTTGTTACTAAAAATATAATAACAGCACTTTTCCCAACAAAAATATTTGGTCCCAAAAAAATAATTTTACCCCTAAATTTTGGTCTCTAAAACTTTAATTTTTTTGTAGTGTCTTGTCATCATCACAAACTTGATGCATGTTAAGCATGCATATTACGTCCTCATTCTGACGTGATTTAAAACGCACTGTCTCTATCCCAATTAGACAATAAAAACCGATTTGGTAAATTACTTAACAAAAAAGAAAAATCCATGAGGCACTTTTCAAAACATTTTTCCAAGGAATTTTACTAAATTTCAAATCATTTTATTTAAATATATATATTTTTATTATGATAATCTCACAATATTAATGAGTCTTTACTGACATTTATGAGTATTTATCAAATCTTAAATGGGATACATTTTCTGTGAAAAAAGCAAGGCAGAGAAACACCAACGAATGTTTATGTATATACAATGCAAGAATAGTCAACCCAACCCAACCGAACCGAGGTTGCTAAGAAGATGAGTGGCAGCATTAACAGAGGAGAAGATGAAGATGAAGATAGAGTCTCGAAAATTTCATTGATGAAATCAATGAATAAGCGATTTTACCAGAATATTGGTATGGATCTCTACATATATGTACTTGATTTCTTTGATTGTGATTGATTTTTGATACTTTTTTGTTGTTGCTGAAGTTGAACTAGATCATTCCAAGGGTCGATCACTTAAAGATGATCGAGATCGATGGTCTTGCTTGTGATTTGTTTCATAAGCCCATCGATGAAGTTGCACATCCAATTGTTCTACTAGGCTGGTAATTCCATCTGCCTCTCCATTTTGATTTAACTGTGTTTTTTCTCAAATATTTTCTTTTTCATTTTTATGTAACATAACAATTTCGGGTTGACTAGCAGGACTCCAATCTAAAAATGTTGGTGGGAGTGAGGTGCAAACCACTATTGGTGATTCACAAGAAGAGGCTTAAAATTGAACCAAACTGAAATTCAATTTATTGAAACAATTCTGAAACAAATACAGAGAGCACTCTTCTTCTACTTCTCTCCCACACTTTTAACTCTCATAATACAATAGCTATTTATAGATAGCCTTGACAGTGTAAACGTATACAATCATAAATGTGAAAGCTTGTAGCCATTGTTTACTTCCTGCCAAACCTTCTTCAACAATGGAGGCTGTCAAATATGGTGGGTGGTTGGCTACCTACCATCATCAAGATCAAGCTTATTTTTCAACATCCCCCCTTAAGCTTGATTCTCCATACTGCTTCATCCCGAGCATTATCTTCATTCTGTTGAATAAATCATTTTTCAACGGCTTCGTGAAAATATCTGCAAGCTGATCTTGGGATTTGCAAGGCAATAATTCCACCTCTTTATTTTTCACATGCTTTCAGATGAAATGATAGCGGGTGTCAATATGCTTACTTCTTTCATGATAAACTGGGTTCTTTGCTAATGCAATTGCTGAGCGATTATCAACAAAAATCTCAGTGGGTTTTTATTGTGAAAATCCCAAATGCTTCAGCATGTTCCGTAACCATATTGCATGGCACACAGCTGAGTTGGCTGCAACATACTCAGCTTTGCAAGTCGATAATGTCACAATGGCTTGCTTCTTGGATGACCATGTGAAGGCTGTATCTCCCATAAAGAAAGTAAACCCCGTAGTACTTTTTCGTTCATCCAAGTCACGTCACCAGTCGCTATCTGAGTAGCCAACAAGACTGAAATTATCAGTTGGTTTATTGAATAAACCATCACCGACTGTACCTTTGATATAGTGAAGAATCCTCTTTGCTGCATAAAGATGTGACTGATCTGGTGTTTCCATATATCTGCTAATCAGTCCTACTCCATAGAGTATGTCTGGCCTGGTGCAAGTAAGATATCGAAGACTTCCAACTAGGCTCTTGAAATAAGTTGGATCCACATCACCTGCCTTCGTACCTTTTCTGAGCTTTACTCCACTGTCTACAGGAGTGTTCACTGGATTGCAATTCTCCATTCCATATCTCTTGAGAATTTCCTTGGCATAGCCACTTTGGGAAATAAAAATTCCATCTTTTCTTTGTACAACTTCAATGCCGAGAAAATAAGCCATCAATCAAATATCTGTCATTTCAAATTCTTGGACCATGCTTCTTTTAAAGTCTTTGAACATGGCTGGATTGTTTCCGGTGAAGATTAGATCATCAACATAAAGACAAGAAAGCAACATGCTTCCATCAGCTTCCTTCTTCAAATATAGTGCATGCTCATATGGACATTTTTCAAAACCATTGTCATGAAAATACTGATCAATTCTAGTATTCCATGCACGCGAAGCTTGCTTGAATCCATAAAGTGCTTTCTTCAATTTGTACACTTTGTCTTCATGCCTATTCTGAACATACCCCGAAGGTTGTTCAATATAGATTTCTTCTTCAAGGAAACCATTAAGAAATGCAGATTTCACATCAAGTTGATAAATCTGCCACTTGTGTTGGGCAGCCAAAGAAATCATTAGCCTGATAGTCTCCAATCGGGCAACTGGAGCAAACACCTCTCCATAGTCAATTCCAGCTCTCTGCTTGTAACCTTTTGCTACTAACCTTGCCTTATAGCATTGCACTTCGCATTGTGCATTCCTCTTTGTCTTGTATACCCATTTCACTCCAATGGGTTTGTGCCCCTCTGGTAGACCGGTAAGCTTCTATGTGTCATTTTTCTCAATGGCATGAATTTCTTCATCCATTGCTTTCTTCCATTTATCTTCTTGGATAGCTTTTGAGAAGGTAAGTGGATCACTATCTGCGAGTAGGCAGAACAAAGTTAGATCTGCTTTTTCTGTAACTTCATATATCTCCTGCAAATTTCTCATTGGTCTTGGTTGTTTGAAAAAGCTATCATCTGATGATGCTGATGATGATGATGCAGCACTTCTGTGAGAAACTGGTGATCTAGGTGCAGGAATTCTATGTGGAGGAGTTTGTAGCTCATCCATGAACTTCTCTTGTGATTTCAACCGGAGCTTTTGATGTTTCATCTTCAAGAATGAGTTCTACTTCTTTGACAACTTCATCTTGATTCCAGTTCCAAGCTTCTTCTTCTTCAAATATCACATCTCTACTCATAATCACCTTTCTGGTAATGGGATTATACAACTTGTATTCCATTGTTCTATCTCCATATCCGACAAGGATACATTTTTCTCCCTTATCATCGAGCTTGGTTCTTCTTGCTTCTGGAATCTTGGTGTACTCAACACATCCAAATATTCTGAGATGGTTGACACTTGGCTTATGTGAACTCCAAGCTTCTTCTGGAGTCATAGAATGAAGGCTCCTGGTTGGGCATCTATTTAGTAGATACACAGCACATAATACGGCTTCAGCCCAAAATTGCTTGGGCAGTCCCTTTCCTTTCAACATGCTCCTTGCCATATCTAAGATTGTACGATTCTTCCTTTCAGCAACACCATTCAGCTGTGGCATAGAGGATGGTGTTGTTTGATGCTTGATTCCCTGCTCTTTGCAATAATTCTCGAAAGCATCTGATATATATTCTCCACCTTGATCTGATCGCAATGTCTTGATGTAGTAGCCGCTTTGCTTCTCTACAAAAGCTTTGAATTCTTTGAAGATGCTGAACACCTCCGACTTTCTTGTAAGAAAGTACACCCATGTCTTTCGGCTATAATCATCAATAAAGGTGAGAAAATATCTATTCTGTCCATTTGACATTGGCTTCAATGGACCACACACATCAGTGTGCACTAGCTCCAGTGGCTTTGTTGCTCTCCACTTCACTTCTTTGGCAAAGCTAGTTCTGTGATGCTTACCAAGAATGCAGCTTTCACAGACTTCATTAGTATGAGCAATATGAGGGAGCCCTTTCACCATATTCTTGCTTGACAACAGCTTCAAGCTTCCAAAGTTGAGATGTCCAAACCTCAAATGCCATAGCCAGTCTTTGTCTTTGATGATGGCACTTAAACACTTCGCAGCATCATGTTGGATGTTCAATGCAAACATCCGATTCTTGGACATTCTCACCCGAGCGATCAAATTTTCATGATTGTCTTTGATGGTAAGATGACAATCTTTCATTCTGATGTCGTATTCTTTCTCTAGGAGTTGTCCCATACTCAAAATATTGTTCTTCATGGCAGGAACATAATAAACATTGGAGATGTAATCATGATCTCCATTCTTGAGCTTGATCAGAATATTACCTCTTCCTTTCACTGGAGTCTTTGAAGAATCACCAAATGAGACTTGTGCTTGTACAGTCTCGTCAAACTCAACGAACAGCTCTCTTTTACCACACATGTGATTACTGGCTCCCGAATCTAGATACCAAACATTGTTTTGGTTTTCAGTGTCTCCATGGTGGACAAACAGGACTGTAGGTCCAACTTTGTTTGTTTCCTGCTCGGCAAAATTTGCTTGCTCGCCGGCTTTTGTTGTTGCTCTACTTCGGCATTCATTGCTGTAATGCCCAAACTTGTGGCACTGGTAACACTGAACATTGCTTTTATCAAATCCTGGTCGGTAGTTATAACCACCTCCTTTACCTCTTGCTCTTCCTCTTGGAGCAAAGTGTGGTTGATTTCTTCCTCCTCTGGCTGGACTTCTTCCACCTCTTCCTTGAAAAATAGAACTTTGGTTATTGTAACTGCGACCTCTTCCTTGGCTTCTTTGTGATGTCCCCCCTTGCTCGTTTCTGTCATCTCTGAAAGACAGCTTTGATTGAAGAGCTTGCTCTAGAGAACTTAAGGAAGTCTTCTTGTTGATCCTTTGTTCATGAATCTCAAGTGTGCCCATCAACTCATCGGTGGTCATGGCACTGAGATCCTTGGACTCTTCTATTGCTACAACCACGTGTTCGAACTTTGGACTGAGTGATCGGAGAATTTTCTCTATCACTTGAAGAGATTCCATCTTTTCTCCATATCTTCTCATCTGATTAACAATGGTCAATATTCTATTGAAGTACTCAGAAATTGACTCATTCTCATTCATGTTCAACATCTCGAATTCGCCATGTAACACCTGGAGTCGAACTCTGATCGTCTTCTCAATTCCACAGTGTGAATTTTGAAGAATACTCCATGCCTCTTTAGAGGTTGTTGCTGCTGAAATCTTCTCAAAACTTGACTCATCAATGCCTTGATAGATTAGATACAAGGCCTTTTTATCTCTCCTCCTTAAATC
The DNA here is from genome assembly GCA_036172215.1 of Camellia granthamiana. Taxonomy (NCBI): domain Eukaryota; kingdom Viridiplantae; phylum Streptophyta; class Magnoliopsida; order Ericales; family Theaceae; genus Camellia; species Camellia granthamiana. Next base: position 84,496,700 of record CM069909.1, on the reverse strand, counting down.
TTTTAATGTCGTCTTCTGAGCATCATTTAAACTTCCTTCATCTTCGAGAGTAGCTGCCTCGTCATATCCTCGATCCACTAACTCCCACAAATCTTGTGAGGCTAGTAGGACTTGCATTTGAATACTCTAATTTTCATAGTTCTCCTTGCTGAGTTTTGGAAACTGGGCTGAAAGAAGTTGTTTGTGTTGGCCATTGGTTGTCTTTAAAAATTTTCAAATTTTCAGAATGGAATTTGCAAATTCTGACCGTACAGATATGTCCGGAATACTCCAAATAGTTGGAAAGCACTATTGGATCACCCGAAACAGACTCCGAATGGCTCAGATCAAGCCAAAACAAGTTGAACGGTTCAGATCTGCGGCTACAACTTAGCCGCGGCACACTGGATTAATCCTCCGTGCGGCTCAGTCAATGGCTCTGGTCAACGACGTGGGTTAACGACTTGGTGTGGTCTGCGGCTCGGGTCAACGGCGGCGTGGCTCGGCTTGGTCAAAGCTGGTCAGCGGCTCAGCTGACGCAATGGATGACGTTAGGCTCGGTGCGCGCGCGTGTGGCACGTTGGATGACGCGTCTACCTTTGAAGGCGCGTGTGGCACGTGTGGAGCATGGACTGATGTGTCTTCTTCCTCTAGAAGCGCGTGGAGGCGCGTGGGCGCGTGGTGCGCATGAGAACGGCGTTAGGAGGCGCATGGAGCGCGTGTGGGGCCGTCCGATCTGAGTTTTTGACGCGGTTTTCACGGTTGTGCTCGTCTCGTCGAGTGCTTCAATATGATGTGATCAAAAATAGATTTCGACTACTTTGGTTTCTGTGCAATTTTTGAAAAAACACTGTTCTTGAAAGTTTTGCAGAATTTCTGTAAATTCAAGCTACCTTCGGCTCTGATACCATTGTTGGTGGGAGTGGGGTGCAAACCACTGTTGATGATTCACAAGAAGAGGCTTAAAATTGAACCAAACTGAAATTCAATTTATTGAAACAATTCTGAAACAAATACAGAGAGCACTCTTCTTCTACTTCTCTCCCATACTTTTAACTCTCATAATACAATAGCTATTTATAGATAGCCTAGACAGTGTAAACGTATACAATCATAAATGTGAAAGCCTGCAGCCATTGTTTACTTCCTGCCAAACCTTCTTTAACAATGGAGGCTGTCAAATATAGTGGGTGGTTGGCTACCTACCATCATCAAGATCAAGTTTATTTTTCAACAGAAAAGAGGCAAATGGATGAAGAATTTTGATGGCTATGAATTCAAGCTAAGCATCCAAGTAAAAGCAACAAAGCAAACCACTCTTTTGGACTTGAAGCATATTGGATGTGTTAAAAATATTTATTAAAGTGTCATATGACAAAAAGTCATAAAGTTCAGAATTTCTCTTAGACCATTCACATTGTATGTGTTAAAAAATTACTTGTTAAAGTATATTATATGACAAAAAGCTATAAAAGTGAGATATGAATTAAAATTTTCAGTATATGAGTGCTCCAATAGAGTCGTATTCTCTGATTTGTATATTCAAAGTTTGTGTTCTTTTGTAATCTAAGCCACTATCTTGAGCATCACAGTATTGGATGTGTAAAAAATATCTGTTACAAAAAAAAAAAGATAAAAAAAAGTGATAAAAGTTAGATTCAATTTGGGAGTTAAGTGTTTGTTAAATTATTGGCTGAATGGGTGTTCCAATGTTAATGTTAAACTGTGATTAATTAGTGGGTGTACGTAATTGTGCTGATGCTTGGCAATCATAATTTGGTTGTTATGGTCGGTTTATTTATTTATTTATTGCTTTTGTTGGTTTCTCGTCAATGGTTGGGCGTTTTCCTAGGTGTTTGCATGTGATTTTGCTTTGAGTTTATGTAACAATCTAGTCGAGATATGTTCCTTAAGTTTTTTTTTTTTTGGTGGGGGGGGAGGGGGGAGCAAAAGAATTTACTGATGAAAATTTAATATACATAGAAAAACTCTGAAAATCAACATCAATAAAAAGAGAGGTAAGTGCATTCAGCATCAAAGCCAAATTTTACAAGACAAACAAAACCAAAGAGAAAATCACAGAACAACCCAAAAAGGGGCCACCACCTCTGTTATGAACCATGAAGACCATTTAAGAAAACTCCAACAGCATCCACATCTTGAAACAAACATTGGTGGATACAAAGCTATCCCAGCAACAGCAGTAAAAAATCCCAAAATCTAGTCTAGCACACAAACTTACCTAAACCATTTGAACACACCGATGAAGTTGCAGAAATCAAATCCCCCACCAAAAGCCCCTGTTAAGCACAAGTTGCAAGCGAAAAAAAGAAGAAGTCATTGATGTTGAATTCTTAGAAATTATTCTTGAACTTGAGCTACAAAGCGACTCGAATCTTGATTAAATCCAATGTAGCTTCCCAATCATGTTGTGCACCATTGAATAGGCATTCATTTCTTAGATTCCATACAGTCTACATTATCGCAAAAGAAATAAGCTCCCTAATCACTATTTCTTTCTTGAGCAACCTTGACCCTTGCCACCAACCTAAAAGCACTCGCATCGACCCTTTCTTAAGCTATGATGTAGCTTTAACACCTTGGCTTTGTCTATTGATGTAATTCTTTTTGTATGTTTTCGCTTTCATTAATATACTCTTTTTTTTTACTAATAATAATAAAAAAATACTCCGGCATTTATGTTGGTATCCACCAATCATAACAAAATAATCTACCTTTAACATTAAGATAGACTTCAAACTGGACCGTTGTAATTTAATGTCTTCAGCAATAAAGTTATTGTAAATCTTAATTTGTTCAATATTTCTTGGGATCATATGAAATCTTATTTTTCTCATAATTTTGACACTTTGCATTTAGAAAATGACGCTATAAGCTTTAGAAATGCCATAATTAGATTAGACAACGTTTATTGTTAAAATGTCCACCGTCTTATCTTTCCAGCCATTTATAATTGACATTTTCATAAATGTTGTCAAATATTTGTCGGCAAGAGGATTTAGTAAACTTCAATTCATCAGCATTAACGGTGACATCAATGTCACATGCCATTTATTTGTACACTATCATAGTTTACTTGTAGTTGTGTTTCCAGGAACACCATCTTTTCTTCTCTTTTCTTTTTAATTTTTAATTGAATGGCATTATAAAAAATAAAAAGAATATAAAAAAACTCATACTGGCATTTTTGTATTTGAGTTATTCAATTTGAAACTGAAATCAAAATTTGACACATTATTTTGTATTATTATTACTATTTTTTTTACTTTTTATGTTTATATTATACTACTCTTTATATCATATAAATACTGTTCCTCTATTTTGAAATAATTGTTTCATTTCTCCCTTCTTTTAATTTAATTATTGAGATAATAAACCAATATAATGAGTTAGTGGGCTGTTCGAAAATCATGTTTAGTTGGGAAAAAAAAAAAGGTGAGTCTAGCATTTTTTATGATGGTTTAGGCCTTATTTGGAAACATGCTATTTTAATAACTTTTTGATTTTTTGGCTAAAATATGAGGTAAAAAAATTAGTATGTTTGGAATGACTTTTTGATTTTTTACGAAAAGATGTGCAAAAAATGAAGAAAAAAGAGAATTTTTGACTTTTTGGTATATGTTATAGGCTTTTTGATTTTTTTTAATAACTTTTTAACTTTTAGGCTAAAACACTCACATGCCAAACGAGACCTTAGATCACTAATCCTATCCCGTGTTCGCTTCCTACTAGACAAAAACAACAAAGTTATCTTGTATCTTACATCATGAGTCTAATACCTCCACATTGGTAATTTCATGACTCACAATATTACTATAATCTTAATCCCAATTTGCATAATCTAGCAATAAGCATGGCTTCCTGTCCTTTTGTTGGATCTGTACAATACCAAAAAAGACTTGGAGTAAATATTTACAAAAAAAGTGGGAATGTTTTTGTTACTTACACTAAACGTGAGAATTAGATAAACAAAATTACAAAATAATGAAAATTTACATTTCATTTGCTTTTGTCTTCTCTTTTTCCTCCTTTTTTCTACATCCTCTCCCTTCCCTTCATTTGCAACTTGTTGACTGTCATCACCACCACCCCTCCGCAATCACACCATACCCTTCTCACTTGCCTCCATCCACAACCACCAAATTATGATTCTCAAGTATGAACACAACCACCAAGTATTAATCGTTCATAGTACAGTTGGTGGCTTAGAAGAGTTTTTAATAGATGTGAGACGATTGTGGATGCTTTTACTCCTTTCAAGAGACGCAGATTTAGTAATAGTAAGTTTGAGTTTGTAAGATACCTTAAGGAAGAGGAGGCCGATGAAGCCGTTCATTCATTCAATGGGGTCTGGTAGCGGGTTCATATACTAGTGGCGGAAATAGCAACCATTCTCTTTGGGAAAAGAATGATTTGGAGAAAGAAGAAGACTTTTTTGCCTCATTCTCTCTCCCCAAAAGGCGACCAGATTTGGAGGCATAAACAAGACCCTGAAGGCCAGTCACTGTATTCTGTGGAAGAAGTCGAAGTTAACCTAGATGGTTCTTTTTTCACTGTTGAAGTGGAAGAGATTGATGACTCTTGGGTAAAGACTTGTGTGATTGGTATATCGAGGAGGCAATGAGAACTGAAGGGGTCAATTACATAATAATCAAAGCACTAGGTGGTGTTAAGGTTCTGTTGCAATTTAATAATGCGGAAGATATGAAAGAGATACTTCAAAGGAGTAGGTGGTGGCTAGAAACTTGGTTTGATGAAGTGTATGAGTGGCATTGTAGAGAGTTTATGTTGTCAAGGAGAGTTTGGCTGGCCATTAAAGGGGTTCCTCTAAATGCTTGGAACTCTATAACTTTCACCAAAATTGCCAGCAATTGGGGCCGAGTTTTTTTTTTTTTTTTTTTTGTGGAAAAAACTACTTCACGCATGGAACTAGAAAGAGGGAAAGTTCTCATGGAAACAAATTTTAAAAATTCAATAAATGGATTTTGCAAATTGAAAGTCGGTCAATTTATTTTCGACATCAGAGTTTCAGAGTTGGAATTTTAGAAGATCTACATGTTACGCTCGTCTCACTACCCCAAAGCAGCAGTTAAGGTGGACGAAGGTATTGATGAATCTAATTCTGCTAAAGGTTTCCTTAGTGAAGAGATCGGTGTTATATAGAGTGCGAAAGATGATGGTGATCATATCAACATTGGTGAAGATGTCTTAGTCCACTCTGGAAATGTCTTACAGGGTGCATTTTTGGCCGGTGATCTCGAAGGCTTAGCTCCGGTAGAGAATTACGGTGATGATGATGTAGCTCTTCTCAGTTAAGTTGAGGATTCTTGTAATGTCACATGTAGTATGAATGGCACCGAGCTTCGCACACCTGAAGCAGAGCTTCCAGACGTACAACAACGCATGGATTCCAATGCTCTGTGCTTTTCTTCCAGCCACCCTATTTTGTCTCAAAACCAAGTTCGAAAATCTCTTAGCCCTAATCATGCCTTATCCCCAAACCACCTCAATCCAACTCAAGCCCTTATTTTTTTTGCACAAAAATAGTCTTATTAGGATACACAAATCCACCAATAGAAGAAAGAAACTCTCACATCTTGAGTTGGGGCTTCCCCACAAATTCTTGAATAAAGGGAGATACGCCAAAGGTTCCAACAAAAAATCAAAGGATGCCAAACTTGCTCGATTTTTGCAGCCTTTGCAATCATCAATATCTTCTAGTTCAATTCAGGTATGCAATAAGCGCTTCTCGAACAAGTTGGTGGAATCTGATGAGGAGATGGAATAGCCAGATGATGATGAGAAAGAGGAGTATAGACTTCTTTTGGCTGAAGTAACAAAAACCTTGCAAATAAGCCAAAATAAAAGAATTTTGAAAAAAATAAAATTTAATCTTATTATTATATTCTTAAGACAAAACTATTTGGTTGCAAAAGGTTAATGACTTTTTGCCAACAATTTTGATTCGTCCCCAATAAACATAACTCATACATTATTTTATTTTATTTTCATTCTTTCAACTTCAATAGTCGAGATTTCATTTCCTTCTCCACACCACTCTCTCTCTTTCTCTCTCTCTCTCTCTCTCTCTCCATCGAAGCCTTAATTTCATTGTTCTCGGTGGTTTGTTAATTTCAATCCCTCTCTCTCGCGATCGAATCCCTAATTTCGTTGTTCTCAGTGGTTTGTTAATTTCAATCCCTGATCTTAGAGACTCCTCGACAGCGATTTCAGTATCTAGGTTTGATCGATTAATAGATTATTCATTTGAGCTAAAATGTGTATGATATAGCGATCCTGGTTTTGACCCGACACTTGTGGTAGTTCAGACTTGGGTTTATGGTTTCTGAATGTCGTTCATTGTCCATTTCTCTTTATTTATCCTTAAATTTGGTTATTTGGACATGTTGAGCATGTTCGGAACAAGTTGGTTGCTTGGTTTTCAAACTTCTTGCGCTCGAGCGGGATTTGTGAACTCTCAGTACTTTGCATGTCTGCAAAAGTACTGGAATAGTGTTTTCTACGCGCGAGCGGTGTTTCCTGCGCTTGAGCGGGTGGGCACTCGAGCGACCTTTTTTACGCTCGAGCGGTTTGTCTGTTGCCTGCAAAAGTACTGGATATGTGTATTCTACGCTCGAGTGGGTCACTTCTTGCACTCGAGCGGAATAATTTATTGTGTCTGACGCTCGAGCGTCAACTCTTGCGCTCGAGCAGATTGTGCGTATATTAGATCGCAAAAATGACTTTTACATCACTTTTTCAGATTTTTTCTCCCTAAAACCTAAAGTTGAGACTCTTTCTCTCTCTACATTTTCACCTAGTTTTAGTGATTTCTTCACCCTAATCCCTTTGATAAAAAGGTAAACCATCTCAAGATCTCCATTTTGATCCAAATAAAGTTGGATTTCGACATCATTGAAGTTTCACCTCTGCTTGGCTCGTCTTCTCTCCTTGAGGTAGGATTTTCTGCACCTTCATATGACTTTTAGCTTAGTTATTTGTCGTTGTGTAACAATGGTGGGATTTGGGAGTAGTTTTGAGCAAACCTAGGGTTTGGGTTCAAGTTTGAAAAGAGGGGTTTCTATGTGGGTGTTATATAAATGATTATGGGATTTGGATATGAGGTCATTTTGTGTTAAAATTGTTGATTTTGGTACTTGGGTTGATATTTGGAAAATAGGAGTTTTGCCCTAAGTGGATTAAATTGTTATTTGTATGAATAACTGAAATTGACATTGGTAATGTGCAATTGGATGACTTTTGATGTAAATGGCGGAGTTGGACACGTGTTGTCTCTCACCTATGGAAAATTTGAATAACTTATCTATTGAGAAGATTGCATATCTGTTTAGAAATATCTGTATTGGGCTATCGGTGGAGGATAACTATGATTGTTGTAGAAATTGCATGAAGATTAGGTAAATTGAAACTAATCGAATGTTGTTTGTCATTGAATATGACTATGTTTTCAATACATTGTATATGTATGATGCTTGGGAGGAGAAATGGGATGTTCCATTGTTTGGGAGGAGATAGGGGATGGACTCCATTAAAATTAAGTTGGCCGGAGTGTCCGGGGTGAAAGTCTCGAAATCTCGTATGTACATGGGTGCCAATCCCGTGGACGAAATTTTCGTAAAATGGCAGATTAAAGTGTTTGCGTGGTAATTGTGTTGATTAGATAACCACTGAGTTGTAGTCTCAGTTGGGTTGTTGAAAGATAATGAAATTGGTCCATGAATTGAAGGAAATTGGAATAAGATATGAACTTGGTACTTCATGATGATATAAAAATGTGAATGTTTTGTCATATGCATTGTATATGCGCATTGTACTTATATCTTTGTTAAATCTCATATATCGTGTTAGATTATTCCTGTTGGGCTTTGGCTCACCCTATTTGGAAAAAATCATTTTTAGGTGTTGGTGATATGCCTCCGCCAAGGCATTAGCTTGGAGGAACTGTTGGGGAACAAGAGCTCTTTATTTTGTTGTATTCCTTTTGCATAGCCAAGGGCTTTAATTGTATTGAGCTAGGCTCATTTTGTTGTAACCATGCAGTGACTTGGAAAGATGTAAGCTTATAGGGCATATTATTACTTGTTTAGTTTTCAATTCTCCTATCATTGTAACACATGTTGTAGATTTAGGATGAACCTTTGTGAATGTATATTACATGTGTTATCTTTTGTATACGAACTTTGATGATTGAAAGCATGCTATTTCTATTATCTTTCCGTTTATGGGTTGTATTTATTGTGTTATTATTTTGGGGGCGTAACATATGAAATCGATGATGTTTTTATCTCTTCGATTCAATCGTTTTTAGTTTATTTCTTGTAAATTTATAGTTGTGAAGATTTGTTGTTTGTTGTGATTCACATAGATCTATTGTAAATTTCAAATTCCTTTTTTTTTTTCATTTTGATATACAAATATTTGAACTTGATGTTTTTTTATTATTTTTTGTTTGTTTCGGTATGACATTGATTCGGGAGATTTTCTTTCTTCAATTTGTTTGCTCGAAACTTGTATTGTTTGGTTTCAATTTATACTTGAATTTTGTTTTCTAAACATTAGGATCTATTATTGTAGTATTGAAAGAAAATGAAGGCAAATTTGACATGGTTCTGTCGATATTTTTTTTTCTAAATTATTTTAGAGAACAAATTATTTTAGTTCTAAGTGACATGGTTATGTTTTTAGATCAACTTTTACTCAAATTTATTCGGCAATCAACTTTGACATGGTTCTGTTTTTAGATCAACTTTTACTCAAATTTAGGGGAAAAAAATCCTAATGAAATAAAATGATGGCGAATTTGACATGGTTCTGTTATTTGATCTTTGAGTAAAAGATGTTTTTGATATGAAACACTCTAATGCACAAAACAGATTTAAGCATAAATTTGAGTAAAAGCTCAAGTAATGAAGAAGTTGTAAATTTTGAAAATTTGATTGATTTGGGTTTTTTTTTTTTTTTAAAAAAAAAAGGGTAGGCCAATAGGATCTACTAATTATATGATCTGTTTACCTACTCATGGAGTTGTTTTCAATATTAGGCACTGAGAACTGACCTTGATGTTGGAAAACACCTTAGAATGCCAGACGGAGTTCTGATTAATGGGAAGGGACCTTATAGATATAATACAACGCTGGTCCCATATGGCATTGATTTTGAAACCATCAATGTTGACCCAGGTGAATGATTATTACTTTCTTGTAGCAGTTGCATCTACAAATTAAGGTCATTTGAAAACCTCAAATGGTGGCTTTATCGTCATATTTTTTTGATTTGTTGGTTATTCATTTTTTTTTTTGAAAAAAAAACCTTCAATGTTCAGCTGCTATGCAATTCAGAATTAATTCCATTTCATTTCTGGTTGTTTTAAAATACCCTTTGGGGTTCCCTCTGCCATTATACCACCTTACAGTTGCTAAAAATTTAGAAATCGAAAGTAATCAGTACCCATTTTGGTTGGTCATAATTGTCTGTGGAACCAATTTCTGATTGTGACTGCATTATTGTAATTACTGTTATACATTTCTGAATAGGAAGCTTTTTATGTCTAGTTTATTAGGAATGAGCTCTTGCTTTGATGACTAGGGTCATTGGAGTATTTATAACATGCATGGGCATGGTCATACCTCAATGTAGATGAGTTATAGTGAAACAACTGTGGATTGTTTTAATGTCATAAATTAAAATTGACCTGGTTCGTGTTCGGTCATTTTGTATTTTCAACTTCTCTGCTGTACTCCTTTGTTCTGAACCTGCTACGCCGTGATTTACTGCAGGAAAGACTTATCGAATTTGTGTGCACAACGTTGGGGTCTCAACTTGTTTAAACTTTCCAATCCAGAATCATAATTTGGTCGTAGCAGAAACAGAGGGTTATTACACATCGTAACAAAATTACGCTAGTTTAGATATCCATGTTGAGCAGTCCTACTCTTTTTTGGTTACCATGGATCAGAATGCAAGTAGTGATTACTATATTGTAGCTAATGCTAGATTTGTGAATCAGTCTCTTTGGCAAAGTGTTACTGGTGTGGCTGTCTTGCACTATTCAAATTCAGAAGGAAAGGCAGCTAGTTCCCTCCCTGATCCACCGAATGATGTATATGACACATCATTTTTGCTGAACCATGCAATGTCTATCATGTTTGTTCCCGTTCCCTTGTTTCTTTTGATATTTATTAACTTCTATGTCTTTTTAAATTGGGAACTTGTAATTGTCTTATTGAGTTATTTTGTTTGTGTTCTCTGTTTTTTCATTAAAGAACATTTATTGCAAAATTTATTCATATGTGCACAATCCAGAGCTTTGACCTATCACATATCAACTCAAGCACAATTTTGCAGTTAGTCGGCAGTTTCTTATATTTATTTGCCACGAGCACCATGTTGGGAGTCATAGTGAGTACCTGCCCCTCTCTTTCTCTCTCTCTCTCTCTCTCTCTCTCTCTCTCTCGCTCGTGTGTGTATGTATGCATGTGTTTACTTCTGGTCATATGTCTCTGACATTTTTGTTTATACTTGTGCAGGCTGGATTTGCTTAGTCCGTTCATCATCAAAAAGCTTTATTTTGGGAGGTTTGTAAATAGTTTTCATACTGCTAAATTTGCTTTATGTTATCATCACTTAATCTACCACAAAATGCAGATAGAGTCTGTCAATGGGGCCCATAGGAATGGTGCAGTTGCAGGTGATTAAAAGCTCCCTTTGTCTCTGCTTCTGCACCTGATTTGTTGTTACGCCTTTAGTAGCATATGATTGTGGTCCTGATGGCTACTACATTTGTGGGTGCACGGAGAGAGAGAGAGAGAGAGAGAGAGAGAGAGAGAGAGAGAGATTCTTATTTATCCATAAGTAGCTTATGGCAAGAGAATCTGTTTGATTCTTTTTTTTATTTTTATTCGTAAGTAGCTTATGGAAAGAGAAGTGGTATGAGAGGATCAAGTACAAGAATTTTCAACTATTCATTGAGGAAAACTATTTATCCTTTTTATTACTAACTGTAGGCACTCTACTGATCGTGAGGCTGCTCTTATGACGCTCATGGCTTACCTTTTATATATGCTGGCTGAAGTATGATTTCCCACAACTTATAGGCACGTCATTTGCTATTTCTTTCTTCTTTTGTGACTTTGTCTTATCCTGAACACTCATACAAATTTTGGAGTCATGTAATTTCAGCATCTTAGCCCTAGAATTTTAAAAGCCTCTTTTGTTTTGCAGTTATTCTATTTAAGTGCCATTCTCACAATTTCTTTTGCGGGATTGTGATTCCCCTTACACCTGGCATAATGTCACTGAGGCCTCGTTTGTTTTCGGAGGTAGAACGAGGAGATTGTTAGTGAGGAGATTATTAATGAGGAGATTATTAATGATGGGACTGTTAGTGATGGGACTAATAGTGAGAGGATTAAGAAAATTGTATTTGTTTGATAAACACTAGACTAGTAATAGTTCATGTTTGTTTTGAGAGATAGGGATATGATTGACCATGTGAAATTCCACAAATACCCTTTTTGCATTATTATCAAATTTAGACTTATATCAACTAAAGAATAAATAAATTTTTACTCAATGTTATTCTTTTTCTTTTTATTTTTATTTTTTAAATTGTTAAAGAATCCAATTATCAAAAAATAAATAAATTAGTCAATGTTATTTATTTATTTATTAATATTAATGAATCCAACTATCAATAAATTTGTAGTCAATGTTATTCTCTTTTTTATTTTTTATTTTTTTATTCTTTTTTGTAATTGTGTATGATGACAAGTTTGAAAGAGTGTCACCACCAGCAATCACATGAGATATATCAACATGAAGTGTAATATTCCCATACATAAAATGACAGGTAAATGACAATACAGTTAAATTTCTTTGATAACACCAAAAATGAACAGAGCATACATTGAACGACATCAATCTAAACCCGTCTAGCACGCCTAGTTTTGTTAGTAGTATCCATTGCAAGTGTGGACGCATACAAAATGCATATAACAACATACACAAGAAACAAAAAACAAAAAAATCATGACAACTCATCTATAACGGTAGATGAAAAGAACAAAAAAGCCACATAGCCAAGCACATCATGATTCTGGCGCACATTTCTTTGTCAAAGTCTGGCTTGACGAGCAACCCATAACCCTCTAAGGCCGCGTTTCATCAGAAATATACTTTGGGAGTCCAAAGAATGGTGCCTCGTGGAATACTTGGCATAGTGCGGATACCTAAGCATCCAAAAACCCATCTACATTGCCTACAGATACCACTGCTACTTGGCACAAATTCATTTCCTCACATGCTCGGGAATAAGACGTTGACGCAATTCAGGCGATGCCCCAGCCAGCTCTGTAAGAAATTTCGGCACGATCAACAAGAGAACCATCAAATCCTCCCCCCCCCCCCCTCTCAAAAAAAAAAAAAAAGAAGGAAAATTTAAGTTGACTCACCTTGAGGCGTGAAATTGAAGAGAGGAGGGAGCGGTCTACCATTTGGCAAGCTTGTGGTTGGTTCCCTCAAATCATCAAAGAAAGGATGTGCACCTGCCTCCAACTGAAAAGGTCATAGATTTTGATTAAAAGACAACTTTCAAAACAACATTTTACAATTTCTTTGACGAGGTCAGAAAATTCTGTATGATTCAAAACAAAATAACAATATAATCTATTGATTACAAAGACAAATCATAAGACTATATTAACTTATCAATTTGGCTAATGTCTTATTAAAAATATAATATAATAATGCTATATTACATTTCATTTTTCTATGAAAAACATTCGGTGCAACGTAGATTGACAATGAGCTTTTTAATAAATTGAAACAGAAATTGACAATGAGCTTTTTAACAAATGTCCACATATAATGATTTTTCAGTTTCATATATAATAAGCAAAGATCAAATTTCTTACAACAGTGCAACGTAGAAGTGGTGAATATTTATAGCGATCCCGATTTTCCCTCCATTGTCTATCGTATCTCGGACTCGGTCTGTGGTTGAGTGTTGTTGTTGTCTATGTTGTATTTCCGTCCTTCGATTCTTGGTATTTGAGTTTTGAGATGTGTTAGGCAGGCTTGAAACAGGTGGTTGTGTTTAGAAACATAGAGTTGATGCCTAGATTTTGGCCTTTACGCTCGAGCGGGGCTTTTGACGCTCGACCGGGCCCTTTGCTTTTTCTCCTCCGCTCAAGCGGGGAGTTTGATGCTCGAGCGGGACTATTCAGTCTTCAGTATCTTTTCCTGCAGGTCATCGGACGCTTGAGCGTCCACTTTCACGCTCGAGCGAGGACCTTCGTCTGCAGAACTTCTGGAAGTGTGCATTCGACGCTCAAGCAGCGCTTTTGACGCTCGAGCGGGGTCTGTGTCAGACGCTCGAGCGGGGTGTTCCACGCTCAAGTGGACTGTGATGTTTATCAGTCCGAGAGAAGCCATTTTTGAATCACTTTTTCGACTCTCTCTCTCTCTCTCTCTCTAACTTTCCAAAACCCTATTTTGAGAGCTCCTCTCTCTAGAACTCTCTCTCTCTACATTTCGATCTCAGTTTAGTGAGACCCAACCTTTGTGCCTTCATTAAAGTGGTAGAGCTCTTCAAGACCTCCGTTTTGATCTGAAAAATTGTGAGTTTGGAGCACCTCCGAGTTTTCTTCATCTTCTCCATTGGGTTCCTTCGTTTGAGGTAGGAATAACTACTCATATTTATGGTCTTTGATACAAAAAAGTGGTCTTTTTGATTAATGTTGAAGTTGGGTAAGTTTGGATCTTAGGGTTTCAAAACTTAAAATGTATAAAGAGGGGTTTTGTTCCTTTGAACCATACATGTGTAATTGGGCTTTAAAATGAGATTATTGATGTTCATTGATGATATTTGGACCTTCGAGTCAATATTGAGATAAAAAGGGAAAATGCCTTAGTTGGGTTTAATCGGGTCATTTATGTAATAAATGAAATTTATTATGGAAATATGAAATTGGTTTTGAAATAATGGAATTGGGAAATTTTAAGATTGAATGGTGTAGTTGGATTGATTAATCACTCACCTATGAAAATGTTGATAATTTATCTGTTTGATGAATTTATTATCTGTTTAGAAATAAATGCATTGGGCTATCGGTGGAGGATAGTCTTGAATGTTGTAGACACTGCATGATGATTAGGTGAATTAAAACTAATCAATTGAGTATGCCATTGAATATGACGGGTCGAATAACACATTGAATATGTGCTTTGCTTGATCATTGTATATGATAAGTGTTTAAATACATTGTATATGTATATTGTTTGGGAGGAGATAGGGGATGTACCCCTAAACCGGATTTGGGAGGAGATAGGGGATGGACTCCAGTGATAAGTAAGTTGGCCGGAGTGTCCAGGGTGAAAGTCTCGAAATCCTAATTGCGTTTGTATAACTTAGATGAATTGAAGTATTGAAATGATGATAATATGAGTTGTAATCTCACTTGAAATTGAAGTGTTAAAGTGTTAATAATGTGAGTTGTAGTCTCATATTGATTGATCATGATCGAAGTATTGTTAACATGAGTTGTAGTCTCATTGTAAACTGTCCGGTTGAACAGAGAACCATAACCATGAATTGATTTAGATAATGAAACGGAAAGGAATTGAATGTATTTGTGAATGAGGATTGGTTGTGAAAGGGATGTACGTTTGTTTATGTGAGTTAAACATTTATCAAATGCTAATATTTTAGTTATTACTCATATTATGTTTAGCATATCTCTACTGGGCGTTGGCTCACCCTATATGGGACATCATTTTTAGGTTCAGGTGACATGCCACCCCAAGGACGTAGCTTGGGAGGCTTAGAGGCTGGCAGATCTTTTGTTGTTATCTTTTGTTATTACATGTAAATTCAAGCCAAAGGCTTAATATGTTTTGAGTTAGTACTCTCCTTTTTGTAACCAAGCGTTGGCTTGGAAAGTTGTAAGCCCGTAGGGCATTTACTTTTGTTGTCAACATGTAATACTTTTGTATTGAATACTATGATATTTGTAATATAATGCTTCTTTTCTACTTTATGGATATCATGAATGATTGGTTTGTGTATATTTTTTGACGGTGTTACAACTTGGTATCAAAGCGTACCGGGTTTGAATACTTTGGTACGTGGGAAGTGGTTAGTACCACAGTGGGTTCGTCTCGCTTGTTAGAGACTCGTGTATGAACTTATGTGTTTATTTGATAACATGTTTATATGATTATATGGGTATGGAATTTAGTTTCTAGGATGTTGATTGGATCCTTGGGTTTCTGGGAGTCTCGTTGGAAAGGCATTTGATCACTGCCGTTTCTAACTGGAACTCTAGCAATGCCATGGGACTGTCATTATTCGGAAATGAAATTCGTAAGTGCTTATGTGGTTATGTGCTTACGTGGGATGAATTAAAGTTGTCCATTGCATTAGGACGTGAGTGATATAGCTTCAACACATTTGTGAATGTGCTAATGTCTTCATTACCTTTATTAGGATGTTAGGACGAGGACGTGGTGGTAGGCGTGGTAGGCCTAGGAGGCACGAGATGCTTATACCGGATGAAATTCCAATGTGGCCGAGCCGGTAGGTCAGCAAGCCATGGGCGCCTTAGCCCGCAAGATGGCAGGAGCATTGATGGAATCCGTGGACATTCTCAGGGCTGAGAATCAGGTCCAAGCCCATGTGGCTGGGCAGGGCCGTCCTCTTTGAAGATGGAGTTCTTCCGGTCGAATCCGGATGAGTTTGTGGGTGATCCAAAAGAGCCACTAAGGAAAATGAGTAGCTTGAGCAGATGACGAAGATGTTTGAGATGCTTGGCATCGAAGACGGAGCCTTGAGGGTGACCTTGGCCGTCCTTCCAGCTGAAGGGAGACGCGGGTCAGTGGTGGAAGTTTGTTCGAGGCCGTATTGGTGGGACTTGGGAGGCTTTCGTTGATACCTTCCAAGAGAAGTTTTTGCCTCTCGTTGTTAGGGAGAAGTTGAGGGATCAGTTCTGTCAGCTCAAGCAGCTGAATACACCAGTGGCCGAGTTTGAGGCCACATTTACCAGTTTATCGAGGTTTGCACCTGAGCTAGTGGCGTCTGAGAAATGCCGTTGTCTTGAGTTCGAAAAGAAGTTAAGGACCGGGCTCAAGCTGAAAGTTGCGGGGTCCATGACTTGGGAGTATGGGCGCCTTGTGGATGCTGCGGCCCATCTTGAGATTATTATGCATGAGGAGGAGGAGATGATGAGGGGCTCCAAGAGGAGTCAGGATGGTTAGAGGGACGGTAGGAGGCAGAGGGGTCCTAACCCTCAGCAGTTCGAGGGTGCGTTTGTGAGATCTACCTTTCCAGTGCCGAGTTCAGGCTCTGGGAGTGGCAATCAAGGAGACTTTACCTGTTACAAATGTGGTCAGCTGGGCCACAAGTCTCCAGGTTGCCCGCAGAGGGGAGGAGGGCAGAGAGCAGCTTCATCTTCGGCTCATTCGCAAAGCCAGAGTCAGGGCAGAGGCCAGCCGCTCTCTTGTTACCAGTGTGGTTAGGCAGGGCACCTGAAGAGGTTTTGCCCGTAATTGAGTGGTACATCTGGTGCGTCTGGTTCGAGGAAGACGTAGAGTTTTCAGCCAGTACAGTCAGTTCAGGCCTCAAGGGCCAATCAGGGAGCCTCATCGTCTCAGTCTGTGCAACAATCTTATGCTCTGAGAGGTGAACAGGTAGATCAGAGACCTTCTAGGCGTGTGTATGCTGTTACCGCGTAGGATCTGGTACCGGCTCCGTCTATTGTAAGAGGTACCTTTTTGTTTTGTAACTCGGTTGCTAATGTGTTGATTGATACGGGTGCATCCCATTCCTTTATATCTGCTGTATTTGCATCTGTTTTGGGGTTGGAGTTGGCGCAGTTAGCTTCTCCTATTTGTGTTGTGTCACCCATTAGGGGTGAGTTAATTTTGAAACAAGGGTGTAGAGGTTGCGATATTGAGGTCGCCGATCGTCGGCTTCCATTTTCTTTTGTAGTTATGGCTATGTCGGGTTTTGATGTGATTTTGGGTATGGACTGGTTATCGTCATACCGGGCTGTTATTGATTGCTACCGCCAGAGGGTCACTGTATGTACCTTGAGCGGGGATTGTTTTCATTTCTTGGGAGATCGGGTTGGTAGGGTTTTGCCACCAATGTATGATCCGCGAGGGCGGAGTGAGCTTAGTTGTCTTCTCGCTAGCTGCATGAGTGGTGAGTGTGATGAGACCGGGACTGAGTTGCCAGAGTGGTTTGTGAGTACTTGGATGTCTTTCTTGAGGATCTTGTTGGTTTACCACCCCATCGAGAGATCGAGTTCTCTATGCGATATCCATGGCACCGTATCATTTTGCTCCAGCCGAGCTGAGTGAGTTGAAGATTCAACTCCAGGAGTTGCTAGACAAGGGCTTTATCCGCCCTTGTACTTCACCGCGGGGAGCACTGGTCCTCTTTGCTAAAAAGAAAAATGGGGCTTTAAGGCTTTGCATTGATTATCGGAAATTGAATCGGGCTACGGTTAAGAACAAGTACCCTATGCCCCGTATAGATGATCTGTTTGACCAGTTTGAAAGGGTCCCGTTGTTTCTCTAAGATAGACTTGAGATCAGGTTAACCATCAGTTGAGGGTCAGGGAGGGAAGATATCCCCGAAGACGGCATTTCGCACGCGGTATGGCCATTATGAGTTTCTGGTGATGCCTTTTGGGCTCACCAATGCACCAGCCAGTGTTTATGGACTTGATGAACCGGATCTTCCGGGAATTCTTAGATCGCTTTGTGGCTGTTTTCGTGGACGACATTTTGATTTATTCATCTTTTGAAGAGGAGCACGAGGTACACTTGAGAGTGGTGCTTGAGTTTCTTAGAGCCCATAAGCTGTATGCTAAGTTTGGGAAGTGTGAGTTCTGGCTAAGGGAGGTTAAATTCTTAGGCCATGTGGTTTCCGGGGAAGAGGTGTCTGTAGATACATCCAAGATAGAGGCAGTGCAGGATTGGGCACAGCCTAGGAATGTTTTTGAGATCTGCAGTTTTCTGGGATTGGCCAGTTATTACCATCGGTTTGTGAAAGATTTCTCCAGGCTAGCTTCGCCGTTAACTAGGTTGACGCGGAAATAGGTCAAGTTTGTATGAAGTGAGACTTGTGAAAAGTCATTCAAAGAGCTTAAAGTTAGACTTACCACCGCTCCAGTTTTGATTATTCCGGAGAGGGGTTTGGGTTATGCTGTATACTGTGATGCCTCATGAGGGGGTTTGGGTTGTGTGCTGATGCAAGAGGGGAAAGTAGTAGCCTATGGCTCACGTCAATTGAAAATGCATGAGAAAAATTATCCTACACATGACCTAGAGTTAGCAGCTGTAATATTTGCCTTAAAGATTTGGAGGCATTACCTGTATGGTGAGAGATTCGAGGTGTTCTCAGATCATAAGAGTCTGAAGTATCTATTTACACAGAGAGACTTGAATCTGAGGCAGATGAGGTGGATGGAGTTCATTGAGGATTATGACTTTGAGTTGCACTATCACCCGGGAAAGGCCAATGTTGTGGCCGATGCCCTTAGTAGAAAATCCATTAGTGATGTAGCTTGTATAGCCATTTGGGAATGGGAAATGTTTGGTGCACTTGGCGAGTTTGATTTGCTTCTGGGTGAATCTGTTGAGTCTGCAGCCTTGTTTTCTGTAGTTACGCAGCCTACACTTGTGAATCAAGTGTTAGAGGCACAGAGGAGTGACCTTGAGGTAGAATCCCTCCGGGAGAAGATCTCCAGTGGAAATGTTGAGAAGGGTTTGACTGTGTATCCTGACTTGAATGTGAGGTACCGAGACCGTTTGTTTGTGCCAGAGTCTTGTCGAGAGGAAGTACTCTGAGAGTTCCACCATTCATGCCTTGCGGTGCATCCGGGAAGCACTAAGATGTATCGTGATTTGGGTCACCAGTTTTGGTGGCAGGGTATGAAGAAAGATGTGGCAGTTTTTGTATCTAAGTGCCTTGTCAGCAAGTGAAGGCCGAGCATCAGAGGCCAGCGGGTTTGTTACAACCCTTACCTATTGCTGAGTAGAAGTGGGAGCATGTCACGATGGACTTTGTTGTAGGTCTTCTGAGGACTCTGCGGGATAGTGATGCTATTTGGGTGATCGTAGACCGGTTGACTAAGTCGGCGCACTTTATTCCTATGCGCGTGAGAGATTCGGTAGATCATCTTGCCGACTTGTATATTCAGGACATAATGAGGTTGCACGGAGTCCTAGTGTTGATCGTCTCAGATAGAGATCCACGCTTTACTGTTAGGTTGTGGCAGAGTTTGCAGAGTGCCTTGGGCACTAGGTTGACCTTTAGTATGGCTTATCATCCTCAGACTGACGGGCAGTCCGAGCGTACTATTCAGATCCTTGAGGATATGCTTCGAGGCTGTGTCCTCGACTTTAGTGGGTTGTAGGAGAGGCACTTGCCCTTAGTGGAGTTCGCCTATAACAATAGTTTCCAATCGAGTATTGGCATGGCACCGTTTAAGGCCTTGTATGGCCGACTGTGTAGGTCTCCAGTGTGTTGGGCCGAGGTGGGTGATGCACCTTTGTTGGGCCCGGAGTTGGTTCGGGAGACGACGGAGAAAGTTGAGCTTATCCGTAAGAGGCTTGTTACAGCCCAGAGTCGCCAAAATAGTTATGCCGACAGTAGGAGGAGGCCTTTGTCATTTGAGGTGGGTGATCACGTCTTTCTGAAAATATCACCCAGGCGGGGTTTGATGAGGTTTGGGAAGAGTGGGAAGTTGTCCCCTCGGTTTATTGGTCCCTTCAAGATCCTTGAGTGGATTGGGGTGGTTGCATACCGTTTAGCTTTACTGCCACAGTTGTTCGGAGTGCATGACGTGTTTCATGTTAGTATGCTTCGGAAGTACGAGCCGGATCTGTCACATGTATTGGATTAGACCGACTTAGAGGTAGATGAGGATGCCTCGTATGAGGAGAGACTAGTGCGGGTCTTGGATAGGCGAGATCAAGTCTTGCGAGGCAAGATGATACCCTTGGTGAAGGTTTTGTGGAAGCATCACAGAGTGGAAGAAGCCACTTGGGAACGCGAGTTAGAGGTCCGTGAGAAATATCTGGACTTGTTTGTTAATGTTTAACTATGTATTGGGAATTTTGTTTTGTTAATGAATTCTGGAAACATTATATATGTTTTAGATTGTGGAAATGTTATAGCCAATGAATATGGTTCAGAGATGGAAGTTTACTTTAACATTGCATATGTTAATTACGTTTTAGAAATGCAAATATATTGTTGACATTGAATATGTTATTGAATTGTGGAATACTTGTGTTGAAATTGGTGAATTTCAAAGGTATGCATGTTAATAATGCCTGTTGAAGGTTATATTGTGAGTTGCCTCTTGAAAAGAGATAGAATGACCAGTAATGGGTCAAGATAATGAATGTTGAATTATAACGCACTGGGAATTGGAAAAGATCACAATTTTTGAAACTTATGTATCTAAATTCGGGGACGAAATTCTTTAGGGGGGGGGGAGGTTATAGCGATCCCGGTTTTCCCTCCATTGTCTATCGTATCCCGGACTCGGTCCGTGGTTGAGTGTTGTTGTTGTCTATGTTGTATTTCTGTCCTTCGATTCTTGGTATTTGAGTTTTGGGATGTGTTGGGCAGGTTTGAAACAGGTGGTTGTGTTTAGAAACATAGAGTTGATGCCCAGATTTTGGCCTTGACGCTCGAGCGGGGCTTTTGACGCTCGAGCGGGCCCTTTGCTTTTTCTCCTCCGCTCGAGCGGGGAGTTTGACGCTCGAGCGGGATTATTCAGTCTTCAATATCTTTTCCTGCAGGTCATCGGACGCTCGAGCGTCCATTTTCACGCTCGAGCGGGGACCTTCGTCTGCAGAACTTCTGGAAGTATGCATTCGACGCTCAAGCGGTGCTTTTGACGTTCGAGCGGGGTCTGTGTCTGACGCTCGAGTGGGGCGTTCCACGCTCAAGTGGACTGTGATGTTTATCAGTCCAAGAGAAGCCATTTTTGAATCACTTTTTCGACTCTTTCTCTCTCTCTAACTTTCCAAAACCCTATTTTGAGAGCTCCTCTCTCTAGAACTCTCTCTCTCTCTACATTTCGATCTCAGTTTAGTGAGACCCAACCCTTGTGCCTTCATTAAAGTGGTAGAGCTCTTCAAGACCTCCGTTTTGATCTGAAAAATTGTGAGTTTGGAGCACCTCCGAGTTTTCTTCATCTTCTCCATTGGGTTCCTTCGTTTGAGGTAGGGATAACTACTTATATTTATGGTCTTTGATACAAACATGTGGTCTTTTTGATTAATGTTGAAGTTGGGTAAGTTTGGATCTTAGGGTTTCAAAACTTAAAATGTATAAAGAGAGGTTTTGTTCCTTTGAACCATACATGTGTAATTGGGCTTTAAAATGAGATTATTGATGTTCATTGATGATATTTGGACCTTTGAGTCAATGTTGAGATAAAAAAGGAAAATGCCTTAGTTGGGTTTAATCGGGTCATTTATGTAATAAATGAAATTTATTATGGAAATATGAAATTGGTTTTGAAATAATGGAATTGGGAAATTTTGAGATTGAATGGTGTAGTTGAATTGATTAATCACTCACCTATGAAAATGTTGATAATTTATCTGTTTGATGAATTTATTATCTGTTTAGAAATAAATGCATTGGGCTATCGGTGGAGGATAGTCTTGAATGTTGTAGACACTGCATGATGATTAGGTGAATTAAAACTAATCAATTGAGTATGCCATTGAATATGACGGGTCGAATAACACATTGAATATGTGCTTTGCTTGATCATTGTATATGATAAGTGTTTAAATACATTGTATATGTATATTGTTTGGGAGGAGATAGGGGATGTACCCCTAAACCGGATTTGGGAGGAGATAGGGGATGGACTCCAGTGATAAGTAAGTTGGCCGGAGTGTCCAGGGTGAAAGTCTCGAAATCCTAATTGCGTTTGTATAACTTAGATGAATTGAAGTATTGAAATGATGATAATATGAGTTGTAATCTCACTTGAAATTGAAGTGTTAAAGTGTTAATAATGTGAGTTGTAGTCTCATATTGATTGATCATGATCGAAGTATTGTTAACATGAGTTGTAGTCTCATTGTAAACTGTCCGGTTGAACAGAGAACCATAACCATGAATTGATTTAGATAATGAAACGGAAAGGAATTGAATGTATTTGTGAATGAGGATTGGTTGTGAAAGGGATGTACGTTTGTTTATGTGAGTTAAACATTTATCAAATGCTAATGTTTTAGTTATTGCTCGTATTATGTTTAGCATATCTCTACTGAGTGTTGGCTCACCCTATATGGGACATCATTTTCAGGTTCAGGTGACATGCCACCCCAAGGACGTAGCTTGGGAGGCTTAGAGGCTGGCAGATCTGTTGTTGTTATCTTTTGTTATTACATGTAAATTCAAGCCAAAAGCTTAATGTGTTTTGAGTTAGTATTCTCCTTTTTGTAACCAAGCGTTGGCTTGGAAAATTGTAAGCCCGTAGGGCATTTACTTTTGTTGTCAACATGTAATACTTTTGTAATGAATACTCTGATATTTGTAATATAATGCTTCTTTTCTACTTTATGGATATCATGAATGATTGGTTTGTGTATATTTTTTGAGGGTGTTGTAATATTGGAGCAGTCTCGACACAAGATCCATAGCTTCGGCTGGCATTCGCTTGTTAAAAACCTAGAAAACGTAAGTTCATTAGGTTTGGCTGTCATGAAAGTAATGCACTTATTATCAATGAAGATGAGTCAAAGATGCATCCTCCACGTGGAATTTCTAACAAACCTTGTGCCATGGGTGTGCTTTGATCTGAGGAAATTTGAACTCTGTGTAATTTGGATTCATGCATCTAATTTCCTTTCTGGTTGGTGTCCCCAATATCTATAACAGAACCACCCAAGATAACAATAATAATAATAATAATAATAATAATAATAATAATAATAATAATAATAATAATAATAATAATAATAATAATAATAATAAGAGAATGCACCAAACAAATATTAGAATATAAAAGTTTATAAAAATAAATTACTTAGAACCTTAATTATTTCCACCAGCTGATCAACCCCACTTTCTCCAGGAAACGGAGGCTGCACATCAAACCACATTCAATACGCATCAGGACCAGCCCCATAACATGTTCCGAAATAAATGAAGTTTAGCAACAACAATCTTATGGTTATACGTGGGTTTTATATAAGATATATATATACTGCTTAGTCCCAAACCCTATAAATTAATCAGCAAATTTCAAAATTTCAAAAAAGCACAGTAAAACAAAAATTGTTATAAAGCTACAGAAAGAAATGCAAGGCCAATGCAGAAGAAAAAGATCTTAAAGAATGATATGCAAATGGGTATAATTGAAGAAGCATGGTAGGCATTCATCTAAATGCATATACCACATTCAAAAAGTGTGAGAATAAATAATCAACAAATAGTAATCAAAACCAATTATTACTAAGCAAATATTTCATTAACGGGTGCTGTAGTATACTGCATACAAGTCCCTATCTTGACTTGCGGGGTAAAGTGGCATCTTTCACATCAAATTTAAAGCTTAATAAAAGTGCTCACTGTCAATGTTCCAGAAAACAAACTCAAATATACACTCACCTGGCCTAGAAGTAGCTCAGCCAAAACACAACCAGCAGACCACATATCAATTGCAATTGTGTACTCTATAGCCCCAAATATCAATTTTGGAGCCCTATAACACCGTGAGCAAATATATGATATGTTGGGTTCACCAGGCACCTACAACGGGAAAATAAATTTCAAACATTGCCACACACTAAAAAACATGAAATTCCATGAATAGAGACCTACCAACATCTTTGCACTCCCAAAATCGCACAACTTTAGCTGATGATTGTGGGGATTAACCTGTAACAAGCATCAAAACCTCAGAAATAAGTTATAGTATCTAACACACATGAGTTCCAAACCTTTTCCTGATGGCAAAGAAGTTCCAACACCCTAGCACCAACAGCATAGCCTGCATCCTCCAACCTGCCCCAATCCAACAACATTAGAGAACACCCACACTGGAATGTATGATCCAATACAAATCAATTACGCAGTAACTTAATTAAAATATAACCATCAACTACTAAACAAGTTTGTTCTAGAATAAGCCAATGCATGGAACTACTTCAAATTATTAACATTAAACAGACGCAAGTGGTCTCCACAATTCAGAATCACAGTGGTCAGAATCACAAGAAGCAAAAGTAGCATATTATGGCTCTTTCAAAAGTAGCAGAGAGTAACATACAATACAATATAGTGCAGCCCAACACAGGAGCAACATGTAAACAGATTGCAAGCTACAAGAACCAGTCTTAACCAGTCCAACATAGGAGTAACATATAAACAGATTGCAAGCTACAAAAACCAGTCTTAAACAGCCTAACACATGAGCAAACAAAAGAAACCCATCATACAAAAAGACCATCATACAGTAGATGCCACATTCAAATATGACCTTCCAATAGCAAAGAAACCCACTCCATCTTGTCATTCTCATCTAAACTGAAGAACAAGTCAACTTTGTCTTCATCTTTCACTATCATAGATGCTGCCATCAATCTTTGGGTATTACTCATTAGCAACTTCAGAAGTTCTGCATTAACTAACCTCCTTTGTTGAGATAGGTCATATGCATATCCTATCCTATGAGCAATCTCCACCATTGTAGTATTAGTATTCTCAATGAATGATCCAAGATTTTTTGTCATCTCTGATAGTTCACTAGGAATCCCCTCAACAGGCCGAGCCCCTTTTTTCCTAGTTTTAGTAGAGTCAGCATGGTTGAGAACATTACCTGCAATAGACATTGAGTAGTCTGTATCACCCATGTTCATACTAAACTGTTCAATAGGAGACTGTTCTCCTTCTTCTATAGTTGCATTTACATCCTCCTTTTCCATGGCTATAACTGCATCAGCAGGATCCTCAGCCAGTTCACTAGTTGCCCTATCCTTTCCAAATAGAATAAGCCAATCTTCATAGAACGGGAATGGCCTATTTCGCATCCCTTTTTGCATCCAATACCTGAACACAAGTGATTATCCAATTATTAAAAAGAATAGATTGATTTATAAGTAAAGAGTCATGCAAATAACAACATAAAAATGAGATTTACCTTGACATAGGGGGTGTTTGGTGGGGCTTTTTTGAGCCAACTTATGGCTTTTGGCTTTTAAAAGGTTCTTTTGAACTGTTTGGTTAAATTTATTTCAAACAGCTTCTAATTCTAATAACTTATTTTAAGTCAAAAAATCTGATTCTGAGAAGTTGCTCACCTCTTGCTTTTAATTATCAGCTTTTGCTGTGGACATGTTAATTCACGGTTATACTCTTAGATTTTTTTATTTTTTATTTTTTAAAAATATAAAAAGATCCAAATGAACTATAAAATATTATTATTATTTTTAATGAGAAATGTAGAAAAATAGTGAATAATAAAAAATAAAAGTTAATTGAAAAAGTTACTTTACAGCTTATTTAACAAATACTACTTAGCAACTTAAATCTATAATCCAATAGTTATACCAAACAGATTAACAGCTTCTGATTAAAGGCCCTGTTTGGTACAACTTAATTTCAGCTTATTTCAGCTTTCAACTTAATTTAAGCTATTTTGATGTGTTTGGTTTAGCTTAACAATACAGCTTATAGCTTTTGTAAGTCAGAAATCAACTTATTCTTTGAGTAGGGCAGGAGAAGCTTAATTTATAAGTCAGAAATTAGCTTATGTTCATAGTTATAAGCTATAAGCTGTTAAGGTATAAGTTATAAGCACTTTCCCACAGCTTTACCAAACAGGGCCAAAGTCATAATCTATAATCTGTTAAACTATAATCTATAATCTGTTTTAACAGCTACACCAAACAGGACCATAGTTCTGCCATACGTCGTCACTATTAATAAGCACCATCTTTTGTTCATCATCTCAACCAAAACCACTTATCTTTAACATATCTTGAAGAGTGTTATATTATTTCCTCCACAACTTAATCTTCGAGTCGATGTGAGCAGTGGCTCGAAGATCAGTTTCAAGAAATGCACTTAAGATCTTCTTTTCACATTCATTGTAAAAGCTTGCCCTAAATTGATTATTATCAAGCTTCCACCTGGGATTACTTGTGGTTACATCCTTCATGGTTATAATGAGGAAGAGTTCCTCATGGTGATTCCAAAACCTTCGAGGCTTTTCCTTCTTACGAGAACTTGTGGTACCTGTGTCATCCATACCTATATATATATGTCATAAGTTTAAATCATAACACACATGTCAATCATAAATAACAAATCAACTTACATAATATTTGTTACA
The DNA here is from genome assembly GCA_036172215.1 of Camellia granthamiana. NCBI lineage: Eukaryota > Viridiplantae > Streptophyta > Magnoliopsida > Ericales > Theaceae > Camellia > Camellia granthamiana. Next base: position 84,470,301 of record CM069909.1, on the reverse strand, counting down.
AATACCACACAAAAACTAAAAAAATATCGTTCGAATTACATGCCATAATAAACTCTCACTATTACATAAGAATCATCATACAACACTAATTTATTGACCTCTGCTTGCTTGCCATTCATTAAACATTTAGGTTGCCAAGGCAGTTCTCCATTCACTCCATTGATCAGATGCTTCAACAACATTAATCATTTCATCTCCTAATTCAATAGCTGGAGGAGGAGGATTCATTTTCTCATTCTCATCATCATCAAGATCCATAGAGATTTCACGTTGTATGAGATTGTAGAGAAGGCAACATGCAGTGATAATACGAAATTGAATCTTGATTGGAAAGTAAGAATAAGTCCTTAATATTGCCCATCTCATTTTAAGTAGCCTAAAACACCTCTTAATGACGTTATGAGCAGAAGAGTGCCTCATGTTAAAAAACTCTTGTGGAGTTGTTAGGGCACCCCCTTCTCTCCATGTGGAAAGATGGTAACGCTGTCCTCTATATGGTGCAAGAAAACCCTCCCCATTTGTGTAACTCGCATCTACGAGATAGTAATGGCCTGTAATTATGTAACATGGTTTCACTATGTATGTAACAAAATAATTGTTTAATATAGATATAGTGTACTTATACATATAACAATATATAATTTTCATACCAGTAGGGACTTTCAACCCATTGGGTCTACTGACAGCATCTCTAAGTACCCTAGAGTCAGAGGCAGATCCTTCCCATCCAGGCAAGACATATATGAATTGCATGTCGTGGGAGCACACACCTAATACATTTGTGGCAATTTCTTCCTTTATTGTTTTATACCTTGGTTTGTCTATTGCAGGGGCAAGAACCTTAACACAGGTTCCATCTAAAGCACCAAGACAATTCTAAAAATAAAATAATATTATAAAATTAATATAGGCAATACAAAAATATAATATGTTAATTAAGCAAAGTTATAAATATATTGTACCTGAAAACAACTCCACTTTTCATCTGTAAAATTAGCAGTTATTGGTTCAGGCTTCTTAAAGAGGAGACCATGGAGGCACAACACAGCCTTGAAAACATTATTGAAGTGCTTACTAATTGTTTGACCACTCTGCATGAAATTAAATTTAATTTTGCAGTTCTTAGTATGATGTGCAAGCACATTCAAAAACATTGCCACTTGCTCCTCTAAGATGACATACTTTGAATCAGATAATCCAATACTTCGCATCAACCCACATAAAAGCATAAAAGTACGCCTATTCATCCGAAGTTGGTCATGACAATTTATGTCACTATCGTTGACCAATCTATTCAAATGGTCAATTTGTTTTCCATAGGGGCGAGGTGATCTAGGTAGTTGCAACCTAATTTCTTTCTTCTTGAATGCAGCATGTAAAATCAATATATACATAGCACATACATAATTAATGGATGAAACAACATGTTGTAGGGCTACAAATTCCTCTATTAGGTCCTTTCTCCCTTTCTTGGTGGCATAATTATCCATCTACAAAAATGAATAAACAATAAGCGGCTAAAATCAGCACAAAAAGTAAAACAAATAATAGAAACTATTGACTGCCATAAAACAAAGTGTAAAGGCCAAAAAGCCATATAGAGAAAAAGATTCAATGAAAAACAAAGGAAAGAACTACGCAAAAAATTACCAAGTGGAGCATTGTTCAAATTTTTTCATACCACATGTTAACAATGTGAAAGTAGTATTAATTTCCTACAGAAAAGAAATAGAAAAGACATCAAAGAAAATGAAAGATATTTATTTTCAATGGAAATCCAACTTAAACATTTAGTTATAGTACTAGTACACAATGTTTGACTACAATAGATGCCATTAAAACACTAGTGTAGAAATATATGAAAAAGCACTTGAATAGGTAAATATGTTCCCTGCTTTTACTCAAGAAAAAAAGGGGGCAATTTCTTACAAGAATGGTCCTTTTTCTTACAAGAATGATACAAACCCATTATTTGAATATTCCATTCTCATACTCTTTTATTAGTTGTATTAGAATGAGGAAAACATGGTATGTATGTAGTTCATTTCATGAGAAACACATTCCATAATGTTAAAGTTTGAAATTATGTAATTAAATTTGAAACTTTCAATGACTATTAATTTAATCATTAGTCACTGACCTCTTCCCTTGAGAAGGCAATAACCTAATTGTGCTCTTGTCAATTCAGGATTTCAGGGTGTTGGCAGGGGATAGAGGGTGTTGGCAGGGCAATAACCTAATTGTGAGTACATTGACATTTACCATACTTGATACATATTCATATCCATACTCATTGGCAGACTTGGATATGTTATATGGCACTAAGATGACAAAATGCAACTTCCCTTTCCTAACATATTTTGTTAATTAGAGCAACTTTCTCATTAGGACCCCACTGGCCAGACGTGAAACATATACGACTTTGACTTAACCAACATTCTTTATTTGCTATACAACTTTCTATTTTTTCCATTTTTTGAAAAAATGGTGTACACTTGGTAAGAGCTTCTTTATGTTCCCTGGAAACCATGGGAACACAGTTTCTTTATTGGTTGCTATTAGTGATTGTGATGCATATGGAGTTACTAGGAGAACCAGGAGCTGGAGGATCATCCACAGTATCAATGGTGGGTGCTGTCAAGAAGTGGCAAAAATCTGAGCCTCAAAAGGCCCTGGAAACTTGGAGAAAGTTATCAAAGGCAAATTCAGCACTTGAAATCCAACTCAATATGTTAAGCACAATGGCAAAAGAACATTGGGATTTATATAAATCCACTATCGACAACTGTAGCATGCATAGGTCAGAAAAGGTAATTTCGAAACTTTTTATACAAGTACCCACTAAAGAGGTGGAGGTAAATGAATTTTTACTATGTTGTCACAGGTTAAATTTTTTTAAGACAAGAATATTAATGGAAAAGGATCTAGATAGCTTTTTTTCTTCTCTCTTTTGATAAGTCATCTAGACAACCAGTTAATTAAAGAGGATTTCCATATTTTCATCGTCAAAAATTTGGCCAGTTGGATGTCTGAACCAATCTTTTGATGGGTTTGATTATTATTGTGCAGATAAGAAAATCTATTGCAATTAACAATTGAGTATTTGCTCATTATTTGGTTGCTGTACTTTTTCTATTAAAATAAAATTGCACATTGCTAGCAATTACCAGAAATCAAAACCCCAAATGTGTAAAAAATATATCATTCAAACCCAAAAAAAAAAAAAAAAAAAAAAAAAAAAAAAAAACCAATTTGAAGCAGATGCAGCAGAACCCAATTTGAAACAAAACCCAATTCCAACCACCAAGTTAATAATAACTTGCCTAACAAAAAAAAAAAAAAAAAATACTGATACAACAGATGCTTCACTGAATCTGAAGATTGAAAATCTGAAGATGGGGAGAGCTAGGGGCACATTGTGAAGAAGAGAAGGGAGCTTCTTTTTGCCTCTCTTTCTTGCTGTTGTTGCTTCCAAGGATGAGTAGGGTAGACTGAATCTTTCAAATCGAAAATCTGATGAAAAAGATGAGAGCTTCTCTTTGCCTCTCCTTCCTCCTCCTGCTGTTTCTCCCAAGGATGAGCTAGGGCAATGATGGATAAATAAGTAATCACTCCCCTAATAGCAACGGACTAAATTTTCAATACCATGTGTTAGGGAAAACTATGAAACTTGTATGCAAGGCCCATCTTCAAGCCTCCGGTTTATTAATCCGTTGTTGAACTCTACAAACAAACAGAATATTAAGTGGACCCCACCACTATTCTAATCCCATTCCATCTCCAACACCCAAAACAAACGGGGCCTGAGAGTTTAAGAATCACCACTAGGTATGTTTCATGTCCAAATAAGTTATTGTCAGCCACTGAAACAAATTATTTTTTCCTTTTCTGTATTGGCAGAATGCTCCAATATTTAATGGTACTAATACTGTAGTTGCCTTTAAACATGTTTTCAGGCATGCTTTTGCAACATTATCATTTGTTTGTAAGATATTTATCTTTCTTTATGTTGGCATGGATGCCTTGGACATGGAAAAGTGAAGATTTGTAAACGGAAGGTATGGTTCATATGTCAAAGCTCTTAGTTCTATGTAGGTCCTACAAGCTTGCATCGATTTGAAGGGTTGGGAGCTCTTTGTGAGATTTTGAATGCCATTTCAATGAATTCTGTTCTGTAGGTAGATACAACGGCAATTTACAATCGTTTATTGAATAATTGAATGCTACAAACAATGCTTATAGCACTAGCCTTATAAATTGGAAATGATACTTTTGAAATCAATCAGTTTATGATATAAAATCCGCATATTACGTACTAATGAATTAGAGCATGGATTAGGATTTACCTTATTTTGTTTGTGAAAATGCATTAGGAATTCCATATTAAGTAAACAAGTTATGGGCAAACTCTCACATAAGCTATTAGGTCCTGAAGTGAACTCTTTAAATATGCTCAAACTCTCATATGAGCTATTAGCCACGTTTCTGACCTGTTATGGAGGAATGTGGCCCCAACAAAGGTGCAACTTTTGTGCAAGGGTTTGCAGGGTACATGGTGTTGCTCCAACCCCCATGCACGCATGTAGAAGATGGCGTAGGAAGGCCTCCACTAGAAGTGAAAGTCTATGCTGGGTATATCTGCAAGCTTCTCCTTTTCCTTCACATTGTTGGCATTGTTGATACTCACCCTCACCATTAAAGAATGTAGAAAATTGTATGGGTTTGTCTCCTCTCTCTCTCTCTCTCTCTCTCTCTCTCTCTTTGTGTATAAATAGAGACAGGAGGGAGAGGATGAATAGCATCAGAAATTTGAGAGAGAGAGCTGTGAGTTGAGTGAGAGTTTTATCTCCTTCCTTGTTTTGTATTTTGCTTCATTTTAGTGAAAAATTCTCATTTCTGTCCGTGGATGTAGGCATTGGGCTGAACCACGTAAATATTGTGTTCTCTGTGCATATGAGATTATTTTCTGGATGTGTTTGATCCTAACAAGGTGGTATCAGAGCCGGTTTTGTGCGTTCTCAGAAAAATAGGGTGTGTTTTTCAAAAGTTGCCTAAAAATCAAAATGGTCGAAATCCACTTTTGATCACATCAGCTAGAAGCACTTGACGAGACGAGCACAACAATGAAAATCGCGTAAAAAAAGGAGCTCGGACTACTCCGCAAGCACCACACGTGCCATTGACGCCGTTCTCACGCGCTCCCACACGCGCACGCGCTTCTAGAGGAAGAAGACGCATCATTCCATGCGCAGACATGCGCTAGACGATCTGACGTCATCCAAGGTGAGCACCCAACCGACGCCGAACCGCTAAGTTGAACCGGAGCCGTTGACCAGCCGCGCCGCTGACCAAGTCGTTGACTGAGCCGCTGACGTTAGCCTGATGCTAGCCAAACTGGAGAAATAATCTGGTGCTTCTCAGGTGCTCCAGAAGTTACCGATCTGAACCGTTCAACTTGTTTTGGCTTGATCTGAGCCATTTGAGGTCCGATTTGGGTGATCCAATAGTGCTTTCCAACTATTTGAAATATTCCAGACACATTCGTACAGTCAGATTTTTCAAATAAGCTTTTGAAAATTTTCAATTTTTATTTTGGCAATCCAAAGTGTTTTTTTGGCTAATTTGATCAGTCTGAACTCAACGGAGAAGTTTGATGGAGGAATCAACATCGACTTCGAGATCCATGATAAAGCTGAATGCTTCCAACTATGCAATTTGGAAGCCAAGAATGAAGGATGTCCTGTATTGTCGAGATTTGTTTGACCCCATTGAGCTTCATGGAGTTAAACTAGCAACGGAGAGCGACGAAGACTGGAAGTGGAAGAATCGAAAGACCATTGGCCAGATCAGACAATGGATTGATCATAGTGTCTTCCACCATGTCACCCAAGAGACTGATGCCTATGCTCTCTGGATGAAGTTAGAAGGCATGTACCAGTCAAAGACTGCTTGGAACAAAGCCCTCATGATGAGAATACTTGTGAATTTGAAGTTGAAAGGCGGTATCTCTATTACTAAACACACCAGTGAGTTTCAAAATCTGGTAAACAAACTGGCAACTGTCAAAATGGAGTTAGATGACGAGATGCAAGCCCTATTGCTGCTCAGTTCTTTACCAGACAGTTGGGAGACGTTGGTGGTGTCCCTCAGTAACTCTGCTCTAGAAAGGAAACTGACCATGAGCATGGTTACATATGCTTTATTTAGTGAAGAGGCAAGAAAGAAGGACATGGGTGGAGATCAATCCTATGCCCTCGTCACAGAAAATAAAGGCAGAGGTAGAGGCAGGGGAAGAAGCAAAAGTAAAGGATGCAGCAGAGGAAGATCTCAAGACAGAGGGAAACCCGGAAAAGGTACGAGCCGGCCAAGGTTCAAGTGTTACCATTGTGGCCAGGAGGGTCACATAAAGAAATATTGCTATGCCTTGAAAGGAGTACAAAAACAAGGCAATAGACAGCCAAAGACTGAAGATGGGAACACTGCAGTTACTATCTCAGAGGATATTGCATTATTCTCTATTGAAAAAGAAGAATGCCTCCTCATGTCAGACAACGACACCGAGTGGGTGGTAGATACATCAGCTTCCTACCACGCTACATCCCGGAAGAAGTTTTCCAGTACGTACCAAGCTGGAGATTTTGGTACAGTGAAGATGGGTAACTCTAGTTTTTCAAAGATTGTAGGAATCGGTGATGTTCGCATTCAAACCAAAGTTGGGTGCACGATGATGTTGAAAGATGTCAGGCATGTTCCCGATTTACGCTTGAATCTTATCTGAGAGATAGCCTTAGATTGACAAGGCTACGAGAACTACTTTGGCAAAGGCATATTTGTTAGGTTTTATTTCTTGGCAATCCCATTTGACAAAACTTCTTTCAGTTGTACTTGTTTTCGCACTTTTTATTTCAGTGAGACTACGAGTTGTTAGATGCGAATCCAACCTGAATTGTGCCTTGCAGAGAAGTTTGTGATGTTAATGCTTTCAAGATTGCCACTTCGCTGATTATGACGGGGATCGAGCTGCCTGGTCAGCTCACGGGGGTCTAGGGGGCAGTGCCCCTTAGCAGGTCCGGGACAGCACTATGGTGGGGTCGAGGGGTAGCGCCCCCGAAGCAAAATGTAAAAATGCATTCAAAGTTGCCTGCCCGCTCGAGCGGACATTCCCCCGCTCGAGCGGAGAATGCTGGGTTTCAGAAGTGTGTTCGCCTGCAAAAATACTGGATGTTGTTTTTTCCCGCTCGAGCGGAACTTTCCGCGCCCGAGCATAGGTCCGCTCGAGCGGCTAATCTAACGCTCGAGTAGAGATCGCGGGACAGTTTTCTATAAATACGTGTTTCAGTCCAAATCTAGGATTACTTCTCCAGATCTTGTTCTTGGGTTCTAGAGTTTATATCTGGGGATATTTTGCTAGTTTTCTTTGATGTTTTGATTGAGTGTTCAACTCATGGTTTAAAGAGTATACATCAAAGGATTATTTGTTTGTTCTACACAAAAGAAGAGAGAGTTGTTTTTCAGTGGATTCTGAAGAATTCGAGCCTGAAGCTTTGGTGGATTCTGGAGTGGCTCATCATCAAGACAATTCCGAGATGAAGACGGGGTTAGAAGAGGCACATAGGGGTTGGTTCAATTCGGGCGTGGATTGGCTAGGTAATTGAGAGTATACCTGTGTAATTTCTTTTTGTCTTTTTAGTGGATTGTTTTGTGGCCTTTGCCCGTGGTTTTTTTTATCACAATTGGAGGTGTCCAATTGTGGTTTTTTCACGTAAAATCGTTGTGTCGATTTGTCTTGATTGTTTGATTGGGATTGTTATATACTGTTTAAAATTGATACATAATCACAAATCAACATCTAGGAGATTTCTAGATTTTTTCAATTGGTATCAGAGCGGGTCGCTCTATTTTTTTTGTTTTACAAATCTATTAGGGCGAGATCTTGTTTGATTTGTGATAATGGATACAATTCGTGAGGGAAATTCTATGGTTCGACCACCCCTACTTGACGGATCCAATTATTCTTTTTGGAAAGCTAGGATGAGATCGTTTTTAAAATCTATTGATGAAAAAGTTTGGCAATCTGTCATGTATGGGTGGATTGAACCAACGATTACCGTTGATGGAGTAACTTTTCCTAAATCAATTGATAAGTGGGACACAATTGATTACCAAAATAGTAGCTGGAATAGTAAAGCTATAAATTCTCTTTTTTGCGTTGTCACACCTGAAGAGTTTAGTCATATTTGCAATTGTGAAGTCGCAAAAGAGGCTTGGGATATCTTACAAACTATTCACGAGGGCACTCCTTCTGTTAAACGCTCAAAACTTCAAAGGCTCACGTCTAGTTTCGAAAACCTTTCAATGAAAGATGGTGAGACCTTTGATGAATTTTATGCGAAGTTAAGTGACATTGTAAATTCCAGCTTCAATTTAGGTGAAAAAATACTAGAATCCAAAGTTGTGGGAAAAATTTTGAGATCCTTACCCGATCGGTTCCAACCAAAAGTTACGGCTATTGAGGAGTCTCAAGATGTTGACAACCTCAAGCTGGATCACTTGGTTGGAAATCTCCAAACTTATGAGGCACATAAGAATTTCAAAAAGAAACAAAAAGATACTATTGCTTTTAGTAGTGCTCATAGAGTTTGAGAGGATTTTGATGAGGATTGTAAGATAGATTCCAAGATTACGGCTGCTTTTGTTAAACAATGTAAAAAATCTTTTTTGAAAAAGAATCCTAATCTTTTGGAATCTACTCATACTCATAAATCTAAAGGCAAAGATAAACTCAAAATTAATTCTATAGCCAAGAAGGAGAAAGGAAAGATACAAGGGAACTTTGAAAGAGTCCAATGCTATGAATGCCAAGGATTTGGCCACTTTGCTTCAGAATGCCCCACCCGTTTGAAGAAGCAGAAAGCCCTCGCCATCACTTGGGATGATGAATCAGAATCTGATGAAGATGAAAGTGACAACAAAGATCAAGGCGAAGAGGGACATAAACAATTCCTTGCTTTCATGGTGGCTTCCGAAACTGAAGGACGAACAGAGTATCTAAAGAGGTCGGTTGAGAATGCCACTGATGATGAATCTTCGGAGAGTGATGATGAAGAGCTCGAGCAAACTTATGAAAAGTTATATAAGGAGTCTCTTAACTTATCTAAATTGAATGACAAACTCACAACGAAACTCAAAGCATGTGAAAGTGAGAATGTCAAACTTAAGGAGGAGATTTCTGAGGTTAGGATTGATGCCATCAAGATAGCTAATGATCAACAAGCTCTTTGTGCAAAACTCTTGACTTGTGAGACAGAGAGGAATGAGCTACAACAAATCTATGCAACGTATGAAGCAAAGATTGAATTTCTCAAGATGTCTCAAGTTGCTTTGGAAGAACTAATGATCAAGAAAGAGGAAGAGCTCAAGTGTGCTATGGCTACCATTGGTTTTTGGAACAAAGGATCAAAGACTTTGGACAATATCATTGGGTCTCAACAAATTTGTTCTGACAAGTGTGGCATTGGCTTTGGTGGTAAGAAAGAGCAAAAACAAAGTGCTTCCACATCTCATGATACAAAAACTCAAGGAAAGGGAGAACAAAATATTCAACATGAGGATGGACTACTCAAACTTTCTAGAGTTGGTAAGGCCAAAGAAAAGAAGGTACACCCTGTACACCCTATGTTTATTTGTCATCATTGTGGTATGCATGGTCATATTCGCCCTTATTGTTATAAGTTGCATGGGAGAGTGTCTCATCGAGATGAAAGAAATTCCAACTTCTCGTGGGGTAGGAGACACTTCATTGGTGGTAATGAGGTTAAGGGTCATATTAGACCTCGTTATTTTGATGTGCTTGAGACCAAACATGGAGCGAGTTTGAATTTGCCTAGCTCTAAGTTGGAAACCATGTCAAGATGGGTTTTCATTGAAGGAGAAGGGAACCACAACGTCAAGACACCACCCAAAAATCGCAATTCTCACAACTTTGTTCATACTAAAGCGGTTTGGGTGAGAAAACTTGACTTGTGTTAAATTGTTTAGTTGTTTTAGTTTTTGGATTTCTGTGTGTGTGTGTGTGTGTTTTTTTTTTGGGTCATTTAACGTGTGATATCATTTAGTATGTCCTTGTTCATTTTATGTCTTACTTTTGTTTTAAAAAAAAAATGAAAAAAATCCAAAAAGATTTACTTAGTATGGTTTTGCAAGCTTGAAATTTTTGAGAAGTCCTTGGTGCATATTGGAATTGATAAGAATCTCCATTACATGTTAATATGTGTGTGTTTTTTGTGGTCATTACTCATTATGGAGTGTGTGTTCTTTGATTAGTATGTCTCATTCTGTACACACTCTTGGATTAGCAAATATCAGAGTCTTCTGCCTTAGTGATTTTTTTTATGGACTTCTGGCATTACATCTTTTACTTTTCTAGAGGAATTGACCTATACTAGCATATCATGGGTGATGTTGAGTCTCTTAACCACCTTCCATCTTTTTGCACCTCCATGGCTTTCCCCTCTGTTCTTTGTAGTCCAGGCATGAGGAAAAGGCTACCTCAAAGTCACTAACTAGGCTATCCTTATTATATCCATGCTTCTCTGGTTCGGTTTTCATACTTTTGAGCGTGTCAGCCGCCAATGAGTGTGCAAAAGAAAAAAAAAATGTGCACAAGATAGAAAAGAAAAAATGTGTGAAAAAAAAGAAAGAAAAAGATTCATTGATTGAGGGGAAGCCTCCGCTTTTACTCACCAAATACCCCTTGATTCCTAGTGGTTTGACTTTCCTTTGTTGTGCTTAGATTCTCTTGTCGGAGGTCCAGCTATCAGATCATTACTAGGATTTGAATCTTGTGTTTGTCGAACTCCAAGAGTCACACACACACTTTTATGTGCTTTTCACATAATGCATCACTTTTTTTTTATGAGGAATCTTCTAGAGGCTGTGCACATTGTGTTTTCAAGTAATTGTGCTTCTTGGATAATCTTGTGTGTTGCAAGGTCCAAATTTGAAATTCCTTGCTTGCTCCACCATATTTTTGTTTTTGTCGTTTTCTTCTTGTTCATTTTTTTCAATTTGTGGTTGCTATTAGTGAGAGGGAGTTTGGTTCATTTTGGATTGGTTTGGTAAGGGAGTTTGGCATTAGTTGTTTTGTGTGTTACTATGCACTGTTTGTTTATTATTTCTTTCTTGCATGCTCCTGATATTTCCATCATCATATCATTGCTTGTGTGTTTTTTGATCTTGCTTTAGTTGATTGAGCTTCCTTTGTCAATTCGTGACAAAAAGGGGGAGAAAGTTCATGTGTCTTAGGATTTCATGTATTCATGACATGTGTTAGGTGAATGTGTCTTAGTTTTCATCTATTCATACTACATGTTCGTAAAATCTCCAAGTCGCATCTATTCATGTTTTCCATCTCATACTTCAAGATAATCTTGTCATATGTTTATTGTTTTTTTCATATACTCTTGTGGGACTAATAGTTGTTTTGGAGATTGTGGCACTAATTACTGTTTTGTAGATCATGACCTTGAGAAAGAAGTTGGCTTTTGTTGGCTGTAATGGGTTGGGGTAATTAGGATTTTATTTGTTAGGTGTGTTTTGTCACGGCATTACCAAAGGGGGAGATTGTTAGGTTTTATTTCTTGGCAATCCCGTTTGACAAAACTTTTTTCAGTTGTACTTGTTTTCACTTTTTATTTCAGTGAGACTATGAGTTGTTAGATGCGAATCCAACCTGAATTGTGCCTTGCAGAGAAGTTTGTGATGTTAATGCTTCCAAGATTGCCAATCCAGTGTGTTCGCCTGCAAAAATACTGGATGTTGTTTTTTCTCGCTCGAGCGGAACTTTCTGCGCTCGAGCGTAGGTCTGCTCGAGCGGTCAATCTGACGCTCGAGCGGAGATCGCGGGACAGTTTTCTATAAATACGTGTTTCAGTCCAAATCTAGGATTACTTCTCCAGATCTTCTTCTTGGGTTCTAGGGTTTATATCTGGGGATATTTTGCTAGTTTTCTTTGATGTTTTAATTGAGTGTTCAACTCATGGTTTAAAGAGTGTACATCAAAGGATTATTTGTTTGTTCTACACAAAAGAAGAGAGAGTTGTTCTTCGGTGGATTCTGAAGAATTCGAGCTTGAAGCTTTGGTGGATTCTGGAGTGGCTCATTGTCAAGACAATTCCGAGGTAAAGACGGGGTTGGAAGAGGCACATAGGAGTTGGTTCAATTCGGGCGTGGATTCGCTAGGTAACTGAGAGTATACCAGTGTAATTCCTTTCTGGCTTTTTAGTGGATTGTTTTGTGGCCTTTGCCCGTGGTTTTTTATATCACAATTGGAGGTGTCCAATTGTGGTTTTTCCACGTAAAATCGTTGTGTCGATTTATCTTGATTGTTTGATTGAGATTGTTATATACTGCTTAAAATTGATACATAATCACAAATCAACATCTAGGAGATTTCTAGATTTTTTCAATATGGAAGTTGAAAAAGGGATCTCTGGTGGTAGCTAGAGGATAGGCAATTGGCACACTGTACAAGACTCATGTGGAGGTGAATACAGATAGCCTCGACACAGCAGAAGATGAGGCGTCACCAAATTTGTGGCACAAAAGGCTGGGTCTCATGAGTGAGAAAGGGTTGTAGATTTTGGCAAATAAGTCACTTATTCCTTTTACCAAAGATGCAAAATTGAATCCTTGTGACAATTGCTTATTTGGGAAGTATCATAGAGTCACTTTCCATTCATCATCCAGAAGACAATCAGAGTTGTTGAGCAGAGTATACTTTGATGTTTGCGGTCCCATAGAAGTGGAATCTTTGGGTGGCAGAAAATACTTCCTGACGTTTATTGATGATGCATCATGAAAGGTATGGGTTTATGTCCTAAAGACCAAAGCTAAGGCGTTCCAGCATTTTCAGACATTCCATGCTATAGTGGAAAGGGAGACCGAAAAAAAGCTAAAGTGTCTTCGAACAGACAATGGAGGTGAGTACACGTCAAAGGAGTTTGAAGCCTACTGTGCTACTCGTGGTATTCGGCGTGAGAAGACTGTTCCTAGAACCCCACAACACAATAGTGTAGCCGAGAGAATGAACCAGACCATTGTGGACAAGGTCAGATGTATGCTCAAAATGGCAAAGCTGCCAAAGCCATTTTGGGGAGAAGCTATTCATGTTGCTTGCTATTTGATCAACAGATCGCCATCAGTTCCACTGAATTTTTAGATTCCAGAAAAAGTATGGTCTGGAAGGGAGATCTCTTACTCTCACTTGAGAGTGTTTGGGTGCAAAGCATTTGCACATGTATCCAAGGAGCATAGACAGAAGCTGGATGACAAAGCCACTCCATGCATCTTTATTGGCTATGGAGATGAAGAATTTAGATACAAATTGTGGGATCCGAAAAACAAGAAGGTCATTTGAAGCCGAGATGTGGTGTTTCAAGAAGGCCAGACCTTAGAAGACTTTAGGCAACCAGCCAAACCCAAAGTTGATGATGTTTCAGAAATTATTCCTAATCTTGCACCATCACAGCATGCCACTAATGAAAAAGAGCTACCGCAGCATGCAGCTAATGATATAGAGTTGTAGGATGGATTTGCAGAAGAAGAAGATCTAGAAGCAGAGGGTGTTGAACAGGGGAAACCACAACTCCCTACACCAGAGACTGTTGGTCCACAGTTACAAAGATCAACAAGAGAGTCTAAGCCGTTGTCAAAATACCCTGCTTCTGAGTATATTTTGCTTACTGATGAGGGGGAGCCAGAAAGTTTTCAAGAAGCTCATAATCATAAGGAGAAGAGTAACTGGCAGCAAGCTATGTAAGAAGAGATGCAATCCTTGCAGAAGAATCAGACTTATGATTTGGTGTTCAAGTTGAAGAAAGATGGTAGTGGGAAGCTAGTCAAGTATAAGGCCCGATTGGTTATCAAAGGTTTTGGGCAGAAGAAAGATATTGATTTTGATGAATCTTCTCGCTAGTTATGAAAATGACATCCATTCGAGTAGTTTTGGGACTAGCGGCCAATTTGAATTTGGAACTTGAACAGATGGATGTGAAGACAGCATTTCTCCATGGTGATCTAAAGGAACAAATTTACCCGGAACAGCCAGAAGGTTTTGAAGTCAAAGGGAAATAAAACTTAGTTTACAGATTGAAGAAGAGTCTCTACGGCCTCAAACAAGCGCCGAGACAGTGGTACAAGAAGTTTGACTGATTCATGATGGGTTATGAGTACAAGAGAACTGCTGCAGACCAGTGTGTTTATGTAAGGAAATTTCCTGGTGGAAACTTCATCATACTCCTGCTCTATGTTGATGACATGCTGATCGTTGGACATGATGCCACAGCAATCAGATCACTGAAGAAGGAGTTATCACAGTCCTTTGACATGAAGGATCTAGGCCCTGCACAGTAAATTTTGTGCATGAAATTTACTTTTGACAAGAAAGCCAAGAAGTTATGGTTGTCACAGGAGAAGTATGTTGAACGAGTGATTGAAAAGTTCAACATGAAAGATCTACAACAAAAAAGGTCGTTAGTGATAGACTGATTTTGTCTCCAAACATCAAAATTTCGTCACTAAAGTGATCTGTGACGAAAAAAATTTGTCACCACGTTCGTGGCCTATAGGTCGTCACAGAAAGTACCTGGTGACGAAAAACAGTTTCGTCACCAATTATTCATTTTTGGCGACGAAATGTTTCGTCTCCAAATGTTGAATTTTTCGTCCTCTAAAAGACCAATTTCGTCACCAAAACTAAATAATATTTTATTTTAATTGTTTTTTACGACGAAATATTTCGTCACCAAATATATTTTAGTGACGAAAGTTTTCCTCACCAATGATATGGATTAAGGTGACAAAAAAATTCGTCACTAAAATGAACGAAAAAGAAAATTATTCAATGACAAAAAACATTTTGTCACCAAATATTTCAATTTAGCGACGAAATATTCAGCAAATGTGACGAAATTATTCGTCGTGTTTTTTGAAAACTAATAGCGATATTTTTTATTTCGTCACTAATAAAAATTAAAAAATTTGAAAATGAGGGTACTATTTTCTTCCGAAATTTTTTCTTTTCAGTAACAATTCCCTGCGCATTTCAATAACATGTTCAATAAAATATCTATTACAAATCAATACAAAAATCTGTTCATTTTCATAAACATCACAATCGAATTTTAACACTATCTACAAAAATATAATATGAAGTGCATGCGGATTATAAACATGTCTCCTAATATCCACAAAAATATAATATCAACCGTATGCAGATTACCAAACACATCTCCTAATATCCAACAAAAAACATGTCTACTAATATTAACAAAAATAAAATATCAAGGGCGGATTAAACACGTCCATATTCTACCATCGGCCCTCCAAATTATCAAACACGTCCATATCAAATCTCGAATTTGCAAAAAAATGAAACAAAAAAAAAAAAAATGTCAGTTAGACAATTATTATCTTATCCATAACATATACAATTTAACATGCATTTTTTGACTTAGTTTTCAAACGGGGAGTCCCGTGCTAGTTCCGTAAGTTTCCACAACTCACATTGGTCCATCCCGAGGTGTTTGATGTGTTTCCCGGGCCGTCTCGTGGCTGTTGCACGATTTTGGCCCCTGAAGGCCTATTTTCAAACTTAAGTGTGAAAAGTGCATTTTTGGACTTAGTTTCCAAACCGGGAGTCCCATGGTAGTTCTGTAAGTTTCCACAACTCACATTGGTCCATCCCGAGATGTTTGAGGTGTTTCCCGGGGCGTCTCGTGGCTGTTGCACGATTTTGGCCCTTGAAGGCCTATTTTCAAGCTCAAGTGTAAAAAAGTACATTTTTAGACTTAGTTTTCAAACCGGGAGTCCTGTGCTAGTTCCGTTAGTTTCCACAACTCACATTGGTCCCCCCCGAGGTGTTTGAGGCGTTCCCCGGGCCGTCTCGTGGATGTTGCACGATTTTGGCACCCGAATGCCTATTTTCAAGCTTAAGTGTGGAAAAGCGCATTTTTGGACTTAGTTTTCAAACATGGAGTCCCGTGCTAGTTCCGTAAGTTTCCACAACTCACATTGGACCGTCCCGAGGTGTTTGTGGTGTTTCCCGGGCCGTCTCGTGGCTGTTGCACGATTTTGGCCCCCGAAGGCCTATTTTCAAGCTTAAGTGTGAAAAAGTGCATTTTTGGACTTACTTTTCAAACCGAGAGTCCCGTGCTAGTTCCGTAAGTTTCCAAAACTCACATTGGTCCTTCCCGAGGTGTTTGAGGTGTTTCCCGGGCCGTCTCGTGGCTGTTGCACGATTTTGGCTCCCAAAGGCCTATTTTCAAGCTTAAGTGTGGAAAAATGCTTTTTTGGACTTAGTTTCAAACCGGGAGTCCCGTGCTAGTTCCGTAAGTTTTCACAACTCACATTGGTCCGTACCGAGGTGTTTGAGGTGTTTCCCGAGCCGTCTCGTGGCTGTTGCACGATTTTGGCCCCCGAAGGCCTATTTTCAAGCTTAAGTGTGAAAAAATGCATTTTTGGACTTAGTTTTCAAACCGAGAGTCCCGTACTAATTTCGTAAGTTTCCACAACCCACATTTGTCCTTCCCGACGTGTTTGAGGTGTTTCTCGGGCCGTCTCGTGGCTGTTGCACGATTTTGGCCCTCGAAAGCCTATTTCCAAGCTTAAGTGTGAAAAAGTACATTTTTGGACTTAGTTTTCAAACCGGAAATCCCGTGCTAGTTCCGTAAGTTTCCACAACTCACATCGGTCCCTCCCGAGGTGCTTGAGGTGTTTCCCGGGCCGTCTCGTGACTGTTGCATGATTTTGGCCCCCGAAGGCCTATTTTCAAGCTTAAGTGTGGAAACGTGCATTTTTTGACTTAGTTTTCAAACCGGGAGTCCCGTGCTAGTTCCGTAAGTTTCCACAACTCACATTAGTCCATCCCGAGGTGTTTGAGGTGTTTCCCAAGCCGTCTCATGGCTGTTGCACGATTTTGGCCCTCGAAGGCCTATTTTCAAGCTTAAGTGTGAAAAAGTGTATTTTTGGACTTAGTTTTCAAACCGAGAGTCCCGTGCTAGTTCTGTAAGTTTTCACAGCTCACATTGGTCTCTCCCGAGGTGTTTGAGGTGTTCCCCAAGCCTTCTCGTGGCTGTTACACGATTTTAACCCCCCGATGGCCTATTTTCAAGCCTAAGTGTTAGAAAAGTGCATTTTTTGACTTACTTTTTAAACCGGGAATCTCATACTAGTTCCGTTAGTTTCCACAACTTACATTGTCCCTCCTGAGGTGTTAAGGGTGTTCCCAGACCTTTTCATGACTTTTTCACAATTTTAGCCCCTGATGGCCTATTTTCAAGCCTAAGTATTAGAAAAATGCATTTTTGGACTTAGTTTGAAAAAGTTTATTCTTTTTTTTTACATAGTTTTCAAACCGGGAGTCCCGTCCTATATCCATGCATATATTATTATGTTATGAAGATGTATTAGATATTTAATTGGTTATGTTTCTTTTTTTTTTTTCTTGATGTTGCATTTCCATTGAACATATATGGGTTTTCAATAATGCTACAATAAATAAAATAATATACATGGCTTTTCAGTAGGTTCACCTGCAACATCTACCAACAACCCGTACAACAAATATAACATATCCAGGTTTTCAGTAGGTTCACTCTCAACCTCTTAAGACCATTATGGGTTTTCAGTAGGCTCACCCTTAACCTCGTCCACCCGTGTGATTGTGTACATGTGTGTGTATATATATATCAATGTGTAGAAGATACCTGCTCGTCAATTCCTGTCTAAGGCGTTTGAGAAAAGTCACCTTAAGATCAAACTCGATTACAAGATCCATAAAACCTGATGCCAAAACATTCAAAGAAAAACACAGCATAACTAATAAGTGTTCAAAGAAAAACATTCACCTAAACTTAATTATATTTAACATGAAGATTACACAAAAGTTATAGCTGTAATAGATCATAAGCAAGTGGTAGAAGGAAAAACCTCAAAAATTTAGTTCCATACACAATAGAGGATTAATCATTAGTATTGACTAAATATTGACATATTTAAAATTATAAAAAAAAACATATAAAACTCAAACTTAATTAATCTTTTCAAATTAATCATTAGTTTTGCATACTCAAATATAGATGAAATAAAAATTTGGAAAACTCGAATGCATATATTAGGCAACCAGTAATATTTTACCAATTCCTAAAAATTTGGATTTTTTTTTCTATTTTAAATTAGTTATCTCTTGTATTTTGAATTTAATGAACTTGGTACTACAATCATAGTTCAGATATGAGCAATCCTTTCCTCTAGCTGAATGGAATACATCTAGTTTTAATTTCATTACCTTTTGTAGGAATTGGGTTGTCAGAGTCTGTCTAGCTTAGGACAAGGGTCTAGACAAAGTTATGGTTGCAGGGCTTTCAATATGCAGGAATCCACTCTACAGTGAAGAGTGAACACATATTAAAGGCACCATATCCATTTTATCAGGATGAGAAAAGCATAACAAACTTACCACGAGATTACCATGATAGATAATAAAGGCTAGATTTTTAGAGCGAGTTCTGAATTATATGCAAGCTATAAATATCATCACTTCATACTTTGGCATTATACATAATTCATATTCCCTTTGAGTTAAGAACTTCATGCAAACATCATTATTTATGTACTCTATAAATCTTACTATACTAACTGATGTGAAAGATACAGCACTGGCAGTAGTAGCAGACAAGATGGTCCTAAGGTGAGTGAACCACATAATTTGTCATTGCAATGTAGCAGCAGCAATGATAGTGCAAATGAGTGAAGGTGGACAGTTGAAGCGAAGGCAGGGACAAGAGCAAAACTGATGATGGAGAAAGAGCAGGGGCCACAGAGACGCAAAACAAACAACATGGGTAGTAAACAAGAGGTGTGCCTACCCATAAGAATTAGTATTTTTCCAAAGAGTTAATGACAATGAAACAACACATTTTTTTCTTCTTTTTTTTCCTGCCAAAATACCATGTATCTAGTTTGGGTTGAAGACAAGAATGCCCATCGACAATGCGAACAGGCTTTATTTTTTCCTTCTGTCAATGACAAATAAAAACAAGAAAATGAGAGAGGGAAGAAACAAATTGCAATCAATGACATTTTAATAAATGTACCAGAAATTTGCAAGTTAAAAAAAACAAAAAACAAAAAAACAAAACAAAACAAAACTATATTAATGCTTGTTTCAACATAGCAAAGTGAAATATATTACCTTACTACTCATTTCAGAATGTAGCACAAAAGTGCCTTCATAGTTTAAGCTCAACCTGGCATCAGTGCACTCAGACGCTGGGTTCAAGAAAGGAGTAACTCATCACCTTCTATCCATGTAACTCTCCTTGTTAATAGAATAAAGCATTGACTTAAAGCATTATTCATATAGCTTACTTGATGAAAAAGAACAGTTCTTCCCCTTCCACTAAGCCCAGTCAGAACAATAGTGTCAGCTTTTGTGCTTTTTAACAAACAAACAGCATAGTGAAGCAGGAGAAAGGGATTTCTAAGATTGATTCAATGTTCTAACATTCAATTGAAAAAGAAAAGACTGCACAATGACATCAGAGTATAGTGTCTTGACTCTGATTTAAAACAGAAAACAAGACAATGAAGTCTTCACTCTGATTTTAAATCACCAAAACAAGAGAGAGAGAGAGAGAGAGAGAGAGAGAGAGAGAGAGAGAGTATATTTTTTAAAAAGTACAATTTTTTTGCCAACAAAACTAATTGATTTCGCACAAGTCAGAGTGCATGCAACTCCTTGATTTGAAGATCACTGAGAGAAGCTCCTAGATTTTGCGTCAAATATTAAGAAACTCAAGTTCTAACTACTAGCCTTACGTTATTTAAGGTTTATACCATGTCAAAACAACAAAATCAAATATTGGAGAAAAATAAAAAGAAGTAAAGAATGCGAGTGACGCTGTCAAGCAGCCAAGGTTTTAGTCACACCCTACAAATATAAAACACATAAATCTAAAATAATGTAAACATAGCCTTTTGACAAATTGCTGGGTAAATGTGCAATATTATGTAATTTTTCTGCCAAAAGGGTAAGTCAAGAAAATAAACAGAGACTTTGCTGACAGCTCATTATAAAATATGACTATCCTATGAACTTGGTCTTTTTTGTTTTGGGGAAATTACAATTCAGTGGTATTTTCACAAAATAATCATAAATTCATGAAAAGTTTAAGACTTAAAGATTATTTGAAGGAAGATCATATAACTTTCCCTATTGTATTGATGAGTTTATGTCTTAAAGATTATTGAAGTAAGAATGAAGATTATTAAAACAAAATGGGCTTATCATGCCAAGCTTGTTGATTGTCTAATACAGATTTTTTCCATTTTGTGATTATTTTATTTTATTTTATTTTTTATTATTATTTTTTTGTCTATGAGCAATCAGTTTAACTACCATTCCAAATGCTAAATAGTCAACAATCAACAAAAACACAAATATCCAACAACCACACCAATATTTTTAAGTATAAACATTTGAATATTAAAGGCAAAATGGAAAATAAAAGCAACTAAACATCCAGTTTTATCACACTAAAATCTTAGATAAAAAAATGCAACACACTTAATAGCCGTCTGTAATCAGATTTTAACAATATTGGCCTAGTGAATGAAAACTGGTTTTATAGGCAGAACTAGATTAAGATATCATAACTCATATTTTATTTTGTGATTTTTTTTTTTTTTTTTGCTATGAGCAATCAGTTTATTAAACTAGGCTATGAACAAAATTAGATCTTTGATAGAATAAACATCATCAAAACCATTTCATTCTTCTTTCCACTTATCAAATCCATGTTCGACATCAACAACAAATCTAAGAAATCAACAACAATTTTGACCCAGGAAATCATATATATATAATAGGACCAAATGAGAATGATGATGAAAAAAAATCCACAACAAACCCTAAATCTTCAAACCCATAAAACTTAACTAATCAAACCCATTTAACAAATCAACAACAAATCAAACCATGGCAAGAAATCATATATATATATCAGTAACAAATCAAAATGAAGACGAAAGGGACCTCGTCGGACGCCGCCTTCCCTTGCCTCAATGTCGCCTCCCCTCGCCCAGCTGCCGGAGTCGTCTACCGGAGTCACATCGCCTTCATCTCCACGTCGTTTCGCCTCTGCATCTCTCTCAAAGACGGGTTGGGTTAGGGTTATGCAACAAATGAGAGGGAGAAAAAGAGGCTAAAATTCAAAGGGAAAAAAACAAAACGATTGAGAGAGAGAGAGAGAGAGAGAGAGAGAGAGAGAGAGAGATGAGCGCAACTGAGAAGAAGAAAAATGAGGGAAATTTTGGGGGAAATTTTGGGAATAATTTGTTAGGTTGTTGTTTTTGTTTTTGTTTTTTTTTTTTTTTTTTTTGTCAAACGTGGCAAACGGGCGGGTCTAAATGAATCAAATAGGTTTTGTATTAAAAATTTGTTTCAATTTTTGAAAATTATTTTTTTGAGTTTTTTATTAATATTTTTTTATTTTTAGTGAAATTTTTTAATATTTTAATCAATAAAAAAAATAATTAAAATATTTAAAAAATCAACAACAAATCAAGCTATTTTTTAATTGTATTTGGTTCTAATGCTCGGTTTTCTCAGCAAACAAACAGAGAATAGAAAATTTTCAAAAAAAAAAAAAAAACAATCTTGCATCAAAAATAAATATACAAACACAAGGGTCTAAAAGAAAAATAAGAGAGAAGCACAGATTGATTACAAATCAATCATAAAGCCTATGTATGAAAATCAAATGATAGAGATTAAAAAGAAAAAAAATCAGAAAGTATGTATGAAAATCAAATGATAGAGATATAGATATAGATACAGATATAGATATAGATATGGATTCTTCACTAGAAATAGAAATGAGGGCAGTGAGTTGACAAATTGCAGAGAGCATTCGATGAAACAAGATCGATTAAAGGGATCCAAAAAAAATCGTTGTCTATTGAGAGAGAGAGATATATAGAGAGGGAGAGAGACTGACCTGGTAAGCACAATGGCAAAGCCGAAAGGGTTTGATGAACCGATCGGAAGTGAGGAGTTGCAACGATGAAAAATGAAGGTCAATCGATCGATTATATATATACATGAACATACACACACACACACACACAGAGACTAACCTGGTAAGTTCAAGGCAGAGGCGAAGATGAAGAGCGGCAAATCCAGGGGACGAAGTGAGGAGATGGTGGGTAGGGCTTGATGAACCGATCGGAAGCTCAAGGAAACAGGAAACGTTTTTTTTATTAAGGAATAGGGCAACAATGAGGGAAACTCAAGGGTCAGGAAACATATTTTTAATTTAAGAATTTCAAAATGACATAGTTTTGTATCTTTTTTCATTTTTATTTCCCCCTTAAAATATTTAGTGACTAAATTATTTTTTGGTGATAAAATTATTTCTTCACCAAAGATAAAAATATTGGCTACAAAAATAGTTTTGTCACTAAATGATATTAAAATATTAAAAATTATTGGTGACAAAAATATATTCGTCATTAATAATTTTATAATTGGTGACCAATTTTTTCGTCACCAAAAGTCTATTAATTTTGGCGCCCTCCGAAAATATTAGCGGGAAAATATTTGGTGACAAAAAAAATATAAATAATGACGAAATAAAATTTCGTCACCTATTGTTTTTATTATGATTTAGATTGGTGACGAAATTTTATTTTTGTCTCTAAAAATGGTACATTTGGAGACGAAATATGATTTTCGTCATTAAAAGATACGTATTTCGTGACAAAAAAAAATTTCGTCATTAGTTTTCGTGGTTAAAGACTATTTTTGTTGTAGCCAAGCCAGTCAGTACTCCGCTGACTAATCATTTCAAGCTGAGCAAGAGTTCTTGTCCCTCCTCTACAAAAGAAAGAGAAGAGATGGAGGCTATTCCCTACTCATCCGCTGCAGGGAGTTTAATGTATGCAATGGTGTCCAATTGACCAGATATTGCTCATGTTGTTGGTGTAGTAAGTAGATTTCTTTCCAATCCAGGGAAAGAGCATTGGGAAGCAGTCAAGTGGATTCTAAGGTACCTCAAGGGTATGACAGAAATGTGTTTGTGCTTTAGAGATGCTAAACCAGTCTTGGAAGGCTATATTGATTCAGATATGGTAGGCGATCTTGATGGTAGGAAATCTATATCAGGATTTATGTTCACTTTCGCAGGGGGAGCTGTGTCTTGGCAGTCCAAGCTGCAGAAGTGTGTTGCTTTATCCACAACCGAGGTAGAGTATATTACCGCAGCGGAAGCTGGGAAAGAGATGTTGTGGTTGAAGCAGTTTCTCCAAGAGCTGGGATTAAAGCAAGAAAAGTTCACGGTACATTGTGATAGCCAGAGTGCCATAGACCTGAGCAAGAATTTGATGTACTATTCTCGCATAAAGCACATTGATGTTCGGTATCATTGGATACACGAAGTGATGGAAAAACAGTTATTGGAACTGATCAAGATCCACACATATAAGAATCCAGTCGACATGCTTACAAAGGTGGTCTCGAGAGTCAAACTCGAAATTTGCAGAGACATTGCCGAGATGGACTTCAAGTGAGAAGTCAGTTATGCATGTGGGTATGGGGGGAGCGAATTGTTGCTCCAACTCCCATGCATGCATGTAGAAGATGGCGAAAGAAGACCTCCACTGGAAGTGAAAGTCTATCCTGGGCATATCTGCAAGCTTCTTCCTTTCCTTTACGTTGTTGGCATTGTTGACACTCACCCTCACCATTAAAGAATGTAGAAAATTGTGTGGGTTTGTCTCCTCTCTCTCTCTCTCTCTCTTTATGTATAAATAGAGACAGAAGGGAGAGAATGAATGGCATCAGAAATTTGATAAATAGAGACGGAAGAGAGAGAATGAATGGCATCAGAAATTTTAGAGACGGAAGGGAGAGAATGAATGGCATCAGAAATTTGATAAATAGAGACGGAAGGGAGAGAATGAATGGCATCAGAAATTTGAGAGAAAGAGAGAGAGAGAGAGAGAGAGAGAGAGAGAGAGCTATGAGTTGAGTGAGAGTTTTATCTCCTCCTCTATTTTGTATTTTGCTCCATTTTAGTGAAAAATTCCCATTTTTGTCCGTGGATATAGGCATTGGGTCGAACCACGTAAATATTATGTTCTGTGTGTGTGAGATTATTTTCTAGGTGTGTTTGATCCTAACACCTAGGTTGCAGCTGGTGTTTTTGTTATTTTGGCTGCTGTATTATTGTTATGCTTTTGATTATTTGATTTTTTGTTGGAAATGTCAAAGTCAAATTGCTTTCTTTTGGATGTTTGTGATGATATAATAGGAGGAAAATTATAGAAAATATCAGTTGAATCTTATGTTGTAGGTTGTTGCAATCAATATTGCCTTTTGTTTTGCTGATAATTTTTTTTTTCCAGAGAAATTTTTTTATTATTGATGCAAAAGTTATATATGAGTAATGTTACAAAATCAAAAAGCAAAAAAAAAAAAAAAAAAAAAAAAACCATATATATAAAATAAAATTTTTAGAGACCAATTTTAGTTGTTTAAAAAAAAAATTATAACTTTTAGAGATCTTCATTAACTGTCTCGAAAACTAAAACTTTTACAGACCACTTCTAATTGTCTCAAAAACTAAAACTTTAGAGATCAATTTTTGTTGTCTCAAACTATTTTTTTGCCGTAGTTTGTAATAGACATTTAAAGACAAATTTTGGTTGTTTCAAAATTAAAACTTTTTGCAACCATATATTTTTGTCTCTAAAAGTTTTTTTATAGTGACAAATGCAAAATTTTGTCTCTAAAAGTCAATTTTTGATTTTTCCGGACGGACCATTGGGGACAAACCTTGCGACGAACAAAATTAGTTGACTAAAGTTTTTTTTTTAAATATTACACTTTTAAGGCGGAATAAATTTGCCCCTAATCTTGTAGTGATGTCTAGGAATGTAAAAATTGTTCTGTAACGGTCTTCATTTGCAAGCTCTAAGAGTTGTCTCGTTCAAGCTCAATTGGATTTCTTTTTTGCAATATTCTAAGGTTGCCTTATCCATTTGATCAATACAAGTTTTTTCATTGAAATATTTATTTTAAATAATTTTTGGAATTACTTATTTGCATTTGGATAAAATGAATTTGTAATTACTATTTGTTTTAAAGTATTCTTTTTATATAATAATACAAGTAGGTATATTTTTTTATTTTATCATCACACGAATTGCACAAGTGTACTGCAGATTTGGTAAAAGTCTATTTTATAATATTTTTTCCATTTTATCTTTTTGTATTTTTTGTTGAAATTTTAAAATAGCATTGCTTTCATTTCGTTTTTATATTTAATAATTTTTTTATTTTTTTTTATTTTTGGATTTCACTTTTCAAGATACTTCAAACCAACACTTTTGCTGTGGGAATATAAATGTTGATAAAAAAAAAAAAAAATGATATTTCAAAATTTTTTCTCTTTTTCTGATTCATTACTCTCTGTGCCTGAAATTATTTGTCTATTTTCAATATTTCATATATTCTAAAAAATCATCTATATTTTTAGTTTATTATTTTTCTCTTATTCTTCTTCTAACTCCCACGCTTACAACCAGTGGCGGAGCTAAGAAATTAAATCAGAGGGGAGCACTTATTAATTATAACATGGAAAGTTTTTATAAAAATATTTTACATAAATTTTATGATTGACTTCAAGAAAGATAAATATATATATATTATTTGTAACTAGTATATCATGGACAATATAAAAAAAATCATGGATATAAGTTTTAAAATAAATTATATAATGATAAAATAATTTTTTATACAAAATTTCAGTAAAAATTTAATATAATAGTAATACCGCGTCATCATTGACATATGATATCACCAACTAATAGTAAAGAAACACATAGAGGATGAATCAGAATTGGGGATACTGCGCAGCAAAATGGGCCCATTTTGGAGTCAATTTTAGTAATCCAAATCGTTCACATTTTAGAATATATCAAGTAAAACATTTCTGCAAAAAATTAAGTTAATCGGATATCGTTTGCCCGGTCATCTACTCACATTTGTATTTACAAAAATAAATAATAATTGTGATTTAAAGTATTAAAATGAATACAAATGTAAGTGGATGAATGGACACACGATATCCGATTAACTTTATTTTTTGCAGGCATGTTCTACTTGATGTATTCTAAATTGTGAACAGTTTGGATTATCAAAATAGACCCCGAAATGGGCCCATTTTGCTGCACAACAGACGCTGCTGCGCGGGTCGCGCAGCAGCATTCCTAAATCCGAATGAATCCCACATGTCAAATGTAACTAAAATTCAATAAATTCATATGTTCATTGAGAAGTATGTTCCCTTGTGTTCAATTATTAGAAGGAAATTATGGTGAAGAATTGAGTTCCTAAAATGACTAATTGGTTCAGATATCTTAACAAGTTAAAAAACAGTATTGAGACATATACCCTTATTAAAATTTGCGTATGAGGTGATTTATATTGTACTTGCACCTTTTGAAACATTTTTTGGGTGAATAAACCTTTTGAAACATATTTGATCCTCCATTGAAAATCTATTTCAGTATGAGTATTGTTATACCAACAAAATATTCATATATAATGATGTGACTCTTTATGAACATTTTGTTTTAAAACAAAATGTCATGAGTAATGCTAGCGGGTGATATATGCGATGTGTGTACAATTCAGATAACTAATAATAAAAAATTTAATATCATAATATGTATGTTACTTAAATGATAAGTATGTTCTTAATGAAACCCAAATTTTGAGTTCAAAACTTACTTACGCTTTGTGTAATAATTTTTATTTATTTATTTTAGTATATATAAAGTTGCCACGTGGCATAAGAGAAGAATGTTTTATTAAACCAATTTAAGTCTTCACTTAATAATAGTATAATATAATACATATGTTGCTTAACTGATAAGTATGTTCTTAATGAATATAAAGTTGTCACGTGGCAGTAAGAGAAAATGCTTCACTAAACCAATTTAGGCCTTCACTTAATAATAGTATAATATAATATGTATGTTGATAAAGTGATAAGCATGCTTTTAATGAAACCCAAAGTCTTGGGTTCAAAATTTGCTTATGTTGTATATAATAATTTTTTTTTTTTTATGTTAGCACATATAAAGTTGTTACGTGACATGAGGAGAAGAATGCTTCATTAAACCAATTTACGCTTTCACTTAATAATAGTATATAGATATAGATAGATAATGGCAATTCACATCATTCTTGTCAAGTTTTTTGTATAAATTATATATATGTTTAGAATTTTCTTTTACGAAAAAATATACAAAAATAGAGAGAAAATAAAATTTTTAAAATTTTTTTTACGTATAATTTATTGACTTTTTGACATTTTTAATAATATTTTTATTTTTAAGCTATTTTGTTAACTTCCCCAACAAGCCCTTAGTAGGGACGCTTGGTCAGGGAACTCCAAAATGAATGAGTTATTAATAATTCAGTCTCTCATTCATATACCATTTTCATATAAGCTATAGTCTATTAAATAATTAATTCCTTCACTTTTACTGTTTCTAACAGTCTATACATATATATGTGTGTGTGTGTGTGAGAGAGATAAAATTTCCTCTACGTTATACATTTTCATCAATTTATGTGTTATGGTGGGTTTATTATTTTTAATATAAAATAAATTTTTATTCATACACATATAATTTGTTGTATGAATACACATATGAAGTGAAAGAGAAAGGGACAATACTCAATACTTTAAGTCAAGAAACAAAAATTATAAATTAATAAAAAAATTTAAAATATTGATAATTGATTTTTATAATATTTTTCATTTGTTGGTAAATAAGTTTCACTTAACATGTCAGATAATTGTAAATCAAATTATATATATATATATTTTTTATAGATTTCATAAATTTTTCTTGAATAATATTGTAATTAAATAAAAACATTGGGTATTGCCTAGTTTGGATTACTCAGTCAAAAAAATTCAATAGAGATGAAATATTTTCCCTTGGGTCCAAAGTGGAAGAACAAAATATTTTCAAAGACCCAAAATGAAAAATTTTAATTAAAAAAAACAAAAACCAAAGTTGAAAGTTTAATTTTTTTAAAATTCCAAATCTACCCTTTGAATTGGACAGCCCTAGGCTTTCCATATGCCTATATAAGCCACACTTCCAAGCCCTACTCAAACACACCACCTTTGCTTCCTAGTTCATTTTTTCATCAAAACACTTATCATATCTCTATATCCATGGAGTTCCTATATCTCTCTGTCATCCTTGCCGTCCTCTCTATTCTCGTCACCATTTTTTCTCTCCGACATCGCTCCAATGATGGTGTCAAACTGCCTCCAGGCAGCTTCGGATGGCCTATTATCTGCAAAAGCATTGAATTTCTGTTTGGCAAGCCAGAAAATCTTGTGAACTATAGGATGAAAAAGTACTCTCGAGAGATCTTCAAGACGAAGATTTTCGGAGAGAAAACAACAGTCATATGTGGCCCAAATGGAAACAAGTTTCTCTGTTCCAATGAGAGAAAAATCTTCACTGGTTTCTTACCTCACTCAAAGCAGAAGCTTTTCCTCTCATCAAAACCCGAAACAGCGGCGGCTCCATCGATTCCACCACCGCAAGTGGTGGCAGCGGTGGCGGCGGATGATGTAAAAGAAGTGATAAGGATACTTGGGTTTTTCAAGCCTGATGCATTGTCGAGTTACTTGGGTATAATTGACTCAATTTTACAGCAACACTTGAAGACTCATTGGGAAGGCAAAGATGAATTGAAGGCCTTGTTAGAGATTTTAATAAAAAAAATAAAATTTTCCATATTTAATCATTTCAATATTGGGGCTAAATTTATTAGTTTTTTTTTTTTCTTTTTTTAGATTGTACAAATTTAATAGTTTTTAAAACCTTCTTAAGTTACAAAATTAAAATTTACTATTATATTTATATTACAATATTTATTAGATTTAATTCGTTACAACTATATAGTTTGGTTTGATTATTCACAAACTATTTTTAGACGTGTTTTGATTTTCCTTCTATTTTATATTTTAATCATCTATTTTTTGTTTTTTTTTTTCTATTTAGATACATCAAAATTAGATTCATCTAAAAAAATGAAAAAAAAAAATGACTAAAAATATGAAAAGGTTCATTAGAAACAAATAAAAATCTGAATAAAAATGTAACAATTTTTTGTTTGGATTTTTAGTGAATTTTTTATTTTATTTTTATGTTCTAGTAAATTTATTTTATTTTTAGATACATTTAGATTAGGTGCATATAAAAAAAAAGTTGACTAAAATAAGAAAACAAAATTTACACAAACATAAACTAGTCATAAAATAATTTTTTAAAAATCAAACCAAGCAGAAAATATTTTTCTAAGAGTGTGAGACTCACAAGACACGCAAAAAAATCATGTACATGAGATATATATTGAGTTTTTACATTTTTACAGACGACTTTCTATGTTATTTTACATGCATTCTTATTTCATAGGTTATGTATATCTGAATAATTTTGTTGAATAATATTGAATTGTTCCATAATATTTTTGTAATAGGTCTACCCTCTGGCCAAGACTCTAACCTTGTCGCTTGCTTGCCGGATCTTTCTAGGGATGGAAAATCCAAATCGTATCGCGAGGCTGGTTCGCTATTTCGATGATGTCACCTTAGGACTGCATTCGATCATGGTGAATTTTCCTAGCACTAACTGTTATCGCGTTGGCAAAGCAGTCGATGCTATCCGGAGGGAGCTAATGGCGATGGTGAGGGAGAGGAGAGCAGCCATGGTAGGCGGTGGAGGAGCTATGAAGCAAGATATACTGTCTCATATGATCGTTGTGAGTGATCCAACTGGGAAGGGTATGGGTGAGGCTGAGATTGCTAATAAAATGATGGGTTTGTTGGTGGCTGGTTATGCCAATGTGGCTGTCACCGTTTCTTTCTTCATGAAGTTTGTGGGAGAAAGTCCAAACATCTACAATAAGGTCCTATCAGGTAATGACTTTGTTACATAATTTTCTATGAAAGAATTATGTGATTGTGGCATTTTTAAAATTATAAGTTACTATTATTATTTTTTTTTTGTGTAAAATTTTTTGTTTGCATAATAAAATTCTTTTGGATTGTAATTAAGGTAGTTAGCAGTTGACATGTGTGATACATAGGATAGAAGATTTTTTTTTTTTTTTTTTTCTAATCATAAATATTTCCTAAATTTTAGTTAAATTATTTGTGTATACATGTATATAAAATTATTTAAAAAATATATTTATTTTGTGATGTGAAAGAATAATCTTATTTATGTGTATACATACATATAAAATTAATTTTTTAATAATAAATTTGTGAATAGAGTGAACCAACTATATTATATATATATATCATATTTATTATAAATAATGGAATTTGTGTTGACAAATTTAAAACCAAACATTGATCAAATTTAAAATAATATTGTTCATTCTCCTAAAATTTTGCGGACTATACTGATGTTGTTCGAGTTTCATGTTGCAATTAATTTATGTGTTTTTACATATTTGAAATGCAGAGCAATTGGAGATCTCAAAAGATAAAAAGATAGGAGAACTATTAGACTGGAATGACATGTCGAAAATGAAATACTCACGGAATGTAATGCGTGAAGTGATGAGAGTTGTTCCACCTCGACAAGGAACCTTCAAAGAAATCTTAACTGACTTCACAAATGCTGGTTACACAATTCCAAAGGGCTGGAAGGTGTGTAAACATATATCAAATGAAGCTTGTGTATATCTTTTCAGGCTAGCTCATTATTCAATGATATAGAACTGTCACATCATATTTTGTTCTAACTACTTATAAAAATAAAATGAGATTTGACATCCTATCTTTTAATCTCGTTGAGAAGATAGGTTTCGAATGAATGGAATCTTGGGTCTCGTTTTTTTCTTGTTGGTTGTTAGGTAGGTGTATAGGCTTAGGATGGCCAAGTGTTCCCAACTTTTCAACCGTTACTCTTTAGCCTATGGTTTTTAATTTTCTTTCTCTAAAATTATATATATATGTGAGACATAACTATTTTTGTAGTCACCTTTTTTTTTTCTTTTGCTTTTTCTATTTTAAGAAAACTCCTAACAACTTTGTTGCCATGGTTGATTGATCATAAGTGGTTAGAACAAAAGATAATATATACTTTTAAAATGCTAAATAATTTTTCCTTAGTTATCATCACAACTAATTTGTGAGTGTTGTTTGTAGGTATATTGGACAATTAACACAACACACAAGAACTCTAAGTACTTTCGGGATCCAGAAAAATTTGATCCGTCAAGGTACAAAGGCGGAGAAGCACCGGCTCCATACACATATGTGCCATTTGGAGGTTGGCCTAGACTTTGCCCTAGAAAAGAGTATGCTTGGTTAGTGGTGGTAACTTTCATCCACAACGTCGTGAAAAAGTATAAATGGGAGGTACTTTCTCCAAAGGAGAATGTTTTAGGTGATATGGTGCCAATGCCAGAAAAAGGAGTTCCAATTCACCTCCACCCTTATTAGTCTTTTTGAATAATGCTAAACAAATAAATTTTTCACAAAAAATAATTCTGATCTTTTGCAATTTTTTTGGTTGGAGTCAAAACATACATTATTGTGACTCAAAATTTCAAAAATGTTTCTATTATTTCATTTTGTTTGAATTTTACGCATAAAAATTCTATGCTTAAAAAAAATTTCTAGTATTTATTCATATATGTGATAAACTTTCTATGCCATTCAATTTGGACTTCATTGATCCACCTGATACTATGAGCAATGCCATAACATTTGTGCAATCTTAATTCACACAAACACTACGATAGATAAGGTTTTTAGGATTTAATTTTTAAAAACTTTTAAAAGTGAAAATTTTATTATAAAATTTTTGTTGTGATAATTCAAAAAAGCACCTCTATAGTCATTTTGTTTCAACAATACCTTCCACAAGAAGCCAAATGTGTGTGTTTGAGACAAAGCTCACAAATAACATTTTTCCTTAGATTTGCTAGAATTTTAAATTAAATCACAAACTTTTTTGCTAAAGCTGTTAAGCCACAGCTCAAGATAGAGTCATAAGCCAAGTCTCAACCTACAGAGCTACAGTAGTTACAGACCAAGCAGCTCCAGCTCAAGAAGTTGGTCAAGCCATCTGCAGCTAATGCTCAAGGGATGAGCACGTGTATGAAGTTGAGGAGGTTACAATCCACTTGTGGTGGTTAGACAAATCTGTTAGGAAGTTATATAAATGTAACCATGGTTAGTTATAGCGACTCCGGTTTTGACCTGGCATTTTATTATGTTCCGGACTCGGGTTTCATGATTCAATGTTGTTGTTTATTTCTTTTTCCCCTTGTTGTTCCTTGGATTGGTCATTTGGATTGTAGTTGTGTGTTTGGAACA
The DNA here is from genome assembly GCA_036172215.1 of Camellia granthamiana. Taxonomy (NCBI): domain Eukaryota; kingdom Viridiplantae; phylum Streptophyta; class Magnoliopsida; order Ericales; family Theaceae; genus Camellia; species Camellia granthamiana. Next base: position 84,437,806 of record CM069909.1, on the reverse strand, counting down.
TGTTATTTGCTTGCTTTTCCAAACCTTTGTTGTTCAGATTTTTGCTCCTCCGCTTGAGGGGCCATTCTAGTGCTCGAACGGGCTCTGTAAATTTTGGCCCTTCGCTCGAGCGGCACTTCTTGCGCTCGAGCGGGCTTTGCTAACTCTCAGTACTTTGTAGGTCTGCAAAACTACTGGGAGAGTGTTTTCTACGCTCGAGCGGCACGGGTGGGTGCTCGAGCTGTTTTCCTTGCGCTCGAGCATTGGTCTGTTGTTTGCAAAACTTCTAGATGTGTGTTTTCTATACTCGAGCGTCACTTTTTGCGCTCGAGCAGTGAGGGTCTTGTTCAGTATGTCTCGGCGCTCGAGCGGTCTTTCTTGCTCGAGCGGAATAACTTTTTATGTCTGACGCTTGATCGTCAACTCTTTTGCTTGAGCGGACTGTGCGTATATTAGATCGCGAAAATGACTTTTTACATAATTTTTTCAGATCTTTTCTCCCAAAAGCCTAAAGTTGAGACCCTCTCTCTCTAAAACACACACACTCTCTCTCTTTACATTTTTACTTACTTCTAGTGATTTCCTCACCCTAATCCATTTGAGAAAAAGGTAGAGTGTCTCTAGATCTTCGTTTTGATTCGAACAAAGTTGGGTTTGAGCATCTTTGGAGTTTTACCCTTGCTTTGCTCATCTTCTTTTCTTGAGGTAGGGATTTTCTACACTTTCATGTGGTTTTGAGCTTAGTTATTTGTCGTTGTGTAACAATGATAGGATTTGGGAGTAGTTTGAACAAACCTAAGGTTTGGGTGTGAAATAAAAAGAGGGTTTTTCGATGAATGTGAAATAAATGAGTATAGAGTTTGAATATGAGGTTATATTGTGTCAAAATTTTTGATTTTGGTACTTGGGTTGATATTTGGAAAAAGGGGAGTTTTGCTCTAATTGGATTAAATTGTTATTTTGTACAAATAACTAAAATATACATTGGTAATGTGAAATTGGATGATTATTGATATATGTGGTAGAGTCGGACACGTGTTGTCTCTTACCTATGGAAGTTTGAATAATTTATCTATTAAGAAGATTGTATATTTGTTTAGAAATATTTGTATTGGGCTATCAGTGGAGGATAGCTATGATTGTTATAGAAATTGCATGAGGATTAGGTGAATTGAAACTAATCTAATGTTGGTTGTCATTGAATGTGACTATGCTTTAAATACATTGTATATGTATGATGTTTGGGAGGAGAAAGAGGATATACTCCATTGTTTGAGAGGAGATAGGGGATGGACTCCATTGAAATTAAGTTGGCCGGAGTGTCTAGGGTGAAAGTCCCGAAATCTTGTATATACATGGGTGCCGATCCTGTGGACGAAATTTCTGTAAAATGGCAAATTGAAGTGTTTGTGTGGTAATTGCGTTGATTTGATAACCATTGAGTTATAGTCTTAGTTGAGTTGTTTAAAGATAATGAAATTGGTTCATAAATTGAGAAGAATAGATTAACTTGAAATAAATTGAAGGAAAGTGGAATAAGATACTGTAGACGTCCCCCGAACGCGTCCCGGGGAAGGAGTGCGAATCCCACCCGTTCTGGTTCGATATTGGGTCACTACAGTTCGAAGGACTCAAATGTCACGGTTCTAAATCTCGAACCAAAGAGTCCAAATCCGGCAAATCGTTTTGCAAACAGATTTTTTTGAAAGAAGTGCCAAACATGGACTGCTTTGCCAGATACAGAGTCGCCACCTAAATATTTTTTAATGGGAAATTTAGGAAACCATGACTCGGTGCCAAAGGCCACGTGTCCGTCATCACCAAAGTTGTCTCGGCTCGGGAACTTGGGTACGATTGGGGAAGGTCACTTCGTGAGCACCCCCGCTCGCCCGGTCAAAGACCGGCCTAACCATGATATCTTATTTTGAAAACATTGTATGTTCTTATTCCGGTTATTAGCCTAGATTACTATGTGATGCGCATAGCATACAAGTATAGACTGAATCGCCTGAATTGGAACAAAACATTTCATGTTTATTTGTTTGAAAATGGTTTGCTACCCGCAGGTAGACTCAAAAATGCAGATTTTGCCACTCTCGGGTGGGCTTGAAAAGCAATGATTTTGCCGCAATCTAGTGGGCTTAAAACAAACAGTCAATGCATTGTTCCAATCCAAATAACTCAACCTCCACCCACAGGCATTCAAGGCAGTTATATCACATAAGCAAATAGCCTCATGGCAAGCATGCTATTCATGGCAGTCACTCACACGCATGCAAGGATGCTAAAGCATAAAACTCACCGAGTACTCCAAGCCAAAACAGAAGCTCATTAGAAATCATGCATGATCCTAAATATGCTGAAATGCCTAATGCAACACATGCAAAATACAACTATAGCAGGCTCGGCTATTCTAAACATGGCATATGGAATGCTACAACTAACACGTATTCAGTTTGGAATTGAAATACAAATGCAGTTTGTATGATGCGTCGAGCCCGGTGCATGCAAGACAGATGAATGAATGCAAATATGCTATCATACTGTATGCTAATTGAAATATGCCCTATATCTAACCATTGTAAGCAGGTAAATAAAAGGGAAGAAAGACGTGGGGTTGGAAGACATACATCACACTCACCCACACTTATTACAGTTATGCCCTCGCGCAGAGGGTCCGAATAAATATACAGTCCCAAATGAAAGAATAATACAGTCCAAATAATACAGTCCAAATAATATACAAATTCCTAATTAATCAACAAATTAACTAAGAAAAATAAAACTGGCGTGCAAGCCAGGGACTGCCTTGATTCTGATGAATGATGCATGTTTGGGCTGCCTTGCGCGGAAATCCACTGGGATGCCCCAATTAGCCTCTGTTTTGCAATATTTCTCGAAAAGCGCGCCAAGCTTCGGAAGACCGTTGGTTCTGGATATGCTGCAACAGAGAGCAGGAAAGGGGCATAGCAATGTATTTCACAAATATATGCATGCCTCGATCCTCGTGCCACCAATCACGCATCTCGATGCATGATGGCCGAGGAGCCGAATTGCACAACTCAATATAGGATGAATGCATATGAATGCTACAATAAAACCTAACTCCATCACGGATAATCCGGAGTGTCGGTGACTAGGGAATTGAGACACATTCCGTTACTCGGAGTACGAAACACATCTCGTTTCCCGTGCCCGGGCTAACTTCTATCCCAAACACGATGCAAAATGCATGATATGCATGAAATGCAGCTAACATATGACCTAGCATGCACAATGCTATGAAAATAAGATGCCTTGAAATGCGTGCACGCGGGCATGCAAACCGAGGCAATGATCCTAAGGCATGAAATGGCATACGCAATGTAAATTGGACTTACACTAACACGAGTGGACCTCAGCCACACTCACATAAGAGGCCGATGGATGAAAATGAGATGCCTCGAAATGCGTGCACACGGGCACGCAAACCGAGGCAATGGCATACGCAATGCAATGAGACTAAAATGGCATATATAATGCAATATGGGCTTACACTAACATGGGAGAGCCTCAGCCGCACCCACACAAGAGGCCATCGGATAAAAAAGAAGTGCCTCGAAATGCGTGCACACAGGCACGCAAACCGAGGCAATGACATAAAGGCATGAAATGGCCTGAAATATGATATACAATGAGACTAAAATGAGATGTCTCGAAATGCGTGCCCACGGGCACGCAAATCGAGGAAATGGCATACGGAATGCAACAGGACTAAAATGAGATACGCAACGCAATATGGGCTTACACTAACATGAGAGAGCCTCAGCCACACTCACATAAGAGGCCGATAGATGAAAATGAAGTGCCTCGAAATGCGTGCACACGGGCACGCAAACCGAAGCGATGGCCCTAAGGCATGAAATGGCATGGAAATGATATGCAAACATGCAAATGAATTTTGGCACTGAAATGTGGGGGAAAACAGCCCTGAAATGAGGCGAAAGTACACCCGATGCATGAAATGGCCCCGAAACATGAATTTAGGCACCCGAAATGGCCTATAGCTATACCAAACATGCACAATATAGACATGGAATGAAAATACAGTAGCAAGGCAGCCCCAAGAAAAGCATTTTTCAGTCATAAAAAGGGCTAAACAGCAAGCACACATAGGATTAAGCAAGAATGCAAAAATGGCTCCCCAAGAGGGGTATTGAAGTAAGTGATATATGCAATGCCCAAATGGAAAAATACCCTTCTACAACACTGAAGAGGGCCTAAAAATATGAACATTTATAGTAGATGACATCCCCCAAATCAGTATGAAAACATGCTAAGAATGCCATGCAAGAACTAGGATACTATAGGCTATAACATGAGGTACCCCAAACATTCATCAAACTAGAAAATACCCTTCATGAAATATGTCAAGAAGATCAAAATATGACTCTTTTCAGACCTGATGATGGCCGAAAACAGAATCTAGATAGGCTTAACAAAGCATGCAAAAATGGGGGTCAAAGAGGGGTATAATGACAAGTATAACATGGAGACCCCCAACAAAGTTGATCCCTTCTAAAATGTTGTAGAGGGACCAAAAATAAGCCTACTCACAGTTCATGACATGCTCCAAAACAGATCACATGTAGGCCAAACAAATCATGCAAATTTACGATAAATGTGAGAGATTATGAAGCAAGTGCATGATAGAGAGGCCAAACATGGTTGAGCCCTTCTTCAATGTTGAAGAGGGGCTCAAAATAGGCCCACTCACAGTTTACATTATGCTCGAAAACAGATCACTCATAGGCTAGAAATTTCATGCAAGATTATGGCATATAAGATGATATTGAAGCAAGTACCAAATGGAGGGCTCAAACAAGGTTGAGCCCTTAAACAAACATGAAGATAAGCTCAAAAGAGTGACCCTTTAAGTTAGGGTCGGAGCCTAAAACAGTGAGCAAATAGGCTTAAGAAATGAAGCAAGAAAATGCTACAAAAGAGGGAGATTGAGACTTACCCTTGTAGACCTTTTCTTTTCTACCTCTTGGCCTGAGGAATGTTGTTTCTAAGCCTCTGAAAACCTCTCCTTGCTGCTGGAAATGGAGTGGTGATGGGGATGCTTGATGATGATGAAGAAATGGCACCAAACTTGAAGAAAAATGACTTTGGAGCTTGGAAATGGAGAGAAATGGGAGGTGGAAGGTGTATCTCTCTCTCAAATATGCCTAACAATTTTCCAACCTTGAGCCAAGAAGCCAAGCCTCTCCTTTATAGAGGAGAGGCATCAAAAATATCTAAGGGTCCTCTCTAATCCTCCATACACGTGTATGGAGGATTGTCCATTTGGCAACCAGCTGGCACAGCTGGAATACACTGAGGGAGAGGAAAATGGTCAGCCAGATTAAAGGGGCAAAATGGTCATTTCACAAAAGGGGTGGCCGGCCAGCTAGATTTTCTGGCCGGCCAGCTAGTTTTCAGGAACTACCGGGAAGAAAGCTGGCCGGTGGGTGCTAGGGAAGTCCAAATGTGGCCATTAAAGTGTCCAAATTGAAGCCCCGGAAGTTATCTTTCCAATGGCGCAAACCTTGCATCAAAATTCCTCCTGTAGAAAAAGTTATGCCAGTTTCCGTGAAGCCGCACAGATTTCGGTTCAACCGGAGTGATGCCTTACTTCAATCAACCATATCTCCTCCATCCGGAATTGAACTTAGGAGATTCTTAAGTGAAAAATGAAGCCTCGGAAGTAAGATTTCCAATGGTGGTGGCCTCATACTTTAATTCCTCTTGTGCAAAGAGTTACGCCCGTTTCGGTGAAGCCGCGCAGACTTTTCTCCTTCCCGGATTCATGCTGAACCACTTTTGACCAAACAAAAAGTTGGTTGTCAAAACAATTGCTGGCCTCCCACCCTCCTACAAGCTTCCTAACCATGAAAATAAGGCCTCCACCAAAAATGAACCCAAACCGATGCGAAATGAAGGTTCGGGGGCCGAAACGCGCAGTTTGGGACCCCGAAAACTGACTGTTGGGCACCGGGAGTGGTGTTCAACCACGAAGTGGGCATCTAAGACCCCAGTGTCCCTAGAAAGGGAGTAAATAAGATGCATGCCAAAAACCAGAGGAATCGGAGATGGTTAGACGGTGCCGAACCGAGGCACATGGCCTGACGGCTCCGAAAATCGGGAACCGGGCTCCGAAATGGGCAAAATGGCCTACGGGCACGAAATGTAGCCCACGGCCACTGAGAGATAGTCTACGGGACCTCTCCCTCCCCTCAGGAAAGAAAACAGAGAAAATCGAGTCTGGTTCGCAAACCGAGGCAAGGCACAGAAGAGGGTTCGGAAGTCCGGAGGCAGGGCACACGGTCACGACTCTGAGACTTCTGAACGAGCACAATATGCAACATCACCGAGCGCTCAATCGGTGACGTCTGAGTCTTAAGGTCGGTCAAAAATGGGGTGTCTACAGATACGAACTTGGTATTTCTTGATAATAAAACAAAATGAAAACGTTTTGTTACATACATTGTATATGCACATTGTACTTATATCTTTATTAAATCTCATATATTGTGTTAGATTATTCCTGCTGGGCTTTGGCTCACCCTATTTGGAAAAAACTATTTTCAGGTGCTGGTGACATGCCTCCGCCAAGGCAATAGCTCGGAGTGACTTTTGGGGAGCAAGAGCTCTTTATTTTGTTATATTCTTTTCGTATAGCCAAGGGCTTTAACTGTATTGGGCTAGGCTCATTTTGTTGTAACCAAGCAATGGCTTGGAAAGATGTAAGCCTATAGGGCATATTATTACCTGTTTAATTTTCAATTCTCCTATCATTGTAATACATATTGTAGATTCAGGATGCACATTTGTGAATGTATATTGCATGTGTTTTCTTTTGTATATGAACTCTGATGAATGAAAACACATTATTCCTATTATCATTCTGCTTATGGGTTGTATTTATTGTATAAGTTTTGGGGGCGTCACAAGTTAGTTGATGTATTAAGTTAGGCAGTTACAGTAATTGTATAAAGAGGCATAGTTGTATTGATTGAAAAAATATAGGAATAAAAGATGATCTTCTTCAAACTCTTTTATGATATTAGAGCCTAAAAAGCTCCTAAGAGCATTGTATCTTCAACAAGATACAATAATGGTTGTAAACCTGCAAGAAGTTACTGTAACAATAGCAGCTATATCATCTTCTACAATTCCTTCAAACATTTCTGTGTTGCCTTTCAATCTCACTCTTCTTATTTCAAATCTAAACTCATTTGTTCCAACCAAGCTTGATTCAACAAATTATATCATTTGGAAGAGTTAATTTCAGAATATATTAAGAGCTACAAAGGTTGTAGGCTATGTTGATGGTTCAGAAATCTGTCCTCCTTTCACAATCAGTGATGCAAATGGTAATCCTATTCCAAATCCTGTATAGACTCATTGGATCACCATTGATGCACATTTGTTGAGTTGTATTACTACTGCATTGTTACCATATATCTTCACTTATGTTTTGCACTGTGGTACAAGTTCAAAGGTATGGACTACACTAGCCACTCAATTTACATATCTTTCTCGATCTCATATACATCAGTTGAAGAACAAACTCAATCATATTACAAAGAAGAATCTTATTATGGAAGACTATTTGAATCAAATCAAGACTGTTTCTGATCAGTTGAGTTTGGCTGGTTCACCAATTGAAGATAAGGATTTAGTTTTGCTCACCTTAAATGGTTTACCTGATGAATATAATGCTTTCAAAACCACTATTCGAGCCAGATCTAATCCTATCTCTATTGTTGCCTTATCTGCTTTACAATGCTCAAAATCTATTCATATTGAAACCTTTTTTAAGCAAACACAGGCCTTTGACCTTCCTTTTGCTTATGCTGCTATACGAGTGAATTATAAAGGTGGCTTCAAAGGATCTCAGAGAGGTGGATATCGAGGCCGTGGCTTATTTAGTTCGAAACGATGGCAATGACAGCAGATTTTCTCAGAACAGAGGTGGAGGAGGTGGAGGCAGAACATCTTCTCCAAATCAATCCTCTACTATTGGACCTTTGTTTTGTCAATCTGTGGAAAGCCTAATCATTTAGATTTGGAGTGTTCGCATAGATTAGACTCAACTTTTCAAGCACCTTCACCTTCTTCTTTTTCTGTGTCTAGATCTCATCCTAGGGCTTATGTTGCATCATTATCCACAAAATTTTGTTCATCATTCTCCTACTACTTCTCAAGATAGTTCTGCTTGGTTCTTAAATTTTGTTGCTACAAATCACTTTACTAATGATCTCAATAATTTGAGTACCTACCAACCTTGTCATGGTCCTGATCAAGTCACTGTGGGAGATGGTTCTACATTGCCTATTCATCATACTGGTAATGGCATACTTCTTACCCCAACTATGCCTTTCACACTTAACAATTTGTTACATGTTCCATCTATTTCTTCAAATTTTCTTTTTGTTCATCAATTGATTGCTGACAACAAGTGCACCATTACTTTTGATGTTGATTCCTTTGTTATATAGGACAAGGTTATCAAGAAGGTTCTTTATAAAGGATGCCATTCTAATGGTCTTTATCATCTACCAGCTACAGCTACTTCTTCATTTGCTTCTAGACTTGCAATCTGTCTTCATTGTTCCACTACTGCTACTGCTCATCTTGATTCTCTTTGGCATTTTAGATTAGGATATCCTTCATCCAAGAAGTTGCACTTTCTTGTTTCTCAGCATCATTTACCAACTATTGCTCCTACTGTTGATACAAATAAATTGTGCACACATTGTTGCGTGTCTAAGAGTCATAGGTTGCCATTTAGTCTTTCTAATTCCTCTGTAAATCAACCTTTAGCTCTAATCCATTCTGATGTATGGGGACCATTTACTCCTTCTCTTTCTAATTATAAATACTATGTTCTTTTCATTGATGACTTTAGCAAATTCACATGGTTATTTCCTCTGTCTTACAAGAGTGAAGTTTTCTCCAAGTTTATTGAATTTAAGGCATTTGTGGAAACATAGTTTAACACCAAACTTAAAATTTTGAAAAAGTGATAATGGGGGAGAATATTTGGCTACTAAATTTCAGAATTTTCTTAAAACTAAGGGCATTGAACATTAGCTCACTTGTCCACATACTCTTGCTCAAAATGGGGTAGCTAAGAGGAAACATCGACATTTGATTGAAACCACTATCACTTTCATGCATCGGTCTTCTCTTCCCATAAAATTTTGGTTTGATGCTCTTCCTACTTCTGTTTTTCTCATTAACGGACATCCTACTTATAACCTTGACAATCTCTCTCCTTTTGAAGTATTGTTTAAACATTCTCCTAATTATAATTTTTTGAAGGTTTTTGGATGTAGGTGTTATCATTGGCTTCGACCTTATACCACACACAAACTTCAACAAAGATCAATTCCTTTAGTTTTTCTTGGCAATCAGCCTTCTACAAAGGGCTATAGATGTCTTGATGTGTCCAGTGGCCACCTTTATGTTTCTAGGCATGTTCTTTTTGATGAAATCACTTTTCCTTTTTAGAACTCCTCTCTCTATGCTATTATTCCAGCTCCTACTTTACTTCAACTTCACACTTTTTTTTGGCCTCCAACCAGTCCTGTCTTACACTCTCTGTTAGCTACTTTTGGTTTGTTTGGAGTCCCTACAATTCCTCCATCTGCAGTACCTACAGCTGCAGGTTTTTCTGCAGACCCTACAGCGCCTACATCTGCAGTACCTACATCTATCGCTTCTACGGTCCCTATTTTTGCTTCTGTTGTAGTACCTCTCCATCCTATTTCTGCAGCACCTGTCTCTTATTACCTAGCTTCTTTCCCTGTGTCTCATTCTCCTATCCCTATTTCCTCTATTTCTATAGATTTGCCTCTCAACATGCCTTCCCAAAATAACCATCCTATGCTTACCAAGTCTAAGACCAAGTCTGTGTCCACTTATTCTTAGCATCCACTAAATCCATTGAACCATTTTCTTACACAGAAGTAGCTCACTCTTCTCAATGGTAAGCTGCAATGCTGAATGAGTTTCAAGTATCACAAAAACAAGCCATATGGTCTCTTATGCGATTACCTCATGGTAAATCTACTATTGGTTCTAAATAGGTGTACAAAATCAAGAAAAATTCAAAAGGCACTACTGCAAGATATAAGGCCCGTTTGGTTGCTAAGGGTTTTCTCTAAACAGAGGGCATTGATTTTCATGAGACATTTAGTCCTGTGGCCAAACAGCAAACTATCAGAGTTCTTTTAACCTTGGCTCTCCATTTCCAATGGCCCATCAAGCAATTTGATATCTCCAATGCTTTTCTTCATAGTGTCCTTGAGGAGGAAGTCTATATGCATCAACCTCAAGTCTTCATTGATGCCTCTTCTCCTCATCTTGTTTGTAAGCTTCACAAGTCTCTTTATGGGCTTAAACAAGCCCCAAGGGCTTGGTATTCCACCTTCTCCACATTTCTTCAGTCTCATGGCTTTTTTTCCAGTCACTGTGATTCCTCTCTATTTGTTAAGAAAACTGCCTCTGCTATTCTTATTTTACTCATCTATGTGGATGATATACTTTTAACTAGCAGTGACTCTTCTTCTATTGCTCAGCTTGTTGAGCAAATGCACTCCACTTTTGCCGTAAAAGAGATTAGATTTATCAACTACTTTCTTGGCATTTCAGTCGCTTCTTCCTCTCTCGATTATTTCCTCTCTCAGCACAAATATGCTACTGAGATCCTTGCCAAAGCTGGCATGTCTGACTGTAAATCCTATTCCTCCCTTATGGCTTTTAAACATATTGATTCCTCTACTGATATCCAATTTTCTAATCATTCTCTTTACAGAAGCATTGTTGGTGCTTTTCAATACTTAATTATAACTCATCCTGATCTTTCCTTTACTGTGTGAACTATGCTTGCTAGTTTATAAATCTCCCTCTTGTTAGTCATTTTGCTCATGTTATACGCCTTCTGAGATATCTTGAAAGTACTCTCAATCTTGGGCTTCACTTTAGTCCTGGTCCTCTCATTCTTCAAGCTTACTTTGACTCTCAATCTACTACCGACTATTGTGTTTTCCTTGGCCCTAATTTGATCCCTTGGTTTGCTAAACAGCAGCCCACTATGGCTCGCTCTTCTACTGAGGCCGAATATCGAGCCTTAGCTCAAATAGCAGCAGAGCTCAGTTAGCTTACCATGCTCTTATCTGATCTTCACATTATAGTTCTTTCACTTACTTTGTGGTGTATAATCTATTTGCTATCTCTCTCCCCTCTAATCCTATCTTCCATGCTCGAACCAAACACATAGAAGTTTATTACCATTATGTTCGAGAGCGAGTCGTAGCTAAACAGCTCAACATTTGTCACATTTCAACTTCTGATCAATTGACCGATATTTTCACAAAACCCCTTTCCACTCAGCGTTTTAATACTTATAATCCAAGCTTATGGTCCTGCAGGCTCCCTAGGAGTGTAAAATGACCCGTGGCTCGGGGTGGGCTGGACCCGTTTAGGCCTGTTTGGGCCCGGGCTTGAGCCCAACCCAAGTCCCTAGGCTTGGGCCATCATTTTGAAGCCCGACCTGGCCTATGGGCTCGGTCCATCAACCCGTTTAAGGCCCACTCACAGCCTGGCTTGCCGAGGCCTAGTGTATTTTTTAGTGGAAAATGATAAAATTTTGGTAGAAAAAGTTAAAAAAAAAAAAATGATCAGGCCCTCCCAAGCCCTAGGCCAGGCCCTGAGGCCAAGACCAGCCCGCAGGGCTAGCCCGAGGCCCGAATACCCCTTGGGCCTGGGCCTAATTTTTTGTCCTGTGAGCTAGCCTGGCCCGTGGCCCGGCTCTAATTTTGGCAGGAGCCCGCGAGGCCCGACATAGGCCAGGCGGGGCCAGATTTACACCTCTAAGGCTCCCCTATGCTTGAGGGGCATGTTAAGCCACAACTCAAGACAGAGTCACAAGCCAAGTCTCAGCCTACAGAGCTACAACAGTTACAGCTCAAGCAGCTCCAGGTCAAGTAGCTCAAGGAGTTGGTCAAGCCATCTGCAACTAATGCTCAAGGGATAAGCACATGTATAAAGTTAAGGAGGTTACAATCCACTTGTGGTGGTTAGACAAATCTGTGAGGAAGTTATATAAACATAACCAGGGTTAGTTAGTTGATATATTGAGTTAGGCAGTTACAGTAATTATATAAAGAGGCACAGTTGTATTGATTGAAAAGATATGGAAATAAAAGATGGTCTTCTTCAAACTCTTTTAACTTTAAATATATTAATTATTTTTTTTCTTTACACCCACTATATACATATTGGATCTTGAACCTTATGAAGGAACACACTTGTATATTATAGAAGGTGAGTGTAAAGAAATTAGAGGTGTATTTAAAAGTAACCCCTATTTTGCTTCTATTTGTGCTGGGTTTAAAATGAACAAGTTAAAATATGCAAATGAAAATTTAAAGTATACAAAAGAAAAATAAAATAAAAACATATAGTTGTGTTTTTGAATATTTTTAAAAATTATTATATCAGACATGTACAATTGTGTTAATAAATGTCATCCTATCTATGCCACCAATCTAAAAGCACTCGTATCGACCTTTTCTTACGCTATGATGCAGCTTTAACACCTTGGCTTTGTCTATTGATGTAATTCTCTTTGTACGTTTTTGTTTTCATTAATATACTCTATTTTTTTTACTAATAATAAAAAAAAATGCTCCGGCATTTATGTTGGTATCCACCAATCATAACAAAATAATCTACCTTTGACATTAAGATAGACTTCAAACTGGACCTTTGTAATTTAATATCTTTGGCAATAAAGTTATTGTAAATCTTAATTTATTCAATATTTCTTGGGATCATATGAAATCTTATTTTTCTCATAATATTGTTACGTATTTTTCATTTTAACTTCTTCCATTTGAATAACATATTATCAAATCACTAGTTTTGACACTTTGCATTTAAAAAATGACGCTATAAGCTTTAGAAAAGCCGCAATTAGATTAGACAACATTTATTGTTAAAATGTCCACTGTCTTATCTTTCCAACCATTTATAATAGCATTTTCATAAATGTTGTCGAATATCTGTCAGCAAGACTTAGTAAACTTCAATTCGTCAGCATTAACAGCCACATGATGTCACATGCCATTTATTTGTATGCTATCAAAAATATTTTTGTTACAAAAAGTGCCTTTATTATATTTTTAGTAACAAAAATTTGACATTAGTGATGAATTATTATCCTTTTGGGGCTAACATTTTGTCTAAAAAAATAAAGCATTTTGAGACCAAATTATTGTGTCTCTAAAAGTTTATTTATTAGTGACATTTTCAAAATTTTGTCGCTAAAAACCTTACTTTTGACTTTTCGGCATGACCTTTTAGCAACTATTCTCACGATGATAGAAATTGATCCCTAAATGTCTTTTGCAACAAAATTTTTACCCACTAATTTGGTCTCTAACACTCTTATATATTGTAGTGCTAGAAACACCATCTTCTCTTTTCTTTTCTTTTTTATTTTTAATTGAATGGCATTATAAAAAGTAAATAAAAGAAAAGAAAAGAAAAAAACTCACAGTGGCATTTTTGTATTTGAGTTATTAACATTTTTAGAAGCTTGCAGCAAGCCAAACTGTAAACTAAAATGCCAAAATCAGATTTCGACACATATTTTTTATTATTTTTATTTTTATTTTTCTTACATTTTATGTTTCTATTTTACTACTCTTTATATCATATAAATATTGTTCCTCTATTTTATAATAATTGTTTATGTCTCCTTTCTTTTAATTTAATTATTGAGACAATAAACCAATATAAGTGAGTCAGTGGGCTCCACGAAAATCATGTTTAGTTGGACAAAAAAATGAGGTGAGACTATCATTTTTTTATGATGGTTTATATCACTAATCCAATCCCGTGAGAGTGGTGGTTAAATTAAAAGACTATTTTGCTTCTTACTAGACAAAAATAACAAAGTTATCTTGTATCTTACATCTTGAGTCTAATACCTCCACACTAGCAATTTCATCACTCACAATATTACTATAATCTTAATCCCAATTTGCATAATCCAACAATAAGCATGGCTTCAGGTTCTTTTGTTGGATCTGTACAATACTAAAAAAGATTTGGAGTAAATATTTACAAAAAAAAAAAAAAAAACCAGTGGGAATGTTTTGTTACTTACACTAAGCGTGAGAATTGGATAAACAAAATTACAAAATAATGAAAAATTTACATTTCATTTGCTTTTCTCTTCTCTTCTTCCTCCTTTCTTCTACATCCTCTCCCTTCCCTATCTCTGCAAATTGCTGACCGTCATCACCACCACCCCTCCGCAATCACACCATTCCCTTCTCACTGCTCCCATCCACAACCACCAAATTATGATTCTCGAGTATTAACACAATTACATACACTCATTAATTAATTAAAGTTTAACATTGAACATTGAAACCCCATACATCCACTAATGTAACAAACACTTGAAACCAATTTTATTTTTTATTTTTTTAACATACTTCAATAAACATTTTTAAAACATCCACAATGATGCTACAAAGGGTGAATTACATACAAGAAGATACCACAAATTTTGAATACAAAAAATCCCAGACTTCACTTAGTTTTCATCATATAAAATACACTATGATTCAATATTTTTAACACAATGAATTTAATACAAGAGAACACAAATTTTGAATATAGGAACTGGAGAATACAACTCTATTGGAGCACCCATAGACTAATTTTGATACAAATCTCACTTTTATAACTTTTTGTCATATAACACACTTTAACACATTTTTTAACACATACAATGTGAATGGTCTAAGAATGAATTAGAAACAAAACATAGCACAAATTTTGAATATTATCACTTTTTGTCGTATAATGCACTTTAACAAATATTTTTAATACACATCCAATGAGAATGCTTCAAAAGTGCCAAAATTGAGAGAACAAGACCAATGACATATATATTTTGCATGATCACACTACTAAAAATCGGAACTTTTGTGATGGTCATAAACGTCGCAAAAGATTCGCATATCGTTGCAAAAGACTTTTTGTGACGGAGTAGCGACGGGAAATGTGGGGTGACGAAAGAGGCGTGACAAAAAGTATTTGCGACATTTACAAACCGTCTCTTTCTTGTGGTGACAGCTAATCAATGGTTTTTACGACGGTTTAACTTGAAAAAAAAAGGAAAAAAAAACTTCACTTTTAGTGACGATGTTGGTTGCCGTCGCAAAAACCTTTTCTAGCGATGGTATTTGACGTCGCGAAAAGTATTATTAGCAAAAAAAAAAAAAAGAATTAAATTAATATTATATTTGCGACAGTTTAAACCATCGCTAAAGATTTGAACTAATATGTATATGCAAAAGGTTAACCCATTACTAATAAAATGTAAGGAAATGGTGATTACATTAGCGGCGGTTTATTAATGTCGCAATAAATTATTTTCACAAAATCAATATATATTTTATTAATTAATTCCAAGTACAAATTATTAATATTTTTTAAAATAAGATACACCCACTTCTACACACATCTACATCTACAATCACATTGACAAAATCATAAGAAGAATAATATATATGTATCCTGTAACAATTGTCAATCAAATATTATTTACAAAAATATATAAAATATCCTCCAACAATACTAATAATTTTTGATATTCAAGAACTCAAATTTTTGTATCTAAAACAAAACAAAAGTATCGACAACACAAATAAAAAAACATATATATTATAGCTTGTTTTAATTTCAACAACAAGCTCCAATATTGATACGTGAAGATATCATCATGTACTCAAAAAGGGGTTGCACACACACACACAACACACACACACACACACACAAATCATCATTTACAATATAATTAATTTTAAACTTATAGAAAATATAAAATATTTGATATTTATTTCAAAAAATAAATAAATAAATAAGATTGTAAGATGCAATATTGATATGCGAAGATATTATCACATATTCATAAGAGTTACATCTACAAAAAGAAACCAAAAAATAAAAAATAAAAAAAAATTAAGAAAATTCATTAAAAATTGAACACCTATGATGAGATAGAATACTCACAATTATTAAATTATATTTCAAAACACCCAAAAAATACAATGGAGTTGCACTTCAAAGAACATTGTAGTAGCAAAGGGGTGTGATGAAACCACAAGTCAAATTTTTGATAAATGCAAATGGATCATCAAAAGTAAAATGACAATCTCCTCTTCTCGTGCTGTTCACATAATGGATTCAAAGCATTGAGTAAAGGATTAGATGACTGATTAACCCACATTCACATGTTTATCATAACATTTTCATAGAATGAAACGAAGCTAGAAGTTCAGTTCGTACAACAAAATTGGATATTGGTAAACCTTTCAAAATATAAAAGCCTTCACACCAAACAAAGTAATGCCGGGAAACCAAGCAAAACAGATCCTAAACACTCGTACAAAAAGAAAACTAGAAAAGAGAGACAAAAGCCATGTTTTCACCTCAGTATTGACTTAAGGGCATAGGCATCATGGTTATCAAATTTTTAGAGATGGGAGAAATTTGCATTTCCAAAATATGGACTTCATGGAATCTTTTAGTATGAAAAGATTCAATCTTATTAGCAGAATTGTTCCTAAGTCAATGCTAATAACTTTAAAAAGGCTCTTTTAAGACCTTACTGTGAAATATAATTTTGAATTCATGCTATTTTGGTGTCCATTGAGCGCTTATCTATGTACACGAGTCCATTGCATGTCATAAGGACCTTGAGGTGCCATTACAGAACTGTACTGGGAACCAGCTTTAGAACTGCCCTGAACCTATAATAAAGAAAACACAATAATAAGAGATATTTAAGTTAGTCCAACATTAGTGCTCCATCTACTTCTGGTATTTGTTGTATGGAAGTTTAATTGATATACTACTGCAACCGTCGTAACAATGAGAAAATGAACATTACACGACACTGTAGTCGTCCTCGAACGTCCCGGGAGGGAATCCCGTTTTGTTCATTTGGGCTCACTACAGTTCAGGACTCAATGTCACGGTCCTGTATCTAATCTCGCAGAGTGCAATGCAAGACCGATGAATCATCAAAGAGTCCAAATCCGACAAATCGTTTTTGAAAACAGATTTTTTGTAAGAAGTACCAAACATGGACTGCTTTGCCAGATACAGAGTCGCCACCTAAATATTTTATTTTGGGAAATTTAGGAAACCCTGACTCGTTGCCTAAGGCCACGTGTCCGTCATCACTAAAGTTGCCTCGGCTCGGGAACTTGGGTACGATTGGGGAAGGTCATTTCGTGAGCACCCGCGCTCGCCCGATCAAAGATCGGCCTCTACCAACCATGATATCGAGTTTTGAAAACATTATGAGTTCTTATTCCGGTTATTAGCCTAGATTTACTATGTGATGCGCACAGCATACAAGTATAGATTGGATCGTCTAAGTTGAAACAAAACATTTCATGTTTGTCTTTGAAAGCTGTTTGCTACTCGCAAGTAGGCTAAAATGTGGATTTGCCACCCTCAAGTGGGTTTTAGAAAACACGATGATTTGCTATTCTCAAGTGGGCTTAAAACTCACAGTCAATGCATTATTCCAGTTCAGATAATCCAACCTTCATCCACAGGCATTTAGGCAGGTATCTCACATAAGCAGTTAGCCTCATGACAAGCATGCTATCATGGCAGTCACTCACACACATGCAAGGATGCTAAAACATAAATACTTACCGAGTACTCCAAGCCAAAATAGAAGCTATGTTAGAAATCTATGCATGATCCTAACTATGCTGAAATGCCTAATGCAACACATGCAGGAATGCAACTACAATAGGCTCGGCTATTCTAAAGATGGCATGTGAAATGCTACAACTAACAAGTATTCAACTCGGAATTGAAATACAATGCAGTTAGTATGATGCGTCGAGCCCGGTGCATGCAATACAGATGAATGATGCAAACATGCGAGCATAAGTATGCTAATTGAAACATGCCCTAATCTAACCATCATAAGCTAGTAAATAAAAGGGAGAAAGACGTGGGGTTGGAAGACATACATCACACACACGCACACTTATTACAATTGTGCCCTCATTCAGAGGGTTTGAATAAATAATACAGTCCGAATAAATAATTACAGTCCGAATAAATGCAAAACACTAATTAATTAACAAATTAACTAAGAAATGAAATAAATTAGCATGCAAACTATGGACCGCCTCAGCTCTGTTCCGAATGATGAATGATGCATGCTTGAGTTGCCTGGCGCGGAAATCCATTGCGATGCCCCAATTCGCCTCTGTTTGCAATTAATGCCGGAATGCTGTGCAAAGCTCTAGAAGGCTGCTGATTTCTGATTTGCTGCAACAGAGAGCAAGAAAGGGGCATGGCAAAGTATTTTCACATATGTATGCACACCTCGATCCTCGTGCCACCAATCACGCATCTCGATGCATGATGGCCGAGGAGTTGAATTGCACGACTCAATATGAAAGGAATGCACATGAAAATACAACAAGGCCTAAACTCCATCATGGGTAATCCGGAGTGTCGGTGACCGAGAATTGAGACGCGTTTCGTCACTTCGAGTACGAAATGTCTCTCGTTTCCCGTGTTTGGGCTAACTCCTATCCCAAACACAATGCAACGAGATGGCATATACAATGCGACTAACATGCAACCTAGCATACGCAGTGCTATGGACTAAAATGGCATACATAATGCACGTGAGACAACATGGCATGCATAATGCACTAACACGCAACCTAGCATACGCGATGCTATGGACTAAAATGGCATACGCAATGCAAGATGGACTTACACCAATATGAGTGGACCTCAGCCACACTCACATCAGTGGCCATTATGATGGAAATGAGACAACCGAAACACATGCAAGCATGCACGAATGCAATGGACCGATCCTAAGGCACAACATGCAACCCTAACTAAGTATGGCAAAGGATGAAATATGGCATAGGATGATGCATGATACAGCTCTGAAATGGCATAAAATATGGTCCGGAAATACGCAAGTATGTCACACCATGCATGCTAGGGGGCTCGGGTACCGAAACTAGTGAAGTGCGTTACACTATAGGTACCCAAAGCGATGCACCAATGACAAAACCAACCCTAAACAGACCCTAGGCAGGTCTGAAATAGTGGGGAAATGGCCTAAAATGATGGCTCGGAATGTGACGAAATGGAGCTCATTCAATGGTCCGAAAACAAGGCATACAAGCCCGACTCTCAAACACATTTAAAGAGTACAAAACATGGCAATATGGCATTCAAAAAAACTCTGAAATATGATGTATAATAAGCCCAAAACATGAACACACCTCGGTATATGTGAAGACCCGACCCAACTTTTCGCCTTTTGTTTGACACCAGCAATGAACAGAGGTCACATCTCATATTTAATAAGTTTCTCAATGCCATTTTAATAAATATTATCTATACTTTGCCATCCGGCGCGGACCTATAACAGAACAATAATTGAGAATCCTCTTTGAGTGTGTCAAAAACGGAACTCCTAAAGATGTATATTTTTTTTAGGCGAAACGGATCACACCATCGAACTCAGAATGTCTAAATTAGTCAACAGTGATTAAATAGGATTTTTCATGAAACGATTTTCGGACAGCCCGGATGTCCGCGCACTGCGTTTTATCCGAGCAGTGCAATTTGTGGTGGAAAATCAACCACCATGGCTGGAACTTTTCGTGAGATGGAATATGCATCCACCTCACTCCCTTTTTTACCACAACATTCACCTTTCAATCCTAGCCTTAGGTTTTCTCCAAGATTTAATCCTAGCCATTGAACCTATCTACCCACTTTCTTCCTATATATATATCCTATATGTGTAAAAACTACATCTTCTTGCTGAAATTCTGTGGGTTTAAGAAAGAAAAATCAAACACTTCCATAATTGTTCATCAAGCTTCAGGTCTAGGTAACTCCCTCTCTTCGTCTACTTCAATTCTATGAGTTAAAGCCTTCATTTCTTTCCTTTGATTTCATGTTGCAATGAACCATGAATTTAAGCCTTAAAATATAGTTTTAGACTTATTTCCTTCCATTGATATCATGTTGAAATGAGCCATGAGGCTAGAGCTCAAACTAAGGATTTTGCCCAGCAAACAGTTTTTTTTTCCTGAACAGACAGTTTACTTTGAAAATTTGTCAAAAACTATTGAGGCTACTTTAACGGTTGATTTTTGGACGAGAGTTAAAATAAAGCGTTATCTTTTCAACCCAATTTGTTTCAACTCCATCCAACGGGTAGATTGTTGTAGAAATGATGATTTAGAAATTGCAACGGATCTGAACCAGTTTTGTTTTACTGCCTTTTTACCCTATTTATGAGCATTTTTGGGAGGCGAGTCCTTCATGAAAAAGTTTCGTAACATCTTGATTGATAACCCTATAAAATTTAGGAATTTGTTTAAGTGTTTTGATTTGGATTTTAGCCTCTGATCTGGAGTGCTGCAAACTAAGAAGTTCTGGACCCTAGGAGGAGGACCCCTTTTAAGTTGTACACTTTGGGTACTTTGGGATTATGGTTTTGAATATTTATTTCATGCTTAGAATTGGTTCCTAGACCTACTATAATGTAGTTTTTCATATGTTGTGTTTAGATCTCGGTTCCAGTCGACTTTACCAAACTTCGTGTACTTTTAGGTGAGTTCATACTTGCACTCTTTACATATATTTGAATATAATGACATGCTTTGATCCATGAATTATTTAGGAGCATGAGATTGCACTGATTTATGAATAACTAGCAAGTATGCCTATGATTGGAAAAGCACCTTGAATACATTTTGAAAATCATGTTATGTTTTAGAAAACGTGAGCTAACGGGATAAGCTGACTCACCTGTATTGCTTGTATACATATTATTTTTGAGAAGCCATGGTTAAGACATTGTTAGAAAACTCTTGCAAATGTAATAACGTACATTCGAACGGAACATCCCGGATGTTGGGGGAAATTAAAGATACCAACGGGTGAGGCGTTATAAGGGTGGTTGTTGGGACGCGGCCATCGTCCCTTGGCATGATCATGACCATTTGATATTAGTATGGGTAGCTCCCTACTTCTCTGGCAACATATCCAGTCGAATGGACATATGTATGTATATTTTGATATCTATATAAGAGCATTTATTTTGCCTTTCCAGCCATTGTGTTTTGAAAACTTGAAATATTATGTTTGAACCATGGCAAACTTGTAAATTGTGTAAGTATGTTCTCACAAGCTTTATAGCTCATGGGTGTGTTGCTAACCCATTTCAGGTAAGGAGAATGCTTAGAGGATAACCAAAGGCCTTTTTGTGATGTCTCGTGGCCTGGGATGGATTCTGGACCTTTAGTTTTATATAAGTCATGTATTACTGCTTTTGTTGGCATAGGGCCAAGTTATTGTGTAACTTAACTCTTCTTTATGACTTGTATGACTAATATAGCAGTGCTCTAGTGAAATGAACTCACCTAGTATTTGCGATGATTTATTTATTTGTTCTCTAAACTAGATAGTAGATAGTAGTAGGCCTAGGGTGCGAATCGAGGCGCTGGCCGGTCGCGATTCCGATAAGCCCCTAGTTCGGGTCGTGACAAACTTGGTATCAGAGCTGTGGGTTTAGAGAACCTTAAATCCATAGAGCATTAAGACACTTACACTACGACACTCAATGCATGCTACGTGTCTAAGTGTTTCAGCCAGTAACCTGTTTGGGGTAGATACCTTAAGAAACCTGACTACAGCCTTAAGTTACTGTAGTTTTCCTCATTACCCGTATTTTTGCCTTTGGTCCGGTACTTACAAGATTTACGTCTTGTGTGTACTGCAGGACATGGAGCCTATCCTTCGCTATGACGAGTTTGGAGGGTATCGATTGAGCGAGGCTCAGCAGGGCCATTGGGGAGTCGAACCGCGAGACCTAGCTCGTTACCAACAGGAAGTCCTCCGTGAAGCACGTCGACGCTTTTATAACCAAATCGCTTTCATTAGCCAAGAGGAAGTTCTTTTCACTCCAGAGATGAGGAGGGCGATAGTTATTTACCGTGTTCGTATCCACATGCAAATTTGGCAAGAAGTGCTCGCGTTTAGTAATGACCCAGTGATCTTCAGAGAAGAAGTTGACCACGTGGAAGCTAATGGAGATGGAGGAGATCAAATAGTACCCGAAGTGGCACCTGTTGTCCCCATAGGTCATGAACCCGAGGATCCTGCCGAAGATGGAATGGACGATGACATAGAAGAAGATCCTGAAGAAGAACCTGAGGAAGAACCTGAGGTCAACCCCAATGAACCTGAGGTTTATGACGTTGAGTCTCGTGATGAGTCGGATGGATCTGACGACTAGTTAGTCTTGATGGGGGGGAATATAGACTGGGCAACTATACTTATATTTTGTATGTAATAGGGGCCTTGATGCAACATGTTCAGTCTAGATTAGTTTTGATGCCCTTTTGGGATGTGGGCAAACTAGTTTTGGGCTTTGTGGCGCTTAAGTGTTTTTGGTAACTGCGTCATTCTAACATAATACCATATTTTGTAACCACCATGTAAAGCTGACCATGTGTACATCAACTCATGGATATATATACATATATATAAATGGATGCATAGTTATGATGACTCTCTTTTGTTATACGTTTCTTGTTTCTAGCTTCCTTAGTATTCATACGTTGAAATTTAGGATGAACACTCGAGGGAACCCTACGAGAACTCTTGGAGCTGGCGACTCAAGCCGTCTCGATCGGTTAGAAAGAATGATGGACCAATTCTTCACGGCAGCCCAAGCTGAAAGGCAACAACCACCACCTCCACAGAACCCACCTCCAGTAATTCCACCACCACCTCAAGTACAGCAACAACCGACTAACAATGCCCAGGGCCCACAGTTGGGGAATGTAGCACAACCTCAACGGGAAGATCTCAACTTGAAGGAATTCTTGAAGCTGAAACCTCCAACCTTTCCGGGAGGAATAGACGCTGAAAGGGCCGATGCTTGGGTAGCAGAGCTGAGAAAGATATTTAAAGTTATGCATTGTACAGAAACCCAGAAGGTCGGACTAGCCACGTATTTACTGCAAGCAGAAGCTCAGCAATGGTGGGAGATGAAGGAAGAGACCGAGCCGACAATGATTTGGGACCGATTTCTGGTCGTCTTTCGAGATAAATATATACCACAGTCCATCCAGGATGCAAAGTGTGTGGAGTTTTATCGACTAAAACAGTGGGGACAGATGTCGGTGACTGAATACGAAGCAGAATTCACCAGGCTATCACAGTACGGGAAACACCTGATTAGCACAGAAAATCTAAAAGCTCGAAGGTTCGAAGAGGGACTCCACCCTGACATTCGCGATGTCATACTGCCAATGCGATTGGTTACATACGCTGACATAGTGGACCGTGCCATGATCGTGGAGAGGAATGTCAACAGCAGGAAGAAGTTCACTGAGAAGAAGAAGCGTCGTTTTGACAACTTCGATGGAAAGAAGTTAAGTGATTTTCCACCCAAAAAACAAAATACGGGACCATCCAATGTTGGGAGGCAGAATAACAATCAGGGTAACAAGGTGCCTAAGTGTAACACTTGCGGTAGTTTCCACTCAGGAGAATGTCGTAAAGCTACTGGAACTTGCTTT
Source organism: Camellia granthamiana (assembly GCA_036172215.1). NCBI lineage: Eukaryota > Viridiplantae > Streptophyta > Magnoliopsida > Ericales > Theaceae > Camellia > Camellia granthamiana. The sequence goes on along the minus strand of CM069909.1, from coordinate 84,414,107 downwards.
AACTGCGGCGAGGGGGGACACATGAAAAGGAATTGTCCTAAATTGGTGCGAACTGGAGCGAATGCGGTACCACTAGGGAGAAACATGGTGCAGGCAACTGGGACAGAACCTAAATTAATGAACAATCAACGACAAGGCAGAGCTTTTGCCTTAATACCAGGTGATACGCAGAACACAGAAATGGTAGTTGCAGGTAACTTATTTATCTGTTCATTATTGGCTTATGCTCTTATAGATTCCGGATCAACACATTCATTCATTGCATCACATTTTGCCATGAGACTACCTAAGAAACCCGAACCCCTTGATTATGATTTGATTGTTTCTCAGTCCATGAGTGGCAATATTTGTTGCTCAACTGTATATAGAGATTGTGATGTGTGTTTCGAGAATAATCATCTGACGGTCGACTTGATTCCCATGGAGATGGGTCACTTCGATGTTATCCTTGGCATGGTTTGCCTGTCTGCCAACAACGCCACTATCGATTGCGCACGTAAGTGTGTTGAGTTTCGAATCCCGGGTCATGTGGACTTTTGTTTCACGGGGGTTGGCATAGTCCCACCTCCGTATTTAGTATCTGCGGCTAAGGCCCTACGACTTCTGAGGAAGGGTTGTCATGGGTTCTTGTGTAGCATCTCGTCGTCACCAGTAAAAGATACGAAGGTATCTATTATTCCTGTAGTTCGAGAATTTTCGGAAGTCTTTCCGGAAGACTTACCTGGAATGCCAATAGATCGGGAGATTGAGTTTCCTATTGAAGTTGCACCTGGTACGCAACCGATCTCCAAAGCTCCGTATCGGATGGCCCCAGCCGAATTGAAAGAACTGAAAGTTCAATTACAAGAGTTACTTGACAAGGGTTTTATTAGACCGAGCTCGTCCCCATGGGGCGCACCTGTCCTCTTTGTTAAGAAAAAGGATGGAACAATGAGGTTATGTATTGATTACCGGGAACTAAATAAGGTTACAATAAAGAATAAGTACCCACTACCTCGAATCGATGAGTTGTTTGATCACCTGCAAGGCGCATGTGTATTTTTGAAGATTGATTTACGGTCGGGGTACCATCAACTGAAGGTGAAACCTGAGGACATAGAGAAGACAGCCTTTCGTACTCGTTACGGTCACTACGAATTTCTTGTGATGCCTTTTGGCGTGACCAATGCCCCTGCTGCATTCATGGACTTGATGAATCGTGTTTTCAAGCCGTTCTTGGATGAATTTGTCATCGTTTTCATCGACGATATACTGATTTACTCCAAGGATGCAAAGCAACATGCAGAACACTTGAGAAAGGTTCTACAGACGCTAAAGGAGCGAAAGCTCTACGCCAAGTTCAAGAAATGTGAATTCTGGTTAGACAGTGTCGCATTCTTAGGACACGTCATCAGTAAGGATGGAGTCTCAATGGACCCACAAAAGATCGAAGCAATTGTCAATTGGCCTCGGCCCACCACCGTGACTGAAGTTAGAAGTTTTCTAGGACTAGCTGGCTACTACCGCAAATTCGTGCAAGACTTTTCAAAGATTGCTGTGCCATTGACTGAGCTAACACGAAAAGGCACACCATTCGTTTGGACTGAAAAACGAGAGCAGAGTTACCAGGACTTAAAGAAGAGATTGGTTTCGGCACCGATCCTTACCCTTCCTAACGGCGTCGATGGATATGCAATCTACAGTGATGCATCACGACAAGGCTTGGGATGTGTTTTAATGCAACGTCGGAAAGTCATCGCCTATGCTTCACGAAAACTGAAGACACACGAAAGGAATTACCCAACTCACGACCTGGAGCTCGCCGCAGTGATTTTTGCCTTGAAAATCTGGAGACACTACTTGTATGGAGTATCATGCGAAATCTACACTGATCATAAAAGCCTAAAGTACATCTTTACCCAAAAGGAGCTTAACTTACGACAACGCCGGTGGTTAGAACTAATCAAAGATTACGATGTCCACATTCAATACCACCCAGGAAAAGCTAACGTGGTAGCAGACGCTCTGAGCAGGAAATTGACGGGAAGGATAAATTGCCTACTCACTACACAACCAACACTTTTACAAGAGATGGAACAAATAGAGTTGGAAGTGATAATTCCAGGATCGATTACTATGTGCAACGCCATAGTTGCTCAACCCGCCATAACTGAAATGATCAGACAAAGACAGAAGGAGGATCCAGAATTGAAGAAAGTTCGAGATGGACTAGAAACAGAACCACATCCAGATTTCACAGTCGCCAATGGAATTCTAAAGTTTCAGGGTAGAGTCTATGTCCCGGCCATAGAAGAGGTCAAACTCCAGATTTTAAACGACGGCCACAAGTCCAGACTTGTAATTCATCCAGGGATCACCAAGATGTATCAAGACTTGAAGACCGTATATTGGTGGAGGGGAATGAAGAGAGAGATAGCAAAATATGTAAGGAGTTGTTTCCAGTGTCAGCAGATAAAAGTAAAACACCAAAAACCAGCAGGACTACTTCAACCTCTACCTGTAGCTGAATGGAAGTGGGAGCACATCACGATGGACTTCGTATCGGGACTACCATGCACATTGAAAGGGAACAACATGATATGGGTGATCGTCGATCGATTGACAAAGTCTGCTCATTTCCTACCGGTTAAAAAGACGTTCTCAATTGACCGTTATGCCCACATCTACCTCGCAGAGATAGTTAGACTACATGGAGTGCCTGTGTCTATTGTGTCCGACCAAGACCCGAGATTTGTATCAGATTTCTGGAGTAGGTTTCAACGAGCCATGGGAACAAAGTTGAACCTCAGTACAGCCTTTCATCCGCAGACCGATGGACAATCTGAGAGGACCATTCAGACGCTAGAAAACTTGCTTAGAGCCTGCGTGATGGATTTTCGAGGCAGTTGGGAAGAGTACATTCCTTTAGTAGAATTCGCCTACAATAATAGTTACCAGACGAGTATCGGGATGGCACCTTATGAAGCTTTATATGGAAGGAAATGTAGATCGCTAGTATGTTGGACTGAGGTCGGGGAGAAACAGATCATGGAGGAAGAAATTGGACCAAACATCATTGAGGAAACAACGGAGAAGATCAAGCTCATCCAGGACTGCCTGAAGGTAGCTCAAGATAGACATAAAAGTTATGCGGATAGCGGAAGGAGGAATCTTGATCTCAATGTAGGAGACTCAGCATTTGTGAAGATTTCACCTCTGAAAGGGGTCGTTCGATTTGGAAAGCGAGGGAAGTTAAATCCAAGGTTCGTGGGACCTTTTAGAATCACTGAGCGTGTCGGACCTGTAGCATATCGACTCGCATTAACACCGGAGCTCGCCAGAGTTCATGACATCTTTCATATCTCGATGCTAAAACCTTATGTGCCAGACTCGTCACATGTTTGAGTGCCTGAGTCAACTGAAGTGCAACCGAATCTGACTTACATTGTAAAGCCCATTTGTATCATAGACAGAAGGGTGAAGCAATTGCGAAACAAGGTCATACCTCTCGTGAAGGTTTGGTGGGACAATAATGCTAACGGAGAGGCTACTTGGGAAAAAGAGGAGGACCTCCGAACTCTCTACCCGTATCTTTTTGAAGAAGGTAATGTTTTTTTTTTATATAACACGTTACTGTAGTTCCTCGGTCAAGTTTGGAGGACCAAACTTCTTAAGGTGGGAAGGATGTGAAGACCCGACCCAACTTTTTGCCTTTTGTTTGACACCGACAATGAACAGAGGTCACATCTCATATTTAATAAGTTTCTCAATGCCATTTTAATAAATATTATCTATACTTTGCCATCCGGCGCGGACCTATAACAGAACAATAATTGAGAATCCTCTTTGAGTGTGTCAAAAATGGAACTCCTAAAGATGTATATTTTTTTAGGCGAAACGGATCACACCATCGAACTCAGAATATCTAAATTAGTCAACAGTGATTAAATAGGATTTTTCATGAAACGATTTTCGGACAGCCCGGATGTCCGCGCACTGCGTTTTATCCGAGCAGTGCAATTTGTGGTGGAAAATCAGCCACCATGGCTGGAACTTTTCGTGAGATGGAATATGCATCCACCTCACTCCCTTTTTTACCACAACATTCACCTTTCAATCCTAGCCTTAGGTTTTCTCCAAGATTTAATCCTAGCCATTGAACCTACCTACCCACTTTCTTCCTATATATATCCTATATGTGTAAAAACTACATCTTCTTGCTGAAATTCTGTGGGTTTAAGAAAGAAAAATCAAACACTTCCATAATTGTTCATCAAGCTTCAGGTCTAGGTAACTCCCTCTCTTCGTCTACTTCAATTCTATGAGTTAAAGCCTTCATTTCTTTCCTTTGATTTCATGTTGCAATGAACCATGAATTTAAGCCTTAAAATATAGTTTTAGACTTATTTCCTTCCATTGATATCATGTTGAAATGAGCCATGAGGCTAGAGCTCAAACTAAGGATTTTGCCCAGCAAACAGTTTTTTTTCCCTGAACAGACAGTTTACTTTGAAAATTTGTCAAAAACTATTGAGGCTACTTTAACGGTTGATTTTTGGACGAGAGTTAAAATAAAGCGTTATCTTTTCAACCCAATTTGTTTCAACTCCATCCAACGGCTAGATTGTTGTAGAAATGATGATTTAGAAATTGCAACGGATCTGAACCAGTTTTGTTTTACTGCCTTTTTACCCTATTTATGAGCATTTTTGGGAGGCGAGTCCTTCATGAAAAAGTTTCGTAACATCTTGATTGATAACCCTGTAAAATTTCGGAATTTGTTTAAGTGTTTTGATTTGGATTTTAGCCTCTGATCTGGAGTGCTGCAAACTAAGAAGTTCTGGACCCTAGGAGGAGGACCCCTTTTAAGTTGTACACTTTGGGTACTTTGGGATTATGGTTTTGAATATTTATTTCATGCTTAGAATTGGTTCCTAGACCTACTATAATGTAGTTTTTCATATGTTGTGTTTAGATCTCGGTTCCAGTCGACTTTACCAAACTTCGTGTACTTTTAGGTGAGTTCATACTTGCACTCTTTACATATATTTGAATATAATGACATGCTTTGATCCATGAATTATTTAGGAGCATGAGATTGCACTGATTTATGAATAACTAGCAAGTATGCCTATGATTGGAAAAGCACCTTGAATACATTTTGAAAATCATGTTATGTTTTAGAAAACGTGAGCTAACGGGATAAGCTGACTCACCTGTATTGCTTGTATACATATTATTTTTGAGAAGCCATGGTTAAGACATTGTTAGAAAACTCTTGCAAATGTAATAACGTACATTCGAACGGAACATCCCGGATGTTGGGGGAAATTAAAGATACCAACGGGTGAGGCGTTATAAGGGTGGTTGTTGGGACGCGGCCATCGTCCCTTGGCATGATCATGACCATTTGATATTAGTATGGGTAGCTCCCTACTTCTCTGGCAACATATCCAGTCGAATGGACATATGTATGTATATTTTGATATCTATATAAGAGCATTTATTTTGCCTTTCCAGCCATTGGGTTTTGAAAACTTGAAATATTATGTTTGAACCATGGCAAACTTGTAAATTGTGTAAGTATGTTCTCACAAGCTTTATAGCTCATGGGTGTGTTGCTAACCCATTTCAGGTAAGGAGAATGCTTAGAGGATAACCAAAGGTCTTTTTGTGATATCTCGCGGCCTGGGATGGATTCTGGACCTTTAGTTTTATATAAGTCATGTATTACCGCTTTTGTTGGCATAGGGCCAAGTTATTGTGTAACTTAACTCTTCTTTATGACTTGTATGACTAATATAGCAGTGCTCTAGTGAAATGAACTCACCTAGTATTTGCGATGATTTATTTATTTGTTCTCTAAACTAGATAGTAGATAGTAGTAGGCCTAGGGTGCGAATCGAGGCGCTGGCCGGTCGCGATTCCGATAAGCCCCTAGTTCGGGTCGTGACAGTATATGCATGGAATGAACCTCAAAACTCAAAGTTAAGCATGGGTATTGAACTACAAGCATGCAAAACCAACATCATTCAATCATGAGACCCAAAAACAAAGCTAGGGCAGTCCAAAATATGCACAATATCAGTTTAGGGCATGGCCAAAAAGTGTTAAAATCAAGGGTCAACATAGCATGCAAAGAAAGCTAGTGAACCATGATTTGCACTACACGTATATGAAGCACATGAGGGCTCACCAAACTGTAGACGTCCCCGAACGCATCCCGAGGAGGGTGCAACTCCCCCCCGTTCTGGTTCGCTTGCGGGTCTACTACAGTTCGAAGGACTCAAATGTCACGGTTCTTAATCTTGAACCAAAGAGTCCAAATCTGGCAAATCGTTTTGAAAACAGATTTTTTGAAAGAAGTGCCAAACATGGACTGCTTTGCCAGATACAGAGTCGCCACCTAAATATTTTTTAAAATGGGGAAATTTAGGAAACCCTGACTCGGTGCCAAAGGCCACGTGTCCGTCATCACCAAAGTTGCCTCGGCTCGGGAACTTGGGTACGATTGGGGAAGGTCACTTCGTGAGCACCCCCGCTCGCCCGGTCAAAGACCGGCCTCTACTAACCGTGATATCTGGTTTTGAAAACATCGTGTGTTCTTATTCCGGTTATTAGCCTAGGTTACTATGTGATGCGCACAGCATACAAGTATAGACTGAGTCGCCTGAATTGGAACAAAACATTTCATGTTTGTTTGTTTGAAAATGGTTTGCTACCCGCAGGTAGGCTTAAAATACAGATTTTGCCACCCTCAGGTGGGCTTGGAAAATAATGATTTTGCCACTATCTAGTGGGCTTAAAACAAACATTTAATGAATTGTTCCAATCCAAATAACTCAACCTCCACCCACAGGCATTCAAGGCAGTTATATCACATAAGCACATAGCCTCATGGTAAGCATGCTATTCATGGCAGTCACTCACACGCATGCAAGGATGCTAAAGCATAAAAACTCACCGAGTACTCCAAGCCAAAACAGAAACTACATTAGAAATCATGCATGATCCTAAGTATACAGAAATGCCTAATGCAACACATGCAAAAATGCAAACTATAGCAGGCTCGGCTATTCTAAACATGGCATATGGAATGCTACAACTAACACGTGTTCAATTTGGAATTGAAATACAAATGCAGTTTGTATGATGCGCCGAGCCCGGTGCATGCAAAAGAGATGAATGATGCAAACATGCTATCATACTGTATGCTAATTGAAATATGCCCTATATCTAACCATCATAAGCTGGTAAATAAAAGGGAAGAAAGACGTGGGGTTGGAAGACATACATCACACTCACCCACACTTATTACAATATTGCCCTCGTACAGAGGGTCCAAAAGAATATACAGTCCCAAATGAATAAATAATACAGTCCGAATAATACAGTCCAAATAATGTACAAATCCCTAATTAATTAACAAATTAACTAAGAAAACTGTAAACTGGCGTGCAAGCCAGGGACTGCCTTGATTCTGATGAACGACGTATGTTTGGGCTGCCTTGCGCGGAAATCCACTGGGATGCCCCAATTAGCCTCTGTTTACACCTTTTCTTGAAATGCGTGCCAGGTCCCGAGAATTTGCTGATTCTTGATTTTGCTGCAACAGAGAGCAGGAAAAGGGCATAGCAATGTATTTCACAAATATATGCATGCCTCGATCCTCGTACCACCAATCACGCATATCGATGCATGATGGCCGAGGAGCCGAATTGCACAACTCAATATAGGATGAATGCATATGAATGCTACAACAAAACCTAACTCCATCACGGATAATCCGGAGTGTCGGTGACTTGGGAATTGAGACACATTCCGTTACTCGGGGTACGAAACGCGCCTCGTTTCCCGTGCCCGGGCTAACTCCTATCCCGAACACGATGCAATATGCATGACATGCATGAAATGCAGCTAATAGGCAATCTTAACATACAAAATGTCATGGAATGGCATACACGCTATACGAGGTAATACACAACCGGGCATACACAATGCTATGGATGAAATGGCATACGCAATGCAATAATGGGCTTACACCAACATGAGAGAGCCTCAGCCACACTCACATAGGAGGCCATCAGATGAAAACAAGACACCTCGAAGTACGTGCCCGCGAGCACGCAAACCGAGAACGGACCCTCAGGCACCGAAATGCCACTCTAATGAGAAATGGCAAAGACATGGAATATGACATGCAAACATGCAAAAATCAGTGGCAAAATGAGGGCGCAAAACAGCCCCAAAACCCGGCGAAATGAAACCCGATGCAAGGAATCTCTCCCGAAATGCAAAACTAGGCATCCGAAATGACTTGTAGCTATACAATACATGCATAATTTGAACATGACATGAAAAATCAGAAGCAAGGCAGCCCCAAAACTCACATTTTTTCAGTTCAAATCAAGGCAAAACAGCAATCACAAGTAGGGCAAAAATGGCATACAAAAATGGCTCCGCAAGGGAAGCAATGAAGCAAGTGATAGATGCAAAGCCCAAATGGCAAAAGACCCTTTTACAACACTGAAGAGGGACTAAAAATATGAACATTTACAGTAGATGACAAGCCTCAAATCAGTATGCAAACATGCTCAAAATGCAATGCAAGAAATAGGCCAACAAGAGGCTATAACATGAAGTATACAAAGAATTCACCAAACAGCCAAAGACCCTTAATGAGATATGCCAATAAGGTCAAAATATGGCCATTTTCAGTTCTGATGATGGCCGAAAACAAAATCTAGATAAGCCTAAAAAAAGCATGCAAAAATAGGGACCAAAGAGGGGCAATGAAGCAAGTCATACATGGAGGTCCCAAACAAGGTTGAGCCCTTCTACAATGTTGTAGAGGGGCTCAAAATAGGCCTATTTTCAGTTTACATCAGGCCTCAAAACAGATCACAAATAGGCTAGAAATACCATGCAAAATAATGGCATACAAGAGGGTATTGAAGCAAGTACCAAATGGGGGGCCCAAACAGGGTTGAGCCCTTAAACAAAAATATAGAATAGCTCAAAAAAATTACCCTTCCAGTTAGGGTCGAAGCCCAAAACAGCAAGCAAATAGGCCTAAGTAATGGTGCAAAAATGTGCTACAAAAGGGGGAAAGATGAACTTACCCTTGAAGACCACACTTTTGCTCCCTTTTGGACCAAGGAATGTTGCTTCCTAGCTGCTGGAAAGTCCTCCAAACTGCTGGAAATGGAGTGGTGGTGGTGATGCTTGGTAGTGATGAAGAAATGGAGCCAAAACTTGAGAAAATGAGAGAGAAATGGAGAGATATGTATCTATGTGCTCAAAGCAAGTTTTTCCAACCCTCTAAACAAAGCTTGAGCTGCTGTTATGTGTGCAAGAATGGTGGGGCAATGGAGGGAAAAATGTGTAGAGAAATGGGATTAAGTTCCCTCCTCCTACAAAAGTCCCCCGAAATCAGATATTTTGGGGGAAAAAGCTATACAGCTGTAAAGCACACATCCCAAGGAACATGGCCGGCCACCTATTTTTGTTGCAGGTGGCTGGCCGGCCACCCCCTATGGCCGGCTAGCCAAGGGTCAAAAGGCTCAAGAAGATTTTCTGGCCGGCCACCAGAGAAAGGTGTCCTCCCAGGTCTCCTTATCACAACCCTGTGGTTCAAAATTGGCAACTCTAAAACAGGAGAGAGAATAGGCCACTTTTAGGAGGGGTTCAAAAGGTTCAATTTGAATTACTAGCCGGCCATAGACTTTTAGGGTCCTCCCATGTGTGTACAACACAAATATGTGGTTTGGGGTTGAAGAAAATGGCCCTAGGGTGGTCAACATTGGCTCGGAAGTGAGAAAAACGGGCGTCGGAGGGCGCCGGAGGAATATAACTGGTTGCTGAGACAATTGCTGGCCTCCAACCCTTCAGTGACCTTCCTGGTGATAAAACAGAGGTACCTGCCAAAAATGAACGAAAACCGATGCAAAACGAATGCTCGGGGGCCAAAACACGCAGTTCGGGGTCTCGAAAATAGGCCGTTAAGCACCGAAAGTGGCATTCGACCACGAAGTGGGTCTCTCAGGCCCCAGTGTCCCTCACAAGGGAGTAAATAAGATGCATGCCAAAAACCGGAGCAGTCGGAGATGGTTAGGCGGTCCCGAACTGAGGCACACGGCCTGACGGCTCCAAAAATCGGGAACCGGGCTCCGAAATGGGCAAAATGGCCTACGGCCACGAAATGTATCCCACGGCCACGAAATGTAGCCCACGGCCACTAAGAGATGGTCTACGGGAGCTCTCCCTCCCCTCAGGAAAAGAAATAGAGAAAACCGAGTCTGGTTCGCAAAACGAGGCAAGGTACAGAAGAGGGTTCGGAAGTCCGGAGGCAGGGCTCACGACCGCGACTCTGAGACTTCTGAACGAGCATGATATGCAACACCACCGAGCGCTCAACCGGTGACGTCTGAGTCTCAAGGCCGGTCAAAAATGGGGTGTCTACAGTTGCCCCTCTTTGACAGAACTCGAAAGTCATAAGTGACGGGAGTGAATGTCAAAGCCTAGAGACGACCCATTTTTGACAAGGCCGAAGACTTAGACAATCATACAAGATAAGTAGAGATATGCCTGCAGGCGTGCCTGCAGGCAAGGGGGCAAAATGCAATGCGATATGCACAGAGCCAGATGTAACTTAATGATCATGCAAATGCAGCAAGCTGTAATGAAGCAAGAATTCGCAAATAGATGCAACAGTTTTAAGCAAGAATGCAAGGCAACAACTACATTTCATGCAGTTGGGAATGTGGAGAATTATTCAATTCTCGTCGCGTCTCACACGGAGAAGATACGATACCTGCGCGATTCGTCTGGTCTCACCAGCCTCAAATGAACCGTACATACAATATCGTGCCTGCAAAAAAGAGAAATTCAACAAGAACAATATGCTAACAACATATATTCAATGGGATTCCTGGGATTCCGAAAGTTTGACACACGCAGTGTCGGCGAGTGAATGCATCGCAATGCGAGAAGGGAACGTGCGTGACATCGCATGCTCAAGCACAGAGGTATGGTATACCAAGAAATCATGCATGACGATGCAAAATGCTCATGAGAATGCAAGTTATGTGCACAACAATGCAAAATGAGCACAAATCAGGGTGCACGTTTGTTACGAAACAACGAGCAAGGAAACGCGCGTTTCGGCGAAGGCGAGTCGATCGCAGCCTCCGGCTCACTTCCCGGAGAGGTTACAACATGCTTAAAAGGGATACACTCTGATTTTGATGAGTCATGATGAGACACATGTCAGAAATTGCAGCTGAAGTTCCGGCGGAGCAATTTCGCGCCAGAAAGTGCACTTTTCTTAAACTTTTTCAGGTCCCGGGAACTCCGATCTTCCTCAAAATTTGCAGAGAGCTAGGTGAGCATGTGGGGGACATGGCCGGCCAGCTGGTTGCCCAAGGGGAGGCCACCGGCCAGTTTCCAAAAAGCAAATGGCCGGCCAGCTAGAAAAGGTGGCCGGCTGGCCACCTGCCCAAAACAGGGGGCAGTTTGGTCTTTTCGCCTCATTTTCTTTATATTCTCTCATCCATTCACTTCGAGCTCACACCCACAGCTGCGAAAACTTCTCCTCTTGCCTCCCAAACCATTTTCTCCTTCAGATCTGCACTTTATACGCGCTTTTCAGCCTCCCACGCAAGTTGTTTTCGCAAAAACATTCGATTTTAAGCACTTTGGACCGATTAAATTTTGATTTCGGGGCTTCTTTTCTCATTTTCACCACTTGAGGTAAGTTTGTCTCAATATTTGGAAGATTTTCTCGGGAGTTAACTTTTGTTGACTTTTCCATTTCCCGAGAGTTGACTTTTGTTGACTTTTTCTAATTTTGGCTCATTTTTGCTCATTTTTTGCTCCTTTTGCAGATTTTTCAAAATGGCGGGTAATTTCCCTCATGGTGGAGGTCCTCCAGGTGCCGGGGATGATTTCGATATCATGACGCTGCCCCCGAGGGTCCGACCTTTTATTCCCGAGAGATACGCCCCGTCGGTACACATTCTTCCGCGGGCCATTTTTCGTCATTTTACTGACTTCAATGATCGGGCACCCGGAGATCTACTTCTGCGAGAGCCAGAGCATCACCTCTCTTACGAGGCACGAGAGGTATTTTACGTCATTTTCTGTATTTTTCGTGCATTTCATACATTTGCCATGTTTGAACACACAGTTTAGCTTATGACATAGTACTTTGTTTGCGTTCTGAACATATGGCTTGAACACTTGAATTTCTGAACACTCGGCTCATTTGATTGATTGTGAACGCACGGCACACATTAGTTAAGATTTGAACACACAGCTCAAACACTGATTTGTCGAACACACAGCCCGAATTTGAAGGTGAACACACGGCACACACTGACTAAGAGTAGAATACACAGTCCCAAACTCTGATTTTCTGAACACACAGTCCAAGTTGATGGTGAACACATAGCCCACACTGACTGAGAGTAGAACACGCAGTCCCAAACTCTGATTTTCTGAACACACAGTCCAAGTTGATGGTGAACACACAGCCCACACTGATTGAGATTAGAACACGTGGTCCCAAACTCTGATTTTCTGAACACACAGTCCAAGTTGATGGTGAACACACAGCCCACACTGACTGAGAGTAGAACACGCAGTCCCAAACTCTGATTTTCTGAACACACAGTCCAAGTTGATGGTGAACACACAGCCCACACTGATTGAGAGTAGAACACGCAGTCCCAAACTCTAATTTTCTGAACACACAGTCCAAGTTGATGGTGAACACACAGCCCACACTGACTGAGAGTAGAACACGCAGTCCCAAACTCTGATTTTCTGAACACACAGTCCAAGTTGATGGTGAACACACAGCCCACACTGATTGAGATTTGAACACGCAGCCCAAAACACTGATTTTCTGAACACACAGTCCATTTACTTACGTTTGCACACGGCTCATTCATTTGATTTGCACACAGCTTGTTCATTTGATTTGCACACGGCTTGTTCATTTGATTTGCACACGGCTCAATCATTTCATTTGCACACAGCTTGTTCATTTGATTTGCACACGGCTTGTTCATTTGATTTGCACACGGCTCAATCATTTCATTTGCACACAGCTTGTTCATTTGATTTGCACATGGCTTGTTCGTTTGATTTGCACACGGCTTGTTCGTTTCATTCTGACACATGCATTCATTCTGAATGCAGGTTGGCTCTCGTACCGTGCGAGGATATGGCTCCACTGCTGCGAGAGAGTGGTACACTGAGCTTCCGGAGGCTGTCCGGGATTTAGTTGATTTAGCAGGGTTCGGGGCCTTCTACGTAGGGTTATCACATTGTCCTGCCAGTAGGACACTGTTAGCCGCTTTGGTGGAGAGATGGTGGGACACCATCAATTCCTTCCACTTTTCTGCCACCGAGGATCTGACCATGACCCCGCTAGATTTTGCTGTACTTACCGGCCTAGACATAGAAGGTTGGCCCATTCCTTACGACGAGGATATGGGCGAGTGGGAGGCCGCTTGGGTACATCTGTTGGGGGCCCGCCCGCCTGTGGACAGAGCTTCTGGGAGAGTCCGGTACACCTGGTTCTCTTCCCGTTTTCGGAGGCCGGAGATGGAGCCCGAGTCTCCTGAGGAGGTTGAGCAGTACGCCCGCGGTTTCCTTATGTTCCTCTTTGGCACCACTCTGTTTGCTGATAGGGGGAACACTGTCGGGTTGTATCTTTTGAGTGCCCTAGTGGACCTATCACAGGTCAGTCGGCACGACTGGGGTGGCGCCGGCCTGGCTACCCTCTATTGCTATATGAGCACGGCCTCTTGCGGGCGGGGAGACTTACTCGGCGGCTATTGGAGAGCCTGGGAGGTACGTTCTGTCCTCTTGATTTACATTTCTGCTCCTCATTACTTGTTTATTGCACACACGGCGCACTTTACATCCTGTATTTTGCACTCAGCATTTTGTATTCACATTCTGCGCTGTTTTCCACAGTTATGGGTCTATGTATATTTTTCGACGTTAGCCCCGGAGATGGAGGTGGCAGGGCCCCTTATGACCCCGTATTCCTTGGTATTCGAGGGCCAGCACCGACCGAGACCTCGAGAGACTCTCTTCTACCTGCGACAGTATTTTGACACTGTGCGGATGACAGAGGTATTTCAGAACTCTCAGTTCCTTTCCGTTTTCATCTTTGATTTGCCCTGCATATCCCCAATTTCTGATTGGTTTATGCACTGATTATCCGCAGATTACGTGGTAGCCCTGGGCGATCTTGGGTGATGGTCTCCGATTTCAGTATGCTGGAGGATCGGGCACTTCCCAGTACAGGATCCTGCTCGAGGGACCGGTTGGTAGAGCATGGTTCCTGGGGGAACGCTTTCTACGTCAGGTGTGGGGATACACTTCTCAGGACCCTCCCGCAGCACCTCCACCCAGTATGCGGACTGCTGATAGGCTCTCTACCCAGGATGTTGTTAGTGCTATGCTAGGCACTGATGCTTTGCTACATCTTACGGAGGGAGACTACGCCACTTATCGCCATACATATCTGATGCCTCCCTTGACGAGAGTGCGCGCTCCGCCACTGAGGTCTGCTGATGTACCATCTTCGAGTCGGGCTCGTGCTACGGATATCCCCTCCTCCAGCAGGGCTGGTACGTCTCGAGGTGGGGGCGGGTCGATTCCCCCGATCCTTCAGACTCTTCATCATCCTGGGTGGCCAGATATGCCGACCGAGTTGACGAGTTAGCGATTTGGGACTCCTTACCAGGTCTCGCTAGAGCCTCCTCTTCCTGACCATAGATATGTCAGAGACCCTGATTCACCACCGGTATGTTTTATAGCTTTGATTTATCAGTCGGATATTTGGACATCCATTCCTTTACTGATGGTTTTGCATTTGTATCTGTAGTCTCCAGTTGAGTACATGGATGAGATGCTTGGGATGCTGGCCACATTCGAGGGCATGATCCTACGGAGGGAGGCACAGCTGGCCATTATGGGTGTACAGGTACTGTTCGTCTTTCCTGCATTTATTATACTTCTGATGACACGCTGGTTTTTGAACATCCTACTGCATTGACAGGCTGTTTGTGTAGAGCACATCTGACACACACCCCACTCTCATACTGTACTTGCATCTGATTTTCATATTTGAACTGATATATTGAACTCTTCACTTTCAGATGCCTCCTATATATGCTCCGCCGCGGACCGGGCCACCCGGGCCTTCTCAGAGAGGTCGAGGTGCTGGGCCATCTGGGCCCTTTCGAGGAGCTGGGCCATCCAGGCTTTCTCAGGGAGGTCGAGGTGCTGGGCCATCTAGGCCTTTCCGAGGAGCTCGGGGAGCGGGGTCGTCTCGCAGACGTAGGGCACATGTTATAGAGGCAGAGCCTGATGAGGAGGAGGAGGAGGAGGTCGCAGATCGTGAGTCAGAGACATCTGCAGAGGAGGGAGGCTCCGGCCTTGGTTCCGGGAGTGGAGGCGAGGCTGAGGGGGATCCTGAGGATGACAGCTCCGACCCTGATGGTGATGATGGTACAGAGGTTATCCCGCAGAAGAGGATGAAGGGGGCTCCTCATTCCCGCTCCCGAGGACATTGATGCTGCTGTTTCCTGCTTTATTTTACTTTTTGCTAGCAGTTTGTAGCACTTTTGCATTTTGTTAGGCAGTTTTATTTTCTGTAAAACTTGTACCTTTGTTTGTTGTAAAACATGAGGGAATGAAACAGCTTCTTGAAAAAAAAGTGTTGTATTTTTATGCTCTCAGCATCGCATCGCATCGCATCATTTTGCACAAAGATGGAATTGAATGGAAATGTGCCTTGTGTATTTATCGGGTCAGGTAATGAACCGACACAATAAACTAAACAAATCGACTCACTAAGAAATAACAGAATCTTAGCAAGTTTACAACTCGATAAGCAAAGTACAACAATGTTAACGACTCGATAAACAAGACTTAACAAAATTGCGTAATCAAAGAGTAACAACTCAAAACACAAAATGCGACAGCTCGACAAAACTTACAACTCGATAAACAAAATGACAACTCGATAAACAAAATACAACAAAGCGTACTTCGGACGGACGATCTGGATGATGGAACGCATCCGAAACTGAGAGAAATGGAGGCCGTCGACATCCCCGATGCATAGAAATGCCTCAAACTTCCTTCCGGAGGGCAAAACAGGACCGATGCATGGCCGGCTACATTTTCCATCTGGGGACTGGAAGGTGGCCGGCCGGCCACCTTTCCTGCAACTCCTAGAATTCTGACACTTGTCCTCGAATAGTGTTTTACCCCCCCTATAAAGCTCCAACTTTGGAACTCATTCATTTCATCACTGCTTTGCACAAAAATGGAGGCATTTCTCGCAGAAAATCTCACATCTTGGATCTCTTCTTTAGATGGCTCGGAAAAGTTAAACTTCCGGGGTTTCGGCTTGAATGCACTATTCACGCTGGGCCGGACTTCACTGCATCTTCCTTTCCTCCATGCCGCGGTGAGATTTTGGAACCCAGTGACGCACGTCTTCAGCTTCGGAGGGCAAGAGGTATGTCCCACTTTTGAAGATTTTCAAGTTTTGATGGAGTCTGAACACTCAGAAGAGATTTTGCCTCAGTCTCGTTTCGGCCACGCCCAAGCTTTAGGGCGGATGTACGGTCTCAACGCGCATGATGCTCGATCCCTGATTTGTAACGGGATGTTGGATATCCCGAGCTTGATTTACCGATTCTCCGATGCTGGTGACCGCGGTGACCATTATCGGCAAGGTTTCCGACAACATGCGCTCTGTTTGTGCATGCTATCTCATTTTCTGTTTGTCTCAGGCTCCGGGGGAGCTAACATCCGTTTGATTGAAGTCGCTCAAGGCTTGAGGAAAGGAAAGAGCTGTACCGCCATGACATTGGTTGAGACACTGCTGGGTTTGGATGCCTTCTACCGCCAGGAGACAACCAGGTTTGCGGGGAGTCCACTACTGCTGCAGGTAATGTTTCCCACCCAAGCTCACATATGTATTTGCTCACATCGCTCGGCCCTCAGGCTCGGTTTTTCTCACAAAACCCTTATCTTACTTTTCTCTCATCGTACATCTCTCTATTCTTTATTCTCTCATTTTTCATCCCTCCCCAGATATGGTTGATGGATAAATTGCAAGTTGTGGACTCTTGCCTTGCTTATTCAGCCCGCGGCTACTTCTTTCGACAACGCCTGGTCGACGCCCTTGATGAGGGATAGTGGTTTGAATGGATGTGCAATTTGTCAGCTGAACGCATTGCTTGGCGCTGTCCTTGGCTTAACCTTCCGGCGATGAGCTATAGCATGTTCCAGGATACTGGGATCCGATTGATTGGCTTGACCCATTGTGTATTCTATTTCTCATTCCGCATTCTGCGCCAGTTCGGCCATGATCAGACTTGCCCTCCGGAGGGGATAGAGTATCCGGTCGCCTTCTCGGTCCGAGGTGCACACCTTGCCCGACATACTACGGCTTGGAGGACTAGAGAGCTCCTACCCCCCGCCCCTATTTTCAATTGCACTTTGTCTGATGAGTGCTGGGATTGGCTCAATGAGGAGGCATAGATTGGGCCTAGGTCGGCATCGGAGGCTTCGACTAGCTCTGGGAGGGGGCACAGGGACACCTGACTTGACTATGCCC
Source organism: Camellia granthamiana (assembly GCA_036172215.1). Classification (NCBI taxonomy): domain Eukaryota; kingdom Viridiplantae; phylum Streptophyta; class Magnoliopsida; order Ericales; family Theaceae; genus Camellia; species Camellia granthamiana. The sequence goes on along the minus strand of CM069909.1, from coordinate 84,396,472 downwards.
CAGATTTATTGCTTTATTAGTACTTTCAAGTTTTCATTATGAGTGTAATAAAAAGCAACTTCAATTGTATGCAAGAGCAAGAGAACTCTGTTTTGAAATCAATGAAATTGAAGGTTGTGGTACTGAAAATTTTCCGCTTTGGTCCAAAAATGGTCTTAGTTGTAAAAAGATTAATTTGAACAAAGTCAGCTTTTATTAAAACTTTTCAAAACTATTTTCGATAGGGATCAGAACTGGACACGCCTGAGATCTGTCATTGAGATGCACAACCCCGAATCCTAGCAACTGGAAAGTTGCCCCTAGTCTGAATGGCACCACAGCACCTCCTGGCAACGGAAAGTTGCCCCTAGTCTGAATAGCACTGCACCGGAGATTACGATGAATGCTGATGGACAAGGATGACTGAGATGATCAAAATGGACAAAGTTGATCGGGGAAAATGTTTATGGCTGAACTTCAGGATGAAGCTGCCTACGTATCCCAAAGATGGGAATCAAGCCTTACGTAGTTCAGGCTTAGGTTCGCTCGGGTATTTTCACTCTCCTTTTGCGCTCTAACTTCTGCCAAGGCCGCCCTTTGCGGGTTTTCAACCTTGCGAGCTCAGTTTTTATATTTTCCAATTTTTTTGTGCTCTGAGTTTTGCCTAGGTCGCCCTTTCGGGTTTTCGGCCTAGCGAGCCTCTCAAGGGTAGTATTTCTTCAACTTGTCCATGTTGATCGGCTGTGAAAACTCTAAGCCATCCAGATCCATCAGAACCATAGCTCCACCTGACCAGATAGACTTAATGATGTAGGGACCAGTCCAATTAGGTCTGAACTTGCCCCTAGGGTCATGGATGGGAGCTCGGTTGTCCTTGAGTACCAAATCTCCTTCCTTTAAATTCATGGACTTAACCTTCTTGTTAAAAACCCGGGCGATTCTGCGTTGATAACTTTGGACGTGGTACAGTGCCTTCAGGCTTCTTTCATCGAAAAGCATGAGTTCCTCGAATCTGCTCTGCTGCCAATCCGCTTCGGCTATCTGGCACTCAGCCAATACTCGTAATGACGGGACCTCAATCTCGATAGGCAGAACGGCCTCCATCCCATAAACCAATGAGTACGGAGTAGCCCCAGTAGAAGTTCTGATTGAAGTCCGGTAACCGCACAGAGCAAACGGCAGCTTATCTGGCCAGTCCCGGTAGGTTTCCACCATCTTCTACAGTATGCGCTTGATATTCTTGTTGGCGGCCTCGACTGCTCCATTGGTTTGCGGCCGGTATGTAGATGACTTATGAAAAGCCACGTTGTATTTTTCCAACAAGTCTATCACTTCCTTTTTGAAGTGGGAACCGTTATCTGAAATTATCTCATTTGGGACCCCGTAGCGACAGATGATGTTGTTTCTGATAAACTTTGCAACATGCGAAGCCTTCAACACCGCGTAAGACTGGGCCTCAACCCACTTTGTAAAATAATCTATCGCAACCAGGATGAACTCATGCCCATTCGACCCCTTTGGCGTAACAGCCCCGATCACATCAATTCCCCAGACTGAAAACGGCCATGGTGAAGTCATATTGTACAACTTTGTCGGCAGGATGTTCATGCGATTTGCATGAATTTGACACTTGTGGCATCACCGGACGAAACTGATACAATCCTCCTCCATGGTGGACCAGTAGTAACCCTGTCTGAGGATCTTCCGCGCCAACATTACCCCATTCATATGTGCTCCACATTCTCCTCCATGGATGGCTTCCATTAGGCGCTTTGATTCTTCGGCATCAACACACAGTTTATGCATTCCCAGATGACCTCTTCTATACAGCTTACCCCCACAGATGATGAACTGAACGGCCAATCTTCTTATTGCCCTTTTGTCCTTGGCATTCACCCCTGGCGGGTATGTTTCTTTCTCCAAGAAATTCCAAATGTCGTAATACCAGGGGTTTTCATCCTGAACTTCATCTATGGCTGCAATCGACTCATAGGCAGGTGCAAATTTCTGGTCAATGATGACTGGACGCATCCGGACTCCACACGGGATGTCTATCATGGAAGATAGAGTTGCTAAAGAATCTGCGAACCTGTTGTTTTCTCTTAGTAGATGAGTAAAACTTAACTTCTCAAACCGAGGAATCAGCAAATCCAAGGTCTGGTGATACATCATCATCTTTTCCTCTTTTACTTTCCAGTCCCCTTTAGCTTGAGACACAACAAGGTTCGAATCCCCAATGACGTCCAGCTGTCTTGCCCCTAGTTCCAGGGCTGCTTCTAGGCCAGCAATGCACGCCTCATATTCTGCTTCATTGTTCGAGACTTTGAATCGGAGTTTGAAGGCTAGAGGAATACGGGAATTGTCGGGTGCTATCAGCAACACTCCTATCCCATGTCCACGTTGATTTGACGCTCCGTCAAAGTACATCGTCCAAGCTTCGTCATCGATATGCAAAATGGCTTCATCTGGGAACAAGTATTCAACTGCTTCATCCCCCTCAACCGGATGGTCGGCAAGGAACTCTGCTACTGCTCTTCTTTTGACTGACTTGCGTGTGACATACTTCAAATCAAATTCGGAGAGCAACAGCAACCAACGAGCTAGCCTACCCGTAAGCGCTGGTTTCTCGAAAAGATATTTGATGGGATCGAGACGTGAAACCAACATTACGGAGTGAGCTAACAAGTAGTGCCGCAGCTTCCTGGTAGCCCATACCAAAGCTAAGCAAGCCTTCTCCAGCGGTGTGTACCGAGTCTCATACTCTAGCATCTTCTTGCTCAGATAGTAGATGGCTCTCTCCACCCTGTCTTCAGACTCTTGTGCGAGCATATAGCCCATCGTGGTCTCAGTCACTGATAGGTACAAAATCAACGGTTTCCCTGGTTCTGGTGGTGATAAAACGGGCGGGTTCTGTAGATATTCTTTGATCTGTTCAAACGCTGCTTGACATCGGCCGTCCCATTGAAATTTCTTGCCTTTCTTCAGGAGACCAAAAAGTGGTTCACAAGTCAAGGTTAATTTTGAGATAAACCGTCTTATGAATTGCACTTTACCCAGAAAGCCTCTCACCTCCTTTTCAGTCCTTAGTGGGGGCATTTCTAGGATGGCCTTGATTTTAGAAGGGTCGACTTCGATGCCTCTTTGTGTAATCAGGAACCCCAGCATTTTTCCCGCTGTAACACCAAATGTACACTTTTGAGGGTTCAGCCGCAACCGGAATTCCCTGATCCTTTGAAAAAACTTATGCAAGGCGGTGTAGTGGCCCTCTCTTTCTTTGGACTTGACAATCATGTCGTCCACGTACACCTCAACCTCCTTGTGGATCATATCATGTAATATTGTGGTCGCGGCCCGTTGATAAGTAGCTCCAGCATTCTTCAACCCAAACGGCATGACTCTATAGCAGTATGTCCCCCACGGGGTGGTGAATGCAGTCTTTTCCCTGTCTTCTGGTGCCATTACTATCTGGTTGTAGCCTGAGAAGCCATCCATAAATGAAAGCAATGCGTGCCCTGCTGTGAAATCCACCAACTCATCAATATGCGGTAAGGAAAAGTCGTCCTTCGGACTAGCTCTGTTCAAATCCCTGAAGTCCACGCATACTCGGATCCTGCCATCTTTCTTCGGCACCGGAACAATGTTGGCCAACCAAGTCGGATATTCAGATACCAGCAGGAAGCCTGCATCGATTTGCTTGGTGACCTCTTCCTTAATCTTGAGAGCCCAGTCCGGGCGGATCCTTCTGAGTTTCTGTTTGACAGATCGGGCCTCGGGGTCAAGGGGGATCCGATGCTGTACAATCTCAAGATCGATTCCAGGCATGTCTTCGTAGGACCACGCGAAAACATCTTTGAAATCTTTTAATAAAGCGACTAAGCGCTCGCGTTCCTCCGAAGACAACGTGGACCCGATCTGGACCAGCCGCGGGTCCTCCTCAGTACCAATGTTCACGGTAGTGATTTCGTCCACTAGGGGTTTAACAAATCTTTCCTGCTCCTGCTCAATTAATCGTTGCAAAACCGGAGGAACTTCGTCCTCGTCGTTTTCAAAATTTTGAAAGTCTGAATTAATGCAATAAATTAAGGGCACAGAAAAGTACTCAGAAACCACAGTTGCTTGATTCTCATTAGGCATATCCAAATCGTCCAACTCATTTACAACAGACTCAAATGAAAAGGAAAAAGACGACCTAGACAGGACTGTGGCATCCGGGTTAACATCCCCAGGAGTACCAGACTCAGACTCAGTCGAGCTGGAACCTGATTCCGACTCGCAAGACTCGGTGGAATTAGATTCCGGCTCACTACCTGACCCGGTGCTGCTGGACAAAAATCCCTCCTCGTATTGCCAAGTGAGAGAGGGTGCGATAGATGCATCCAAGATAGCTGCTGGTTGGCTCGTGGCCGTTTCATCCCCAATCATGGAAAGCACGAAGTTATCCCCTAAGCACTTATGGTCGATCGGAGGATCAGAAAGTAGACATGCCAGCGCTACCCCCGTCTCAAATTCTGTGCCCTCAGGATCCACTGTCTTGCACTGCTCAAACTCAGCTGATGGGTCCGTCTGCTCTTCGGCAACATCCTCCCCGGGTAACTGCAGGTCGAAGAAGATCTCAAAGCCGGGCACGCGCTTCTTCTCCGCGTTTATCCACGGCTCTGGGAAGCCACAAAATGGAAAGTCCTCCCCCTCCCGGACGAAGCGTCCGTTCAGGGTACCCTGAATGGGCCTATGCATCAAGTCAAATGGCTTCCCAGCCTGCTTTGCTCTGGCTCTTCCGGCCATTTCTTTCCCTTTTCTCACCCAGTCCTCTTTGGTGGGCAGATAACCGAGTCCAAAGGTATGTGGGTTGTGTGGCACTTCGGCCAATGTTGCGACGCCTTTCCTGCCGCTCCTTCCTAATCCCATCCCGGGGATGTGTTGTAACTTGTTCATGAGGTAGACGGATTGAGCACTGACATACATACCTTCATTCAGAGCCATAATGTTTTGCACAACCCAGGCCTCGGCCAGAGTAAATCCTAATATAAACACGTCCTCCATGCCGTGCTCGATTTCTAGGACTGGTGTAGACACCTCCGGAGGGGGATGGATCGATGAATTCCCAAACACAATGGCTACTCCCTTTCCATAGGGGTATTTCACCATCTGATGCAGAGTGGACGAGACGGCCTTCACCTGGTGCAACCACGGTCGCCCCAAAAGTAGGTTGAAAGTTGCAGGAACCTCCAAGACATGGAAATCTATCTCGTGTTGTCCAGGTCCAACCTTTGTCTGAATCTTGACAGTCCCCATCACTTCTCTGTTAGTATTATCGTACGCTCTGATCACCTGAGTTGTCGGGATGAAGTTCGCGGGCTTCAACCCGATTGCATACGCTGTTCTGGCTGGGCAGACATTGATAGCAGACCCGGTATCAACAAGTACCACCGGTATCCACTTGTCTCTACATTCCACGGAGATGTAGAGAGGTTTGTTATGATTCACGCCCTCAGGCGGCAGTTTTTTGTCTGAGAAGGTTAAAGCCGGGGAACCTCCTCCCGGAAAAACTAGCCCAACCAGCTGTTCTGGTGTAGTGTCGATAGAGAGTTTGGCCTTGTCCATAGCGGATAGGACAGCCTGTCTGTGCACCCGCGAAGCCATAAGCAGTCCCCAGATGGAGATGTCTGCTTGTATCTTCTTTAACTGTCTCAGCACAGCTTCTTCTTCAATTTGTTTCTCTCTCTGTTTCTCAGCTTCCTTGTCTTTTCCAGATGCTTCGGGCTGGTCAAGGTGTGGGGGCTTGAAGTACAGCCCGCTCCTGGTCATATGGTCCACCTCATCGAGGTACCAAGTGTCATCTGGTTGAGTGCTTCCCCAATCCTCGTCTGTGTGGGCAAGACATAAGTCGTCATCTTCCCACCACATCCCGCTAGCATTTAACAGACACCTATCTAGTTCTGGCAAGTTTGTATTCTCGGTAATTTCGTCCCATATGCTCACAGCATGTCCCGTTCTTGTGCCCACAGCACTTCCGGCCCCTTCATGGGCTTTTGCTTTTCTGATTCTCTCGGACTCCCAAAATTCCTCTTGTTCTGACTGCCTCACTGCAGTTTGTTGTTCCACTTTCTCTGCATCCACAATGTTTAAGTCCTGAGCGAAATTCTTTGTACCGGCGCTCTCCGGCAATCCATTCTAACTCTCGACCCTTCTGGCCACCATTGATACTTTTGCCCCTGCCGGGCCTTGCTCTGGCTGAAATTCCACAACGTCTGGCTGATCATCCAACCATCCGGTAATTTCTGCCGACTCCCCATATTCAAACCAGTTGATCGTTGCATCCCCTAATTCTTGGTCGTTGAAGAACTGGAGGTTGGCAAAGTCCTCTTCCACTGTTGTCAGATCATCCACCCCCTGTTCAAGTCTGTCCCCCTGAATCATGCACAGTTCGGCTTTTTCCGGCAGTCCCACACTCGGCTCAAACTGACCCACTGCTAAGATGTACTCGCTTGGATCATAGGCTCCTCCAGTATAATCCCCAGACTGGTGAATCCCAGGCGCGACAATTTCACTTTCCTTTAGAACCTGCCCTGTTCCATCTTTGGTAGTCACCACCTTTGGCTCAGATTGGGTTGTGGAGGTGTCCAACATGCAGAAGTCAGTGCAGTCAGGAAGGATCACCTCCGGCTTGGGTAGGTGAGAGGGAGTAATATAGATACTAGGATCGTAGGATACGACCCCAGTTTGGATGAGGTTGACTCTTTTGGGTGGTGGATCTTGGTTATGTGCGGGGAGTGGGTTGGTTGTGACGTTGGGTCTTTCGGGAGGCAGAATAATATTTTTGTCAATGAGATCCTGAATCTCGTGACGCAGCCGGAAACATTGGTCTGTATCATGGCCATGCTGCTAGTGGTACGCACAGTACTTGGCCGGGTTGTGGGAAGGGGGGAGTGGATTTGGTAATGGCCTCGGCTCTAGGGGGCTCAGATGCCCCTTTTTGATTAGAACCCCGAGAGCCTTGGACAAAGGCATGTATAGTGGAGTGAAGGTTCTTTGGCCTCTGAACTGATATCTCGGGGCTTGGGTACTGCTCCCGGATGTACTAGAAAAGGGTGTGGCCGCCGCGGGCCTTGAATGGGGAGGGGGAGTGGTGGTGACCATACTGACCTCCGAAGTTCTGGTATTTGCAGCGCCACTCGGGCCTGCGTTGTTATTGCGGTTAAATGTCCTCCGGGGTTGCTCCCGGTCCTGGTCAATCAGACCTTGTTTCATCGCATCCTCGATTTGTACCCCCATCTCGTGTAAGTCTGAGAAGGTGGGAAAGGGGAGTACGATCATCTTCTGCATGAGTTTTGGTTGGAGATTGTGCACAATCATCCTAATTTGATCTTTGTCTGTAGGCCTCAAGGTCATCATCGATGCCTTTGCCCTCCATCGAGTTACGAAGTCTGAGAAAGTCTCCTTGGCCTCTTGCCTCGTCGTTTCGAGATCACGAGTTGTAATCTCGATTTGTGTATTGTACGAGTACTGTGCAACAAAAGCCTCAGCCATTTCATCCCAATTTCTTTTGACATCATCTTCCAGCTTTGCATACCAGATGGCGGCCACACCTGACAAGGTTCGGCCAAATAGTGAAAGTTTTTGAGGTCTGGTCAGGCCCATTGGCCGCAGGATGTCTGAGAATAGCCGAAGATGGACCATGGGATCTCCGGACCCATCGAAGCGGTCAATTTGTGGCATCTTGAATCTGTCTGGCAATGTTACGGCCACATCGGTGTACCCATCTTCGATGTCTGGGATGGCCTTCACCCCCTGGGACTTCTTAAAAAGCTTCTCCAGTTTGCTCAATTTCAGAGCTGTATGGTCCATCTCGAACTCGAAGGGAGAGTCCGGATGGTTGGTAGGTGTATGGGTCTTGGACAGTTGAGGCAGAAGCGGGGGCGGAGCCAGCCCCGTTGGATGGCCTGTGTCCTCTTGAATATTCTGGACATTGGGTAGGGTGATCTGGGTGTTCAGGGGGGTATTCTGGGGATTTGGCAGGGTATTCTGACCAGTGGATGCCTGCTCGAGTAATGGAGCTCCGGGTGGAGGAGGAGCCTGATGTGAAGCAGATGCCGTATTCTGCTGTTGCAGCCTAGTGATCAGCTCGGCCTGCTGGGCCATGACAGCGGCCTGCTGCTTGGAGAACTCCGCTTGGCAGGTAGCATCTTCTTGCATTTGTTTCATGCTCTCATGCATTTGGCGCATCATCGCCTCCATCCCTAATGTATTCTGCGGATCCATCTGAATAACCGGTAAGTGTATCTTTATAGCGGAAATAGAAACCTCAGTCCGACTGTTTGCTGCTAAAGTAGACTGCTGCCCCGGTAATCTCTGCTCTGACACACTACGCATCCTTGGCTTTCTTCTAACAACTGGGGGTAGGGAGTGGAACACTGGATGTCCGTCAACCAGATCCTCGGATCGAATGAGTCGGCGACCTCGTGTCCAAAATGCTTGGGGTATATCTACTGGTTCTGAGGCAATTGTGCTACAAACACTGCCCCTAGAAAAAGGATAAATAAAGCGAAAAGGAAATAAATAACCAGATAAACGGACAGCATAACAGCTTAAATTAAACACACAACACACAGTCGGGCATACAACACACGGTTGATAAGCTGGGTATACACTGTCCTCAATCACTGATTACTGCCCCTATATCACTGTTCCCCAAAACTGAATCCGATACCCGCGGATAACTGATTCTCATATAACTGGCTGATGCCCGCAGGCGTGATGCCCAATCTCAAAAACTGATGCCCGCAGGCCTGATGCCCAAACTCATAAACTGATACATGCATTCCTGTAGAGACGCACTCTAAAGCACATAGCAGATAAATGAGAGCCAAAACACCCCTATGTTGGGGTTGGGTTTCCCTGTCCTATTTTGTCAGGAACTAGGGTTTCACTACGCACGCAGCGGCTTCAAACAACCTATAAACGGGGAAGTAACCTGTCCTAGTTTGGAATGGTCACTATGGATCCGAATATGCACTAGGTCGAATGGTCAAAAAGGGTGCCCCGGTAAAACCGGGGTTTGTGTTCCCATACTGGCAGAGCCCGTAACCGGTCAGCCTTATGGACATGCCTTGACAAGACAAGCCTCCGGCAAACCGCTCAGGAATAGCAGATGGCAAACACGGTGTCCTAGGCGCACCAATGCAAATGCAATGCAAAGAAACACACAAGTGTAGTCAAAACAAGATATCACGAGTTCGAGTCAAGTTCTCTAAATCCCCAGCAGAGTCGCCAGAAACTGTAGACGTCCCCGAACGCATCCCGGGGAGGGTGCGACTCCCCCCCGTTCTGGTTCGCTTGCGGGTCTACTACAGTTCGAAGGACTCAAATGTCACGGTTCTTAATCTTGAACCAAAGAGTCCAAATCTGGCAAATCGTTTTGAAAACAGATTTTTTGAAAGAAGTGCCAAACATGGACTGCTTTGCCAGATACAGAGTCGCCACCTAAATATTTTTTAAAATGGGGAAATTTAGGAAACCCTGACTCGGTGCCAAAGGCCACGTGTCCGTCATCACCAAAGTTGCCTCGGCTCGGGAACTTGGGTACGATTGGGGAAGGTCACTTCGTGAGCACCCCCGCTCGCCCGGTCAAAGACCGGCCTCTACTAACCGTGATATCTGGTTTTGAAAACATCGTGTGTTCTTATTCCGGTTATTAGCCTAGGTTACTATGTGATGCGCACAGCATACAAGTATAGACTGAGTCGCCTGAATTGGAACAAAACATTTCATGTTTGTTTGTTTGAAAATGGTTTGCTACCCGCAGGTAGGCTTAAAATACAGATTTTGCTACCCTCAGGTGGGCTTGGAAAACAATGATTTTGCCACTATCTAGTGGGCTTAAAACAAACATTTAATGAATTGTTCCAATCCAAATAACTCAACCTCCACCCACAGGCATTCAAGGCAGTTATATCACATAAGCACATAGCCTCATGGTAAGCATGCTATTCATGGCAGTCACTCACACGCATACAAGGATGCTAAAGCATAAAAACTCACCGAGTACTCCAAGCCAAAACAGAAACTACATTAGAAATCATGCATGATCCTAAGTATACAGAAATGCCTAATGCAACACATGCAAAAATGCAAACTATAGCAGGCTCGGCTATTCTAAACATGGCATATGGAATGCTACAACTAACACGTATTCAATTTGGAATTGAAATACAAATGCAGTTTGTATGATGCGCCGAGCCCGGTGCATGCAAAAGAGATGAATGATGCAAACATGCTATCATACTGTATGCTAATTGAAATATGCCCTATATCTAACCATCATAAGCTGGTAAATAAAAGGGAAGAAAGACGTGGGGTTGGAAGACATACATCACACTCACCCACACTTATTACAATATTGCCCTCGCACAGAGGGTCCAAAAGAATATACACTCCCAAATGAATAAATAATACAGTCCGAATAATACAGTCCAAATAATGTACAAATCCCTAATTAATTAACAAATTAACTAAGAAAACTGTAAACTGGCGTGCAAGCCAGGGACTGCCTTGATTCTGATGAACGACGTATGTTTGGGCTGCCTTGCGCGGAAATCCACTGGGATGCCCCAATTAGCCTCTGTTTACACCTTTTCTTGAAATGCGTGCCAGGTCCAGAGAATTTGCTGATTCTTGATTTTGCTGCAACAGAGAGCAGGAAAGGGGCATAGCAATGTATTTCACAAATATATGCATGCCTCGATCCTCGTACCACCAATCACGCATATCGATGCATGATGGCCGAGGAGCCGAATTGCACAACTCAATATAGGATGAATGCATATGAATGCTACAACAAAACCTATCTCCATCACGGATAATCCGGAGTGTCGGTGACTTGGGAATTGAGACACATTCCGTTACTCGGGGTACGAAACGTGCCTCGTTTTCCGTGCCCGGGCTAACTCCTATCCCGAACACGATGCAATATGCATGACATGCATGAAATGCAGCTAATAGGCAATCTTAACATACACAATGTCATGGAATGGCATACACGCTATACGAGGTAATACACAACCGGGCATACACAATGCTATGGATGAAATGGCATACGCAATGCAATAATGGGCTTACACCAACATGAGAGAGCCTCAGCCACACTCACATAGGAGGCCATCAGATGAAAACAACACCTCGAAGTACGTGCCCGCGGGCACGCAAACCGAGAACGGACCCTCAGGCACCGAAATGCCACTCTAATGAGACATGGCAAAGACACGGAATATGACATGCAAACATGTAAAAATCAGTGGCAAAATGAGGGGGAAAAACAGCCCCAAAACCCGGCGAAATGAAACCCGATGCAAGGAATCTCTCCCGAAATGCAAAACTAGGCATCCGAAATGACTTGTAGCTATACAATACATACATAATTTGAACATGACATGAAAAATCAGAAGCAAGGCAGCCCCAAAACTCACATTTTTTCAGTTCAAATCAAGGCAAAACAGCAATCACAAGTAGGGCAAAAATGGCATACAAAAATGGCTCCGCAAGGGAAGCAATGAAGCAAGTGATAGATGAAAAGCCCAAATGGCAAAAGACCCTTTTACAACACTGAAGAGGGACTAAAAATATGAACATTTACAGTAGATGACAAGCCTCAAATCAGTATGCAAACATGCTCAAAATGCAATGCAAGAAATAGGCCAACAAGAGGCTATAACATGAAGTATACAAAGAATTCACCAAACAGCCAAAGACCCTTAATGAGATATGCCAAGAAGGTCAAAATATGGCCATTTTCAGTTCTGATGATGGCCGAAAACAAAAGCTAGATAAGCCTAAAAAAAGCATGCAAAAATAGGGACCAAAGAGGGGCAATGAAGCAAGTCATACATGGAGGTCCCAAACAAGGTTGAGCCCTTCTACAATGTTGTAGAGGGGCTCAAAATAGGCCTATTTTCAGTTTACATCAGGCCTCAAAACAGATCAAAAATAGGCTAGAAATACCATGCAAAATAATGGCATACAAGAGGGTATTGAAGCAAGTACCAAATGGGGGGCCCAAACAGGGTTGAGCCCTTAAACAAACATGTAGAATAGCTCAAAAAAATGACCCTTCCAGTTAGGGTCGGAGCCCAAAATAGCAAGCAAATAGGCCTAAGCAATGGTGCAAAAATGTGCTACAAAAGGGGGAAAGATGAACTTACCCTTGAAGACCACACTTTTGCTCCCTTTTGGACCAAGGAATGTTGCTTCCTAGCTGCTGGAAAGTCCTCCAAATTGCTGGAAATGGAGTGGTGGTGGTGATGCTTGGTAGTGATGAAGAAATGGAGCCAAAACTTGAGAAAATGAGAGAGAAATGGAGAGATATGTATCTATGTGCTCAAAGCAAGTTTTTCCAACCCTCTAAACAAAGCTTGAGCTGCTGTTATGTGTACAAGAATGGTGGGGCAATGGAGGGAAAAATGTGTAGAGAAATGGGATTAAGTTCCCTCCTCCTACAAAAGTCCCCCGAAATCAGATATTTTGGGGGAAAAAGCTATACAGCTGTAAAGCACACATCCCAAGGAACATGGCCGGCCACCTATTTTTGTTGCAAGTGGCCGGCCGGCCACCCCCTATGGCCAGCCGGCCAAGGGTCAAAAGGCTCAAGAAGATTTTCTGGCCGGCCACCAGAGAAAGGTGTCCTCCCAGGTCTCCTCATCACAACCCTGTGGTTCAAAATTGGCAACTCTAAAACAGGAGAGAGAATAGGCCACTTTTAGGAGGGGTTCAAAAGGTTCAATTTGAATTACTGGCCGGCCATAGACTTTTAGGGTCCTTCCATGTGCGTACAACACAAATATGTGGTTTGGGGTTGAAGAAAATGGCCCTAGGGTGGTCAACATTGGCTCGGAAGTGAGAAAAACGGGCGTCGGAGGGCGCCGGAGGAATATAACTGGTTGCTGAGACAATTGCTGGCCTCCCACCCTTCAGTGACCTTCCTAGTGATAAAACAGAGGTACCTGCCAAAAATGAACGAAAACCGATGCAAAACGAATGCTCGGGGGCCAAAACACGCAGTTCGAGGTCCCAAAAATAGGCCGTTAAGCACCGAAAGTGGCATTCGACCACGAAGTGGGTCTCTCAGGCCCCAGTGTCCCTCACAAGGGAGTAAATAAGATGCATGCCAAAAACCGGAGCAGTCGGAGATGGTTAGGCGGTCCCGAACCGAGGCACACGGCCTGACGGCTCCAAAAATCGGGAACCGGGCTCCGAAATGGGCAAAATGGCCTACAGCCACAAAATGTAGCCCACGGCCACTGAGAGATGGTCTACGGGACCTCTCCCTCCCCTCAGGAAAAGAAACAAAGAAAATCGAGTTTGGTTCGCAAACCGAGGCAAGGTACAGAAGAGGGTTCGGAAGTCCGGAGGCAGGGCTCACGGCCGCGACTCTGAGACTTCTGAACGAGCACGATATGCAACACCACTGAGCGCTCAACCGGTGACGTCTGAGTCTCAAGGCCGGTCAAAAATGGGGTGTCTACACAAACCAGCCAAAAGCAGAAGTATTCCATGCCAAAATATGCCTAAATTACCACTGAAACTCTGTCAATGCATGCAAGAATGATGGGCTCCTTTGAGAGGCCAATAAGAGGATTGTTCTACACATATAAGATAGACATGCAAAATGGTAAAACACCCTCGGGATAGAGGTTTTGATGGTCCTAAAACCCACCAAAAAGGCCCTAAAATGGGTCAATGAAACATGCAATGAAAGGTCCCTTTGAAAGGCCTTGAGGAGGATTGCTCTACACATGCATGAGGGACATAAAATATGGCCAAAAGGGCTCTGGATAGAGTCAAGGCAGACCTTAAAACTCACCAAATAGGGCCTGAAACATGACTTCAAGACATGCAAAATGGATCCCCTTTGGAAGGCCAACAAAGCTAGTAAAGAGAACAAGGGGCGAGAGGGTCACCCCTCTCTGATTTTAGGGCTTAAAGACACATCTAAGCCACTAAAAATCCACTGGATTTCAGTGGCTAAAAGTCCAAATCAAGGCCAACACAAATGCTCCAATGCATAGCCCTAAACATGAGGAAATGAAGCATGCAAAGGGGAAGGTGACCCCAAAAAGAAAAGTGACCTTAATCAAACTTAAAAAGGAGCTCAAAAGAAAACTTTTTTTAGTTTATGTTGAAACCCAAAAATTCTCACAAGTAGGGCTAAGATATGAAGCAAAATAATGCAAAAAAAGGGAAAATTGAGGCTTACCCTTGTAGAGCCGACCCTCAGCAACTTCTGGACCAAGGTAATGAGCCTTCAACCTCTGCAAATCAGTTCCAAGGTGCTTGGATGGATGGCGGAGGTGGTAGGCTATGAGGTGTAGTGTAAATGGCCAAGAATAAGGGGGTTTTGGAGCTTGGAATGGAGAGATATAGGGAAGGGTGTGTATATGCCTTAACCAAAGTCTTCAACCCTTCCAATGGAAGAAGACCACTTCCTTTATAGAGGAGAGGGGCTAAAGCTTCTCTTGGAAGCTTAAAACCAAGCTCAAAGATCCTCCATACACGTGTATGGAGGATCACTTCTGAGGCTTCCAGCTGGCACAGCTAACTTCAACTCAGTGGGACAAAAAAGCAGAAAGGTGGCCGACCAATTCAGGTGGTCGGCCTACCACCTTACCTGGTCGACTGACCAGGGGTCAAAAGGGTCAATGTGAAATGCTGGTCGGCCATACTAGAAAGGTGGCCTCTCAGATGAGTACAACACAACTGTATGGTGGGAAGCCAGAAAATGTGACCCAGGAGAGAGAAAAACTAGCTTTTTAGCAAGGTTCAAAAGGGTCAAGAAGAAATGCTGGTCGGCCTACCCATATTGGTGGCCTCCCGGATGAGTACAACACAATGGTGGTATGAAAAACCAGAAATTGTGGCTCAAAAGTGAGGAAAACCAACTTTCTGTTAAGAAAATCGGCTGGAGGAGAGAGAAAATGGTTTTTGAAAGAATTGCTGGTCTCCCACCATCCTACCACCTTCCTAGCAATGAGAATAGGGTCCATACCAAAAATGAACCCTAACCGATGCAAAACGAAGGTTCGGGGGCCAAAATGCGCAGTTCGGGGCCCCTAAAACAGGCTGTTACGCACCGAAGGTGGCATATGACCACGAAGGTGGTCTCCCGAACCACAGTGTCCCTCTAAGGAGAGGAAACAAGGTGTGTGCCAAAAACCGGAGCAAACGGAGGTAGTTAAGCGGTCTCGAACAGAGACACACGGTCGACGGCTCCGAAAACCAAAAACTGATCTCCAAATGGGAATAGTGGTCTACGACCATGAAACGTAGCCTACGGCTACTGAGAGATGGTCTTCGAGACCTCTCCCTCCCTTCAGGAAGAGAAAATAGAGAAAACAGGACCTGGTTCACAAACCGAGGCAAAGCACAAAAGAGTCCCGAAGTCCGGAGGCAAGGCTCTCAGCCGAGACTCTGTGACCTCAGAACGAGCACAATATGCAACATCACCGAGCGCTCAGTTGGTGACGTCTGAGTCTTAAGGTCAGTCAAAAATGGGGTGTCTACAGACACTAGTTTTAATTCCTGGTTTTAGTTGCAAATACGATGCTATAAGAATTCAGTCCAATAGGCTGGATACCGAGTTATCACCAAAAAAAAAAAAAAATTCAGAATATTATTGTCAATGAGGGAGAACAAGAAGTGTAGAAACTTCATTCAAGTTGGGAATGCTAAAAGGAAACCATGACAAGAGGAACACATTAAAAACATAGGCCAGGGCAATGAGAAAAGCTATGAACACCTATGATGAGACAGATCTATGATATTGACAGAGTTGTCTAGTGAGGGGAAAAACATCAACCTATTGACAAACACAGTATATGTTCCCAACAACGCTGCTCCAGACCCCCAGTGGGGGGTGACCCCCCACATCCCCACCCACGTGAGGGGGAAGGGGGGTAGTGAGAGGAAGATTAAAAAAAAAAATAAATTTCAGCCAATCAAAAATTAGTGGGGGTGGTAGGGCTCACCCCTACTAGGGTCTAAGTCATTTTTCATGTTCCCAATGTTGTATAAAAGTGCAACACTTGATAGCAATGCAAGGCTTGAATAGCAGACCCTGCATTATGGTCGTTTTTGCGGTGGATAATGGTCTCTCAAAATTTAAAGCATCAGTGTGGTATTGGGAGAATGTTCCGAGTCTGAAATACTTGCAAATGTACGTTAAAACAAGAGTAGGCACTAAGCTAATTATTATTAAGAGAATAAAAGTCCTATCAACCGACAAATTCAGCTAATTAATGATTTCTTGTATGACTCATTATTAGATAAAATTTTAACCATGTAGGATGCACAACTGCTCATGTGGATTATGTGGGAACTCTAAAGAATCCCTAACTAAAGAGTGAAAAGCATAACAACCAAATCTAATATCCTAGATTTTGTAATAACAGATAAAAGATTCTGAAAGCTGAAAAATGCAATTTGGCTGTGGGTCCAGCTAAAAAGAAGGGGAGTAAAAATGCAGTTCTCCACTTCAAACTTAATTTATAAGAAATCTAACTTTGGATCTGTTGTCTGTCTCTCACAAGCAAGTAAAAATCAGGCAATATAACATAATATACAGCTATTTCCATCAGGAAACTGGCACCCCCTGCGGTGGGGTCCTGTCATTCACATATTTGGTATAATGATGCATGCAAATTAAAAGAGTTATGATTTAAAGAACATATGCTTAATCAATATTCCCATAATCATCAAATTATAGAGAGCATTTATGTTTACGCCATCAGAAAAACCTCTGATCTTTTTTCACCATTTGATATTTTCATTGCAACCAAAGACATATCCTTTGCACGGTTTCACTAATACCAGTGGTTACTAAAATGAGTCAAATTATTTGTTAATGTCTAACTCATGACCAAAAAAACAAAAAAAGAATTTACAAACTAAGGAAAAAAAAAAAAAAAACTGAAAGCAAAGAAAAAAAAAAATCCTGACATTAATTGACATTGATGACAGAAAGGCCTCATATAGAGTCCCCCAACAAACCGTAGTAGGAAAACAAGTGCGTACAACGAAACTCCAAGTAACATTTTTGGATATAGGTACGAGGACACATCTGTGATTTCCTTATGTTAAGAAATATCAATTATTAAGAAAAACTGACAGTTGCAAAATCAATTTTAATACTCGTGTTGCCACTTTTTTTTGAAGGGAGTGTGATTTCCTTTCTAAACACTAACAATATTTGTTCATGCAAATTACATTGGTAATGGCTCAACTACTGATAGAAACATTGATGTTGGTAGCCATGGCTTGGTTGAATAAGACATCAACTGTAGAAGGCCAAACAAAACCTATGCATCGCATAACACTCAAGAAGGCTTTCTAGCCAAAAGGGATATCCATGACAGTGAATTTAGTTCTAATTTATATTTATATCAGGTCTATATGTTGCTTGAACAATTTTATTATGTTTCTCAAGGTTTCATGAGTAAGAGGTATATTCAAAGACTCAAGGTTTCATGAGTTAGAGGTATATTCAGAGACTTTTTTTTTTAAAAAAAAAAAAAAAAAAAAAATTGGCATCAAAATTTCTAATTATTTGGTCTGCAATCTTTGCTCAACTTTGCAGGATTCAGAAGCCTGGTTAAGTTCTTTGATGTGCTCAATCCAAACAAAATGAGTAGCTATATATCAGAAATACAAGATGATGGGCTCCTTGGGCCTTTGTTCAAGGTAATTTATTTTGTAATTCTTTTTAAATTTCCAATTTACAGTCAGAAATCTCTATTTTCAAAAATTATTTTGTTATTTAATGGATTTTATTTTTTATTTTGTATAATGCTTAATGCATGGAAAAGCTTCATTAATAGAAGACATCAGCTTTCTTTTTTATAAAAATTTCCTAGACCATAGAGAACATCATTGGTTGGCTCTATATCCTAATAAATTTGGACCTTGAAATAATTAAGCGCCATTCTTTTTACTCATCCAAGCACTCCAAAATATGTGTGAATTTAACATTATATATGTTAGGTTTTTATTCTTGGCAATCCCGTTTAACAAAACTCCTTTCAGTTGTACTTATTTTCGCACTTTTTATTTCAGTGAGGCTATGAGTGTTTAGATGCGAATCCAACCCGAATTGTGCCTTACAGAGAAGTTTGTGATGTTAATGCTTTCAAGATTGCCACTTCGCTGATTATGACAGGGATCGAGCTGCCCGGTCAGCTCGCAGGGGTCGAGGGGCAGCGCCCCTTGGCGAATCCAGGGCAGCGCCCAGGCGGGGTCGAGGGGGCAGCGCCCCCAAAGCAAAATGCAAAATTACATTCGAAGTTGCATGTCCGCCCTTGCTCGCTCGAGCAAAGGAGTTCTCACTCGAGTGAAGGTTGCGTCCATATAAAAACCTAAAAGAGATGATTTTACGCTCGAGCGCAGGTTGTTTGGCTCGAGCGAAGCCACTTATGGAAAACACGCATTTTTGGTTTCTCGCTCGAGCGAGCATCGCGATTCAGATTTCTATAAGTACGTGTTTCTGTCAGATTTTAGGATTACTGCTCCAGATCTTCTTTTTGGATATTAAGATTTATATCTGGGGATATTTTGCTAGTATTCTTTGATGTTTTTGAAAAATCTAGAAACCCTAGATGTTGATTTGTGATTATGTACCAATTTTAAGCAAAATATAATAATCCCAATCAAACAATCAAAGACAAATCGATACAACGATTTTACGTGGAAAAACCACAATTGGACACCTCCAACTGTGATTAAAAAACCACGGGCAAGAGCCACAAAACAATCCACTAAGAAGATTTAAAAGAATTACACAGGTATACTCTCAATTACCTAGCGAATCCACGCCTAATTGAACCAACCTCTATGTGCCTCTTCCAACCCCGTCTTCACCTCGGAATTGTCTTTACGATGAGCCACTCTAGAATCCACCAAAGCTTCAGGCTCGAATTCTTCAGAATCCACCGAAGAACAACTCTCTCTCTCTCTCTTGTATATAACAAACAAAACCTTTGATGTACTCTCTTTAAACCATGAGTTGAATACTCAATAAAATATCAAAGAAAACTAACAAAACCAAAAAGAAGATCTGGAGGAATTAAATAGTTTTGGAAGAAAACCAACTATTTATAGAAAATCCAAAAGTAATCCTAGTTTTGGAAGAAATCCAATTACTTAAAGAAATCCAAAAGTAATCCTAGTTTTGGAAGAAAATCAACTTCTTAAAGAAATCCATGTCAAACGGGATTGCCAATAATAAAACCTAACAGTTTTGATTGAGTATTCAACTCATGGGTTAAAGAGTATACATCAAAGGTTCGTTTGTTCTACACAAAAGAGAGAGTTGTTCTTCGGTGGATTCTGAAGAATTCGAGCATGAAGCTTTGGTGGATTCTAGAGTGGCTCATCGTCAAGACAATTCCGAGGTAAAGACGGTGCTGGAAAAGGCACATAGGGGTTGATTCAATTCGTGCATGGATTCGCTAGGTAATTGAGAGTATACCTGTGTAATTCTTTTATATCTTCTTAGTGGATTGTTTTGTGGCTGTTGCCCGTGGTTTTTTATCACAATTGGAGGTGCTCCAATTGTGGTTTTTCCACGTTAAAATCGTTGTGTCGATTTGTCTTGATTGTTTGATTGTGATTGTTTTATTGCTTTAAATTGATATATAATCACAAATTAATATCTAACGGATTTCTAGATTTTTCAATACATATGTATATATTTTTTTCCTATATGATGTTTTGACTTTTCCCTCATTTTATGATATTACAGGTTACCTTAGAGGAGTGTCCAAGTGAGAGCTTTGTAAATGTTTCAGCAGAGAAGTGACGGGAAATGGTGTTGGAAAGGCTAAATCAAGAAATTGGAAGGCAGAGCAATTTAGGAAAGCAGGGACTGCCACCCGTACAGCCTTTAGAAAGCATTAATGGGCTTGAAATGCTTGGGTTTCTCTCACCACCCATTGTTCAGGTAAACCTAACTTTTCATATGCCTTAACTACGAAAAGACTTGAAATGAACAAACAAAACCGAACTTCTCTCACCTCCTCCTAATCACATTCATTAACTACCTCTTCCATAATAAATATATATATTATATATAAGACTTGAACTGATCAAACAAAACCCTGATAATTCTATGAACAACTGATTCTTGTATGGTTCCAACTCATTCATCATGCCTTAACTATTTGAAATTATGATATTAACCATACACTATTTACCTCTCAAAGTAAAAATGAAATGGCATATTTTTTCCCCACTAACATCTGGGCTTGATTCATATTTGTCTCGAATTAATATCTAACTTAAAATAATTTTCAAGCTGAATGATCTCAAACATGGTTCTAAATATCGGCCGATACGCTACGTATCAGCCGATAAGTATCGGAAAAATGGGGTGCCGCGACGGATACAGGCCGGTATACCACTGAGATTGAAAATCGCAGGAGTATCGACTGAGTCCCGGTACGTATCAGCCTGTAACCGTTACACAAGCCATTACACAAGCCGTGACGGGCCAATACTCACCGATTCGGACCGGTACAGGAAATAAAAAGCTGAAAAACCTGTAAAATGATTTTTAAAATTTCACCACCGCGACACCTGATTCCCGATATGTACCGATCGATACCGTTACGTTACCCGATACCGCGATTTAGAACCTTTATCTCAAATGACAACTCTCTAATAGTTTCCATTATTCACACATTGAACTTGATCAATCACGCCCTCCCAAAAGAGGAAATTAAGGGAGAAAGAAGTCGATCAATTAATGATTGGGAGCTGGAATACAATAAATCTCTTTTTCTTTTTTCATTTTTGTTTTTTAAAGTGAAAACATCTCTATTGGTTGGATTAATACTACCACCAGTCAGCATGAAGATGCGGCAAAAAAAAATTACATGTCTGAATGGAAGTTTTGGCCATAGGAATTTCCACACCAAGCCAAGAGGAGTCCTTTCAGAAGAAATAAATTGGCGTATTTTATGTTACAATGATGAACAGTCATCCAATGGATTGAGAACCACAACGACCCTCAACTTTTAAACTTATAGGGACTTTGTTTTTAAAACTAAAAATAGTTTCTCGTGCACAAAATAGTTTCTGGACAACAGGTAGAGATCCTGATTCTGGGTCGTGCACAAAATATTTGCATTGTGCTTACCCATGATGCTGATTTTTGATCTTGATTAATAGATAGTGGTGTTAACTTATTGTAGCAATGACTTTTTGTACATTACAATTTTTTATCGAGACCATTTGAAATATACATGCCAGTTTTGTTTTGATTTGCCGGCTTTATTTTGGAATTTGGAAGTGTTTTTAGTTCTTTCATTGTTACATCTATAGGAGATGCTTGCAATAAGAATTGAAAGTACCAGGTTGTTTATGAATGCAAATGATATATATTTTGTGGTTGCCAAAGTGCTAGCTTATATGGTGATATAAACTCCATCCTTCGCAATTGCTGTAAATTAACCTGGTTGATGCTTATGGATAAAACACAATAGACCCAGTGCAGTTGACAAGATTTCCTTCTTTAATAGCGGTATCACTACCAAAGACAACAATCTGTACATTCTCATTCTCAAGATTCAATGCTATTTCTTTCACACGGCTGGCAAATTCAACCATTTTTTCACCGTGAATCTCGTTCAATCCATAAACATGTGCAATCCCTGAAAAGCCCTCTAATTCAGTATGGTATAGTTCTTTTCATAAGCTCTCTTCTAGATCAGGGATGTGTTGATGGTGGGAGTTTGGTGGCAGAAGTGGTGGTTTGAAGGGAGATGGCTTAGGGTTTCAGGGGTGGTAGGGGAGGGAGGAGCGGGGGTTGGGGAGAGAAGGGGTGGGGGGCATTAGGGAGGGGACGAGGCAAACAGGTTGAGAGGCTAGGGATTTGGCGGGGTGCACCAACCGCCTTGTGAGTAGCGATGGTTTATGCAGTGCTTTATACGGTAGAACAGCAATGCTAGATATCTTGAAAAATCTTTCATGAAAATGGTTATAAAAGATTTGTGACCTTTGGATTACACTTACAATAAAGTAGCACACACTAATCAAGGTAATTTATTGAAGATATAGATTATTGGTGAGACGTATTACATCAAAATTGTATTGACAAGTATGATGAAAAGTATGATATGATATAAAAAATTGTTGAGTGTAATATTAGCATATACGACATAGTATTGTTGATTTATTTTTTATTTCATTCTTTTTTTTTTCTTTTTTCTTTTTTTGTTTTTTCAAATCTCATAATTCTCATGACAAATTTTAGGTTTAAACACAGCCAACAAAATAAATAAATAAATAAATAATAAATGAGGTTCAAGTGAAATCCTTAGCTTTGGCTTCCAAACGCATCTTTTGGCAACATGCATATATACCACACGATTATAATAACGATTAGGGTAATGCCATATAAATTGATAAATTATATATTTTTTTTATTATTTGCATGAGATGTTCCTATCATTTTGAAGTGATTAATGTTATAAATTCTAAAATCATATCAAATTTGTAAATTAATTTGAGTAATGTCATGATGATTAAATTTACTTAAATCATATATTCATGCCATCTTCCATGTTCCTCGGTACAAAGCTTTTAATGGTAACTTAAAAGAAATAAGCCACACATTTTTAGCAGTTACATAATACAAAGATACAAAACTAGAAAACAAATACATACATAGACACAAGAGAGCTAATTTGACCTTACAATCCCAATATCGTAAGCCTCATTTCAAATCCCATGTGTTAAAGCAGCACATAACACAAAACAAGCTTGGTTGATTACCTAATCAAAAGGAGAGACAGCGACATGATAAGAAAGTTTACAAGTTATTACTAATAAAACAATAAAGCTACAAACTCATAACTCATGTAGTTGAGTTCACACTTAAAAGGAATCTGAAATACGTATTATTTTTTTTGAGTATTTTTCTTTGCACGAATTCTAAGTCTAGTAGCGTTTATATATAAAAGGCTTAAAAAGGAGGTTGTAATAGCCCGACCCTTGTACATGATTCTGGTATCTTTTCAGCCCTCTATTCTGTATTTTCGAATGCATATTATGAAATTCTATGTGAAAGTACGTTGAATTGCAAGAAACTTAGGAATATGGATTCCTATCTGTTGATTTGGAACATTATCTGTCACAATTAAACTATTTGAATCTGAAATTGGGCACCTTAGAGGCTTAATTTTCAGAAATTGATTTGATATTTGGCATCTGCATAATTTTTAAGCCCTAATGGGATTTTTTGTGAAATTTCAATTTAGGATGCTTAAACGATTAAATTTTGTCTTATTATAAACATAAATATCTATCTTAAACTCTAAGATGTCTTTGACTTGACAAACCATCTCTTGTGTGCAACCAAGAAGAGGGGAAAATGTGAGTGTTGGAGAGAAGCTCTCCAAGTGAAGAATTTGGAGAAATTGGTGAGGATTGCTTAAATTAAACCCAAGGTATGGCAAATTTCTTGATCTAGCCTCTCTCTCTCTTGATCTTGGTTGGGAATTCTTCTTTTGTTTTGGAAAGTTATGGTAGATGTGAGGGTTTTATGAGATGATTTATGTTGATAAATCAAATTGAGTTATGAAGGGAAATCTATCTTTTATTCCTTGATGTTTCATGAGATTATTCAGTTATGTGTTTGAATTAGAAGCTTAGGTAGCTCTTTATGTATATGTTTATGTAAACCCAAAAATATGGGAATTTTGGAAAGATTATGGTTGGTTTGAGTATAGATTTAATGATTGAATGTGTAAGGAGGGTTGTGATTGATTTGTTCTGTGATTTAGCACCTTAAATTGATGTTAGATCCATTTTGAGGCTTTGTTTTACGTTGTAAAAGATGGATGGTTGGTATAGAATTGAGCTGCCCCGATTCAGGGCTACGGCCGCTCGAGCGGAGGCCATGGCCGCTCGAGCGGGAAAATGACTCTCTCAGTAGTTTTTCTGAAATTACCCTGTTCGCTCAAGCAGAGGAATTTCCACTCGAGTGCAAAAATCGACCTCTCAGTATTTTTGATAAAATTGTACAGTACGCTCGAGCGGCCAAATTGGCGCTCGAGCGGGGGACTTACTTTCAGACAAAGAAAAATGTATTTGTTTAGTTTTGCATGCTTGACTTCCTGGTATTTTTAGAATATTTTCTAGTGATTTTAAGATGGTTATAAATTCATTTGAAGGGTAATAAACACTGGGAATGATTTCTCAATGCTTTAAAAAGGAGGGGAACTAATTTATAAGTTATGATTGTGTGCAGGACACACTCTGGAAGGAACTAGTGCGCCATCACAACACTGTGAGTAATAGCACTTTAATGTACAATAATATATCGTTCGTACTTAATGTTATTATTATTCTGATTTTCGAAAATGTTACGTTAACATCATGTGAATGAATCGGAATGTGATGGAAATGCATACAAAGAAAACTTATGTGTATACGTATATCTGTTATGATTGGGCCTAAGGCCGTTCTGATATAATTGGGTCTGAGGCCGTTCTGATATGATTGGGCCTAAGGCCGTTCTGTTATGATTGGGCCTAAGGCCGTTCTGATATAATTGGGCATGAGGCCGTTCTGATATAATTGGGCCTGAGGCCGTTCTGATATGATTGGGCCCAAGGCCGTTCTGTTATGATTGGGCCCGAGGCCGTTCTGTTATGACTGGGCCTGTAACGCCCTAAAAAAAAACAACATTAAACCCATCAATATAGACATGCATTGATATATAAAAGATCCACATTCTTCTATTCATCAGAGTTTCATTACAAAAGGTATTACATGTTAACAACAAAAGCAAATGCCCTAAGGGCTTACAGCTTTCCAAGTTAACACTTAGTTACAAAAAAAAGAGTACTAACTCAACTACACCTTAAGCCCTTGGCTTGAATTTACATGTAATACATCAAAAGAAGATAGACAACAAAAAGTCCGTCCGGCTCAAGCCTCCCACACTATGTCCTTGGAGGTGGCATGCTACCTGTACCTGAAAATGATGTTCCTATATAAGGTGAGCCACAGCCCAGTAGAAATACACTAAACCAACTATGAACAATGACTAAAAGATTAGCAGTTGATAGATGGCCAACACTGATACATCCACTTATATCATCTTACAGTTTCATGACATACAAAGTCCATGTTACAATTCATTTTCCATTCTTTTCAATTCACAATTCATAAACATGGCTCAGAACCTGGCCAAACCGCTTATATGAGACAGTAACTCATATTAAACATTTTTCCCATTTCAATGAAAGATAAGCATACTAGCTATATCAACACATTAACAGATAAGCATATGAGCTATATCAACACTTCCATAGATATGCTTAAGAGCAATATCACACTTCCAAAGACAAGCGTATGAGCTGTGTCAACACATTACTAGATAAGCATATGAGCTATATCTATGGAGTCCATCCCCTATCTTCTCCCAAACAACATCCGGTTTAGAGGTCCATCCCCTATCATCCCCTAAACCGTGGAGTACATCCCCTATCTTCTCCAACACTACACAATGCATATAAACAATAATTACACACATCACCAATCAATACATAAAATTAATGTATTCTTTCAACTGTCACTCTCAATGACACATTGCAATGATCAGTTTTAGTTTGCCTAATCATCATGTATTGTCTACAACAATTAAGACTATCCTCCACCGATAGCCCAAAGCAGTTATTTCTATATAGAATATAAATGCAACAAATGGATATATAATCAACATTTCAATTCGGTGAGTGATAAGTAATTCAACTACACCCTTTAATCCCATACACTCCCAATCTCAACATTTCCACTTCAATTCCTCCTTTCTCACAATTAATTATCCCAATTAATTAATCAATGTAATTAGGGCATTTTCCATAATTAACATTACAACTCTTAGGTCCCATTTTTATCAATGTTTCAACATTTATTCCATGTCTCTATACCAAACATGCCTCTAGGTTCATTATAGATAAAACCCTAACTTTTGTAAAATTACGCAAAAGCCCCAAACCTTCCCAAAATTTCACAACAACCCCCAACATCTCAAAATACCAAAATTTAAAGACAAAGTTCATAAAGAGGAGTAGGTTATCCCTACCTCAAGTGTAGAACCCAAGGAGAAGAAGAGCAAAACTCGAAAGTGCTCCAAATCCCAGATTTCTCGGATCAAAACAAAGCCCTCGACGATCAACACAACTTTTACAAAGGCCAAAGGGTAGGAAAACACTCTAGCTAGATCAACCCTAAGAGAGAAGTTAGGTTTTAGAGTGAGGTGCTCTCCAATGGAGTTTTGGAAAAGTAAGAGAGAGAAATGAAGTTGAAAAAGTGATTCAAAAAGTGATTTCACGGACTGATATACACGACATCCCGCTCGAGCGTGGAAACCCCCGCTCGAGCGTCACTCACAGACTCCCGCTCGAGCGTCCAAACCGCCGCTCGAGCGCCGGATACACACTCTCAGAACTTTTGCAGAACCAGGTCCCCGCTCGAGCGCCCAACTCCCCGCTCGAGCGTCACTCACAACCTACCGCTCGAGCGGCCAATCCCCCGCTCGAGCGTCCAACACTACACAGGAAATACTGGATGGGTGTATTCCCCGCTCGAGCACCAAAACCCCCGCTCGAGCGGACAAGCAACAACAAGGTGCCCGCTCGAGCGCCAAAAACTCAGCTCGAGCAGATAGGCCAAAATCTGGGCAACTAGTTTTGGTTCCTAAGTTCAGCCAACCTGTAACAAACCTGCCCAGCACATCCTATAACTCAAAAACAAAGTAGGAAAGGATGTAAACCAGCTAATAATCAACTACTAACATCCACGGACACATGTCCGGATCACTGTACAACATGGGGTAAACCCGGGGTCGCTATAACCTCCCCCCTTAAAGAATTTCGTCCCTGAAATTAAGAACAAGTTTTCAAAAACAGGTTTTCTTCCATTTTAAACAATGTTACACTACAACATTCAACAACTCGACCCATTACCGGTTATTCCATCTCTTATCAAGAGGCATCTCACAATATGGAAGAACAACATATATTACAAGTGCATCATTACATGCATTTCCCTTCCATTTCCAACCATTTCCAACATACATGGTTCACAATTTCCATAACATATTCAATAATCATGATATATTTCCATTTCTACTATATATTCAACATATGCAATGTTACACAAACTCCCATTTGAGGCAAGTTTCCAACTACTTTCATTAACCAAAACATACACCATGTTTTACAACTTAAGACATATTTAATGGTCTTAAAGTTCAACAATACAACAATATATATAACATATGTTCAAACATCCACAAATAGATCCAGATATTTCTCTCGGACTTCCAACTCACGTTCCCAAGTGGCTTCCTCCACCCCGTGATGTTTCCACAAAACCTTCACCAAAGGAATGGTCTTGCCACGCAGGATTTGATCCCGCCTATCCAAGACCCGAACCGGTCTCTCCTCATACGAGGCATCCTCATCTACCTCTAAGTCGGTCCAATCCAATACATGTGATGGATCCGGCTCATACTTCCGAAGCATGCTCACATGAAGCACGTCATGAACTCCGGACAACTGTGGCGGTAAAGCTAAACGATAAGCAACCTCGCCAATCCTCTCAAGGATCTCAAAAGGACCAATAAACCAAGGGGATAACTTCTCACTCTTCCTAAACCTCATCAATCCCTGCCTAGGTGATATCTTCAGAAAGACATGATCACCCATCTCAAACACCAACGGCCTCCTCCTACGGTCAGCATAAGATTTCTGACGACTCTGGGCTGTAACAAGCCTCCTACGGATAAGCTCAACTTTCTCCGTCGTCTCCCTAACCAACTCCAGACCCAACAGAGGTGCGTCACCCACCTCGGCCCAACAAACCGGAAACCTACAAGGTCGGCCATACAAGGCCTCAAACGGCGCCATACCGATACTAGACTGAAAACTGTTGTTGTAGGCAAACTCCACCAATGGTAAGTGCCTCTCCCACGTCCCATTGAAGTCAAGGACACAACACCGAAGCATATCCTCAAGGATCTGAATAGTACGCTCGGACTGTCCGTCAGTCTGAGGGTGATAAGCCGTACTGAAGGTCAACTTAGTACCCAAGGCACTCTGCAAACTCTGCCACAACCTAGCAGTAAAACGAGGATCTCTATCTGAGACGATTGTCACTGGGACCCCGTGCAACCTCACTATGTCCCGAATATACAAGTCGGCCAGATGATATACCGAATCTCTCACACGCATAGGAATGAAGTGCACCGACTTAGTCAACCGGTCTACAACCACCCAAATAGCATCACTACCGCGCTGAGTCCTCGGAAGACCTACAACGAAGTCCATAGTGACATGCTCCCACTTCCACTCGGCAACAGGCAAGGGTTGAAACAAACCCGCTGGCCTCTGATGCTCGGCCTTCACTTGCTGACAAGTAAGGCACTTAGACACGAAGACTGCCACATCTCTCTTCATACCCCGCCACCAAAATTGGCGACCTAAATCCTGATACATCTTAGTACCTCCCGGATGCACCGCAAGGCGCGAATGATGAAACTCTCGGAGTACTTCCTCTTGGCAAGACTCCGGCACAAACAAACGGTCTCGGTATCTCACACTCTGGTCGGGATACACCGTCAGACCCTTCTCAACCTTCCCACTGGAGATCTTCTCTCGGAAGGATTCTACCTTAAGGTCACCTCTTTGTGCCTCTAATACTCGAGTCACAAGTGTAGGCTGCGCAACAACAGAAAACAAGGCCGCAGCCTCCACGGATTCGCCCAGAAGCAAATCAAACTCGCCAATTGCCCCCAACGTCTCCCACTCCCGGATGGCTATACTAGCTACATCACTAATGGATTTCCTGCTAAGGGCATCGGCCACAACATTGGCCTTCCCCGGGTGATAATGCAACTCGAAGTCGTAATCCTCAATAAACTCCATCCACCTCCTCTGCCTCAAGTTCAAGTCTTTCTGTGAAAACAGATATTCAGACTCTTATGATCTGAGAACACCTCGAATCTCTCACCATAAAGGTAGTGCCTCCAGATTTTCAAGGCGAAGATCACAGCCGCTAACTCTAGGTCATGCGTAGGGTAATTCTTCTCGTGAATTTTCAACTGACGCGAGCCAAAGGCTAACACTTTCCCCTCTTGCATCAACACACAACCCAAACCTTCTCGTGAGGCATCACAATAGACAGCGTAACCCAACCCTCTCTCCGGAATAATCAAGACCGGAGCGGTGGTCAATCTAACTTTCAACTCCTGGAATGACTTTTCACAAGTCTCACTCCATACAAATTTGACTCCCTTCCGAGTCAATCTAGTCAACGGCGAAGCTAACCTGGAGAAATCCTTCACAAACCGACGGTAGTACCCAGCTAATCCCAGAAAATTGCGGATCTCAAACACGCTCTTAGGCTGTGCCCAATCTTGCACTGCCTCAGTCTTGGATGTATCAACAGACACCCCTTCCCCGGAAACCACATGGCCTAAGAACTTGACTTCTCCTAGCCAGAACTCACACTTCCCAAATTTGGCATACAGCCTATGGACTCTAAGCAACTCAAGCACCACTCTCAAGTGTTCCTCGTGCTCCTCCTCTGAAGGTGAATAGATAAGAATGTCGTCCACGAAGACGACTACAAAACGATCCAAGAATTCTCGGAAAATCCGGTTCATCAAGTCCATAAAGACTGCCGGTGCGTTGGTAAGCCCAAATGGCATCACCAAAAACTCATAATAGCCATACCGCGTACGGAATGCCGTCTTCGGAATATCCTCCTCCCTGACCCTCAACTGGTGGTAACCCGATCTCAAGTCTATCTTAGAGAAACAACGGGAACCCTTCAACTGGTCAAACAAATCATCTATACGAGGCATAGGATATTTATTCTTAACTGTAGCCCGATTCAATTTCCGATAATCGATACACAATCTCAAGGCAGCATCTTTCTTTTTAGCAAAGAGGGCCGGTGCTCCCCACGGTGAAACACTAGGGCGAACAAAGCCCTTATCTAGCAATTCTTGGAGCTGAACTTTCAACTCAACCAACTCTGCTGGAGCAAAACGGTAAGGTGCCATAGAAATCGGCGCCGTGCCGGGCACTAAATCAATAGAGAACTCGATCTCCCGGTGAGGTGGCAAACTAACGAGATCCTCGAGAAACACGTCCGAGTGCTCACAAACTACCCTCAGCAACACAACCTGGGTCTCATCACACTCACCACTCTCAAAGCTAGCAAGTAAGCCACTAAGCTCACTCCGCCCTCGCGGATCATACCCCGGTGGCACAACACTACCAACCCGGTCTCCCAAGAAATGGAAACACTCCCCGCTCACGGTACGACAAGTGACCCGCTGGTGGTAGCAATCAATAACTGCCTGGTATGACGATAACCAGTCCATACCCAAAATAACGTCAAAGCCCTTTATGGGCATAACTACAAAGGGAAACGGAAGCCTATGATCGGCGACCTCTATATCACAACCTCTACATCCATGTTTCAAAATCAACTCACCCCCAACAGGTGACACTACACAAATAGGAGATACTAAAAGTGCTAACTCTAACTCCAACACAAATGCAAATGCAACAGATACAAAAGAATGAGACGCACCCGTATCAATCAATACATTAGCAACCGAGTTGCAAAACAGAAAGGTACCTCTCACTACTGATGGAGCCAGTACTAGGTCCTGCGCTGGTAACAGCATATACGCGCCCTGTAGGCCCCTGATCCACCTGCTCACCTCTAAGAGCATACGACTGCTGCACTGACTGGGACGACGAAGCCCCCGGATTGGCCCTCGAGACCTGCACAAACTGAGCTGGCTAAAAACCCTGCGTCTGCCTAGAACCAGACGTTCCTGAAGTGGCACTCAACTGTGGGCAGAACCTCTTCAGGTGCCCAGGCTATCCACACTGATAGCAAGACAAGGGCTGCCCCCTGCCCAAACTCTGACTCTGCGGTCTAGCTGAAGAAGATACAGCTCTCTGACCTCCGCTCTTCTGCGGGCAAACCGAAGCCTTGTGACCCAGCTGGCCACACTTGTAACAGGTGAACTCTCCCTGATTGCCCCTCCCGGAGCCTGTACTCGGTACTGGGAAAGTCGACCTAGCCAGACCACTCTGAGACGGCTGAGGGTTATAACCCCTCTATCTCCTACCATCACCCTGGCCCTCTTGACCCCTCTTGGAGCCTCTATGTTTCTCCTCATCTTCCTCCTGCATCATAAGCTCCATATGAGCTGCAGCATCTACCAAATGTCTATACTCTCGTATGTAAGAACCACCAACCCTCAACTTGAGGCCACGCCTCAACTTCCACTCAAACTCATAGCAACGGCGTTCCTCGGTCGCCACGAGTTCAGGTGCAAACCTGGACAAGCTAGTAAATGTAGCCTCAAACTCGGCCACAGACAAACCCTCATGTTTAAGCCGGCTAAACTGATCTCTCAGCTTCTCCCTGGCAACTGCAGATAAGAACCTCTCCTGGAAAGCATTTATAAACGCCTCCCAAGTACCACCAACACGGACCTTCTCATACTTCCACCATTGACCCGCATCTCCCTTCAGCTGGAAGGATGCCAAGGTCACTTTCAGTGCTCCGTCCTCGATGCGAAGCATCTCGAACGTCTTACTCATTTGTTCCAACCACTCGTCTTCCTTCAGAGATTCCTTTGGATCCCCAACAAACTCCTCCGGGTTAGACCGGAAGAACTCCCTCTTCAAGAAAGAAGGCCCTGCCTCAACTGCCTGATTCCCAGCCCTGAGAATTCCCAAAGCTCCTGCTATCTCTCGGGCCAAGGCGCTCTTAGCCTACTGACCCGCTGGCTCGGCCACATTGGCCTGACCAACTCCCTCCTGTACTGCCGAAATCTCATCCGGTATAGGCACTTCTTGCCTCCTAGGCCTACCACGCCTACCACCTCTTCCTCGTCCTGACATCCTAATAAAGGAAACGAAGAACATTAGCACAGTCATAAATGTGCCGAAACTAAACACTCACGTCCTAATGCATGGACAACTGTAATTCATTCCACGTAAGCACATAAACACATAAGTATTTACGAATTTCATCTCTGGATAATGATAGTCCCGAGGCGTTACTAGAGTTCCGGTTAGAAACAGCATTGATCAAGTGCTTTTCCAACAAGACTCCCAGAAACCCAAGGATCCAATCAACATCCTAGAAATTAAATCCCATACCCAAATAATCACATAAGCATGTTATAAATTAAACACATGGCATATGACACTACACCTAAGTCTCTTTCAAGTGAGACAAACCCATTGTGATCCTAATCACCTCCCACGTACCCAAAGTATTCGAACCCGGTACGCTCTGATACCAAGTTATAACGCCCTAAAAAAAAATAACATTAAACCCATCAATATAGATATGCATTGATATATAAAAGATCCATATTCTTCTATTCATCAGAGTTTCATTACAAAAGGTATTACATGTTAACAACAAAAGCAAATGCCCTAAGGGCTTACAGCTTTCCAAGTTAACACTTGGTTATAAAAAAAAGAGTACTAACTCATCTACACCTTAAGCCCTTGGCTTGAATTTACATGTAATACATCAAAAGAAGATAGACAACAAAAAGTCCGTCCGCCTCAAGCCTCCCAAACTATGTCCTTGGAGGTGGCATGCTACCTGTACCTGAAAATGATGTTCCCATATAGGGTAAGCCACAGCCTAGTAGAAATACACTAAACCAACTATGAATAATGACTAAAAGATTAGCAGTTGATAGATGGCCAACACTGATACATCCACTTATATCATCTTACAGTTTCATGACATACAAGTCCATGTTACAATTCATTTTCCATTCTTTTCAATTCACAATTCATAACCATGGCTTAGAACCTGGCCAAACCGCTTATCTGAGACAGTAACTCATATTAAACATTTTTCCCATTTCAATGAAAGATAAACATACTAGCTATATCAACACATTAACAGATAAGCATATGAGCTATATCAATACTTCCATAGATATGCTTAAGAGCAATATCACACTTCCAAAGACAAGCGTATGAGCTGTGTCAACACATTACTAGATAAGCATATGAGCTATATCTATGGAGTCCATCCCCTATCTTCTCCCAAACAACATCCGGTTTAGAGGTCCATCCCCTATCATCCCCTAAACCATGGAGTACATCCCCTATCTTCTCCAACACCACACAATGCAAATAATAATTACACACATCACCAATCAATACATAAAATTAATGTATTCTTTCAACTGTCACACCCAATGACACATTTCAATGATCAGTTTTAGTTTGCCTAATCATCATGCATTGTCTACAACAATCAAGACTATCCTCCACCGATAGCCCAAAACAGTTATTTCTATACAGAATATAAATGCAACAAATGGATATATAATCAACATTTCAATTCGGTGAGTGATAAGTAATTCAACTACACCCTTTAATCCCATACACTCCCAATCTCAACATTTCCACTTCAATTCCTCCTTTCTCACAATTAATTATCCCAATTAATTAATCAATGTAATTAGGGCATTTTCCATAATTAACATTACAACTCTTAGGTCTCATTTTTATCAATGTTTCAACATTTATTCCATGTCTCTATACCAAACATGCCTCTAGGTTCATTATAGATAAAACCCTAACTTTTGTAAAATTACGCAAAAGCCCCAAACCTTCCCAAAATTTCACAACAACCCCCAACATCTCAAAATACCAAAATTTAAAGACAGTTCATAAAGAGGAGTAGGTTATCCCTACCTCAAGTGTAGAACCCAAGGAGAAGAAGAGCAAAACTCGGAAGTGCTCCAAATCCCAGATTTCTCGGATCAAAACAAAGCCCTCGACGATCAACACAACTTTTACAAAGGCCAAAGGGTAGGAAAACACTCTAGCTAGATCAACCCTAAGAGAGAAGTTAGGTTTTAGAGTAAGGTGTTCTCCAATGGAGTTTTGGAAAAGTAAGAGAGAGAAATGAAGTTGAAAAAGTGATTCAAAAAGTGATTTCACGGACTGATATACATGACATCCCGCTCGAGCGTGGAAACCCCCGCTCGAGTGTCACTCATAGACTCCCGCTCGAGCGTCCAAACCACCGCTCGAGCGCCGGATACACACTCTCAGAACTTTTGCAGAACCAGGTCCCCGCTCGAGCGCCCAACTCCCCGCTCGAGCGTCACTCACAACCTACCGCTCGAGCGGCCAATCCCCCACTTGAGCGTCCAACACTACACAGGAAATACTGGATGGGTGCATTCCCTGCTCGAGCGCCAAAACCCCCCGCTCGAGCGGACAAGCAACAACAAGGTCCCCGCTCGAGCGCCAAAAACTCAGCTCGAGCGGACAAGTCAAAATCTGGGCAACTAGTTTTGGTTCCTAAGTTCAACCAACCTGTAACAAACCTGCCCAGCACATCCTATAACTCAAAAACAAAGTAGGAAAGGATGTAAACCAGCTAATAATCAACTACTAACATCCACGGACACATGTCCGGATCACTGTACAACATGGGGTAAACCCGGGATCGCTATAGGGCCTGAGGCCGTTCCGAAAGTAACACAGCGTCAGGCTAACTTATGGATTCCATTTTGTTTGAATATATCATTATGGGTTATGATTTATGTTGGATGTTAAACTATCAAGTACTGTTACTCATTGAGTTTGTCTCACCCTGTAATTATGTCTGATGCTGTAGGTAATCAACTTGGAGGTCAGTCCTAGCATCGATATCACCTCCCTTTTGTCAACCTAAGCATACCCAGGCACTTGAGGAAGTCGTGCACTCCGTGTTAAATGTTAGATTTTTGGCCCAAACCCCTTTCGATTTAGGGTGAATGTACATTCTATTTAGTTAAACACCCAAAAGTGGGGCTGGATCTGTACAACTGTTTGTGTATAGCTAATCCTCAAACGCACGCATTTTGTATATTTAATTACTGAATATTCTGCATGTATGATCCTGGCATGGTTGTAGTTCCTCAATGGAAAGGGTCTAATATCATTTATTATGTTGAAGGCTTCCGTCAGGCCCTCATATGTTGTATGTATAGCAGGTTAAATGTCTGTTTTGATTAGGTCATGCCGAACTTTCAGGGGGCAGGGTTGGGGCGTGACAAGTGGTATCAGAGCACGAGTTGCTATCTCACACATGGATCCATTGAGCTCTAGGATGTCTAGCAAAATTTAGGCATCATGCATGAACGAAAGATTGATAGCAACGTTATATGTCTTTTGCTAACGCTAACGATCATGAACCGTGTTATTGTATTCTTCTGTATATGTTGTAATTATTTGTCTTGTAGAATATGGTGCAAACAAGGACAGAAGATCCGGAAGAAGTTACCTCAGCACGGCTGGATAGGATAGATAGAATGATTATGGAAATGGCGGAGACCTTACGGCAACAGCAACCACAACCACAACCACAGCCACAGCCACCGCCACGCGCCACCACCGGTACCCCCCACCTGTGGTGCAAGATTTTCACGCTGAGGATCGTACCATTACACTTACAAAAGAGTTTAAAAAGATGAAACCACCATCATTTAAGGGAGGAATTGAACCAATGAAGGCAGAGGCATGGGTGTTAGGGATTGAAAAACTGTTCGAAATCTTTCCTTGTACTGAAGCCCAGAAGGTTCAACTAGCCACTTTCACTCTTGAAGATGAAGCGCGGAGGTGGTGGATGCTTACCAGAACAGTGCACCAGGGGTTAACATGGGGTAGATTCTTGGAGTTGTTTTATGATAAGTATTTTCCCCAAAGCATGCGAGACAAGAAGGTAACTGAGTTTGAAACACTAAGGCAAGGCAATAAAACGGTTGCCGAGTATGAAGCACAATTCGCGGAACTAGCCCGATTTGCGCCCCCACATGGTAGACACAGAGTATAAGAAGGCAAGGAAATTCGAAGGGGGATTGCGAAGTGCTATTCTAGACCGAGTTAATGTATTGAAGTTGCCTACGTATGTGGATGTGTTAGAAAGAGCTGTCATAGCCGAAGGGAATATTGCCACGCAGACCCAGTTTTCCGAATCGAAAGGAAAGAGACAGAATAATCAAGGATTTAAGGGGTCAACTACTCCTCTAAACAAGAAGCAAAATTCAGGGACTTCGAGCAATATTACCTCTACTCGCAATTCCGCTCCTGCGTGTCCAGAATGTGGATTGAGGCATCATGGAGTTTGTCACCGATTGACTGGAGCATGCTTCCAATGTGGTAAAATGGGTCATCTGATAAGAGATTGTCCGCAAAGGAATCAACAAAATGGTAACAAAACTGCTACAAGCTCAACGGGGTCTACACCAGCTCCTAATGCCAAGCCAACTGCTAAACCTGTCAACAATAAGGATACCACGAGGCAAGGTAGAGTATTTGCGTTGGTTCCGGGGGACGTACAGAATGCAGCAACAGTAGTGTCAGGTACATTTATGGTTTACGGCCATCCTGCTTATGTATTATTTGATTCTGGCTCTACCTGTTCTTTTGTGTCAAAATTATTTGCAAAAAACTTAGTTAAACCTGAAGAACAATTGCCTTACGTGCTATGTGTATCTTCACCAATGGGAACTTCTATGATCTGTACCTCTGTTTATTCTGCTTGTGAACTTCTAATCGGGGATGTAAGTGTATTTGTTAATCTGCTGCCACTTGACATGAATTCTTTTGATATTATTTTGGGAATGGATTGGTTGGGTGAGTATAGAGCCACCATAGATTGTTTAACCAAACGGATCAGTTTCCATCCTCCGGGGCAATCAGAATCTACTTTTCAGGGACAGGGGGTGGCTTCTCCACCCTATTTGATTTCTACAGCGAGGGCGTGCAAATTAATCCAGAAGGGATGCCGGGGGTATTTGTGTAGTGTACTGGATGGTCAAACACTAAATGGGGACATTAACAAGATTCCAGTTGTTTATGAGTTTCTAGATGTTTTTCCAGAAAATTTGCCAGGAGAGTTGGTGGATCGGGAAATTGAGTTTACGATCGAAGTAGCCCCGGGGACTCAGCCCATTTCTAAAACTTTGTACCGAATGTCACCAGTTGAGATGAAGGAACTGAAGACTCAGTTGCAAGATCTACTGGATAAGGGGTTTATCCGTCCGAGTGTTTCTCCTTGGGGTGCGCCGGTCTTGTTTGTGAAAAAGAAGGATGGGACACTTAGACTTTGCATCGATTACAGAGAACTTAATAAGGTGACAATTAAGAACAAATATCCTCTACCACGAATCGATGATCTGTTTGATCAGCTACAAGGGGCACAGGTCTTCTCGAAGATCGATCTACGGTTCGGGTACCATCAATTGAAAGTTAAAGCTGAGGATGTTGAGAGAACAGCTTTTCGAACCCGATACGGCCACTACGAATTTCTAGTTATGCCCTTTGGGGTTACTAACGCACCAGCAGCATTTATGGATCTAATGAACCGTATCTTTAAGTCCTATCTGGATGAGTTTGTGTAACGGCTCCATCGCGTATAATGATTAGTACTCGATTAATTAAGAGGATTTGAGATTTAATTGCCGAGTATTATAATTTATTTGGGATTTATGAGAATTGTGGAATCTGACTCGTATATGATTTTATTGAAGGATTATTTTTGGAATTAGAAATTAAGGGTCCGAATGGCTTAAGGAAGTGAAGTTAAGAAATTGAATCAATTTAATCTTAATTATGGACCCATTTGGGAGTTTAATTAAATATTCGATTCAGTTTAGTAAAATTGGGATTCGATTAATTTGGTCCTAATTGGAGTTGATTAAGTTTGAGGATTGCGAATTGTAATTATTATAATTAAAATTAACAATGATGTGTCCAATTGAATATGTAAATTATTGATGAAAATTTGAGTCTGATCAGAAATTGAAAGTCTAAATTATATTTTAGAATTGTGGGTTGATATTAATAAGGTGAATGAAAACTAAATTGGGGCAATTGGAACATGATTTTGAACAAATGATTTTGAATAATGATTTTTGAATAAATGGTTCTCCATGTTGGAATACTAAGGTATATGTTTTGAAGCTTTAAATACCAAGTTTGAACTTTAATTTCAATTTTAGAATTTCTGAATTTTTCGTTGCTCGCTCGAGCGAGGGAATCCCCGCTCGAGCGTGAAAATCAAGCTCCCAGCAGTTTTTCAAATTTTACAGTCCGCTCGAGCGACCAAAGTGGCGCTCGAGCGAAGACCCATTTTCAGCACATTTTGGAAAGTTGCATTTAGTTCATATTTTTATCTTCATCTCTTTCCAAAGCATTCTAGACATGATTTATGACTCAATAAAGATTAATAAGCTATTAATCAACATAGATTAGTTAGTTAAAGAATGAATCATTGATCTAGTGGTAATTGTTTAAGAAGCCAGGTAAAGGATCAATCTATTTGGGAAAGAAAGACTTAGTAATGAAAGAATATGTGAAATAAGAACCCGGTTTATTTAATTGAGAAAGAATACACGTAGTAGAATCTCAGACTACTTGGGTAGAAAAGACAGGAAAGTCAAGTTTGATCAAGGAAATAACATTGTATTTCTATGTGTATATGTTATGTGCTTGTGTAGGTCACGCGCCATTGTCTGCCTGATTTATCTGATGCGTCCAGTCTGTCTGATTTGCCTCTGCAGCTATCTGTGAGTAATAACTTTGTAAAGTTATGTTCAATGTTATGTATTTTCAGTATACTATGATACGAAATGATTGATTCCTGAAAAGCTATGATATGTTGGAAATGAATGAATGAATGAATGTCCAATTTTCTGAAAAGTATTGTGGCACCCTTAGTTCATATGGCCCTCGCCCAGGGGTAACAATACCGTGGCCGATGGCCCTTGCCCGGGGGTAACAATACCGTGGCCGATGGCCCTTGCCCGGGGGTAACAATAC
The DNA here is from genome assembly GCA_036172215.1 of Camellia granthamiana. NCBI lineage: Eukaryota > Viridiplantae > Streptophyta > Magnoliopsida > Ericales > Theaceae > Camellia > Camellia granthamiana. The sequence goes on along the minus strand of CM069909.1, from coordinate 84,357,557 downwards.
CATGGCCGATGGATCTGTTAGCTAATGGGTGTATCACGTATGATCTTATGCAAAATATGAATATGAATATGAATTGAGCATGTACCTGAATCGATATCTGATTTGAAATCTGAATATGCATAAGACTCTGTTTTTGATAAGATTGTGTTTCTGATATAAACTCTGATTTCTAACTCTGTGATGGGCATCATTCATTAAAACCCTTTACTCTGTTATTATTTATTGGGCTTTAGCTTACTGTATTATTTATGTATGTAGGTGATCAGGCGTGTGACCAGGCTTAGAGGCATCTATCTAGAATCTGTTTTGTCAGCCAACCTATGTGCCTCCCGTGGAGGTTCCGGATGTGTTAAGTGTTATTGTTATGAGATTTAAAGTTTAAGTTCTGTTTTCTTGTTGGGTTCAGCAAGTCTTGTGTATTTTGAAAAAGGGACTAAGTCCCTCTCTGCCTAATCTGTATATATATTATGACGTGAGGATGATGTGTATATATGTGTATAAAAAGTTTAAAATTTTTCTGTCTCATATAAGTCTGCACAGCTCAATGGACGTTGTATATTATTATTTGCTTCCGCTAGCCCCTAATATTTTGTTAATCTGTTCAGAGGCCATAGGTAATCCTCGGATTACTGGCCAGTTACGGTGCCAAACCTATAGGGGCGGGTTTGGGTCGTGACAGTTTGTGGTGGTCTTTATCGATGATATCCTTATATATTTGAAGAGTACAGAGGCTCATGAGAATCACCTTCGCCTAGTCCTTCAAACACTCCGAGAAAAAAAGTTATATGCGAAGCTCAAGAAATGCGAATTTTGGTTACATGAGGTGGCGTTTTTAGGGCATGTAATAACAAAGGAAGGAGTTTTTGTCGACCCGCACAAGATTGAGGCAATTGTGAATTGGCCCACTCCTACAAATGTTACTGAAGTACGCAGTTTTATGGGGTTAGCCGGATATTATAGGAGATTTGTCCAGGACTTTTCTAAAATTGCAATACCACTCACACAACTGACTAAAAAGGGAGTTGCGTTTGAATGGTCAGAACAACGAGAATCTGCTTTCCAAGAATTAAAGAGGAAGTTGACTACAGCTCCAGTCCTTGCTCTACCATTTGGTACTGAGGGATTTGTGATTTATAGTGATGCCTCACATAAGGGACTTGGTTGTGTGCTCATGCAAGGTGGGAGAGTAATAGCTCCCGACAGCTTAAGCCCCATGAAAAGAGTTATCCCACCCATGATTTGGAACTGGCTGCAGTAGTTTTTACTTTGAAGATATGGCGGCACTATCTTTATGGAACTACTTGCGAAGTTTATACCGATCATAAAAGCCTCAAGTACCTTTTTACCCAAAAGGAGCTGAACATGCGTCAGCGGCGGTGGTTGGAACTTATTAAAGATTACGATTTACAAATCCACTATCATCCTGGTAAAGCCAACACAGTGGCCGATGCCCTTAGCCGAAAAAGTGTGGGAAATGTAGCAAATTTACTTACGGAACAAAAAGAGTTGGTGCTCGACTTGGCTCAAATGGAAGTAGACTTAGTGATGCAAAACGAGGAAGTTATAATGGCAGCAGTGATGGCCCAATTGACCTTACTTGAAGAGATCAAACTACATCAGCTAGAAGATGAAACTTTGAGGAAGATATATGATGATATGGAAACGAAACCAAAACCGGGGTTTAATGTGGAGAATTCGGTGCTTAAGTTCCGAAACCGAGTGTGTGTCCCCAATGTGTTGGAGCTTAAATGGAAGTTGATGGAAGAAGCTCATGCCTCAAAATTTTCTATGCATCCGGGAAGTACTAAAATGTATCGGGACTTGAAACAAAACTTTTGGTGGCCAAACATGAAAAAGGAGATTGCAAAATTCGTCTCCAAGTGTTTGCAGTGTCAGCAAGTGAAAGCGGAGCATCAAAAGCCAACGGGATTACTACAACCCCTCCCAATCCCGGAATGGAAGTGAGAATATCTAACCATGGATTTTGTTGTGGGGCTACCACGGACTCCTCCGGGTATGAATTCGATATGGGTCATTGTAGACCGACTAACTAAATCCGCTCATTTCTTACCTGTGAAAACTCAGTTTAATGCAGATAAACTGGCGATATTGTATGTAAATGAAATTGTAAGGCTTTATGGAGTTCCGGTCTCGATTGTATCAGATAGGGATCCGAAGTTTGTTTCACGGTCCTGGCAAAGTCTACAGACTGCTTTGGGTACAGAATTAAAATTTAGTACTGCCTTCCACCCTCAGACAGACGGACAATCCGAGAGGACGATACAGACACTAGAGGATATGCTTCGAATGTGCGTTCTGGATTTCAAGGAAGTTGGGAAACCCATTTGCCGTTGATAGAGTTTGCATATAATAATAGTTACCATTCGAGTATTGAGATGGCACCTTATGAGGCTTTGTATGGAAGACCGTGCCGTTCTTCCGTGTGTTGGGCTGAAGTTGGAGATAGATCCTTACTGGGGCCTAAAATTATTCAAATGACAACAGAGAAGGTCAAAATTATTCGGGAAAGATTGAAAACTGCTCAAAGCAGACAGAAGAGTTATGCGGACAACCGACGAAAGGATTTAGAATTCAAAGTGGGTGGTTATGTATTCGTGAAAGTCACCCCAATGAAAGGACACCTAAGATTCGGAAAAAGGGGTAAGCTAACACCCCGATATATTGGTCCCTTTCAGATCTTAGAAAAAGTGGGTCCAGTAGCCTACCGAGTTGCCCTTCCGCCACATATGAGTCAGATTCATAACGTGTTTCATATTTCTACGCTTCGAGGATACCTCCCGGATCCATCTCATATTATTGATTATCACCAAATTGTGCTGACTGATAAGTTAACATATGAGGAAAAACTGATTCGAATTCTGGACCGACAGGTGAAACAGTTACGGAACCGAGAAATTCCAATGGTGAAAGTGGAGTGGCAAGAACACTACAGAACCGAGGCAACTTGGGAAAAGGAAGATGAAATGCAACACCAATATCCGCATCTGTTTTCGTCCTAAGGTAAAGCAAGTTTAGAGGACCAAACTTAATTAAGGGGGGGAGAGTGTAATAGCCCGACCCTCGTACATGATTCTGGTATCTTTTCAGCCCTCTATTCTGTATTTTCGAATGCATATTATGAAATTCTATGTGAAAGTACGTTGAATTGCAAGAAACTTAGGAATATGGATTCCTATCTGTTGATTTGGAACATTATCTGTCACAATTAAACTATTTGAATCTGAAATTGGGCGCCTTAGAGGCTTAATTTTCAGAAATTGATTTGATATTTGGCATCTGCATAATTTTTAAGCCCTAATGGGATTTTTTGTGAAATTTCAATTTAGGATGCTTAAACGATTAAATTTTGTCTTATTATAAACATAAATATCTATCTTAAACTCTAAGATGTCTTTGACTTGACAAACCATCTCTTGTGTGCAACCAAGAAGAGGGGAAAACGTGAGTGTTGGAGAGAAGCTCTCCAAGTGAAGAATTTGGGGAAATTGGTGAGGATTGCTTAAATTAAACCCAAGGTATGGCAAATTTCTTGATCTAGCCTCTCTCTCTCTCTCTCTCTCTCTTGATCTTGGTTGGGAATTCTTCTTTTGTTTTGGAAAGTTATGGTAGATGTGAGGGTTTTATGAGATGATTTATGTTGATAAATCAAATTGAGTTATGAAGGGAAATCTATCTCTTATTCCTTGATGTTTCATGAGATTATTCAGTTATGTGTTTGAATTAGAAGCTTAGGTAGCTCTTTATGTATATGTTTATGTAAACCCAAAAATATGAGAATTTTGGAAAGATTATGGTTAGTTTGAGTATAGATTTAATGATTGAATGTGTAAGGAGGGTTGTGATTGATTTGTTCTGTGATTTAGCACCTTAAATTGATGTTAGATCCATTTTGAGGCTTTGTTTTGCGTTGTAAAAGATGGATGGTTGGTATAGAATTGAGCTGCCCCGATTCAAGGCTGCAGCCGCTCGAGCGGAGGCCATGGTCGCTCGAGCGGGAAAATGACTCCCTCAGCAGTTTTTCTGAAATTACCCTGTCCGCTCGAGCAGAGGAATTTCCGCTCGAGCGCAAAAATCGACCTCTCAGTATTTTTGATAAAATTGTACAGTACGCTCGAGCGGCCAAATTGGCGCTCGAGCAGGGGACTTACTTTCAGACAAAGAAAAATGTATTTGTTTAGTTTTGCATGCTTGACTTCCTGGTATTTTTAGAATATTTTCTGGTGATTTTAAGATGGTTATAAATTCATTTGAAGGGTAATAAACACTGGGAATGATTCCTTAATGCTTTAAAAAGGAGGGGAACTAATTTATAAGTTATGATTGTGTGCAGGACACACTTCGGAAGGAACTAGTGCGCCATCACAACACTGTGAGTAATAACACTTTAATGTACAATAATATATCGTTCGTACTTAATGTTATTATTATTCTGATTTTCGAAAATGTTACGTTAACATCATGTGAATGAATCGGAATGTGATGGAAATGCATACAAAGAAAACTTATGTGTATATGTATATCTGTTATGATTGGGCCTAAGGCCGTTCTGATATAATTGGGGCTGAGGCCGTTCTGATATGATTGGGCCGAAGGCCGTTCTGTTATGATTGGGCCTAAGGCCGTTCTGATATGATTGGGCCTAAGGCCGTTCTGTTATGATTGGGCCTAGGGCCGTTCTGATATAATTGGGCCTGAGGCCGTTCTGATATAATTGGGCCTGAGGCCGTTCTGATATGATTGGGCCTAAGGCCGTTCTGTTATGATTGGGCCCGAGGCCGTTCTGTTATGACTGGGCCTGAGGCCGTTCCGAAAGTAACACAGCGTCAGGCTAACTTATGGATTCCATTTTGTTTGAATATATCATTATGGGTTATGATTTATGTTGGATGTTAAACTATCAAATACTATTACTCATTGAGTTTGTCTCACCCTGTAATTATGTCTGATGCTGTAGGTAATCAGCTTGGAGGTCAATCCTAGCATCGATATCACCTCCCTTTTGTCAACCTAAGCATACCCAGGCACTTGAGGAAGTCGTGCACTCCGTGTTAAATGTTAGATTTTTGGCCCAAACCCCTTTCGATTCAGGGTGAATGTACATTCTATTTTGTTAAACACCCAAAAGTGGGGCTGGATCTGTACAACTGTTTGTGTATAGCTAATCCTCAAACGCACGCATTTTGTATATTTAATTACTGAATATTCTGCATGTATGATCTTGGCATGGTTGTAGTTGCTCAATGGAAAGGGTCTAATATCATTTATTATGTTGAAGGCTTCCGTCAGGCCCTCATATGTTGTATGTATAGCAGGTTAATTGTCTATTTTTGATTAGGTCATGCCAAACTTTTAGGGGGCAGGGTTGGGGCGTGACAGAGGTGGTGTAAGGAATTAAAGAATATTTGGGAAATGGAAAGGAGGGAGAGGAGGGAACAGAGAGCTTGTAGGAAGTGGGGAAATTCCAGGGATTTGTGGAATTTGAGGAATGGGAGGGAATTGTGGCAGTGGAATTTGAGGAATGGGAGGTGCTAATGGAATGTCAAATGGCAGCAAATTCTTCATCTCATCATAATTTTATAATTTTATTAAAAAGTTTAAGTCATAATTTTACAGATACCAAAAAATCAATCATATAACTCAGCATATAAAATATAAATAAAGCAGTCTCTTTTAAGTGATGGAGCTCCTTGGTGAAGTATATGTATGACTATCAATATTTATGAAGAATGCCATGCAAAAAAAAAAAACTTTATTATTATTATTATTATTATTATTTTACAAATTAACATGTTATGCAATAAATAATATTAATATTTAAAATGAATCTACTAAAATTAAAATCTTATTAAGAAACAGGTTAAATTAATTAACAAGTTAACAAATTAATTATTATAAAAAGTCAACTTATTCTCTTTATATTTTATATATTTTTTAATAAAAAAATTAAAAAATTAACAAAAGAATTTTGCTAATAAGGGCCCCTAAGGCATAAGTATAAAAAATAAGAATAATAATTAAATAACATAATACAATTTTTATTAAATTTAATATACTTTTATTGAAATTAATATATATTTTAACATTTTCACATATTTTGAAGGCATGTTTTACCTAATTTTTAATATGATTTTGGCGTCTTTCAAGTTGTGAGTATTTGGTTTTGGTAGGTTCATTTTTAGGCCAATTTCGATGATTCGAATCGTTTACTTTTTAAGACTTGTTAAGTAGAATATTTATGTGAAATATCAAGATGATTTGATATCGATAGTTATATGTTTCAATTATATTTGTTTTACAAAATGGACTATGAATATAATTTCAAGAACAACTATACATTTTTGGTGGTGCTACATGCACCAATTAATATACATACTAGTGTACTAACTAGTGTTATGTCATTATTACTAACCATACATGTTATACAAATCACAAATACCTAAAATCTCTAAAATTATGCCATACCATCTGTTAGTATACTAGTTAATACATCAATTGATACATTTAGCATTATTCATACATTTTTTGTAATACAAATTTAATCTAAATATATAGATATCAATGTTTAAACAACTTGATTTTTTTATAAAATGAACAATTCAAATTATCAAAATTTATTTTGATATCAACTTATCAAATTCAAATACCTCCTTAAATTGAGATGATTTTTTTGTAATTGCTTAGAGGAAAAACGACATTGAGGGCAGTGCCACCGATTGGGAGAGAACAAGACAAAGAATTGAAATGAGTGCTGGTAATAAATGTTCAAAGAGACAAGCTTTAAAGTTGAGATATGTTTAAGAATAATAGTATGGCTCTGGCTTTGGTCCAGTCCTTAATCAGATTGGACGGTATTGTTGGATCCGTGTCGGCCCATCACGGGTACCATTTTGAAAATCTGAACCGTTCAATGTGTAGAACTCGTCGAGTACTATATGCCTGTGAAAAATCACGTTGATCGGATATCGATAGCTATATGATCAAATCAGTTTTTTATCAACCGTTAATTTATTCACCGTCCATTTTTTTATACAAAACTGATTTGATCACGTAGCTATTGATATCCGATCGACGTAATTTTTCACAGCCATGTAGTACTCGACGAGTTCTACACATTGACGGTTCAGATTTTCAAAACGGAATCCGTGGTGACCCCCACGGGCCCAACAGCACCGTCCAGTCCGATTAAGGACTGGACCAAAGCCAGGCCCTAATAGTATACCTATTAATTAACTTATTAATTAATAATATATCATAATTTAAGAAATTTTTAATATTTTTAATTTATATAATAAATAGGTTAATAATAATATTAAAACTAATATTAATATATTAATTAATATATGCAGCACACCATCGTTTGTTTAAACACCACAACCTATTTGCTGTGAAATGTCTGAGAGTGTCCTAGTAAAGAGTGCATAAATGCATGCTTGCATGTGTCAACGCATGACACTTGAAACACCACAACCTATTTGCAACCATTTGAGAAACAACGTAAGGGAAAATTATTAATAAATCTTAATAGTTAAATTTAATTTTTATTAAGTCTTATTAATAAAATTATTATTGAAAATAATTTTTTGTAATACTTTTTTTTATATGTTGTTAAAAATTAAAAATTAGTAATTTTTTTATTATTGTTTTTATAAATTATTGGTAAAACTTATAATTAGATATATTTTTCTGTAACGAGTTTTTCAGACGGTTGCTAAAACTTATAATTTGTGGCATATTTTGTAGCAATTTTCGAACTGTCGTTGAAAATTAACAATTAGTGACATTTTTTAATAGTGTTCGATAAAAAATACCATTAATTCTCAAAAGACCTATTGAATGATAAGTCCATCTATTAGGACTTACACGTAAATACTCCAAACAATAATTGTTACATCTATTTTATTTTTAAATTTTTTATTAAAATTTACTTAACAAATTTTAACAAATAAACAATTTGAATAATTGAAATAAAATTTAAAACAAGTCTCGTTGAAGAAACAATTGCGACTGCTGTGCAAAGGGTGCAACAATCAGTCCATCTCTCTAACAAGACTAGTACATGTTATAATTTTGAAAAAAGTAATTAATTTTAAATCACTAATAAAATTTGAAAAGAGACTAAGACCAACATATGAATACTTCTTGAAAGCACATTTATTGGACATGATCACTATTTATATTTTTTTCTTACTTTTGAAATGTATTTTAATCCTCATGCCATTAAATTCTTCTTTTTCTTTGTTCTCCTCATATGTGAGTATGTGTCTGTTTGGCAGAGCTTAATTACAGCTTATTTCAGCTTTCAGCTTAATTTAAGCTATTTTGATGTGTTTGGTTTAACTTATAACTTATAGCTTATAGCTTTTTGGAAGTCAGAAATCAGTTTATTCTTTGAGTGGGGCAGGAGATGCTTTAAGAATAAGCTGGAAATCAGCTTAAGCTGAAAGTTATAAGCTATAAGCTGTTTAGGCATAAGTTATAAGCACTTTCCCACAGCTCTACCAAACAGGGCTTATGTATGTGCACATACACACGCTCATAATAATAATACTAACAAATAATAATAATATTAATCAACTAAAGTTTAAAATTTTATAAAATTTTAGATTGAATATCAAAATGAAACCTTATTTTATTAGATTTTTGAAAAATTAAAACATTCAACAATAATTTTTTTAAAAAAATCTTAAACAATATATTAAGTGATTTAACAATTGAGCTACCTCTGATAATTATTATTATTTCAGATAGGACCTTCGATAATTATTATTAGCGAGAATAACAACCCGATGCATGATTGGAGTAGGACAAAACCAAAAAAAACTTGGTTTAGTGGCAAAGGCGTTTGACTTTTTTTTGTTGTTTGGTGGGACACATCATAGATGTCGTGTGAATTAATACTCGAATTGGAATAATAAGTCAATAAAGTTAAGGATAAGAAAGGTTGAGAGATTGATTCCCACATGTGGTTCTAGCCAGCACTACAACTAACCATAACATCAAACTTTCAATGAGATTTTCTTTTGAAGATTTTGTAATTACCATCCCTTTAAAGTGAGGTCAAACCTTACTATCTTAAAATTTTGAGAAGGTGTCAGAGAAAATACTAGAAAGCAAAAGGGGTAATTATTTTCTGCTCAATCTTACATGCCACGTTGAATAAATTTTTTTATAAAAATAGAAGTTAGTGAAGGCTAGCTACTTAAGCTAACTTTCTCACCATTTCAAGAAAATTACCTATGAGGGGAGTTTGCACCGAGCAGGCGGGCCGAGCTAGTCGTGACTCGACACATCTTTGGGTTCTGCGATTGGGCTGTCTCAGTTGAGTGTGGATTGGGCCGAAGTTTCGAATTAGTTCAATTGGGCTGGCCCAAGGTCTGGAGCTTGGACTGAGCTAGTTGTTGAGCCTAGATATTGAACCAAGGTATCTTCGATGATACCTTAAATCGGGCTAGGCCATTCTGCCGTGCACCGAGATCAAGCAGCGAGCACCTTGACTGATGAAGATGGAATTAAGGCGGAAGACCGAACTAGTTGATTAGCTCGGCCATTGAAGATAATCCAGATTGAGGCCCTAATCCGGTCAACTAAGAGTGTTATTTGATCAAGTATTGGGCGGAAGTTGCCCTTGATGGACCAGGTTCGACTGAGCATGAGCTCGTTGTGAATTGGTGAGCTTGGTCGAGCCGATATTCAAAGTTCTGTCAGGACCGAATAGGTAGCACGATCTTAAGGGAAAATTGTAGCGTCGTGCTAAATATAGTAGGGTATGAATTGCTACGTGGCATGATTGGATTGTAGAAAGGAGATTCTGCCATCCATAGGCGTCAATACCTTTAGGCAGTTTCACCATTCAGTGTTTGGTAGTATTTATACTTACACGTGGAAGAAGACAAGAGGGAGCATATCCACGCGTCCAAGGAAGGACAGACAGAGAGGTGCGCTCAGGAACTATATAAACGGCGCAGCGCCTCCATGCATAGGTCTGGCATTCTTGTTATCAGAGCTACCTACCTCTTTGTCTCTTCTCTCTTTTTCTTTTCTCTAAGTGTGCTGACTTGATCGTCGGAGGGGTTTTCTGGCTGCACACTCGTCGGATAGCTCACCGTCTTTCTGTTCTCAAGTTGAGCGACGTTACTCAGAACTTAGACACGAGGCGTACGGAGTCGACGAATATTTCCTTCTTGTACATCACTTAATTTTTTGTATCTCATTTTACTTATTATGAATCTAACTACTCTTTTGTACCATAGAAAAATCTCAAAATATTTATTTTGTTTTGTGAATTTAGTTTCTTTATGAATTAAGTGTAATTTTCTTCTTTAACTATGGCTCAAAGGCCAAGCTTATTTAGCCAATGTGTTTTGGCTGTCACCTTACCCTAAACAAGCTAAAAAGGCTTACTTTAGCTTTTTTTAGCTTCTACATAATATATCATTGTGCTGCAATAGATACACCAAATTTTCTTCCAAACTTTTAAATAGCATTTTTTTTAATTACATAAACATACTATTCTTTTAAATCACTTGTCTAATATTACTTATTTATATAAATAAGTGTTCGAGATTTGTTTCACATTGTGTTTTTTAAGCCATTCAAACTTAATTCATGTTGTTTGGAGGTCTCTCTACCTAATGACAATTAGTTTTGAGTATGATGTCTCAAACTCTAACATGAACACGGACTCTAGATGTGGGGAAATGAAGGATGGACGATCGATGGTGGTCTTCTCTTTTCCTCAATGGCAAGATTGAAGCAATTAATGGGACATTAGGTTTTCAATGCTGAATTTGACTTCTTGTGTCAGGTGGGTGACTTCCCAGAAGGCGAGAGCTCCAACAGAGAGTTAAAGGGTTTCTATGGTTAAAACACATGATGAAGAGAATATAGAAAATAGATTGAGTGCACGATAATGAAGATAATGAAGCAAACAAGATTTGACTCTAAGATCTTCTGGAACTATAACTCTAACACTATCTTAAATAATTATTTTACAAGTTTAAACTATTAACAAATGAGTTCAACAATAAATATCAAACTATAAAAGACACATTACTCATTTTGGATTCAAAAATCAAAATTCTAAAAAATTTACCAAAAATGATTCAAACATATCTAGTAAATTTACCATATTCTTGAGACACTTGGGCTTAGTTGGTTGGCTCTCAACTGGTCATACCCTTGGAAGGAGGTAAAGGTCAGATGAAGGAATTCAGTCAAGTTGCCTAGCAAATGCGCCAAGTGATCACTCTTACACACCAAAAATCAGTCAAGAACATTTTTTATCCATTGAAATTCTGTTTTTCCATTAGATAACTTAATGTTTATGACATGAACTAGATGCATATTGTGTCCCTGCAAATCAATAGAATATATTCCATCATGGACATCTAAATAATGAAGATGACAAGTGGATGAGATAAGAAAAAAAAGTCAAAAACAAGAGAGAGAGAGAGAGAGAGAGAGAGAGAGAGAGAGAGGTGAAGCAAGTTGATTGGCTATAAATAGATCTTTGAAACTAGGTATTGGCATCCAATTTGAGCATGAAAATATGAGAGTATTAGAGGAAGAGAGGCCTTACATGAAGATAAGAGTCTTGTTTGGTAGCCAAGGACGACTTGCCTCGTCCATCAAAGGGGGTGTTCAAGCACACATATGTTTATATATTTAGTTCTCTTATCAATACAGAAATCAATCTCAGAATATGAATGGATAAAATTTTACAAAATTTGTTAATAAGATCTAGTTTTAGAAAATCTTATTTGTTTATATATATTTTGTGTTCGATTATGTAATGGGTTTATTTCTATACATTGGAACCTCCTTGTTTGGTTTGAGGCAATCTCCTTGGCTAACTGACAGACACTTCTCTCTCATGCTAGGCCTTATCTTCTTCCCTACAAGCACTTTTCTCTCATGCTAGGCCTTCTCTTCTCTTTCATGCTATGTCGATCAAATTCTTTTTGAATGTGACTTTCACCATATCTAATTTAAAATTAAATTTTAGATATTTTTTTGAATATATATTTTTGAATAGATAGTTTGTTTTTTTGAAAATTCTCAAATAAGCCCAATTTGAACTCAATAAATTAAACTAAAGTTTGAGTGGAGTTTTTTTTTGGAACTGAACTGACTAATTTATTAAAGTTTTACTTTGTTAATTTTTTTTTTTTTTTTGAAAAAAAAAGAGTATCAAAACAAATAACAACAATAACCTAACAAATATAAATATTTTTACCGAAATAACTTAACATAAAAAACAACTTCGTAACAAACTTAGGAGTCATTTGGCAAGTAATTGTTCTAATAAAAAGGTCAAAAATAATAATTAAAAAGTTAAAATGTCAAAAATTTGGCATTTTTTAAGAAGTGTTGCTTGATTCTTGAGATTACGCTTCTGTGATGGGCCAAAAAACAAAGACATAGTTCCTCATTATCAAAAACAAAAAATAAATAACTTGTGCTTCTACTGTTATTCTGAGAGTAGCGTATATAGTAAGTTTGCTTTTCACATGCTCTACTCATATTTGATTCCTATCAGTGTTACATTATGTAATTAAGAAAGTATCGCTTGATCCTCTGATTTATACTCCTGAGATGGGTAAATGATCCAAACACATTTCAGTTTTTTTTTTTAAAAAAATTGTGCTTCAACTTTTAAATGGAAGTGACTTTTAAAATAAATTAATTAATTAACCCTTATGTATAAGGGGGAAAAAAAATGAGAAGTAGAAAAAATAATTATAAATTCATAAAGTACATCACCCATTTACATAATTTAATGCATAAATCATTAATATTTTTATGAGTTTGTAATTAATTTTTTAAAAATAATTCTTATTATTATTTTTTTGATATTCCCCTATTTATAATAATTTCTGGTCCAACCAGGCATAATATTCCTTATCCGAAGTGGAGTGTGCGTGTGTGTGTGTGTGTATGAGAGAGAGAGAGAGAGAGAGAGAGAGAGGGAGGAATGGCAGCAGTGGCAGCAATAATTCCTTCAATCTCTACCGTGAATCTGCATTTTCAGGCAAGTCTAAAGAAGGGTTTAGGATTAGACTCAACAACAAGAAGAAGAAGAAGATTGAATTCTCTTGTTAGCATCACTCGATCCTGCCTCCTTCACCGCAATGCTCCTCTCCTTGAATCTGCAGCGAAGCACACTGTAACATTATCACTTTCATTCTCTTTTTCCTCATCTGGATTCTATGATTTATCCTATATTGTGATGTTCTTTAACCCAAACCCCAAATGTAAAAAAGAGAGAAAAAGAAAAGTATGCCCTGTTTCTTGTTCATATTATGGGTTTTCATAAAACTTTTTTCAAAAATGTTTTCTGGAGAAAACATTTCTCTATGTTTGGTGGTGGTGGTGGTGGTGGTAGGATGAAGGTGGTGGTGTGGTGATGGAGTGGCAGTGACGGTGATGGTAGTGGTGGCCATGGTGATGGGTATGTGGTGGTGGTGGATATGAGAGTGGTGGTAGTAGTGTGATGATACTGGTAAGAGTTTAGTTCGGAAAATGTTTTCCTCCTTTTAAAGCAAAAACATTTTCTACCCAAAAAGACTTATTCTCCGTTAAGACTTTATTTTCTAGTATACCAATCCGAGTGGAAGTTGATTTCGACGTCTATGAAGTTTCTCCTTGGTTGCTTTGGTCTTCTAAGCTTGAGGTAGGGATTTTCTACACTCTCATATGGTCTTTAACTTAGTTATTTGATGATTGTATAACAATGGTGGGCTTTGGGTGTATTATAAACAAACCTAGGGTTTGGGTTGTAAAATCAAAAGATAAGTATATGTTGTGGAAATGGTTATGAGGTTAAATATAAGGTGGTATCGCTACAAAATAGTTGATTTTGGCCTTGGATTGATATTTGGGAAAAAAGAGTTTGCTCTAAAATGATTCAAATAATTATTTTATATACATAAATGAAATTGAACGAATATTGAAATAAATGGTGGAGTTGAATATGTATTACCTCACTCATTTGGAAATTTTGAATAAATTATCCGTCTTGAGATTGAATATCTCTTTAGAAATAACTGTATTGGGTTATCGGTGGAGGATAGTTATGATTGTTGTAGAAATTGCATGAGGATTAGGTGAATTAAAACTAATCTATTGTTGGTTGTCATTGAATATGACTATGCTTTAAATACATTGTATATGTATAATGTTTGGGAGGAGAAAGGGGATGTACTCCATATTTGGAAGGAGATAGGGGATGGACTCCATTGAAATTAAGTTGGTCAGAGTGTCCTAGGTGAAAGTCCCGAAATCGCGCGTATATATGGGTGCCGATCTTGTGGACGAAATTTCCGTAAAATGGCAGATTGAAGTGTTTGTGTGGTAATTGTGTTGATTAAATAACCACTGACTTGTAGTCTCAGTTGGACTGTTGAAAAGATAATGAAATTAACTCATGAATTGAAATGGATTGAAGGAATATGGAATAAGATACGAACTTTGGTACTTTATGACTATACATAATATAAAAGTTTTACTATTGGCATTATAAATGCACATCATGCTTATATCTTAGATAAATCTCATATATTGTGTTAGATTGTTTCTATTGGGCTTTGGGTCACCATATTTGGAGAAAACTATTTTCAGGTGTTGGCGACATACCTCTGCCAAGGCAATAGCTGAGAGGGACTTTTGGGAGCAAGAGTTTTATTCTTTTGTTGTATTCTTTTTGTATAGCCAAGGGCTTTAATTGTATTGAGTTAGGCTCACTTTTGTTGTAACCAAGCAATGACTTGAAAAGATGTAAGCCTATAGGGCATATGATTATCTGCTTAGTTTTCAGTTCTCTTATCATTACAACACATGCTGTAGATTCAAAATGAATATTTGTGAACGTATATCGCATGTGTTAGCTTGTGCACACGAACTCTGATGAATGTAAGTATATTATTTATATTATCTTTTCACTTGTGACATTGGATTCATTATATTATTTTTGGGGCATTACATGTTTTGTAACGGTCTTCATATGTAAGCTGTAAAAATTGTCTCTTTCAAGCTCAACATTTTCTATTACAAACAATGCAACACAAAACCAAGAAAAATAAATTGATTGTATTAAATTTTTTATTTTTATTTTTATATCTAATTAGCACTTGGATTTCATTTTTGCAATATTCTAAGGTTGCCTTATCTATTTGATCAAGACGAGCTTTTTCATTGAAATATTTATTTTAAATAATTTTTGGAATTACTTATTTGCATTTGGATAAAATGAATTTGTAATTACTATTTGTTTTAAAGTATTCTTTTTATATAATAATACAAGTTACTATATTTTTTATTTTTTTTATTTTATCATCACACGAATTGCACAAGTGTACTGCTAGTATGATAGAAGCTTTAATAGATTTGGTAGTCTATTTTATAGTATTTTTTCCATTTGATCTTTTTGTATTTTTTTGTTGAAATTTTAAAATAGCATTGCTTTCATTTCAGTTTTTATATTTAATAATTTATTTTTTTTAAATTTTTTTTGGATTTCACTTTTCAAGATATTTCAAACAACACTTATGTTGAATATAAAATTTATTAAATTCTTACTTTGTGCAGATAATTAACTTTAACTGTGGGAATATAAATATTGATTAAAAAAAATTCTCTCTTTTTCCAATCCATTACTCTCTGTGCCTTAAATTATTTGTCTATTTTCACTACTTCATATATTCTAAAATATCATCTATATTTTTTGTTTTTTCTTTTTCTTTTATTCTTCTTCTTACTCCCATGCTTACAACCGACAAACATATTAGCCATATATTTACCCAAAAATTTACAATATGAAATATAAAAAAATGAGTTGCAACAATACAAAACAATACAATTCAAATTTAAATTCTAATCCTTCAAACACACAATAAATTGCAGCTATTCTTATTTATTTTATTTTTTTTGGAACAAATTGCAGCCATTTTTGAATTGCATTTTTACAACACCTAGTCCTAGCTTCTAGCTAGGATGGTGGAAGAAACATAAGCTTAGTTGTTTTTTTTTTTTTTTTTTAATCGGAAAGAGAAAAAAAGAAAAAAAAAGAAGCAGCAATAAACATATGGGACCAAAATCAGCACCCAAATCAGCACCAACAATTACTCTGGCACACAAACATAAGCTTAGTTTGCAACAACAATTTCTCTGGCAAACAATAGTGAAAAGGTAGAAGGACATGATTTTCCCTTGTGTTGAATTATTAGAAGGAAATTATGGTTAGGAATTGAGTTCCTAAAATGATTAATTGGTTCAGATATCTTAACAAGTTAAAAAACAGTATAGAGACATATACCCTTATTAAAATTTGAGTATGAGGTGATTTATATTGTACTTGCACCTTTTGAAACATTTTTTGGGTGAATAAACATTTTGAAACATAGTTGGTCCTCAATTGGAAATCTATTCCACTATGAAAAATGTTATACAAATAAAAAATTCATACATAATGACGTGACTCTTTATGAACATGTCACTTCAAAACAAAATGCCATGAGTAATGCTAGCAGGTGACACACGCGATACTTGTGTAATTTTGATAACTAATAATAAAAATAAATAATAAAGAATTTAATATCATAATATGTGTGTTGCTTAAGTGATAAGTATGCTCTTAATGAAATCTAAATGTTGGATTCAAAACTTGCTTACGCTGTGTATAATAATTTTATTTATTTATTTTACCATGTATAAAGTTGCCACGTGGTATAAGGGGAAGAATGTTTCACTAAACCAATTTAGGCCTTCACTTTATAATAGTACAATATAATATGCATGTTACTTAAGTGATAAGTATGTTCTTAATGAATATAATGTTGCATGTGGCATTAGGAGAAGAATGCTTCATTAAACCAATTTAGGCATTCACTTAATAATAGTATAATATAATATGCATGTTGCTTAGGTGATAAGTATGTTCTTAATGAAACCCAAGATTTTAGATTCAAAACTTGCTTACACTACGTATAATGATTTTTTTATTTTATATATAAAGTTATTTTATATATAAAATTTCCTGTACATTATACATTTTCATCAATTTATGTGTTGTGGTGGGTTTATTATTTTTAATATAAAATAAATTTTTATTCATACACATATAATTACACATATGAAATGAAAGAGAAAGGGACAATACTCGATAGTTAAGTCAGAAAACAAAAATTATAAATTAATAAAAAAAATTATAATATTGATATTTAATTTTTATAATGTTTTTCACTTGTTGGTAAATAAGTTTCACTTAACATGTCAAATAATTGTAAATCAAATTATATATTATATATTTTTTTTCCACAGATTTCATACATTTTTCTTGAATAATATTGTAATTAAATGAGATAACATTGGGTATTGCCTAATTTGGATTATTCAGTCAAAAAAATTAAACAGAGATGGAATATTTTCCCTTGGGTCCAAAGTGGAAAAACAAAATATTTTCAAAGACCCAAAATGAAAAATTTTAATTAAAAAAAAAAAAAAAACAAAAGTTGAAAAGTTTAATTTTTTAAAAATTCAAATCCACCCTTTGAATTGGACAGCCCTAGGCTTTCCATATGCCTATATAAACCACACTTCCAAGCCCCTACTCAAACACACCACCTTTACTTCCTAGTTCATTTTTTCACCAAAACACTATCATATCTCTACATCCATGGAGTTCCTATATCTCTCTGTCATTGTAGCGATATCGATTTCGATCCTTCTTTCATGTGTTTGCCACTTCGACTGGGCTGGTCAGGGGTTGAGCTGCCCGATCAGCTCGCAGGGGTCCAAGGGCAGCGCCTTGGCGGGGGTCGAGTTGCTCGGTCAGCTTGCGGGGGTCCAGGGGGTAGCGCCCCTTGGCGGGGTTGAGGGGCAGCGCCCCTCAAAACAAAAATGCAAAATGCATTCGAAGTTGCTTGTCCACTTGGTCGGTCTAGAGTGCAGGAGAGGGCCGTACGTGCGGGGAATGAGGCCGCACGTGCGGAAAACAGGGCAGGGGGCTGAAGTACACTGCTAAAAAGGCAAGTGCGGTTGGAAGTGAGGGAAGTTAGGTAGATTCGGAATTTTCCTTTTATTCTCTTTGGGCTGATTGAATGTCACTTTTTGGTATATCTCTCTCTCTCTAAAAATATTTCCTCTCCCTTCCCTCTACATTTCCTACCAAAAATCTCACAAGATCTTTGAGTTCTCCAAATCCATTGGGATTTAGATCCAAGTCCTTCATCAAAGTTGGTTATCTAGGTGAAGGCTACATTGTGTGAGGTGGAGATCGAGTTTAGGCATCGTTGATTTTGGGGTTTCAACTCGTTCCTTCTTCAAGCTGGAGGTAGGGATTTTCTACATTCTAATATGATTTTTAGCTTAGTTATTTGCTATTGTGTATAGATGATGAGATTTGGTTGTGGTTTGGACAAATCTAGGATTTGGGTGTGAAATGAAAAGAAGGGTTTTGATGAATATGAGATAAATGAGTATGAGGCTTGAATATAAGATCATGTTGTGCCAAAATAGTTGATTTTGGTGTTTGAGTTGATTTTAGTGTTTGGGTTGATATTTGGTGAAAGGGGGATTCTGCCCTAATTTTGATTAAATTATTATTTTGCATAAATAATTGGGATTAACATTGAAAACGTGAAATTGGAAGGTTGTGATTATAAATGGTGATATTGGATATGTATTATCTCACTTATGGAAGTTTTGAATAAACTATTTATTTTGATATTGAACGTCTCTTTAGAAATAATTGCATTGGGCTATCGGTGGATGATAGCTATGATTGTTGTAGAAATTACATGAAGATTAGGCGATTTAATGCTAATCCATTGTTGGTATCATTGAATATGACCATGTTATAGATACATTGTATATGTATGTTTATTGGGAGGAGAAATGGGATGTACTCCATATGTGATTATGTTTATAAATACATTGCATATGTTTATTTGTTTGGGAGGAGAAAGGGGATGGACTCCATTTAAAGCAAGTTGGTCGTAGTGTCCTGGGTGAAAGACCCGAAATTTTATATATAAATGGGTGTCAATTCCTTCGGACGAAATATTCGTAAAATGGCAGGTTTGAAGTGTTTATGTGAGTTTTGCATAATTGGAAAATCATTGAGTTGTAGTCTCATTTTGGTTGTTGAAAGATAATGAATTTAACTCATGAATTGAGTAGCATATATGAGCTGGAAATGAATTGAAGGAAAATGGAATAAGGTTGGTCTTAATGGCCTATGGATATTGAGAGGGTAATTTATACTTAAATTGGGCCGAGCTGGATAAATGGGCTGTTATGGGCCTCAGTGCGAAGGGCTGAGTAACAGTGCCATGAAAGTTACTCCGGTCCCATAGAGACGTAAAGCTACTTCGGTCCGAAGAAGAGGCCTTGGAGTTAGATCGGTCGCATAGCCGTGATGAGTAGTTCGGTCAACGAGAGTCTTTATCTCTACTTCGGTTGAGAAATGTGTTGTGGGTAATTCGGTCTTCAGTTATTAGTTCGGTCGCGGCATATGGAAACCGAGGTATGTTTAGTCCTCTTAAGGCCTTGACTTTGGAGATAGTTCGGCTCAACTCTCTTATGGATAGCTCGGTCTTAGCATGGGAAAGCCGAGGTAAGAGAAAGGCATGTAAGGGCCGGACTAACAGCTACTTCGGTCATCTTGAAGTCCGGCCATGGAAAACCATCTCACTTGGTTTAAGCAGTGAGGGGGGTGTTGAAGGATAAGCATTATCCTTCAGGAATGTGAATCCTAGGAGGACTCTACATGGAAGAGTAAGAGTCCTACTAGGATTGTGCCACACGAAACCTATAAAAGCTCACCAATATCACCTATGAAGAGGTAATGCAACTTTGCTCCCTGACTACATTGAGCTTTTGCCTATTTGTCTTGCTTACTGACTTAGGCATCGGAGAGGTTTTCGGCATACACCCGCCGGCCAGCTCACGTTTGTGTTTTCAGGTGATAAAGCGACGACGTACAGAGGAACGCAGACTTGATCAACAGGATTATACGAGAAGGTGTATCTCTTTCCCGTACAGTTGGCGCCGTCTGTGGGAACTCAGACAAGAACAACCTCTTGATCAAGCTTTTTCTCTTAAAACCCAATGGCGAACAACGAAGAATTACCTCAGTCCGCCGTAGACGGCCAAACTCCGGAAGGAGGTGCGAGTTGCGAAGGCCTACCCTTGGTCACTCCCATGGCAAACCTGGAACCACAAAGACAAAATTCCAGGAGGGATGCAAGGGGTAGAAGGAGGAATAACAGCCCTCATCCCTCTCATTCGCAAAGCCCAGAAAGACAAAGGCGCAGGGTTGATCCTCAGGCTTTGGAGGATCGCGTCAAAGCGCAAGACGAATTGATACGACGGATGGCGGCAGATATGGAATCTCTAAAGCGCCAGATGAAGGGAAAAGAAGTGGCGACAGGAGAGGGGCGCAAAGGCAATACGCCCCCTCGTCACTCAGAAGGTCGTGGTAGGAACTCCACACCCTTGCAAGCAGAGAGTAAAACCCTCAGGTCAGGTGATACTCTATCCAGATCGTCCAAAACTTGTCACTCTAGGTCTGAGAG
Organism: Camellia granthamiana; assembly: GCA_036172215.1. Lineage (NCBI taxonomy): Eukaryota > Viridiplantae > Streptophyta > Magnoliopsida > Ericales > Theaceae > Camellia > Camellia granthamiana. The sequence continues at coordinate 84,336,963 of CM069909.1, read as the reverse complement.
GACGAGATCTGTGAGGTCTTACACGGAAGGAAGCACATATTGGCCTTCACATACGCACCAAACGAGGTCCAGACAGACGGAGTTGCCCAGATCGTCCGACCTACGAACCGTGCTAGAAGAGAAGGCACGATGCAGGGAACACGCCAGGGCACGCGATCCACACAGAGTTTCTGCCTTACAGCGGTTGGCTCCTCGGACGCATGGAAGCGTCGAGGTTGGAATGCCACAACCGCGCCCGGCCTACGAACCAACGGACAAGGCATTGGCGAGGCTGCAGACCTCACCGTTTGTCCCAGCGATTGAGAACGCGCCTCTACCATCAGGCTTTCTACAACCTAAGTTCACTACATACGAGGGGAAGACGGACCCCTACTTGCACTTAAGCCACTTCCGCCAGGTCATGGCTGTATACCGGCGGAACGAGGCCTTAATGTGCATCCTATTCCCCTCAAGCCTTGGTGACCTAGGCTTGACTTGGTTTGAGAAACTCCCAGAGGGCAGCATAGCCTCCTGGGCGCAATTGGCAGAAGCGTTTGTCACAAGATTCAGAACAAACACTAAAACCCCAGTGGAGATCGACCAGTTACTCTCCATCGACATGGGCGAGAAGGAGACCCTAAGATCCTACAACAGTCGTTACTGGGAGACATTCAACCAGATTGGGGACTGCCCAACCAATCTCGCCATTGCGCAATACAAGAGAGGACTCCCAGTCGGGAACAGACTAAGGGATTCGATCACCATGACGCCACCTCTCACCATGGAAGCCCTGATGGAAAGAGTGCATCAGCACATCAGGGTGGAAGAGGATGGCGCACGTGCCAAAGCAAAGTCTGGCACGACCGCAGGACCAGAAAAGAAGGCCTCAGCAAAGGTCAATGCGGTAGACCGGCTGAACAGAAACGGGCGTGGCAGACGGGACAACGGAGAAGACCAGGACAAAAGATGGTTGAGAGTCCGCACTGCTATAACCACGGTCTTCAAGAAGCCGATCTACCGAATACTCAGCGAGATTCGAGACGAGCCTTTCGTCAAGTGGCCAGCCAAGCTAGGCGTGGCACAAAAGGACTATGACGACAGGTCACGGTGCACCTTCCACAAAGAAAAGGGGCATCGAACTGAGAATTGCACGCCATTGAGGCAGCATCTAGAGGAGTTGGTGGCGGCAGGCCACTTAGACAAATACATTGAAGGCGGGGCACAGCCAGCCCCCCAGGACCATAATAACCCCAATGGGATGCCAATCGACGCTCCACCTCAAGGCATTATCAATGTGATACATGGAGTCTTCGAACCTGAGCGTGTATGTGAGCTCAGAGGTTCGATCAAGAAGGCTGAGCACTTAAGGAAGGTACTAAGTGCTCAACCTGTCGCCAAGAAGGGGAGGACAAAGGCCACAAATGTTATGTCTTTTTTGGATAAAGACTTGGACATAATATATTGCCCTCACAATGATGCCCTGGTCGTCACTCTCTGAGTCAAGGATTTTGACGTCAAGCGGATTCTGATTGACCAGGGTAGTTCATGCGAAATCATGTACTATGAGACGTTCAAACAATTGAGGCTGCAAGACAAAGACTTAGCACCTGCAGTGTCACCCCTGATTGGATTTAACTCAATGCCAGAATGGCCAGTCGGCAAGATCATCCTTCCAGTCAGAGCAGGGAGTGTGACGAAGCAAGTGGAGTTCTGGGTGTTGAAGGTCCCCTCCACTTACAACATCATCTTGGGCAGAACATGGCTGCATGCCATGCGCTCGGTGGCGTCCTCCTACCACCAAGTGATGCGGTTCCCCAACGACACCGGAGTAATAGAAGAAGTCTATGGGGATCAGATCATGTCAAAGCAGTGTTTTGTCACGATGAATGGTAGCCGCGCTGCCAAAGGATATGTTCATTCGGTGGAAGAACCGGAGAGTAATGAACTATTCGTAGAAGTTGGCAAAGCGGCTAATCAGAAGGCGGTGGAAGACTTGGTGGAGGTAAGACTAGATGAAAAGAACCCGAACAAGTTCTTTCTGCTCGGTTCGTCGTTGTCCAGCGCTGAGAGGTTAGAGGTCTTGGAATTTTTGACCTCTAACATCGAAGTGTTTGCCTGGACTCCATACGACATGCTAGGCATTCATCCCAACTTCATCTGTCACCAACTCAATGTCCACCCATCTGCGAGACCAATCATTCAGCGCACCCGCAGATCGGCACTCCACCACGCCGAGATAGTGGCAGAAGAAGTGGGAAACTTATTGGAGGCTGGGGCAATCAGAGAGGTGCACTACCCCAGATGGATCTCCAACACAGTCGTGGTGCCAAAGAAGAATGGCAAGTGGCGCGTCTGCGTCGACTACAAAACTGTAAACAAGGCATGCCCTAAAGATAGTTTTCCTCTACCACGGATAGATCAATTAGTAGACCTAACGGCGGGGCACAACCGTCTTAGCTTTCTGGATGCATACAGAGGATACCACCAGATCGCAATACATGAACCAGACCAGGAGGTCACATCTTTCACCACTCCAAGAGGAATATACTATTACAAGGTCATGCCTTTTGGCCTAAAGAACGCAGGGGCGACGTTCCAGAGAATGGTCACCAAGATGTTTGAACCATTGTTAGGCAGAACAATGGAGGCTTACATCGACGACATGGTGGTCAAAAGTAAAGACGAGCAGGACCACCTCAAGGACCTAAGTGAGATGTTTGAGATCCTGAAGAAGCATAAGTTACGCCTCAACGCGTCGAAGTGTGCATTCGGAGTAGGATCAGGCAAATTCTTAGGCTTCTTGGTGACCAACCGTGGTATAAAAGCAGACCCTTTTCAGATCAAGGCAATTCAGGATCTGGAGAGACCAAACTCAGTCAAAGAGGTACAGCATCTCACCGGCATGGCAGCCGCGCTCAATCGGTTCATTAGCCGATCGTCAGACAGGCTACGACCATTTTTTCATGCCCTCAAGGCCAAGTTTGAGTGGGACGAAGAATGCGACCAAGCTCTGCAAAGCTTGAAGGAGTACATGTCTTCCCCACCACTCCTCGTAACACCAATCCCTGGAGAAGAACTCTTCTTATATCTGGCAGTCTCGCAGCACGCAATCAGCGCAGTGTTGGTCCGTGTAGAAGGAACCCAACATCTGCCCATCTACTATGTTAGCAAGACATTACTTGGCGCCGAAACAAGGTACTTGCCACTGGAGAAACTGGCATTGGCCTTGATGATGGCCTCAAGAAAGTTGTCACACTACTTTCACGCCCACACTATAGTTGTCCTCACAGCTTGTCCACTAAAGGCTTTGTTTGAAAGGGCGAACTTCTCTGGACGAATTCTGAAGTGGGCAGTTGAGTTGGGACAATACGACATCAAGTTCCAACCTAGAACCGCAATAAAAGCTCAAGCATTGGCGGATTTTGTCGCAGAGTTCACTCCTGGAAGTCATCATATCTGCCCAGTCGACCTGACTGACTCAACCGAACTAGGGACGGAAGTTGACACCGGAATAACACAACCCCTGGTATTGGTCACTCAGTCAAGTCCCAAGGCAAACCGGAGTAATACAAACAAGGAAGAGGTAAACCATGCTATACCAAGTCCAGACTCGCCAACAAAGAAAGACTTGGTACGATCAGCTAGCAAGGGGCAGACAGCAAGCATGGACCTTAAAAAAGACACCAGCAACCTGGAAGATCCTAAGGCATCATCCGACCCCTCCATCTGCTGGAAGTTGTTCGTTGGGGAGATGTGGAAGCTCTTCGTGGACGGAGCATCCAACCGGCACGGAGCAGGACTAGGCATAGTCCTCATCTCTCCAGACGGCCTAGTAGTGGAGCAGGCAATTAACCTTGGCTTCCCAGCATCAAACAACGAAGCGGAGTATGAAGCGCTTCTTGCAGGTCTCAAATCAGCATTCTACATGAAGGCCACCGAGCTAATGGTTTACAGCGACTCACAGCTGGTGGTAAACCAAATATCTGGCGACTATGAGGCAAAGGATGTGTCACGACCCAAACCCGGCCCTATGGGTTTAGCACCGTAACCGGCCAGTAATCCGAGATTACCAAAGGCCTGCTGAACAGTAATACAGTAAAACAGAGTACAGGGCCTGGCGGAAGCCAATACAGTCAATAACTAGTGTCCATTGAGCTGTGACAATCTGTATGCCAAAAACATTTTTCATGCATTCATACAGTTCAGAACAGTACAGTCTATACAATCATTTACAATCATTCAGTACGGGGACCTAATCCCTCGATAACAGTACAGTAACGGTCTATCAGTCGATACAGTAAGCAAAACAGAACAGTGCAATAAAGGGGAAAGCTAGAACACCCCTAAGCCTTTGCATAACAGGCTCGGAACCTCGCAGTGAGGCACAGTGGTTGGCTGACAAAACAAAAGCTTGCCTGACGCTCCTAGCTGTAGTCTGGTGCCTGGACACCTACATATATATATGAGCAGTGAGCTAAAGCCCAGTGAATAACATAATGCGTAAAGAGGTTATGAATGAATGTCCTTACAGTACAGTAATGAAAACAGTTCATTAAACGGTATTTCAGTCTTTCAGTATTTCAGTCAATCAGTCATTCAGTTTGTGGCTCATATTTCAGGCCATAACAGTTATTCAGTCAAAACAGTGATATGTGGTACATCCATTAGCCTATAAACAGTAGGTCCAAAAGGACCGGGTCTTAACAGACCCAACAGTAATGATGGCCATCAATCAGTAAACAGTATGGTTCCACGAGGGAACCGACAGAGCTCTGTAACAGTAACAGTAAACAGTAGGTGCTAAGGATGCCACAGTACAGTTCGGAAATAAAGGACATACATTCATTCAGTAAATAATTCCAGTTCGGTAAACAGTTCAGTAAACAGTTCGGTTCAGTATTTGAAAGATAACCATTTTGAACATATCTTTACACAATTGTTACTCACAGAGTTTGGGCTACAGTATGCTAGAGCGTCTCCTCGAAAGCCAACCCTACACAGTATACAGGATGAACACACACTAAGCTATACAGTTGGGAAAGATCAAAAACTTAATCCCTAATTTGCCTCGGTGTGTTCTACATCTATATCCTCATTAAGATGCCTTAAACTAGGCCTAAGAATGCCTAGAATGGGATGAGGATGCAAAAATACAGTTGGAAGACATTTTTCAAAAGTTGCTGAAATTAAGAGCTTCGCTCGAGCGAGCCTTCCTTCGCTCGAGCGAGCTTCCAAAATCAAAGGCTTCGCTCGAGCGAACAATCCTTCGCTCGAGCGAACTGCTGGAAAGTAAAAGTACTGGATGCTCGATTTTTACGCTCGAGCCACCAGAGGGGTTGTGCTACAACTAGGTGTGTAGCAAATCTGCAGCTAGCATCGGTTGATGATGCTCTGCTGGGGAGTTTGGACGTGATCAGATCTGTTCAGATGATGGAGTGGAATATCTTGCCCCATTCCAGTTCGTGCTTCGCACTTGGCTTGATACCTCGTTGCTTGGAGGGTGAGAGAGCTTTCAGCCCTTTGTTGCGCCCTTTTCTGGCAGGTAGAGTGCCCTTCTTGGCAAGTATGTTGAAAATGGGGGAAAGACAGAACACCTGACTCAACTGTGCCCCTAGTTCATCATTTTGACCATTTTTTGTTTTTGCTTTCTACTAAAACAGTTTTGACCAACATGAGAGTTAGATTAACATGCTTGTTCGATTTTTGATTTGAAATCATGCAAGTTAGGCTATGAGCACTGAAAATTTTCCTTCTTTGGGTCCAAGAAATGGTCCAGTTTTGGAAAAGATGGAATAATTTTCGAGAGAATTAGTCAACCTCAATAAAAATTCTCAAAAACTGTTTTTGCAAACGGCCACCGCTCAACAAGCAGGAAACCAACTTTTTGAGATGCACAACCTCGGACCCATAGCAATGGAAAATTGCCCCTTGTCTGAAGGACACTGCATGGCAACGGAAAGTTGCCCCTTGTTTGAATGGCACCACAGTGCATTAAATGGCAACGGAAAGTTGCCCCTTGTTTGAATGGCACTGCAGCGCATTTGAATGGCAACGGAAAGTTGCCCCTTGTTTGGATGGCACCGCAGCGCATTGTAGACAGTCCTCAAAGTGATGAACACAACCAAACCCTCGGATACAGAGAAGGCAAAGATGATCAAAACCATTTCATGGACACAATTGAATTTGGAAGGGTTTACGGCTGGACTTCAAAGTGAAGTTGCCTACGTATCCCAAACATGGGAATCAAGCCTTACGTAGTTCGGGGTTAAGGTACACTCGGGTATTAACCTCTCCTTTTTATGCTCTAACTTTTTCTAAGGCGCCTGTTGCAGGTTTTCGACCTTGCGAGCTTTGTTCTTCTTTCTTTCTCTTTTCAATTCTTTTCTTCTTCTTTTTTGATATTCTTTTCTTTTTCTTCTTTTTTCTTTTGCATTTTTTCCTTTTTTTCTTTTCTTTTTCTTTTTCTTCTTTTTTTCTTTTTTGTTCTTTTTGTTCTTTTTGTTCTTTTTTTCTTTTTTGTTCTTTTTCTTCTTTTTCTTGCTCTAACTTTTGCCTGGGTCGCCCTTCCGGGTTTTCGGCCCAGCGAGCCTCTCAAGGGTAAAAGTGTAGCTTGGTCCATGCCAAATGGTTGTAGGGTTTTGAAGTCATCCGTATCCAGGAGAGTGGCTGTTGATTTGCAAGAGGACTCATCTTCGGCTCTTCGAGCACATCTGACATTTTTGCCCCTAGTTCGAAGGGTACTTCTGTTCTAGCTTTGCAAGCTTCCTTTGATCTGATCTTCTTGATCTGACTTTGGTGCCTCTTGTTCGAGGGCTGCTTCAAATCTGGCCACACAGGCCTCACATTGCGGTCGACCGTTGAACACTCTGAATTCAAGTTCAAGGTTTGAAAGCAAGGGCTTAAGTCTCGAGGCTGAGAGCGATCCTAAGCTGCACAATCTCAAGAGCGATTCCACACAAGTCTTCGCAGGACTGCGCAAAATATTTTTTTTGAACTTTTGAAAGTTTTTAAGAAGGCGACGAATCGCTCGCGCTGAAGATGGTGTGGAACCAATCTGGATCAAAGCTAGGGTCCTTCTCAGTACTCACATTAACAAGCATGATTTCATTCATTAAGGGCTTAGCGCGCCTCTCTTTCTCTCAGTTGATCAAATTTTTACAAATCCCGAGGAATTCCTTCCTCTTCGTTTTTACCACAGTGTTCAAAAGGTTTTGAAAAACTCAGGTCATTACAATGACTTCAAGGCACAGAAAAGCAGGCGAAAAGTACTTCCGATTCATTCCAAAATTTTCTGGCACAATTGGCACACGGCCAAAGCAAACACACAAGTGTGAAAATCACTGCTGTTCCATTCAGATCTGTTGGCATAATTGGCTCCAAGGCAGAGACAGACTCAAAAGAAAGTGAAAAGACAAACATAAAACAAAATAGTGATACCCGAGGTAACATCCCCAGAATCACCCGACTCCAATAAAACAGGACTGACTCGGTACCGTAAGACAGACCCGAAACAAAAGACTGACTCAAAACAAAGAGATAGACTCAAATTAACACAACGAGACTGACACAATACCCAAGTCAGAATGTACAAAAACCAGCATTCACAAATGCTCAAAACAATGCGTGCCATACACCACATCTGAAATAAGCTGAACGTCGCCCGCAGGTGGTTCATCCCCCGATCACAGTCACATTATCCCCCACAGGTTCACTGATCAAGTGCCGATAGACTTTGCAGGACCTGGTGCGGGGATGACCCCGTTGTCGATCAGATTTTGTATCTCATGGCGAAGACGAAAGCACATGTCAGTGTCATGGCCAGCTCACTGATGGAAGGCACAGTAGTCAGCTGGGTTATGTGAGGGAGGGGGTTTCTTTGGTAATGGTTGTGGCTCCAGTGGCTTCAGATACCCCTTTTTGATCAAGGCCCTCAGGGCCGTTGACAGAGACATGTACAGTGGGGTAAACACCCTTTGGCCCTGAGGTGGGTGTTTGGCTGTTTGTGAGCTAGTTTCGGATGCACCGGTGAATGGGGTGGCCGTTTTTGATGTGGTGGTGGTGACCATGCCCATGTCTGAAGTTATAGCAGCTGTGTCACCACTGGTGGTCGCATTTGAACTGTGGGTAAATGCCCTCCTAGGCTGCTCCTTCTCTTGATCAATAAGGCCCTGCTTCATAGCATCCTCAATTTGTACTCCCATCTCATGTAGATCTGAAAAGGTAGGGAACGGGAGAACGATCATTTTCTGCATGAGCTTGGGTTGGAGGTTGCGCACAACCATCTGTATTTGATCCTTGTCTGTTGGCCTAATGGTCATCATTGAGGCCTTGGCCCTCCACCGAGTTACAAAATCGGAGAAACTTTCCTTCGGCTCCTGCCTAGTCGTCTCGAGATCACGGGTTGTAATCTCAATTTGTGTATTGTAGGAGTATTGATCGACAAAAGCCTCGGCCATCTCATCCCAATTCTTCTTAACATCGTCTTCCAGTTTCGCGTACCAGATGGTCGCCACACCTGACAGGGTTCGGCCAAACAGAGACAGCTTTTATAGTCTGGTGAGGCCCAACGGCCTTAAGATATCTGAAAACAGCCTCAGGTGCACCATGGGGTCCCCGGACCCATCAAATTGATCGATTTGTGGCATCTTGAACCGATCTGGCAGCGTCACAGCTGCGTCCGTATATCCATCCTTAATGTCGGGAATGGACTTGACTCCTTGGGATTTCTTAAACATCTTTTCCAGCTTACTCAGCTTCAGCGCTGTGGGGTCCGTCTTGAGCTCAAAGGGAGAGTCCGGTAGATTGGTAGGTGTTTTGGATTGCTGGGGTAAAATTGGGGGCGGAGCTGGCCCTACCGGAATGTCCGTACCTTCCTGGACATTGGGTGTTTCCCCGGGTGTCTGAACCCCTGGTGATGGAGGAGCTTGATGCAAAGCAGATGCTCCAGTTTGTTGCTCTAGCCTGGCAATTGTCTCTGCCTGTTGGGCTATGACCACAGCCCGTTGCTTGGCGAATTCCGCTTGACAGACAGCGTCTTGCTGCATGGCTTTCATACTATCTTGGAGTTGGCGCACCATCTCTTCCAGACTCGACATATTGTCCTAGTCTAACTGAGCAACCGGTATAGCTGTTTCTGCAGTAAGCTCGAAAATCTCAACCCGACTGCTCAAAGATCACTGATCTGGTAGCTGTGGTACTGATGGTCTATGCCTGACTAGCCTTCTCTGGCCCTGATTACCCTTGAACTGAGTCTCTGACCTGACAAAGTCTATCAGTACAAATCCAATGTACCCGGGAGATAGTGGAGCCTTCTGAAGCTATGGTTCCAAGACTACCTAGCAAAAGGGAAAACAGACAGCATCTCAGCTTAACTTCACCAAAACAGATACGAGCAGAGCTGAATGACTGTGTTCTATTAATGATCACTGTTCCCCGAAATCACTGCCCCAAATCCGAATCTGATACCCGCAGATATAACTGATTCTCAAAATACTGATACTGTGCCCGCAGGCCGGATACCCAGACTCGCAAACTGGTATATGCATTCCCTGTAGAGATACACTCTAAAAGCACATAGCAAGTAAGAGAGAGCCAAAACACCCCTATGCTGGGGTAGGGTTTCCCTGTCCTATTTTGTCAGGAGCTAGGGTTTCACTACGCACGCAGCGGTTTTAAACAACCTAACATCGGGTAAGCAACCTGTCCTAGTTTGGAATGGTCACTATGGATTCCGAATATGCACTAGGTCGAATGGTCGAAAAGGGTGCCCCGGTAAAACCGGGGTTTGTGTTCCCATGCTGTCAGAGCCCATAACCGGTCAGCCTTATGGTCATGCCTTGACAAGACAAGCCTCCGGCAAACCGTTCAGGAATGGCAGATGGCAAACACGGTGTCCTAGGCGTACCAATGCACATGCAATGCAAAGAGACACATAAATGAAATCAAAACAGGATATCACGAGTTCGAGTCAAGCTCTCTAAAATCCCCAGCGGAGTCGCCAGAAACTGTAGACGTCCCCGAACGCCCCGGGAGGGTTAAGTCCCGTTCTGTTCATATTGGGGTCACTACAGTTCGGACTCAATATTGTCACGGTTCTTAATCTGAACCAAAGAGTCCACCTCTGGCAAATCGTTTTGAAGAAAAACAGATTTTTTGAAAAGTAGTGCCAAACATGGACTGCTTTGCCAGATACAGAGTCGCCACCTAAATATTTTTAAAGGGGGAATTTAGGAAACCCTGACTCGGTGCCAAAGGCCACGTGTCCGTCGTCACCAAAGTGACTTGGCTCGGGAGCTTGGGTACGATCGGGGAAGGTCAGCTATGAGCACCCCCTTTCGCCCGGTCCGAAGACCGGCCTCTACTAACCATGATATCCGATTTTGAAAACATTACATGTTCTTATTCCGGTTAATTAGCCTAGAATTACTATGTTATGCGCACAACAAACAAGTATAGACTAGATTGCCTAATTTGGAAATAAACATTGCATATCCGTTGGTTTGGAAAACGCTTTGGATTTTGCTACTCGCAAGTAGGCTAAAACACGGATTTCAACGAGTTTTTCCAACTTAGACAATCCAACCTCCACCCACAGGCATTTAAGCAGTTTATCTCATGTAAGCACTTAGCCGCATGGTAAGCATACTGTCATGTTAACATTCACACGCATGCGAGATGTTAAAGCATAAATACTTACATTGTACTCCGTGCCAAAACAATAAACTAGTTAGCAAACATGCGTGACCTAGTTCATGTTAAGAGGCTAATGCAACACAAGCAAGGATGCAATCTAGACAGGCTCGGCTATCCTAAACATGGCATGTGAAATGCTACAAGTAACACGTATTCAATTTGGAAATTGAAATACAATGCAGTTTGTATGATGTGCCGAGCCCGGTGTATATAAACAAATGCATGGATGCACGCATGCATTGCATAAGGTATGCTAAAATAAACGTGCCCTAATCTACCATCAAAGCAGGTAAATAAAAGGGAGAAAGAAGTGGGGGTTGGAAGACATACACACCACTCACCCACACTTAATACAAACTTGCCCTCGCTCGGAGGGACCAAAAGAGTAATACAGATAATTAACTACTCAAGCTAATTAAAATATTACAAATTCACTAAATTAATTAAACAAATTAATTAATCTAATTAAAGCAGTAAATGCCTCGGGAAGAGGGCCAGGTGCAGCACGCGCTCGGGACTCGCTCGGAATCGCACTGTCATGCCTAGTCTGCCTCTGTTTTCCCTGCTATCCTCCTCTGAAGACTGTCAAAATCTCAGGGATGCCTTTCAGGACCCTGGGGATCATCACCGGCTGGGTAGGACTTCCACCAGCAGTAGTATGAGCTCATCGGCACTGAATTCATCCATCGGCTGAATATTGACTGCCGGTCGGCACTAAATACTGCCGGCCGGCAATGAATTCCTGCAGAACCTGCAACTCACAGCAGCAGAGGGAAAAACTTGCATGGCAGCTCAATTCAAGCAATGTATGCACCAAACACATTCCTTATCATGTTTGTGACTCAAAGGAGGATGTGCCTCGATTCTCGGGCCACCAATCGCGCATTTCCATGCATGATGGCCAAAGAGTCAAGTTAGTAACTTCAAGGTCAAATGCAATGCATACAAAACATACAAAGGACCCAACCTCAATAATGGTTGATCAAGAGGCAAGGCAATGCACAATAATGCACATGCAACCTAAGCATGCAAGCTAACATACAAACATGCAATGCAACAACATGGCATACACGATGCTAACAACATAACATGCACAACGCATTGAACATGGCATACACAATGCAAGATGGGCTTACACCAATACAAGGAGGCCATCAGATGAAAAATGATATGTCTCGAAATGCGTGCCCACCGAGAAATGGCCCTAAGGCACGAAATGGCATGCAAAATGAGACATGGCCTAATCATGGAACATGGCATATAGAACATGCAAATTTCAGCAGCCGAAATGATGCAAAACAGCCCCCGAATCAAAGCAAAATTACACCCGATGCCCGAAATGCGGTATTAAGCACCCGAAATGACTTGTAGCTATGTCAAACATGCATAATAGGGACATGAAGTGTAAAGACAGATGTTAGGCAGTCCCTAGACAAGAATTTTTCCAGTACAAAGCATGGCTAAACAACAATCATAGATTGGGCAAAAACAGCATGCAAAAATGGGGGAAAAAGGGGGGATAATGAAGCAAGTGGTATATGCAAAAGCCAAACTGAAAAATACCCTTCTACAACACTGAAGAGGGACCAAAAATATGCACATTTACAGTTTATGACAACCCTCAAATCAGTATGCAAACTTGCTAAAAATGTCATGCAAGAATGAAGCCAACAAAGGCTAGAACATGAGGTATACCAAACATTCATCAAACAGCCTTGGACCCTTAAAAAAACATCACAAGAAGGCCAAAATATGGATATTTTCAGTACTGATCATGGCCGAAAACAGAAGCAAAATAGGCCTAACAAAGCATGTAAAAATGGGGGTTAAAGAGGGATATAATGACAAGTATAACATGGAGACCCCCAACAAGGTTGGTCCCTTCTACAATGTTGTAGAGGGACACAAAATAAGCCTACTCACAGTTCATGACATACTCCAAAACAGACTTAATGTAAGCCAAACAAATCATGCAAATTTACGGTAAATATGAGAAATTATGAAGCAAGTGCATGACAGAGTTACCAAACATGGTTGAACCCTTCTTCAATGTTGAATAGGGGCTCAAAATAGGCCCACTCACAGTTTGCATCAGGCCCCAACAGAAATCACACATAAGCCAAACATTCAATGCAAAATATTGACATATAAGATGATATTGAAGCAAGTACCTTGTAGAGGGCTCAAACAGGGTTGAGCCCTTAAACAAACATGAAGATAAGCTCAAAAGAGTGACCCTTTCAGTTAGGGTCGGAGCCTGAAACAATGAGCAAGTAGGGTAGAAGAATGGTGCAAAAAAAGGTGCCAAAAGAGGGTGATTGATACTTACCCTTGAAGATCACACTCTTGTTGCTTCTTGGCTCAAGTTTGCTGCTCCTAAGCCTCTGAAAAACCCTTCCTTGCAGCTGAAATGGAGTGGTGGTAGTGGTGCTCGGTGTTGATGGTGAAGAAATGGCCAAGGATTTGAGAGGTTTGGAACTATAGAGAGAGAGAGGTTTCTTAGAGTGAGGAGCTCCCAAAACTTGACCTTTTTTGTTCTAACCCTAAGATATGAGATATATGACTCTATATATATCAAAATAAGAGCTTTTGGTCGAAAATATCCCAATTGAAAATATCTGCCACAGTGTTCAACAGCTGGATGGTAAATATCTGTCAAAAATCTGATTTCTGGGCACTTTTGGCCGGCCGGCAATCTTTTGTGCCGGTCGGCAATATTTTGTGCCGGTCGGCAGCCGGTGAGGTCAAAAAGTGCCGGTGGATTTCCAGATTGTAGCCCCGGAAGTTAGCTTTCCAATGGCGCAAACCTTGCATTAAAATTCCTCCTGTGCAAAAAGTTATGCCCTTTTCCGTAAAGCCGCGCAGATTTGGTCCAACCGGACTTCAACCAACCATATCTCCTCCCCCCGGATTTGGACTTAGGAGATTATTGAGTGAAAAATGAAGCCCCGGAAGTAAGCTTTCCAATGGTGGTGGCCCCATATTTTAATTCCTCTTGTACAAAGAGTTACGCCCATTTCGGGGAAGCCGCGCAGACTTTTCTCTTTCCCGGATTCATGCTGAACCACTCCCAAACTAGTTTCCTTCCCTTTTCTCCTCTTTTCTTCAACTTCAAACCCCTAAGTAAGGTGTTTTGAAAGATTTTTCAAAGATTTCATCTCTCTTTCATTCATCTCCCCTTTGTCCTTGCTCGGTTTACCGAAAAGCGCAACATTTACCGAAATGCGAGCGTCGGAACATCGTGGGAATTTTATTTCAAAAATGTTTTGAAAGAGAGGGTTTTAAGGTCTAAAAACCATCCAAAATAATTGTGGTCCAAAATGGGGTATGAAGTTGAGATTTGCCTCTCTCCTTGCCGAAGAAATTGGACCTGTGCCCTGCACACCTTTCTCCAACAAGCAAACCATCAGTAGCGCCCAAGTCTTGAGGGCAGTCAAAAATGGGGTGTCTACACCCCCATTTAGATACAACAAAATTAGATTCATCTAAAAAATGAAGAAAAAGAAAGACTAAAAATATGAAAAGGTTCATTAGAAACAAATAAAAATCTGAATAAAAATGTAACAATTTTTTGTTTGGATTTTCGTTTGTTTTTAGTGAACTTTGTTATTTTATTTTTATATTCTAGTAAATTTATTTTATTTTTAGATACATCTACATTAGGTGCATATAAAAAAAAAGTTGACTAAAATAAGAAAACAAAATTCACACAGACATAAATTGGTCAAAAAATAATTTTTTAAAGATCAAACCAAGAAGAAAATATTTTTCTAAGAGTGTGAGACTCACAAGACACATAAGAAAATCATGAACATGAGATATATATTGAGTTTTTACAAATATTTTTACAGACGACTTTCTTACTATGTTATTTTACATGCATTCTTATTTCATATGTTATGTATGTCTTGATAATTTTGTTGAATAATATTGAATTGTTCTATTATATTTTTGTAACAGGTGTACCCTCCGGCCAAGGCTCTGACCTTGTCGATCGCTTGCCGGGTCTTTCTAGAGATGGAAAATCCAGATCGTATCGCGAGGTTGGTTCACTATTTCGATGATGTCACCTTAGGGTTGCATTCGATCATGGTGAATTTCCCTGGCACTAACTTTTATCGCGCTGGCAAAGCTGCCGATGCTATTCGGAGGGAGCTAATGGCGGTGATGAGGGAGAGGAGAGCAGATATGGTAGGCGGTGGAGGAGCTATAAAGCAAGATATACTGTCTCATATGATTGTTGTGAGTGATCCAACCGGGAAGGGTATGGGTGACGTTGAGATTGCTGATAAAATGATGGGTTTGTTGGTGGCTGGTTATACCAATGTCGCTGTCACCATTTCTTTCTTCACGAAGTTTGTGGGAGACAGTTCAGACATCTATAATAAGGTCCTATCAGGTAATGACTTTGTTACATAATTTTCTATGAAGAATTATGTGATTGGATTGTAATTAAGGTAGTTAGCAGTTGACATGTGCGATATACGGGATAAAAGAATTTTTTTTGTTTCTAATCATAATATTCCCTAAATTTTAGTTAAATTATTTATGTGTATACATACATATAAAATTATTTAAAAAATATATTTTGTGATGTGAAAGAATAATCTTAGTTGATCGTGAAAGAATAATTTTATTTATGTCTATACATACATATAAAATTAATTTTTTCATAATAAATTTGTGAATAGAGTGAACCAACTATATGTATATATATATATCATATTTATTATAAATAATGGAATTTGGGTTGAAAAATTTAAAACCAAACATTGATCAAATTTAAAATAATATCGTTCAATTTCCTAAAATTTTGCAGACTATACTCATGTTGTTCGATTTTCATGTTACAACTAATTTATGTGATTTTACATATTTGAAATGCAGAGCAATTGGAGATCTCAAAAGATAAAAAGACAAGAGAATTGTTAGACTGGAATGACATGTGGAAAATGAAGTACTCATGGAATGTAATGTGTGATGTGATGAGACTTGTTCCTCCTCAACAAGGAACCTTCAGAGAAGTCTTAACTGACTTCACATATGCTGGTTACACAATTCCAAAGGGCTGGAAGGTGTGTAAACGTCTATCAAATGAATCTTGTGTATTTCTTTTCCAACTAGCTCATTATTCAACGATCTGGAACTGTCACAACATCTTTTGTTCTAACTACTTATAAAATAAAAATGACATTTGAAATCCTTTCTTTCAATCTTGTTGAGAAGATAGGTTTCAAATGAGTGGAATCTTGGGTCTCATTTTTCTCTTGTTGGTTGTTGGGTAGGTGTATAGGCTTAGGATGGCCAAGTGTCCCCAACTTTTCAACCGTTACTCTTTAGCCTATGGTTTTTAATTTTCTTTCTCTAAAATTATATATATATATATATATAAATATGCGAGGCATGACTGTTTTTGTAGTCGTCTTTTTTTTTCTTTTGCTTTTTCCATTTTAAGAAAACTCCTAACAACTTTGTTACCATGATCGATTGATCATAAGTGGTTAGAACAAAAGATAATATATAATTTTGAACTGCTAAATAATTTTCCATTAGTTATTGCAACTAATTTGTGAGTGTTGTTTGTAGGTATATTGGACAATTAACACAACAAACAAGAACTCTAAGTACTTTCGGGATCCAGAAAAATTTGATTCGTCAAGGTACGAAGGTGGAGAAGCACCGGCTCCATACACGTACATGCCGTTTGGAGGGCCTAGACTTTGCCCAGGAAAAGAGTATGCTCGTTTAGTAGTGCTAACTTTCATCCACAATGTGGTGAAGAAGTATAAATGGGAGGTACTTTTTCCAAAGGAGAAGGTTTTAGGTGATATGGTGCCAATGCCAGAAAAAGGAGTTCCAATTCGCCTCCACCCCCATTAGTTTTTTTGAATAATGCTAAACAAATAAAATTTTCATAAAAAATAATTGTGATTTTTTGTAATTTTTTTGTTTGGAGTCCAAACATGCATTATTGTGACTCAAAATTTCAAAAATGTTCCTATTATTTCATTTTGTATGAATTTTATGCATAAAAATTATATGCGTAAAAAAAATTTCTAGTATTTATTCATGTATGCGATAAACTTTCTATGCCATTCAATTTGGACTTCATTGATACTCGTGATACTACAAGATTTAATTTCTTTTAAATTTTTAAAAGTGAAAATTTTATTATAAAATTTTTGTTGCGATAATTCAAAAAGCACCTCTATAGTTGTTTTGTTTCAACAATACCTTCCACAAGAAGCCAAATGTGTGTGTTTGAGACAAAGCTCACAAATAACATTTTTCCTTAAATTTGTTAGAATTTTAAATTAAATCACAAACTTTTTGGCTAAAGCCTTTACATACATTAATTATTATTTTTTCTTTACACCCACTATATAAATATTGGATCTTGAACCTTATGAAGGAACACACTTGTATATTAGGCTTTCATTGGTGGCAAAAACATCTTGGATGGTATTTTAATTGCTAATGAAATTGTGGATGGTTGGAGAAAAACCAAAAGGAGGGGTGTGATTATCAAGCTGGATTTTGAAAAGGCCTTTGACTCTGTTAATTGGTGCTACTTATCATCTATGCTCTTCAACTTTGGGTTTGGAGCAAAATGGATTAGTTGGATTAAAGAATGTATCTCCACTGCCAAACTCTCTGTGTTAGTCAATGGGTCACCAACAGAGGAGTTTTCCCCTCAAAAGGGACTCAGGCAAGGTGACCCCCTATCCCCATTCTTGTTCAACATAGCTGCTGAGGGCCTCAATATCCTCTTGTCTAGAGCTCAGCAGCATGGCCTGATTAAGGGGGTGAAGGTGGGTTCGAGTGATGTGTTGCTAACACATCTACAATTTGCCGATGATTCTATTTTGTTCTGCGAAGCTGAGGAAATGGAGGTGTGCAATATTAAGAGGGTCTTGAGGTGTTTTGAATTGATCTCTGGGCTGAGAATAAACTACCATAAGAGTCTGGTGTGTGGGGTTAATGTCCCTGAGGAGTCTTTATCCGCATTTGCAGCAAGATTGCATTGTCATCCCAAGGCTCTCCCTTTGAAGTACTTGGGGCTGCCTTTGGGAGCTAACCCCAATAAGAAATCTACTTGGAAGCCGGTCCTTGATAAAGTCAGAAACAGACTTGCGGGTTGGAAAAGGAAGTTGCTATCATTCTCAGGGAGGCTCACTCTGCTTAAATCTGTGTCCTCTGCATTGCCTTTGTTTTACCTATCCTTATTTAAAATGCCTGCAGGGATAGCTAGAGAATTTGAGAAGCTGCAGGCTTACTTCCTTTGGGGAGGGTCAGAATCAAGAAAACCAATTCACTTGGTTAAATGGGATGATATAACAAAGAATGTGAAGCAGGGGGGTTTAGGTATCAGGAGAGTTAGGTTGGTTAATGATTGTATGCTACTAAAATGGTGGTGGAGATTTGGATCCGAGAAAGATGCCTTGTGGAGAAAAATCATCTGCAGCAAATATAACTTGGATGAAAACAGCTGGTGCCCCTCTTCCTCCCCTAGCAGCAGGCTCTCTTGTGTTTGGAAAGGTATCATCTCTATACCAGAGAGGAGGAATAGTCTGATGGTGTTTTATCTTAATAATGTTCATATCAAGGTAGGGGATGGTAATAGAACATCTTTTTGGAAGGATAAATGGTGCAGCAATTCTAGCTTGAAAGATGAATTTCCATCTCTTCACAGATTGGCTGTGGACAAGGAAGATACCTTGAGATCTATATATGACAGGAGGGTACTTTCAGGGGCTTGGAATCTTCAATTCAGAAGAAGGTTATATGAGTGGGAAGAGAGGGAAGTTAGTAGGCTCAACTTGCTCCTGGTTTCTGCTCCTGCTCCTTGTTCTGTTCTGGAGGACAAATTAGTCTGGTTGGCTGAAGGATCTGGGTCATTTTCTGTCTCCTCTGTGTATAAAAATGAAATTGTCTCCCTTAGTCCCCCTCTCATTTCTTGTAAGTTTGTTTGGAACTCTTTTGCCCCCCCTAAGGTTCAATTCTTCTGTTGGTTAGCATGGAGAAACAGAGTTAAGTCAGCTGTATTTCTTCAGAAAATTGGAGTGCTACAAGCTAATGTTCCTGCTCTGTGTGTTTTTTGTAAATCTGAACCTGAATCTTCCATTCATCTCCTGCTGCACTGCCAGTTTGCTTGGAAGGTTTGGGCTGATATGATGGATTGGTGGGAGTTGCAGGGGGCTCTTCCAGGTTCAGTAGATGGTGTACTTCACTGGTGGGATGGGGTGTATTTGAACAGGAAAGAAAAATGGATATGGAAGGTCATTCCATTAGCTGTCTTATGGTCTCTGTGGAAGCTTAGGAATGAGTGCATCTTCAAATCTGCTTCGCCTCAGTTAGTGGACCTGTGTGAGTTGATCAAAATCCGAGTTGCACTGTGGCTCAAACATAGACTCAAGGACTGCCATTTCTCTGTGCAAGATTTTTTATCCAACCTGAGGCAAATAAGATCGAGTCTGGGGAGCAGATCTGTTTTGGGCAGCTGATTCTGGGTTGGTGTTGTATTTGAGGCTGCTGTTCTGTGATGGAGGTGCTCCTTCTGTGCTGATTAACCTGCCTTTGTGCAGCTGATTCTGGGTTGGTGTTGCTTTGAGGCTACTGTTCTGTGATGGTGTTGCACCTGTTTTGTGCAATGGAGATGATCCTGCTGTTTTGTGCATTGGAGATGCAGACCGTTATTCAGAATTGCATTTTGGGGCAGCTGATCTGTTTTGGGCACCTGTGCATCTCCAATAAACCTGCCTTTGTGCTGATGCACCTGTTTTGTGCAATGGAAGTTGATCCTGCTGTATTGTTCATTGGAGATGCACCTGCCTTTGTGCTGATTTAACCAGTGTTGGAGGACCAGTTATTCAAATTTGCTTTTTTGCTTGGAGTTTCACCAAGCAAAATTCTGGGCTGCATTTTTGCTTGCATTACTGGGCTGCTTGGTTGATATCTTTCCAACCCTGTTTGCCCTGTGTGGTTTTTGTGATCTTTGCTCCTCTTTTTATTGTTTTTATTGTTGATTGTCAATGTCTTTTTGCTTGATAATTTTCAATAAATATCCTTTTGGCTGTTTCAAAAAAAAAAAAAAATAGAAGGTGAGTGCAAAGAAATTAGAGGTGTATTTGAAAGTAACCCCTATTTTACTTCTATTTGTGGTGGGTTAATAATGAACAAGTTAAAATATACAAAGGAAAATTTAAAGTATACAAAAGAAAAAAATAATAATATAGTAGTGTTTTTGTATATTTTTAAAAATTATTATATCAGACATATGTATGTAATTGTGTTAATAAATGTCATCCTATCTATGTGACGTTTTGCAAACGTCTGCAACCACTTATACTCAGCTTTTTTATAAATATTTTTAAATTGAAACAGTTAACTTCACTCCATTATCATTACCGACATAAAAAATGTAAAGCAAACAAAGAAATAATCTAAGCTGAATTTATAAATAAAAAAAAAAAATCACATTTTTTGCCAAGTGGCCAAATCTCATCATCCAAAACATCATAGATATTGACATTGCCTATTCCGTCCTTGCCTCAACTTGGTTTGAGACATACTAGCTCTACACATTAGACAATAGAAATCCATTTTGTAAATTTAAAACCATTTTTTAAATGGGTTGAACTTCTCTCACGCTTAAATATAAACTTGACTATATATTTGGCCTCATAGGACCAACCATATAGTCTTTTTGATGATCTGAACCATTCATTTTGTAGGGTCCTCTTCGTATATTATTCGTAAAAAAATTAAATTAATTCAATAATCTTAATATTTTTATTTAATTGGATTTGTCTTCAAAAAAAAAAAAAATGAACGATAATAATATTTTAAAAAATAGCTCATATATTTTTTAAAATTTTTTTTTTTTAGAGAGAAACACAATAAAATAAAAATATTATGAACATAAATGTCAAATTTAGATTTCAACTTGAAAAAATGTAAGCATTTAAAAAAAATTTATTATCACTATCTTAATATTTATGAGTCTGTATGACTAGTTGCAAAAACTTAAATTGGCTGGGTGAATGTGACGTGTATATACAAATGTATATTTAAAAATCATTATATTAAACACCTATATATGTTTCCATGTTAATAAATGTCATATTGTTTTATAATGTTTAACAAACAACTGTTGTCACTTATAATCGACCTTTTTATAAATGTTGTTAAATTGTACAGCTAACTTCGATCCATTATCATTACCGGCATAAAAAATGTAAAAATAAATAATTTAAACTTAATTTTTTTTTAAGTCATTATTGTTTGCTCAATGACCAAATCTTGTCATCATCACAAAGTTGATGCATGTTAAGCATGCATATTACATCCTCATCAACTTTTGTTTCGGCCTTGACTTGCATATGATTGGGCTCAATTATAGGTGCCAACCTAGTTGGGATGTATTCTTGAGCTTTGATACAATTCAGTCAAGTCCTTCTTTTCTTTTCTTTTTTATCAATATTTTCTTTCTTTGCTGAAAAAAAAAAAAAAAAACCAGTGTGTGTTCCTGGCATACAACCAAATTGGGATCCGCTGTTAAAGTATGTTATGCTGTTGGCCTGTTATGTTCTGCTGTCAACTTGCTGGCTCATTGGTGCCGAGTGTAGGAGTGAATGAAGGTCTACTTATACCCAGTCTGGTCTGCTGTTGGATGCTCCAGCAGAGGGTTTATTGCTGCGTCTGTGTAGTCTTTTGGCTGGTTTTGTGTTTCTCTCTGTTGGTTTGTCTTGTTTTAGTTTTGGTTTTTTTGGTTTGGGTTTGTTGTTTGTGGTTGGTTACTCATCAACCCCCATCTCTTGGCGGTGTGCTCGCATATGATTGGGCGATCTCAACAGTGCCAACCTAGTTGGGATTGTTTTGTCTCGCTATGATGCTCTTTGCACTCCCTTTCCTCTTCCCCTTCTTCTTTATTGTTGTATTTCTATATTAGTTTTCATCAATAAAGTTCTCTTTTTCGCTGATCAAAAAAAAAAAAAAAAAAACTTAACAAAAAAGAAAAATTCATGAGGCACTTTTCAAAACATTTTTCTAAGGAATTTTACTAAATTTCAAATCATTTTATTTAAATATATATGTATTTTTATTATGATAATCTCACAATATTAATGAGTCCTTTTTTTTTATCAGCAATATTAATGAGTCCTTACTGAGTATTCATCAAATCTTAAACGGGATACCTTTTCTGTGAAAAAAGCAAGGCAGAGAAACACCGACAAATGTGTATATATATACAATGCAAGAATAGTCAACCCAACCCAACCCAACCCAACTGAGGTTGGTAAGAAGATGAGTAGTAGCATCAACAGAGGAGAAAATGAAGATGAAGATAGAGTCTCGAAAATTCCATTGATGAAATCGGTGAAAATAAGCGATTTTACCAAAATATTGGTATGGATCTCTACATATATGTACTTGATTTCTTTGATTGTGATTGATTTTTGATACTTTTTTTTTGTTGCTAAAATTGAACTAGATCATTCCAAGGGTCGATCACTTAAAGATGATCGAGATCGATGGTCTTGCTTGTGATTTGTTTCATAAGCCCATCGATGGAGCTGCACATCCAATGGTTCTACCAGGCTGGTAAATCCATCGACCTCTCCATTTCAATTTAATTGTGTTTTTTCTCAAATATTTTCTTTTTCATTTTTATATAACATAACAATTTTGGGTTGACTAGCAGGACTCCAATCTGAAAAGAAGCAAATGGATGAAGAATTTGGATGGTTATGAATTCAAGCTAAGCATCCAAGTAAAAGCAACAAAGCAAACCACACTCCAAACCTCGATGTTCTAGACTCTTGAAGCATATTGGATGTGTTAAAAATATTTGTTAAAGTGTTATATGACAAAAAATCATAAAATTTAGAATTTCTCTTAGACCATTCACATTGTATGTGTTAAAAAATTACTTGTTAAAGTATATTATATGACAAAAAGCTATAAAAGTGAGATATGAATTAAAATTTTCAGTATATGAGTGCTTCAATAGAGTCGTATTCTCTGATTTATATATTCAAAGTTTGTGTTCTCTTGTAATCTAGTTCACTATCTGGAGCATCACAGAGGATGTGTAAAAAATGTCTGTTACAAAAAAAAAAAAAAAAAAAAAAAAAAAAAAAAAAAGGTGATAAAACTTAGATTCAATTTGGGAGTTAAGTGCTTGTTAAATTATTGGTTGTATGGGTGTTCCAATGTTGATGTTAAACTGTGATTAATTAGTGAGTGTACATAATTGTGTTGATGCTTGGCAATCATAATTTGGTTGTTATGGTCGGTTTATTTATTTATTTATTGCTTTTGTTGGTTTCTCATCAACGGTGGGGTGTTTTCCGAGTCTAGATCCTCTGCTGCCTCTCTCTGCGGCAGTTCCTGCAGCGCCCCAAAATGACATCGTTTTGGGGAAAAATTTCAAAAAAAAAAAAACAAAACAAAAACACAGAATCAAAAAGAGAAAGAGGGGAAGAAGAAAGCACAGATGTGACGACCAGGTTCTTTTTCCCTTTTTCTTTCTTCTTTTTCGCTTCCTTCTCCTTTGATCCTCGTTGGAATTGAAATGACCGGAAATGGTTCTCTAAATAGAGTCCATGTTCGTGTTTTGTTTAGTGTCGATTTTCATCAGTTCCGGAGAGCGTGGGGTCAGGTCTGAAGTGCCCGGGAGTGAAGCAAAAAATTTCTGGGCTGCTGGGCCAGGGCCACATTTGCGGGGTTGGGCCGCACGTGCGGGAGGCCAAGCTGCACGTGCGGGAAGAGGGGTGTTTGGCTGGGGAGCACACTGCTTAAATAGCAGGTGTAGGCTGAGGTGCGAGGGGACCCCCACACGTGCGGGGATGAAGGCCGCACGTGCCGGAAGGGGCGCTCCGCACGTGCGGGGATGGGTGCCGCACGTGCGGCACTCTGGCAATTTGAAAACTCTATTTTTTTTTATCATTTTGAGGCCGAAAATATCTCATTTTCTAACCCCTCTCTCTCTCACTCTAAAAGCCATTTTTCCCCTCATTCTCTCTAAAACCCTTAACCAATGTACCAAAAATCTTTGATTCTTGCATCATTGGGTTAGATCATCATCATCATCTCTCACAACCTTGAAGATCTAGAGCAAGAGCTTCACTTGTGGTGGTGGAGATCAAAGCTCTCTCTCTCATTCTTGAATCTTAGGGTTTCTACTCCATTTCACCATCAAACTTGAGGTAGGGAAATTTCCATGAGTTATATATGTATTTATGTTTGGTTTGGTTGGTTTAAGAGTTTTTCATAAATGATGTTGGGAGTTTGGTCTTGTCTCATAAATGCTAGAGTTTCAATGGTGGGTTTGGCTTCTCTCTCTTTCTAACTATTTTCATGAGAAGTATAACTCACATAATGAGAAAGGTGATGTCATGAGAGAAAACCTTTTCAAAAGACGGAGATGTTTGTTTTGTTTTTGACAAAAGCCTAGAAAATTTGGGAAATTTTGAAAAATGTGAATATGCTTAGAGGTATCTTGTTGTTCTATAATAAGAGAACAAACTTTCATCATATGTTTTGCAAAATTGCAATTTACATAATACATGAGAAATGAAATGTGATCTTAACATTATGGTTGAGCATTTAAAAGTGTATTGTTGTGAGATAATAAATGGTTGTGCATCTTGGTTTTGTGAAAGATCGAGAAACATGGGGGTTGATGTTTGGAAAGCATCACTTATGACCTTGAAGGGAATACCTTGTTATAAATTGAACATGTTGAGGAATTGTTGTGGCTATGAATTGATGGCATGGCCATTGTGAAATAGTGTTGAGGGGAAGTAATGAATAATGTAGTAAATTGATTTTTTTGTAGAAATGTTTTGACATGAAAAAATGTTTTGAGATATTTTGTAATGCATCATGTCCCCATTTGATTTATCATTATTATTGCACATTCTCATCGTATTTATTTTGAGAAGGATTACACTATAATAAGAACTATGAAACCGTGCATGGGGTAAATACGGTGGTAAGTCTAGTTAGGGGGTGTAGATGAAATTGATAAGTTGGCCTGAGTGTCCATGGTGAAAGACCAGAAAACCGCACGGATAGGTGTCGAGCCTTCCTGTTAATACCGGTAAAAATGAAAGTTTGGTAGTACTCGTAGAGTCTACTTGCAAACACCTGCCTAGGGATTACCAGTGTCGTATTTACCGCCCCTTGTGATTAAAAAGTTTAAATTTGGAAATTGATGAGATTGTAATTTTAAATGAAATGCATGGTGCTTCTCAAGAAAGACATGAATAATATTTGAAAGAGTATTGCATTGCATTTGCACTTGCATTCAATTTTGGCCATCTAACATAAATGTATATACTTGTTTGGTGTTTCTCTACTGGGCTTTATGCTCACCCCTATGGGATTTTGGTGCAGGTAAGGATGTGGTGATCCCGCCAAGTTAAGGGCGCGGATAATTTTAAAGAGCACATGGCTCTTCTTTTGTTGTGATTTCTTTTTGCAAAGCCAAGGGCTAATATGTATGGGTCCGAAAGACCACTTTTGTGTAACCGGGCTATTGCCTTGGAAGATGTAAGCCCTTAAGGGCATTTTATTATTTTGAGATTAGGTGCTTCACATGCTATAGATTCATATATTCTTTTGTTGTGAATGTATACTGCATGTGGAACTTTGTATTAAACCCATTTATTATATATATGAAGATGGAAGAGTTATTGTTATTGTATAGTGAATGTTTGTTCATTTGGGGGTTCATGCTGAATTATTTCGGGGTGTGACAACAGAGGAAGAATGTGATGACCAGCTTTATTATACATCTCTTTCCTTTGTTTTCTTTGGGAATTGTTGAGTCCGGACGTCTTCTCTCTAATTGCCATCCTTGTTCATTTTGAATTTATTTTTTTTCTTTTGTTCCGGAGGGTGCGTGGCCGGGTTCGGAGTGTCCGGAAGTGAGCAGGAAATTCTGGGTTGCTGGGCCAGGGCCGCACGTGCGGAGTGGGGCCGCTCGAGCGGTGAAGGTGGTTGCATGAGCGGTGAGGGTGGAGTCTCCTAGGTTTGCATTCTGAAATAGATGCACGAGCGGGGAAATGGGCCGCACAAGCGGTGGAGGTGGGCCGATCAAGCGGTGGAGGTGGCCGCACGAGCGGTAAGGGCTGCCGCACGTACGGGGAGGAGCGTCGCACGTGCGGCCAACTGGGCAGTCAGAAACTCTATTTTTTATATCTTTTTGGTCCGAATGTATCACTCATTTTACACATTTCCCTCTCACTTTAAACCCTATTTTTCTCCCCCTTCTCTCTAGAAAACTTCCTCAAGCATTAAAACTCTTAGATTCTTGCAATCTTTGGGCCAAGATCATCATCATCTTCCTCTAAATCTTGAAGATCAAGAACTAGGGCTCCTCTTGGTGTAGTGAGGGTTGAAGGATCATCCATCTAAACTAGGGCTTCTCTTCTCGATCTTCTCAAAGACCTTGAGGTAGGGATTTCTTGAGTCATATATACAAGTTTTGCTAGATTGATGTTGATTTAAAGGTGTTCTTGAAGTTTTGTGTTGATTTTAGATTTTGATTCAAAATGTAGAGAGTTTTGAATGTGGGTTTGTATCTCTATCTTTTTACTACTTCTTGAGGGTTTCCCTTTATTAAACTCATGAAGAATGGTTTGATGGAGTTTCTCTTAGTAAATGAAGAAAGTTTGTTTTCAATGAAAACCCTAGAAATTGGGGATTTTGAAAAATAATGAAAATGCCTTTGAAATTATTTATTTTCTTGTATTAAGAGGATGTATGGGAGTAAGTTTCACCAAATGTTTGGCAAAATAGCAATACTTAAGATATGAGATGTTATTTTAACATTATTGCTAACACTTGAACTTGTAATGTGGTGAGATGATAATTGTTGAGCACCATGGATTGTGAAAATTGAAATATTGGAGAATGATGTTTGAAAATTTCTTATAATCTTGGAATGGCTAGAATGTTAACAAAATGTACATGATGAGAAGTTTTTTCCATGTGTTGATAGCATCAGTTGAGCATGTGGTTATTTTGTGAGATGGCATTGGAAGAAGGAAAAATGAAGAAAGGTTATGAGATATTAATTGTTGCATCATATTTGCGTTTAAATTCTTATCATTATTGTACATCTTGTCATGAATTGGAAAGTATTTACATTGAGGAAGATTACATTGTAATAAGAACTATGGAATTGTTAAAGGGGTAAATATGTTGGTAAGTCCAGTTAGGCAGTGTAGATGAGATTGATAAGTTGGCCTGAGTGTTTGGGGTGAAAGACTGAAAACACGCGAGGAGGTACCACTTCCCTTTCGGTTAGCAACCGGTAAAGTGGGGTATTGGTAGAGCTCGTAGAGCCTACTTGCAAACACTAACCTAGGGATTACCAGTGTCGTATTTACCACCCCTATCGATTGAAATATTGGAAGTCTTAAAATTGATGAGTTTGAAGAATATTTTTGAGAACATGGTGATTTTCAAACAGTGCATTGAAATGAAATTCTCTTTTATTTTCGGCATTTGCATGGCATTACCATTGCATTTTCAATTGTTGAGGGAATATGCATAACTGTATATACTTTGTGAGAATTCTCTATTGGGCTATGTGCTCACCCCTATGGGTTTTGGTGCAAGTAAAGATGTAGTGATCCCGCCGAATTGAAGGCGTGGGAATGTTGTGAAGAGTAATACTCTGTTTTGCTGTGAATCTTTAAAAAGCCAAGGACTATTTTTGTATAGGTCCGAGAGACCACTTTTGTGTAACCGGGCTATTGCCATGGAACTTGTAAGCCCTTGAGGGCCTTATTCGTTTTGACTAAATGATTTTACATGCTATAGATTCATGTACTAGTTTATCAATGAATGTATAATTGCATGTAAGATTTCTTTTGTAAAACATTTGGAATTTATGTAAGGGGATACAGTGAATGTATCTTTCCGGTATCCGTTGAGCCATGGTTATTATTTTATTAGGAAGTGAGTTGATGTATTAGATATGCTGGGATTATTTTGGGGCGTTACAAAGAAAGAGAGGAGAAGGAGAAGAAGAACGAAGAAAGCACAGAGAAAGGCTCTCTCACCGGCGAACTCCCCAACGACTCCTTTGCTGTAAACCATCAAACTTGTAACGCCCCCAAAAGTACACAATAAGTATAACCCAAAGACATACATAAATAACAGTATAAATCAGAGTAAAAGTCTTTTCATTACAAGAAGTTCATAATACAAGATTTCAACATAATTAAGCGCCCTTCGGGCTTACACCTTTTCAAGTTGTGGCTTGGTTACAACAAAATAGAGACTAGCTCTTACAAATAAGCCCTTGGCTTTACGAAAGGAATACATAATCAAAACAAGAAGCTCGTGCTTCCAAAAGTCCTTTCCAGCTATTGTCTTGGCGAATGCATGCCCTCAATACCTAAAAATGGTGTTCCCTAAATAGGGTGAGCCACAGCCTAGTAGGAATAATCCATCATGGTATATGAAACTTAGCAAAGGCATAAGTATACTATGCATACACCACATCAGTGATAGAGACATCCACATTTTATATAGTCATAAGGTACCAATTTCCATTCATTTCATTACATGGGCCGATTTCATCATCTCTTTAACAATCCAATTGAGACTACAACTCATTAATTCTACAATCACATCATCAATGCATAAACACTTCAAACTTTTCTTTTACGGATATTTCGTCTGCGGGCAGCCGTTAAATGGGACCCATGTAAACGTAGGCTATACAAGCACTACAATTGCCATTTTATGAATATTTTGTGCCTGGTTTTGGCACCCATGTATAATTTCGGACTTTCACCCAGGACACTCCGGCCAACTTAATTATAATGGAGTCCATCCCCTTTCTCCTCTCAAACAATCATTCATACATATGCAATGTATTTAATCACAAAAATCAAACAATGGAGCACATCCCCTTTCCACTCCCACATAGTCATACATGTACAATGTATATAAACATAGTCATATTTAATGACAAACAACAACAGATTAGTTTCAATTTACCTAATCCTCATGCAATTTCTACAACAATCATAGTTATCCTCCACCAATAGCCCAATACAATTATTTCTAAACAGATATTCAATCTCATGACAGATAATTTATTAAAATTTCCGAAGAATGAGTTAATACATAACCAATCCCACCATTCATATCAATACCTTCTCAATTTCATATTTTCAATGTCAATTTTAATTATTTATATAAAATAATAGTGATAGTCATTTTAGGGCAAAAATTTCCCCTTTCTAATTATCAACCCAAATATCATTCCTAACCATTTCGACCCACCATATTTTCATTTTCACAACCTATATTCATTTTTTTCATGTTCAACAACAATCTATCTTTCCATATTATATCTAAACCCTAGGTTTGCTTACAATACCCTCAAATCACATCATTGTTACACAAGATACAAATAACTAAGCTAAATATCATATGAAGGTGTAGAAAAGATCCCTACCTCAAAGAAAGAAGATGAGTCAAACAAGAGAGAAACTCCAAGAACGCCGAAACCCACTTCTATTCAGATCAAAATGTAGATCTTGGGATGCTCTACCTTTTTCTCAAAGGCACTAGGGTGAAAAGATCAATGGATCTAGATGAAATCAAAGAGAGAATATGAGTTTTAGAGAGAGAAACTCAAGAACTTGGTTTTTGGAAAGTTTTAGAGAGAGAGAGAGAGAGAAATGAAAAAGTGATTCAAAACATCATCTTCACGAACTGTTATACACGCAGTCCGCTCAAGCATGGAAAGTGATGCTCGAGCGTCAGACACAAAGGTCCGCTCAAGCGTGAAAAGTGGTGCTCGAGCATAGAATACGCACTTCCGGTATATTTCCAGACGAAGGACCCCGCTCAAGCGTCGGACTGGACGCTCTCGCGTCTGATGCACTCTCCCAGTATTTGCAGACTTGCAACAAGAAATGCTGAGAGTTGACAAATCCCAGTTGAGCGCAAGAATGGTCGAGCGGAAGAGCAAAATTTGTGAAGGCCGCTCGAGCGCAAGAGCCAAAATCTGGGCATCACAGGTTTGGAAAAACAAGCAACCAACCTGTTTAAAACGCACAATCACAACCCAATAACCAAAATTGAAGGGAGACAAGTGAAATAAGGTATAAATAACCATTCTAAACCATACCAACCCGAGTCCGGAATACAATAGATAACAGGTCAAAACCGGAATTGCTATAAAACTCTTATATTCTTTTTGCATCGCTGCCAATTGAGAATCTCGCTCATCTCTCTCTCTCTCTCTCTCTCTCTCTCTCTCTATAACCAATCGACAATCATTGAAGGGTCTGACCTCACCACCATGTCTCCAGATCTGAGATCACGTTGGCAAACAACAGTGAGCTCCGGTGGGGGCAGGAGAATCGACTGGAGAATCCGAGTCACTAGATCTGAGTCTCTCTCTCTTTCTCTACTGTTTTTTTTTTTAGTTATTATTGTTGATGTTGATGATGAAATTATTCTTTGTGTTCTTGGGCTTATATCAGTTTTAGTGAATCTCATTTATGTTGATTGATTGATTAGCAGATCATTAAGGTCCATTTGTGCTAGTTGGTTTTGAAATTTTTTTGCTTCATCTTGCTTAGCTTTCTTTCTCTCTCCCTCTCTTTATTTTTATTTTTATTTATTTATTTATTTATTTATTTATTTGTTTGTTTTCTCTGGGTCTTCATTACAAAGACAAATCTTTCTTTCTCTGTTTGAAGAAGAGGTGTTCTTCTTCTCCTTCTCCTCTCTCTCTTCCTCTGTGCTTTCTTCTTCTCCTCTTTCTCTTCTTGATTTTGTGTTTTTGCTTGTTTTTTTGTTTTTTGAAATTTTGCCACAAAATGACATCGTTTTGGGCGCCGCAGAGAAAGGTGGTAGAGGATCCAGACTCGTGTTTTCCTAGGTGTTTGCATGTGATTTTGGTTTGAGTTAATGTAGCGATCTAGTTGTGTGAAACCCCGTATTTTTGAGGTATTAATATTTTAATGAGAGATATTGGTGATTGTTTGGTGGTAAAATTTTTAGATGAGAATCTAACTTATTTTCTCTATTTGATTTATCTCTTTTTACCTCCGTCTCATTATTATCATTATTCATGTCTTTTATTTATTTATTTATTTATTTTAGTTTCCTTTCTTTCCAAGTTACCTTGTCTCCAAGGAAGTTTCTTTTCTTTTTCCCCAAGTACACCCTTTTCTTGCCCACCAAGTAAACTTTACTTTATTATTTTTGCATTTCTTTTGTCCCAAGTATCCTTGTCTATAAATTGAGCTCACCTCTCAACTTCTTTCTATGGTTCTTTCCATATCTCTCTCCATTTGTTATATAGATTTAGAGTTTAGATTGAGAGTGTTTAGAGTAAGAGTAAGCATTTTCATAATGGAGGAGACTTATATAGATTTTGTGAAATCTTACATACCTTATGGCTTAGAAATTGGAGATCCATGGAGAAATATCGAGATTCGAGTGTTGGCGACGGAGGAGATTGATTTGAGGTAATTCGGGTGGTATACAATATGATTCCTTTAAATCTCTTGCAAAGAGTATTTATTTTAATTACTTCCAATTTGTAATCCTCTTGATTATTGTGATCATTTGATAAATCCTGTGAAATCATTATCTGTTGACACGTTTGAGTACTCTGGTCATTTGATAAGTTTTCTGAAGTTTTTCTATGTAGTCAGTGTTGATTTGTCTGGCTAAATGATGTGGAATTGCTCTGTACATGGATCGAGTAGACCTTGCCAATAGCTTAGACCAATAGCCCGGATAAGCGGTTGTGCTTGGGTGAGGTGGGTGAGGCCGGTCACTGGTCATGTACCGAGTAGGACTAAGTATTTGGTCCTGGATAAATTATCATCTGTCAAGTTGACTTGTTTATGCAATTGGGTAAATTGCTTGATTATCGAATCTAATCGGTTGTGTAATTGTTGGATCCCTGTTGATTTATTCTCTTTCTGAGCCTTGTTATTCCTGTTGTATTGTATACTTCCTGAATTAATTTATTTTTCAGGTGTGGATCAAATCTAGTGGCGATTGGAGTTGAAGCATTTAAAGAATTATTGAGTGGGAGATTTTTGGGTCCACCGCTATATATTGTTTTTGGAGATTCGTAAAAATTATAAATTATAGACATTTGTGTAATTATTTTGGAGCCAATTTATATTTTTGAGGTTATTAATTAGTTAGAATTTTAAATTTGAGGTTGAATTGATTTATTAACGGTCCAGAAGTTGGGGCGTTACAAGTTGAGAAATGTTCCTTAAGTTTTTTTATTTTTTATTTTTTTGGGTCGGGGAGGGGGGGGGGAGGGGAGGGGGAGCAAACAAATTTACAGATGAAAATTTAATATACATAGAAAAACTCTGAAAACCAACATCAATAAAAAGAGAGGTAAGTGCATCCAACATCAAAGCCAAATTTTACAAGACAAACAAAACCAAACAGAAAATCACAAAACAACACAAAAAGAGGCCACCACCTTTGTTATGAACCATGAAGACCATTTAAGAAAACTCCAACAGCATCCACATCTTGAAACAAACATTGGTGGATGCAAAGCTATAATAGCAACAACAGCAAAAAATCCCAAAATTTAGTCCAGGACACAAACTCACCTAAGCCAGTTGAACACACCGATGAAGTTGTAGAAACCAAATCCCTCACCATAAGCCCATGTTAAGCACAAGTTGCAAGCGAAAAAAAGAAAAAAGTCATTGATGCTGAATTCTTAAAAATTATTCTTGAACTTGACCCACAAAGCGACTCGAATCTTGATTAAATCCAATGTAGCTTCCCAATCAGGTTGTGCACCATTGAACATGCATTCATTTCTCAGATTCCATATAGTCCACATTATCGCAAAAGGAATAACCTCCCAAATCACCAGTTCTTTCTTGAGCAACCTTGACCCTTGCCACCAACCTAAAAGCACTCATATCGACCCTTCCTTAAGCTATGATGCAGCTTTAACACCTTGGCTTTGTCTATTGATGTAATTCTCTTTGTACCTTTTCGATTTCATTAATATACTCTACTTTTTTGCTGATAAAAAAAAAATATTCCGGCATTTATGTTGGTATCCACCAATCATAACAAAATAATCTACCTTTAACATTAAGATAGACTTCAAGCTGGACTGTTGTAATTTAATGTCTTCAGCAATAAAGTTATTGTAAATCTTAATTTGTTCAATATTTCTTGGGATCATATGAAATCTTATTCTCCTCATAATTTTGACACTTTGCATTTAGAAAATGACGCTATAAGCTTTACGAATGCCACAATTAGATTAGGCAACGTTTATTGTTAAAATGTCCACCCTCTTATCTTTCTAGCCATTTATAATTGACATTTTCATAAATGTTGTCGAATATTTATCAGTAGGAGGATTTAGTAAACTTCAATTCATCAACATTAACGACGGCATGATGTCACATGCCATTTATTTGTACACTATCATAGTTCACTTGTAGTTGTGTTTCTAGGAACACCATCTTTTCTTCTCTTTTCTTTTTTATTTTTAATTGAATGGCATTAAAAATAAAAAAATAAAAAACTCATACTGGCATTTCTGTATTTGAGTTATTCAATTTGAAACTGAAATCAAAATTTGACACATTATTTTGTATTATTATTATTATTTACTTTTTATGTTTCTATTATACTACTCTTTATATCATATAAATAATGTTCCTTTATTGAAAAATAATTGTTTCATTTCTCCTTTCTTTTAATTTAATTATTGAGACAATAAACCAATATAATGAGTTAGTGGGCCGTTCGAAAATCATGTTTAGTTGGAAAAAATGAGGTGAGACTAGCAATTTTTATGACGGTTTAGGCCTTGTTTGGAAATAGGCTATTTTAATGACTTTTTTACTTTTTGACTGAAATGTAAGGTAAAAAAATTAGTATGTTTATAATGACTTTTTGATTTTTTACAAAAAGATGTGCAAAAAATGGAGAAAAAATGGAATCTTTGACTTTTGGGTATAGGTTATAGGCTTTTTGATTTTTTTTAATAACTTTTTAATTTTTAAGCTAAAACACTCACATGCCAAACGAGACCTTAGATCACTAGTCCTATCCTGTGAGAGTTCGTTTCCTACTAGACAAAAATAACAAAGTTTTCTTGTATCTTACATCTTGAGTCTAATACCTTCACATTGGTAATTTCATCACTCACAATATTACTATAATCTTAATCCCAATTTGCATAATCCAGCAATAAGCATGGCTTCTGGTCCTTTTGTTGGATCTGTATAATACCAAAAAAGATTTGGAGTAAATATTTACAAAAAAAGTGGGAATGTTTTTGTTACTTACACTAAACATGAGAATTGGATAAACAAAATTACAAAATAATGAAAATTTTACGTTTCATTTGCTTTTGTCATCTCTTCTTCCTCCTTTTTTCCATATCCTCTCCCTTCCCTCCATTTGCAACTTGTTGACTGTCATCACCACCACCCCTCCGCAATCACGCCATAACCTTCTCAATTGCCCCCATCCACAACCACCAAATTATGATTCTCAAGAATGAACACAACCACCAAGTATTAATCGTTCATAGTACAGTTGGCAGTGTTAGGTTTTTAGTCTCGGCAATCCCGTTTGACAAAACTCCTTTTAGTTATACTTTTATTCGCTCTTTTATTTTAGTGAGGCTATGAGTTTTTTAGATGTGAATCCAACCCCGAATTGTATCTTGCAGAGAAGTTTGTGATGTTTATTATTTCATATTTGCCACGGCAGGTTGAAGGGCAGCAACCCCAAGCAAAATGCAAAAATGCATTCATAGTTGCCTGTCCGCTTGAGTGGCCGTTTGTGCACTTGAGCAGAGAATCCCTAGTTCCAAAAGTTTGATCGCTTGAAAAAAATACTGGCAGATGTTTTTTCCCGCTCAATCGAAATTTCCTGCGCTCGAGCATTGGTCTGCTTGAGCGGCTATTCCGGCGCTCGAGCGGAGATCGCGGAACAGATTGCTATAAATATGTGCTTCAGTCAGATTTTAGGGTTATGGCTTCCAGATCTTTTTCTTGCATATTAGGGTTTATATCTGGGGCTATTTTGCTTGGTTTCTTTGATATTTAATTGAGTATTCAACTCATGGTTTAAGAAGTATACGTCAAAGGATTGTTTGTTTATTCAATATAAACGAGAGTGTTGTTCTTCGGTGAATTCTGGGGAATTCGGGTCTAAAGCTTTGGTGGATTTCGGAGTGGCTCATCATCGTGATTCGACATCGACGTTGTGGATTCAACGTTGGGAAAGATAGTTCCGAGGTGAAGACCGTAGTGAAAGAGGCATATAGGGGTTGGTTGTAACGCCCTCAAAATAATACAAATAACCCAACTCATAAGAGAAGTGAATATAACATAATTGGTACACTTTTTCATAACAGAATTCGTATTACAAAAGGGATTACATGCATTATACATTCATAAACGTTCATTTTGAATCTATAGCATGTAATGAAAATTAATAACAAATTAAATGCCCTACGGGCTTACATCTTTCCAAGAGATATCTTGGTTACAATTAAAAGTAAGCTTCGCTCATTACATCTTAAGCCATTGGCCTTACAAAAATACACAATCAAAATGAGAAGCCATAGCTTCTAAATGTTTCTCCAACGCTATTGCCTTGGTGGAGACATGTCATCATTACCTGAAAATGTTATTCCCAAGTAGAGACCATCTAACACAACATATGAAATTTAGCAAAGGTATAAGTACATTATGCATATACAACGTCAAAGATAAAGGCATCCACATTATGTACAGTCTTAAATTACCAAACTCAATCATTAAGCCATTTCCCTTCATTTCATTTAATTACATAAGCCAATTTCATCATTTCTCAACAACCCAAATGAGACTACAACTCATTAGTTCTAGAACCACATTATCAACACGTAAGCACTTCATACTTTTCTTTCACGGATATTTTGTTCGTGGGTAACCGCCAAACTGGACCCATGTATTCTTTCACGGATATTTTGTCCGCAGGCAGCCGTCAAACGAGACCCATGTAAACGTAGGCTATACAAGTACTACAATTGCCATTTTATAGATATTTTGTCTGCGGGCTAGGCACCCATGTATAATTTCGGGACTTTCACCCAGGAAACTCCGACCAACTTAATTATAATGGAGTCCATCCCCTTTCTCCTCCCAAATAACCATACATATACAATGTATATAAATATAGTCATATTCAATGACAAGCACAAGTGATTAGTTTCAATTTACCTAATCCGCATGCAATTTCTACAACAATCATAATCATCCTCCATCGATAGCCCAATACAGTTATTTCTAAATAGATATAAAATCTCATAACAGATAGTTTATTCGAAACTACCAAATAATGTAATAACACATAACCAATCCCACCATTCATATCAATACCTTTTCAATTTCACATTTTCAATGTGAATTTTCATTATTTATACAAAATAATAATCGATTCAATTAGGACAAATTCCATTTTTTTCCCCAAATATTAGCCAAGTGCCAAAATCATCAAATCATACACAATACAACATCATTTTCAAACCCCTCAAGCACTTATTTCACCTTCACCCAAAAACCCCTCTTTCCATTTTATGCCCAAACCCTAGGTTTGCCTTAAACATCCCCAAATCATATCATTGTTACACGAGATACAAATAACTAAGCTAAACATCATATGGAAGTGTAGAAAAGATCCCTGCCTCAAGTCTAGATGAGAGAGAAGAGAGAAAAGCTCAAAAGTCGACAGCAACGAAACAACGATTTGCCCGATCAAAACGAAGTCCTTGATAAGCTCTACACTTAATCTCAAAGAAGCAAGGTGAAAAGATCACTCCAGGTGAGTAGATTTAGAGATTTAAGTGAAAAAGTTTGAGTTTTAGAGAGAGAGAGAGAGAGAGAGAGAGAGAGAGAGAGAGAGAGAGAAGAGAACTCACGGTTTGAAAGGAAAAAGGGGAGTAAAATAATGATAGAATGGTGGTTTGGGCCTATTTATAGTAGTAGCAAATAGCCCTAAGGTCAAATAAAATAATAGGCCCAAACCCCCCCCCCCCCCCAAGTAGGGCCTATTCGAACCCCAAAATTCTGAAAAACACCCGTAGGGGTCGACCCTTCGGGCGGAGGTGTCGACCCTTTAAGTAGAAAAGACAATCTGGCAACAAGCAAGGGGGTCGACCCTTAGACAGGAAGGGTCAATACTAATTTCCAGCAACAAGCACACAGATTCTGCAATATACAAGGGTCAACCCTTTCTAGATTGGTGTCAACCCTTGTGGACAGCGACAAGAGGAAGGTGTCGATACCACTAAGGCTGGTGTCGACCCAATATTCCAACAACACTTCCAGAAACTTCACCAACAGGTATGGGTCGACCCTTAGGAAGGTTAGTGTCGACCCTAAAATAGAATTTCTAAGTCTTCAAGGAACTTTTGACAAGAACAAGTGCGAACAAACAAACCCAACAAGTTTAAATCAGATTATACTCCTCCAAAACCAACATACAACAACACCAAAGATTTCCAAAATAAAATAAAGCATTCAAATACACTTCCCAAAAGCTTTGAAGCATACAGGTGCTACATCGGTTCAATTTGGGAGTGGATTCGCTAGGTAATTGAGAGCACACTTGTGTAATTCCTTTTGACTTTTTAGTGGATTGTTTTGTGGCTTTGGCACCTGGTTTTTTTTTATCACAATTGGAGGTGCTCCAATTGTGATTTTTTCACGTTAAAATCGTTGTGTCGATTTGTCTTGATTGTTTGATTGAGATTGTTATCTACTGCTTAAAATTGATACAAAATCACAAATCAATATCTAGGGGATTTCTAGATTTTTCAGGTGGCTTGGAAGATTTTTTAATAGATGTGAGACGATTGTGGATACTTTTATTCCTTTGAAGAGACCCATATTTAGTAATAGTAAGTTTGGGTTTGTAAGATTCCTTAAGGAAGAGGAGGCTGATAAAGCCGTTCATTCATTCAATGGGGTTTGGTGGCGGGGTCATATACTCACTACATCAAAATTGAATTTTTACGGCATACAGGCATGCACACAAATGTCGTTATATGACATGTCGTGGAAAATTAAGCTTCATTTACGGCATACATGTAAAGTTGTAAAAAGTAATAAATTAAACATTAATGACATACTTTTTATGTCGTATATAATTTTTTACGACATTCTTGTCATGCCATAAACCATCATACTTTCCATGGCATAATTTTGCATGCCGTAGAAGGTTATTTTTAATATATTTATGACATATTTTGTATGCCGTATATAATATTTTACAGCATTTTCTTACATGTCATAAATCATCACTTTTCACGACATAATTGTGTATGTTGTAGAAGGTTATTTTTAACATATTTATGACATTTTATATACCGTATATAATCTTTTATAGTATTTTCTTGTACGTCATAAATCATTACACTTTTCATGACATAATTTTATATGTCATAGAAGGTTATTTTTAATATATAATATATATACAAGAATATAACCTTGCCTAACAGTATGTAGACAGTAGCTTATACAATGCAGCTTGTGAACAAATCAAGCAAAAGCAGCAACTATGAAGTAAGCAAAAAAATCTAATATCCATACACCAAACAACCTGCATACTAACTTTCATCCTCAACTTCTATCCTATCAAGTTGGTAACAACTTCAAACATACAAATCAAGAAAAGTATCTAAATCATAAGATTCACTAATCTCTAAAATACGACTTTAAACATCCAAAAAGCATAACTACAAATCCCAAATCAATTAGTCAAATATTTGGAGTCTCCTGGAAGAGAATTCAAATTTTGGATGGTCAGGAAATTGAATTCCACAGGTTCAATATGACCTGATTGTGTCCCTTGAAAACTTGACATGCTATCATACTTGCCATCAACTCCAAGGAGTTCATTTTCTCCTAGCTAAAGATTAAAAAAGAAAAATGATGTCAAGCATTAACAAGTAACCTGAATAACCCAATTTTTGTCAATTATTGTGGGACTAAATTATAAGGATAAAAGTTAATATAAAAAAATAAAAATAAAAAACAAGAAAAAAATAAGAAAGATTTCTATCAATTCATCACATTATGCACTATAACTTCAAATTAAAAAAAGCAATGTTAAAGTATCTTAAAAATCCAGATTAAAATTACACGTATACAGCAAACCAAGCAATGAAGGAACACTTAATGCTTTGCACAGTATTGCCTCGGGATATTAGTTTCAAACCTTCAAATAAAATGTTTAAAAAAAGAAAAGAAAAGAAATGACGAAAGTTTATAGAAAAGATATGCTCGGTTAACAATCCTGAATACATGCAACAAAAATTTCTTAAATACTAGATGCCGATAAATGTGTACAGAATTTGAACCACCATAAAAAGGTATTTGGCTATCCATCATATTAACAATCATTCAGCATTATAAATATATAAGATGAATGCATACCATTTTCGGTTAAATAACTATAATAAATACCTAAAATGAAGCATCATGAAGGGCCTGAGCAGCTGCCATACTAGCAAAACCACCACCTATGACGATGACTAAGGGTGAGGCACCATGTCTCCTCTTAACATTTGAATAGCAAGGAACTACAAAAAACAAAATGAACTTAGATTCTTATATTGGGCCCTAGAGCTTAACTAATAGAAACCCATCCATTGGTCCATGTTTATGACCTTGTAATCAATTTGTCTGCATTCAGAGCAAAAACACTCAAAAGAGATAAATAAATGGGATTGGCTCTTATCTTGTGCATGCCATTGAATCTGATAGTCCCTCAATTTAGTAAGTAGAGTTTACTTTTAATAATAGCTTTTGAAGTCAATTGCAAGTTGTAAGATCCCATAAAGAGAAAGCAAAGAATAGCTTTAGTGAAGATGGTTGAAATTTGATTAGTTACACGATAATATATTGCCCAAGTACTTTAAATTTCTTAACATTATAATCAAGTAGATATTCCTAAAGGTTGACTAGATCTTCAGGAAGACCTCTGTAGAAGTATGACAACTTAGTTTGGCTTTCAGTTTCATAAGCATAGAAGCCTCTTAAGCCATGACTCTACCAAATAATTGTTAGTAGCCTCTGACTAGATGTAACAACGCCCGCGGGGGACCTTGCTACAGCTCGGACTCTCCTTTTTGTGTCGGTTCTAAATCTGAACCAAAGAGTCCAAATCCGGCAAATCGTTTTGAAGGAAAACAGATTTTGAAAAGTAGTGCCAAACATGGACTGCTTTGCCAGATTACAGAGTCGCCATCTAAATATTTAAAATGGGAAATTTAGGAAACCCTGACTCGGTGCCGAAGGCCACATGTCCGTCATCACCAAAGTGGTCTTGGCTCGGGAGCTTGGGTACGATCGGGGAAGGTCAGCTATGAGCACCCCCTTTCGCCCGGTCCGAAGACCGGCCTCTACTAACCGTGATATCCGTTTTTGAAAACTTTACACGTTCTTATTCCGGTTATTAGCCTAGAATTACTATGTGATGCTCACAACACAAAAGTATAGACTAGATTGCTTAATTTGGAAATAAACATTGCATATCCGTTTTGTCTCGAAAAAAAAACGTGTTAATTTTTGTGCTACTCGCAAGTAGGCTAAAATGCGGATTTCAATGGATTGTTCCAACTCACGCAATCCAACCTCCACCCACAGGCATTCAAGCATTTATATCACATAAGCAACTAGCCTCATGGCAATCATGCTGTCATGGCAACACTCACACACATGCAAGGATGCTAAAGCATAAAAGCTCACCTAGTACTCCAAGCCAGAACAGAAGCTCATTAGAAATCCATGCATGGACCTAAGCATACTGAAATGTCTAATGCAACGCATACAGAGATGCAATCGAGGTAGGCTCGGCTGTCCTAAACATGGCATGAGAAATGCTACAAATAACACGTATTCAATTTGAAATTGAAACACAATGCAGTTTGTATGATGTGCCGAGCCCAATGTATGTATACAAATGCATGGATGCACGCATGCATATCATAAGGTATGCTAAAATAAACGTGCCCTAATCTACCATCAAAGCAGGTAAATAAAAGAGAAGAAAGAAGTGGGGGTTGGAAGACATACACACACTCACCCACACTTATTACAAATATGCCCTCACCCGGAGGGACCAAAAGAATATACAACCCAAAAAAAAAATACAGTCCAAATACAGAATAAATTAATTATTACAGAAATTTCTAATTATCAAACTAAATGCTAACATAAGAGAAAGGGGCCTCAGCCCTGCCTCGGGATGCGCGAACGATGCATGTTCGATCCAACTTGCCCGGAAAACCCGTACCGTGCCATTGCTGGTTCTGTTTTTGCTGCCCTGCCCCTCCAAAAATTCCCAAAATCGCAGAATACATTCGAAATGATCTGTAGTACCACACCGGCTGGGGGGAGTGGTCATCGGCTGCTTGAATTGGCCACCGGCTGCATATGAGGTTTATCGGCACAAAAATAGTGCCGGTCGGCACATTATGATGCCGGTCGGCAGAAAGTTCCTGCAGAGGACAGTTTGACAGCAGCAGCAAACCAGCAATGCATGGCATGGATTTTGGGCATATTTATGCATGGTCAATGCCTCCTATCATGCTTGGGGACTCAAGGAGGCATGACTCTTGGTTTTAGGGCCATCAATTGTGCACCTTGGTGCATGATGGCCTAAAGAACCAAGGTTGCATTTTAATGATAAAAATGCATGCAACACAAACATGGGAACTAAGGCCCTATCATGCTAAAGTCAAGGGTCCTAGTGACATGGGAGTCAAGGTGTGTTATGTCACTTGAGGTACAAACACCCCTTGCTTCCCACACTTGGTTTGACACCCCAAACCAAGTAATGAGATACAACTTATGCACACATGCCTCAATAATACAATATGGAAAATAGGATGCTAGCAAAATAAGCACCACACAACCAACACATTAGTCATGCAAAGTGCTAGAATGTACAAGATGCTAGTGTAATGCGAACATGAGCCAAGCATGCAATGGGATCAATATGCTACAACACCTAGTGGACCAAGTATACAACTAGCATGTGGTGAGCATATAATGGTGGTCTAACCACAATGAGGCAGCCCTCAAAACCCCCCAAAAACAGTAGCAAAATGTGCCCAAAATGATGACCAACACTCA
Source organism: Camellia granthamiana (assembly GCA_036172215.1). Classification (NCBI taxonomy): domain Eukaryota; kingdom Viridiplantae; phylum Streptophyta; class Magnoliopsida; order Ericales; family Theaceae; genus Camellia; species Camellia granthamiana. The sequence goes on along the minus strand of CM069909.1, from coordinate 84,295,093 downwards.
TGCAAGCATGCAAGGCCTTAAGCCCAAAACCCAAGGCACCAAAGAGAGCAACTTACCACCATTATCAAGACCATTCATGGCATACATCTAACAACCAAAACAGACTTTTAGCATGTGAAATGACACCCGAACCCCATATATGGCAGCCCCCAAAATGCATCAAACATGGAAACATGCACAATGCTCATTCCTAGACATACAAGAGCATACCCTTGTGGCATGAAATAGGCTACACATACATATATACAAGCATGATTTATGGACTAAAAAAACGACCCTAGATGATGCCAACTCATGGGATCAAGACAAGTTAAGCATGCTAGGAACCAAAACATACAAGGCTTACAAGCCTAAAATACCCAAACAACCATGTTAAGCATACTATTCATGGCAAAATCAGTGGCTCACAGCCCTTATGCATGGTAATATGATGCTAATACCCTCATGGAACCAAGCTACAATATGCAAAGAACATGGCTCAAATGCATGGCATGCTTTTAAGCATAAGGGGACACTACAAAGCAAGCATGAGGTACATGTTAAAGGCCATAAAACCAACCTAAAACAGAGATCAAACATGACCTAAAACACCCAAAAAAAACTTTGAAATGAAGCTAAATGCAAGCATGCACACATGCTACTTCATAAGCCAAGAATGAGGGCCAAAGAGAGACAAAGGGGAGAGGGGTGTCCCTCCCCTATATGTGACCTAAAATCACCTTCCTCACCACTGAAAACCCACTGGTTTTCAATGGTGAGAAGGCCAAAAAACACCAAGTAAAGGAGGCTTTAGGAAAAGGCACCAAAAATGGCCAAACAAGGCCTAATAGGATGAACCTTTACTCAAACCACAAAATGACCTTAATGAAGGTTCAAGAACAAGTAAAAACAAGACTTTTTTATGTTAAACACAAATCCAAAAACACAAAGCAAATGGGGTAGAAACTTGTTGCAAGAATGGGGAATATAAAGTAAAGTGTTTACCCTTGAAGATCCCTTGAAGAACAAAGGTTCCAGCCACTCTCTAGTGATCAAAACCAGCTCAAAACCACAGCAATCAACCTCCCAAGTCTCTCAATCTCGAGCTAAGGTGTAAAGGTGTGTGTAATGGTGCAAAAGTAAGGTAAAACTACACTTTTAGGCCTAAAATCACACACACAAGAGGAGAGAGAGGGAGAATATAGAGAGAGAAGGTATATCACACAGATATATAGATATAAGCTCTGGTTTTTGACCTAAAATGGCTAACCCCTTGACAAAGGGAGAGAGATGAGCTTATATAGGCAATAAAAGACTTGGTGGCTAAGCAAGAGGGGGGGTTCAAGGGGTGCAAAGGATTCAAGGGGCTTTAGGGCTTCTAGAAGCCTCTGGGACAGCTGGCCAAGCTTCTCCAAGAAGCTTGGCCAAGGGTTCAAGCTCCAAGAGGAGAGAGGGGGTCAAAGGGACCAAAGGGTGCATTCCCGGGTATAGGGAGTGGTGATGGTGCATTCCAGCTGGCACAGCTGGCATGCACCAAGTCTGAGGTTTCAAAGGGGTCACACCGGCCAGCCAAAAGGGTCATCGGCACAATAAAGTGCCGGTCGGCAACATATAGTGCCGACCGGCCACAGATTATGAGAAATCAGTGCCGGTGGAATAAAAAGAGGGCCGGTGGTGTGTAAGGGAAGCCGGTGGTGATTAGGGGTGGCCAAAGAGCCTTCCCCCACCCTCCGGTGCAAAAACACACAAGTCTTGGTGTAAAACCAAGCCTAGTGCAAGTCGGTTGAGAGATCCTGAGGCGCGACGCGCAGCCGGGACCTCCGGGAACTCAAAACAAACACAATCATGGATAATCACCGAGTGTTCAATCAGTGACGTCCAAGTCTTGAGGTCGGTCAAAAATGGGGTGTCTACACTAGATTGCACAATATGTGTATTTTCTAAAGCAAAATTGCATGTGATAATTAATATGAGTGACAATCATAAATATAGCAATGATGAGATGTGAGTCCAAACCTCATGGAGATGACGGGCTTGTTTGGTTTGTTTTTGGGAGAGCAGTTTTTGAAAAAAATTTGGGAGAGTTGTTTTAAAAATTTTTTTGATTTGTTTGGTGGTATATTTTGAGAGAGAAATTTTTTGTGAGAGTTTGGGATGATTTGATATTTTAGAAGAATTGAGTAGATGCGTGTGAGAGAAAAAGTGATTGAAAATGAGAGAGGAGAGAGAAAAAGTGATTGATTGATGTGTAGGAGAGAGAAAGTGATTTTGGAAATTTTTTTGCAAAAAACTCAAACCAAACAATTTTTGGAAATTTTTTTTCTAAAATTCATCTCCGAAACTCAAACCAAACAAGCCCGACATCTTCCACCTTTGTACAAAATGCCATGCAATCTTGTCCAAGTCCAATTGTGTATTTCCCTTTACTTGCCCCATCATGAGCCTCCAATACTTCCTGAATAGTACATGTTGCAAGTAAAATTAGCATTTTCAAATACTGCATATTTATGCACATTGTTTAGAAGCATGTAATCAAGATAAACAAGGAGATTTAGAAAAGATAACAATTGCAACTCCAATTTCTTTTTCACCAGAAGAACATTGATGATATTTTTACTCACAAATAGACATGAATGTGCATGTACCTAGACAACTAGACATAAATGTGTTTGATCCTACGGCTACCTCCAAACACTATGAGTACCCAATAGAAGATAAACTTACAAATAATATTAGTAGTAGCACGAATAAACAATACTTGAAGTACAAATAACAATGAGTTTTGAAAGAGGAGTTAATATTCAGAGTTAAAAATCACAAATTCATTGTAGGCCCAAATCCTAGTGTACAAATATCACAAAACACACCAAAATGCCAAACTTTTAGAAGGATAATGAAAACTTATAAAGCCCAATTAAGTGGAACACCTCATCGATGAGGAACACAGTTTTTTCCACTGGACTTACAGAAATTAATAGAGACATGCATATCACCAAGACTTTTTTATTTGATGTTATAGAAATTAACACACACATAACCAAGAACCAAAGTATTCCAAACTCACATCAACTAGGTGTTCCAGTCAAGTGAGTTTTATAAGTGTTAGAGTATCTACCAAGTTCAGCTCTACATCAAGCTATGAACCTCTATATACCAAACAAACCAATTGTGAGCTGTAACAATTATGTTATAACTGTTTTACCATCAAGCAGTGACATGTAGTTAGAGTTAGTTACATTAGTTAGTAAACAGGTAGTGTATATATATATGTGTGTGTGACCTTGTAACTCAGTTGCATGTAATGATATAACGATTCCGGTTTTGACCCGTCACTAGTTGTATTCCGGACTCGGGCATATGGTTTCTGAATGTTGTTCATTGTCATTTGCTCCTTATTCCTCCTTAAATTTGGTTATTTGGGTATTTTGAGTATGTTTGGAACAGGTTGGTCACCTAGTTTTCAAACCTCATGTTTTCCAGAATTTTGGTCTTCCGCTCGAGCAGGCCTTCTTGCGCTCGAGCGGGGTTTGCAAAGACTCATTACTTTGCACGTCTGCAAAATACTGGAGCAGTGTTTTCCACGCTCGAGAGACGTTTCTTGCGCTCGAGCAGGTGGGTGCTCGAGCGGTTTTTCTTGAGCTCAAGCGGTTTGTCTGCTGTCTGCAAAATACTGGAGGTGTGTATTCTGCGCTCAAGCGGGTCTATTTTGCGCTTGAGCGGAACAAAATATTGTGTCTGACGCTCGAGCGGATTGTGCGTATATCCAATCGCGAAAATCACTTTTTACCTCACTTTTTCAAATCTATTCTTCTAAAAACCCTAAAGTGAGACCCTCTTTCTCTAAAATACTCTCTCTTTCTAGATTTCCACCTAGTTGTAGTGGTTTCTCAATCCTTGTGCCTTCATTAAAAAGGTGGAGCTTCTCAAGATCTTCACTTTGATCCAAATAGAGTTGGATTTCGGCCTCTTTGAGGTTTCTCTCTCTCTTGGCTCGTCTTCTCTCTTTGAGGTAGGGATATTCTACACTTTGATATGATTTTTAGCCTAATTATTTGTTGTTATGTATAAATGGTGGAATTTTGGGAGTATTTGAGTAAACCTAAGGTTTGGATTCAAATTGAAAAGAGGGGTTTTTATGTTGTATTACATAAATGATTATGGGGTGTTGAATTTGGAGTTATCTTGTGTTAGAATGGTAGATTTTAATCTTTGGGTTAATATTTGGAAAAGGGAAAAATTTGCCCTAATATGTCTTGAATAACTATTTTGTATAAATAATGAAATTGGTATGGAAAATGTGAAATTGGGAAAAAGTATAGATGAATGGTGTTGTTGGATTTGTCTAATCACTCACCTATGGAAATTTGATAAATTATCTATATTGGGCTATCGGTGGAGGATAACTATGATTGTTGTAGAAATTGTATGAGGATTAGGTGAATTGAAACTAATCATTTAATTGTGTCATTGAATATGATGGTATGTTAAGGCATTGAATATGCATAATTGATAGTCATTGAATATGACGGTACTTTTAAATACATTGTATATGTATAACGTTTTGAGAGAAGAAATGAGATGTACTCCATGTTTTGGGAGGAGAAAGGGGATGGACTCCATTGAAATTAAGTTGGCTGAAATGTCCAGGGTGAAAGTCCCGAAATCATATGCATACATGGGTGTCGATCCCGCAGATGAAATTTCTATAAAATGGCAAGATTGAAGTGTTTGTGTGATAATGATGTTGATTGAGAACCACTGAGATGTAGTTTCAATTGGGTTATTCGGAGAATTATAAACTTGGCCTATGAATTGAAATGAAATGAAATGAACTAACTTGAAATGAATAAATGGAAATGGATTGAGATGTGAATATCGGTACCGTGTGGTCATGTGAAGAATATGTGTTTGTCATAAATATTGAATATATCTCTAATACTTACATCTCAGTTAAACTTCATATATTATGTTAGACTGTTTCTACTGGGCTCTGGCTCACCCTACTTGGGAAATCATTTTCAGGTACCGGTGACATGTTTCCTCCAAGGACGTAGCTTGGGAGGACTTAGGAGCTGGAGACTCTATTTTGTGTTTTGTTGTTTAAATGTTTAAATGTTTATTCAAGCTAAGGGCTTTACATGTACAGAGCTTATGACTCTCTTTTGTTATAACCAAGCCAAGACTTGGAAATGTGTAAGTCAAAAGGGCATTTATTTATATTGAACTCTTTTGTACTATTAATGTTATGAGATGAAAGGACTTAACACTTTGATTTGTGCAGTTGTTATATAATGTTTTGGGCTGTATTTATTGTATTATTTTGGGGGCGTTACAAATGAGAATTGAGAATGTTTTGATTTCAATATTTCTACAATAAGTCCCATTGCCTCTCCAAAAGCTAAGCACTTTTAGTGTGCAGTGTGTTAGTTTGGACTTAGCTAAACTCTAGTGTGCAGCTCATGTGAGTTTGGACTTCCTAGGGTCCGGGGTGAAATGTGTTATGAGAACATAAATAATAAATTTATCACTCTCTCTCTCTCTAACAACTTATGTTTTTAGATGAGTTGATAGTCAACAACTCAATATGATCAACAATTTAATACAATATCAAAGCAGACAATAGATCATGTAGTTGAATCTCACTGCCTATGAGATTATTAAAATATTTGTGTTTTCTACAAGGTAAGAATGGCAAGATTTTGTTGAAGTGATGATTTATCCGATCATGTCATGTTAGCATCTTTCAAGCTACCTACAATGTTGATATATATATATAACTATTGGTTGAGGATCATTGTAAAGATCACTATTAAAAATATAAATAAATATTTTAACCATCTGATTTTGTAAAATAAAATTGACTAACAAAATAATTTTAAAAATTTTTGAAAATTGAAGGTTCTTCCTATCAAACAGGTTTTTTGTTTTTTGTTTTTTGTTTTTTGTTTTTTTTTTTTGAAGAGTAAGGATATGTCCCGACCTTTGATAATAAATTTTGAGAATAAAAAAAAATACAGTCATAATGTATAACTATAAATTTTGATAATAAATTTTAATTGTTATTCAACAAGAGTTTTCTCCATTTAAGTAAATGAAATAGAAAGTATAATTTCACTAATCCAAATCAAAATCCAAAAACCCTAAACTACCAATCATACAATACAATTTCGACTCGAAATCAAACCAATAAATAGCGAGCATATGAGAACAATACCTTAGCAAAATTGGATCCGATCACCGGAGTGCCTTCCATTATAATTATCCTGATTGCCGTAGTCCTTGTACGAGCAAACAATTTCATCGCTGGTGGCGAAATCCAACCCTTTCGAAGCAGAGTTGTTATGACCCGATGATCCGTAAGCCATGCTCAAAATTTAAAAAAGCAAGCTTTGATCGAAGCACAGAGATAGTGAAAAGCTAGGGTTCGCAGAGACGACGAGAAAAAGAAGAGGTTTGTTTTGATCGATCTTAGCTAACATAACAAAGAAGTTTGAATGAATGAAAGAGGAGAGAGAGTTTCATTTCATATACTAATAATTACGGAACTGCTACGTAGCTCGAATATCACGGCTCGAATGGCTCGAAAATATTCTCTTACCGGTAAGAGAATATTTTCATAGCCTAAAAAATATTCTCTTACCGGTAAGAGAATATTTTCGAGCCATTCGAGCCATTCATATTCGAGCTCTCACGCATTTTCGTAATAATTATAAGTTTTTTCTTTTTAAAAAAAAATGGATTGTGAATTGGAGAAGATTGTCTTGCCTAGGGATAGCAATGGGAATTAATGGGGTAGATATTAATTCCGCATTCCTATTTCTTTATAATAAATTTTTTCCATTTCCCATTCCCCATTCCTCATGGGTACCACCCTCCCCATTTCTTAATGGGCATGTTTGATTGGGTGGATTAGAGTATGGGATTGGGATTATTAATCCGTGGGCCCAATTATCCTATGTTTGTTTTAACATTTTAGTTTAGGATTATTAATTCAATGGATAATTAATCCAACAAATTTGTAGGATTATTAGTAATGGGGTAGGGGTGGGATTATTAATCCAATGGATATTAATCCAATTGGATAGTGAATACCACACTAATTTACTAGAATTATTAATACTTCACTATTAATCTTGTGAATCAAACATGACCAATGGGTATGGATTTTCCCTAACCCACTTTAATCTTCATTTTTATTTTTTATATTTAATGTTAACAACAACTTTTCTTTTCTTTTTTTTAAAGGTTCACAACAAAAGCTAAATATACCTTCAATCTTTTTTCTTTCTTTTTAAATATATTTAATTTTAACAATTTTTTTTTTTAAGGTTTACAACAAAAGCTAAATACACATTCAATCTTTTTTCTTTCTTTTTTAATATATTTAATGTTAACAATTTTTTTTTTTAAAGGTTCACAACAAAAGCTAAATATACATTCAATTTTATTTTATTTTATTTGGTTCAACAACAAAATCAAATACACATTAATTAATTAAAAGTTTGTTTTATAATAATCAAATATATAATTTTGAGACAATCAAATAAGTTTTAGTAATTGAAAAAAAAAATGTGGAAGAACGTGGAAGATTAAAAAAAAATTACATATTAAATTGCATCAGGGCATAAACAATGAATTGTTTGTTGATCTCTTAGCCACAGACATTTTAGACATTAAACCATCTTTCTCTTAGCAAATTTGAACCATTCATTTTAATTTATCCAAAATCTAATTATACCTTTTAACAAATTTGAACCACTCATTTTAAGATATCTATGCCTTACCACACCCAATCCATCCTCCATCTTCTTCCTTTATTCCCCCACGAATTTTGTTATTTGTTACTTTTAAAAACCAAAAAATGTTTTTTCAATTAAATTTTTACTAATTTCACAACACCATCACCACTATTCTCACCTTCACTGTCACACTACCATCACCATAGCCACTACCATCATCACTGCCGCCATCACCCCACCACTATGTCACAATCTCTACTTTTACATTCGTTCCATCACCACCACCACCAAATATAAAAAAATATTTTTTAAATTTTTTTTATAAAAAATAATTTTCATTAAAAAATATTTTCTATCTAAATAAATAAAGCATAACATTGTGTGGAGAAGTGGTTTGGAAATACTCTTCAGATCTTGGGAGACGCTGCTTATCCTCAGCTAGTCACCTGAAAAGATGGAAACACTCCGGTCGGGGGTGCCGGAATTAGCACTCCGACGGACAAGTTAGTTCAGACACTCAAGATAGCTTCTTGTCTAAGTTTAGTGGAGTGATTCTTACATACCTTTCTAGATTTGTGGTTCTGGTATTTATACTTACTTTTTTGGGCCTCGGGGCCTATGCCTGTTTTTATCCCATTCACCTTATCTTCATTCGGATCTGCTGACCCCCGTCTAGTCGGCCTTACTAACGCATTCGGCGCCCTAGTTACGCAATACGGAGCTGAGCAGTATCTAGTTTCTGGGGTACGCGTATCCCTGCTATTCCACTTATTGGGCTCCCACATTTGCCCCCCAAGCACTCCGCCGACGACAGTTAGCTGGAGTGCTTGGTTTTGAATTTCGAAAGGTCAGAGCCAAAACTCGGGGGCCGGCCTCATCGTCATGCGGATATCTAAGCGTACCCCTTTCGGTTGTCGTGTCGAATTTTTCCCTCCGCGCGTATGTTTATTTATTGTGATTTAAAATTTTGACGTCCTTTCATGTATCTTGTGACGCTCATCGCTGGATTGCCTTTTGGATAATCCCTGCAACTCTGTTTTCCGATATCCCCTTCGTCCTTTGTAAGTTCTCTCCTCTTTTGTTTTGAAGATCTTTTCTGGTTTGTTCCTTCCTTGGCGTATTTTCACAAACTGTAGGACATGGCAAAACCTCTGAAAGACCTCCTCTTGTTAGATCGAATCGCTGGCTTTAAACGCCATTTCTCCATTCCTGATGATATCCGTCTGTGGCTTGTGGCAGACGACACTCTTGATATGGTGAGGGAGGATGAAACCACAATTGTCTTTCCCCTTTTGTCAATAGCAGAGGGTGTAGTCCGTTTCCCCCTTCACCCGTTTCTTAGGGCTGTGCTTCGCTACTGGGGTTTAATCCCTTCCCAACCTAATATGAATTTCTTTAGAATCATAATGGGGATTATAGCACTCAACTGTCGCCTAAGAATTAATCTTGGCATTCCAACCATCCGGCATTGTTATGCCTTGGCTAAGTCTTCTGGTCGGCATGGGCGTTTCTTCCTTAGGGGCAAGGATATCGACCATCAGCTGATTACTATGCTTTCCAGTTCTGGAAAACGAGTTGATGACGTTATGGTCGTTGTCCAGGGTAACTGGGAATTTGGCGAAGGAGAGGATCACGTCGACCCTATTCCTAGATGGAGGGGCAAGCCAGGTGGTTGATTGCCTTCTCACGTTTATTATTTGTTCGTTTTTATTGTGAAGCCTCTTCTTTGAAACGTAATGGTTTGTCTTCTGTAGGGAGCATTTTGAAGAAAGTTCTGCCTTCAACTGATGGCGCCGTTCTTTCGGATATAGAAGTCGCACTCAAATATTTCGGCCGTCGAAGTCTTCAGAAACAAGGGAGGTCGGCACATATTCTGCTTCGTTATGAGCCGACATATACGACCTTCTCGGCAGCGGAAAATATCCCTGTTCCGGAGGGCGAAGATTCTCTTATCGCTCTTATTTTGTCCGACTTAAAAAACTTGAGGCAGGTTGGTTTTGAAGGGTCCGATTCGGAGCGGGACGTCGCTAATGTTAGCGAATCAGATCAGTCTGAAACCGAATCTAGCGAGGTATTGAATTCGGCCGATCCCCCATCCGCTTCGGGCCGAGGGGATCTTTCACTTGACGGCGCTGTTCACAGTTTGGAGAGTATTCCCATCACAGACCCCGAAGATATGGCAGGGTTAAGCCTGACAAAACTTGCCAGGAAGGCGAATGCGGAAAGGTTGGCCGCGCGGAGAAGAGCGGAGTCCCTTACGTCTGAAATACCGCCCGCCACTGAATCTCAATTCTTCCTGCCTGTCAGCAGATCAGAGTCCATGCGCGTTGTTAAGGTGGAAACGGCAGCAAATCGGAATGCCGAATCTGCTGTGATCTTGTAGGCCGGCCAAAAAGTTGAGGCAGAGAAACGCCCTGCCGAGTTGAGGCTGACTCAGCGGAACACGGCGGCAAACGTCCTCGATTAGAGGGATCAGACGTGATCGTTCCTTTTGTCATTCAGCCGATGATAAGAAACATGCCGGTTTCTTCTGATGCTTCGGCGTTTAAAGATCTAGAAGTCACATTCAGCTTGGCCGCATCCGTGTCGTTGCCATCTGACAAGGAGGCTTTCTGGGTGGAAACGGATCTGAATGCTATAGCACTAGCCGCCCAATCGGTGCTTTTGGTACATATTCGAACTTAGCTTCACTTAATCCAAATACTGTTGAAGTTAAGGTTTAAAATGCTTCTTTTGCAGACCGTCGGATGGATAGCCGATTTGGGTCGTCGCCATCGCGACGCCGTCAAAGAGATTGGCAACCTACGCGAGGAAGTTGAAGGCCAGAGGAGAAGGGCCGAGGTCGAGGCTTTGAGGGCGAATAAGGAAGCCTCAAGGGCCGACGTCGAGATGGAGAGGGCTCGTAGCGCGGATCAGTTGAGATCGGATGTCGAGAAGAAGGCGGACGCGAGCGAAGATGCACTCAAATTGGCCCAGAAGGCGATCTCCAGACTGGAGGTTGAGTTGGCTGAAATGAAGGCGGCGAAGGAAGCAGCCAACTCGGAGTCTTCCAAAGTGTTCGAAGCCGGGAAAAACGCTGGGCTTGCCGAGTACGTTGACCAAGTCCCGAAGTTTGAAAATCGGGGATTCAAACATGGCTGGCGTAAGGCCCTTGCTGCTACTAACACTGCGTTGATTATGCCAATACCATATGGGCAAGTGGATGTTGAGCCATTAGAGTCTGATTCTGATGGCTGATCCAGCCGACTGACAGTTTTTGGGACGTCGAGTGTACTTTTACAGTTTTTATTTTTCATCTGTTGTTACAGTCATGAGTAAATCGTTTTGTTTAGTAACTTGCGTATATATAAAAAATTTCATGAGTTGTGCTCAACTGGTTAAGGGAAATGTTGAATGCTATTGTTTTCGGTTGTGGTTAGATCGGCTGCTTAATAAATTTGCCCTTGCCTTGGCCAGGGCGCGAGCTTGGGAAGCCGGATGGGCCCAACTCGTGGGCTAGCTAAGGCACAGATTGATCGGCCGTTACGCTTGAAAACTTGGCCGGCAAGATTAATAAATCTGCCCTTGCCTTGGCCAGGGCGCGAGCTTGGGAAGCCGAATGGGCCCAACTCGCGGGCTGGCTAAGGCACAGATTGAGCGGCCGTTACGCTTGAAAACTCGGCCGGCAAGATTAATAAATCTGCCCTTGCCTTGGCCAGGGCGCAAGATTGGGAAGCCGAATGGGCCCAACTCGCGGGCTGGCTAAGGCACAGATTGAGTGGCCGTTACGCTTGAAAACTCAGCCAGCAAGATTAATAAATCTGCCCTTGCCTTGGCCAGGGCGCGAGCTTGGGAAGTCGAATGGGCCCAACTCGCGGGTTGGCTAAGGCATAGATTGATCGGCCGTTACGCTTCCCAACTCGCGGGCTGGACAGTTGTCATCGGACTGTTGACATTTGGGAGTGCTAACGTTGCCTCGGGAAAGCTGCAAACATTAAAGGATAATGGAGCGGGTGCACACCAGAGACCCTACTTATTTCTATTCAGGCAACTGGGGAGGGACGAAGATTGACTGAATCAGATGTTGCAGTGAGTCACAATAGCGAGCCTACGCGTTCAAGAAGAAGAACGTCCAAGGATCGGGTAACACAGCAGCCCCTTAGTCATCGAAGCAGATCGCCTCGACAGGATAGTCAACCGAGGATCGAGCCTGATGCGATGCCACGGCCGTTGAGTTTTGTGGTTTCTGTGAGGAATAGACCAATGACGGAGGCGGACTCTATCATTAAAGACCCAGATGTGGCGGTCGAGTTCGCTCGGCAGATATTCCCACCGGAAGTCCAACAATCGATGGTCGAACGTCGAGCGAAGTATTTTGAGACGGCATCCACGGGGCCGTGAAAGGAGTATATATTGCTTACGAAGTCGGCATGCGTCTGCGGGAAGCGTGACGTGAGAGCGAGAAAAAAGACGAAAGGAATCGCAGTTTGGAGATTCGCGCGGAAAAGGCTGAGCGTGAGCTTCGGGAGCTGAAGAATGTTCGAGCGAGCGCGTCGGTTGCGGCCGATCATCGAGGGATTTGTTAGAAATTGTTAGTTTATTTTTTTAAATTTAGAAAATAAAAATTGGAATCTGTTTGTTTGGTTTTATTTTTAAAAAATTAATTTTTTTTCTTTTTTAAGTTTTTTTGTTTTCACTGAATTTTTTGATATTTTAAACAATTTTTTTAATTTTTAGATATACCTAATATAAATATACTTAAAAAGTATAATATTTGTAATTTTTTTGTAAAAAAATTTCACTAAATACTAAAAAAATAAATATATATATATAAATTCAGTACATTTTCATATTTTTGTGTATTTATTAATTTTTAATATTTTTTTACAAATATTTTAGTTTTTAGATACATCTAAGTTAGTGCATCTAAAAAAGTAAAAAAAATATTTAAAATTTAAAAAATATTCACTAAAAACAAAAAAATACGAAAAATAAAAAACTCAATTTTCAAAAAATTGAATCTAGAAAATTAAAATCAAACACAATAATTGAAATTTTTTTTAGTAGAATTTTTCATGGCATGCTAATGCATGCTGTGTAAAGTTATAATATTTTAACGACATGAAATATATGTCATCTTAAATGCAAATATTTTACGACATATTTTTGTATGCTGTGAAAATTTATTTTTTTACGACATACTTTTGTATGCCATAAAAAAATTGATTTAAAATTTTTTCCAGTAGAAGTTTTCACGACATACTAATGCATGCCGTGTAAGGTTATAATATTTTATGACATAAAATATATGTCATCTTAAGTGCAAATATTTTACGACAGATTTTTGCAAGCCGTAAAAATATATATTTTTTACGACATACTTTTGCATGCTATAAATATGAATTAACGACTTACATGATATGTATGCCGTTATTGACAAAGTATTAACAGCTTGCAAAAAAAAAATGTCATAAAATGTACTAATTACGACATGCATTTAATGCATACCGTAAACATGATGCCGTAAATAGTTAATTTTTTTTGTAGTGTATGTTCCCAATGTTGTATAAAAGTGAAACAAACACTTGATAGCAATGCAAGGCTTGAATAGCCGACCTTGTATTATGGTCGTTTTTGCTGTGGATATTGGTCTCTCAAAATTTGAAGCATCAGTGTGGTATTGGGAGAATGTTCTGAGTCTGAAATACTTGCAATTGTACATTAAAACAAGAGTAGGCACTGAGCTAATTATTATTAAAAGAATAAAAGTCCTATTAACCAACAAATTCAACTAATTAATGATTTCTTGTGTGACTCATTATCAGATAAAATGTTAACCATTTAGGATGCACAACTGCTCATGTGGATTATGTGGGAACTCTAAAGAATCCCTAACTAAAGAGTGAAAAGCGTATTCGTAATGACAGATAAAAGATTTTGAAAGCTGAAAAATAAAATTTGGCTGTGGGTCCAGCTAAAAAGAAGGGGAGCAAAAATGCAGTTCTCCACTTCAAACTTAATTTATAAGAAATATAACTTTGGATCTGTTGTCTGTCTCTCACAAGCAAGTAAAAATCAGGCAATATAACATAATATACAGCCATTTCCATTAGGAAACTGGCACCCCGTGTGGTGGGGTCCTATCATTCACATATTTGGTATAATGATGCATGCAAATCAAAAGAGTTATGATTTAAAGAACATATGCTTAATCAATATTCCTATAATCATCAAATTATAGAGAGCATTTATGTTTACACCATCAGAAAAACTTCTGATCTTTTTTCACCATTTGATATTTTCATTGCAACCGCAGACGTTAACTTTAGAAGGCCAAACAAAACCTATGCATCGCATAACACTCAAGAAGGCCTTCTAGCCAAAAGGGATATCCATGACAGTGAATTCAATTCTAATTTATATTAATATCAGGTCTATATGTTGCTTGAACAATTTTATTATGTTGCTCAAGGTTTCATGAGTTAAGAGATATTTTCAGAGACTTTTTAAAAAAAAAAAAAAATTGGCATCAAAATTTCTAATTATTTGGTCTGCAATCTTTGCTCAACTTAGCAGGATTCTGAAGCCACGTTAAGTTCTTTGATGTGCTCAATGCAAACAAAATGAGTAGCTATATATCAGAAACACAAGATGGTGGGCTCTTTGGGCCTTTGTTCAAGGTAATTTATTTTGTAATTCTTTTTAAATTTCTGATTTACAATCAGATATCTCCGTTTTCAAAAATTATTGTGTTATTTAATGGATTTTATTTTTTATAATGCTTAATGCGTGGAAAAGCTTCATTAACAGAAGACATCAGCTTTCTTTTTTATAAAAATTTCCTAGGCCATGGAGAACATAATTGGTTGGCTCTACATGCTAATGAATTTGGACCTTGAAATATGTGATGACTGGCTTCATTGCGTGTCGTTTCACTTGTGTCCTCTTTGAGTTTGTGGTGTTCGAGAGCTTTCTTTCAAATTATGGTCCTTGTCTAATTCCGGGTTGAGTGTCACTTGTTTTGGAGGGTGCACGGCCAAGTCCAGAGTGTCTAGGATCGAACCAGAAAAATTCTGGACTGGAGGGCCAGGGCCGCATGTGCGGGATGGGGCCGCACGTGCAGGGAAGGGGGGAGCTTTGGAAGGTAGCACACTGCATTATATGCAAGTGCGAGGGGGAGGTGCGGAAGGTGCCACACTGTAGACACCCCATTTTTGACCGACCTTAAGACTCAGACGTCACCGATTGAGCGCTCGGTGATGTTGCATATTGTGCTCGTTCAGGAGTCTCAGAGTCTCGGCCGCGAGCCTTGCCTCCGGACTTCCGAACCCTCTTCTGTGCCTTGCCTCGGTTTGCGAACCAGGCTCGGTTTTCTCTGTTTTCTCTTCCTGAGGGGGGGAGGTCCAGTAGACCATCTCTCAGTGGCCGTGGGCTACATTTCGTGGCCGTAGGCCATTTTGCCCATTTCGGAGCCCGGTTCCCGGTTTTCGGAGCCGTCAGGCCGTGTGCCTCGGTTCGGGACCGCCCAACCATCTCCGATTCCTCCGGTTTTTGGCATGCATCTCATTTACTCCCTTTCGAGGGACACTGGGGTCTTAGATACCCACTTCGTGGCCAAACACCACTTTCGGTGCTTAACGGCTGATTTTCGGGACCCCGAACTGCGTGTTTTGGCCCCCGAGCATTCGTTTCGCATCGGTTTTCGTTCATTTTTGGCAGGTACCTCTGTTTTATCACCAGGAAGGTCACTGAAGGGTGGAAGGCCAGCAATTGTCTCAACAACCAGTTATGCTCCTCCGGCGCCCTCCGGCGCCCGTTTTTCTCACTTCCGGGCTAATGTTGAACACCCTAGGGCCATTTTCTTCAAGCCCAAATCACATATTTGTGTTGTACACACATGGGAGGACCCTAAAAACACATGGCCGGCCAGTAACTCCAATTGAACCTTTTGAACCCCTCCTAAAAGTGGCTTGTTGTCTCTCCTGTTTCAGAGTTGCCAATTTCCAACCATAGGGTCTTGTTGTACACACATGGGAGGACACCAATCTTTGGTGGCCGGCCAGAAAATCTCATTGACCCTTTTGACCCCTAGCCGGCCGGCCATAGGAGGTAGCCGGCCGGCCACCTGCAACAAAAGTGGCAGGTCGGCCATGCTCCTTGGGAGGTGTGCATGGCAGCTGTATAGCTTTATCCCCCAAAATATCTAATTTCGGTAGATATTTTTGTAGCAAGGGAACTTAATCCCATAAGCCTACACTCTTTCACTCACTTTTTTGCTCTACACCCTTGCATGCATACATCTCTCTCTCTCTCCCTCAAGAGTTAGAAGCTTTGCCTCAAGCTTACACACACATATTCATCTCCATCTCTCTCATTCTTCTCAAGTTTGGGTCCATTTCTTCATCATCATCAAGCACCACCATCACCACTCCATTTCCAGAAGCAAGGAGAGGTTCTCAGAGGCTTAGAAGCAACATTCCTCAAGCCAAGAGGTAGAAAAGAAGAGGTCCTCAAGGGTAAGTCTCAATCTCCCTCCTTTGTAGCATTTTCTTGCCTCATTTCTTAAGCCTATTTTCTCACTGTTTTGGGCTCCGACCCTAACTTAAACTAGGCCTCTTTTGAGCTATTATTCATGTTTGTTCAAGGGCTCAACCCTGTTTGAGCCCTCTATTTGGTACTTGCTTCAATATCATCTTGTATGCCATTATTTTGCATGAAATTTCTAGCCTGTGAGTGATCTGTTTTCGAGTATAATGTAAACTATAAGTGGGCCTATTTTGAGCCCCTCTTCAATATTGAAGAAGGGCTCAATCCTTTTTGAGCCCCCTATCTTGCACTTGCTTCATAATCTCTCCTATTTATCGTAAATTTGCATGATTTGTTTGGCCAATATGTAAATTGTTTTGGAGTTTGTCATGAACTGTGAGTAGGCTTATTTTGAGTCCCTCTACAACATTTTAGAAGGGATCAACCTTGTTTGGGGTCTCCATGTCGTACCTACCATTATACCCCTCTTTGACCCCCATTTTTGCATGCCTTTTTAAGCTTATCTAGATTCTGTTTACGGCCCTAATCAGAACTGGAAGGGGTCATATTTTGACCCCCTGGACATATTTCATGAAGGGTCTTTGTTTGTTTGATGAATGTTTGGCCTACTTCATGTTATACCCTCTTGTGGCCTATTTCTTGCATGGCATTTTTAGCATGTTTTCATACTGTTTTTGGGGTTGCCACCTACTGTAAATGTTCATATTTTTAGTTCCTCTTCAGTGTTGTAGAAGGGCATTTTCTTGTTTGGGCTTTACATTTACCACTTACTTCAATACCCCTCTTGCGGAGCCATTTTTGCATACTTGCTTAATCCTATGTTTGTTTGCTTTTTGGCCCTTTTTATGACTGAAAAATGCTCGTCTTGGGGCTGCCTTGCTACTGTATTTTCATTCCATGTCCATATTGTGCATGCATTACATAGCTGTAGGCCATTTCGGGTGCCTAATTTCGCATTTCGGGACCATTCCTTGCATTTGGTGTCATTTCGCCTCATTTCGGGGCTGTTTTCCCCCACATTTTAGTGCTGAAATTCATTTGCATGTTTGCATATCATATTCTATGTCATTTCATGCCTTTATGCCATCGCCTCGGTTTGCGTGCCCGTGTGCACGCATTTCGAGGCACTTCATTTTCATCCAATGGCCTCTTGTGTGAGTGTGGCTGAGGCTCTCTCATGTTAGTATAAGCCCATATTGCATTGTATTTGCCATTTTAGTCTCATTGCATTGCGTATGCCATTGCCTCGGTTTGCGTGCCCGTGTGCACGCATTTCGAGGCACTTCATTTTCATCCATCGGCCTCTTATGTGAGTGTGGCTGAGGTCCACTCGTGTTAGTGTAAGTCCAATTTGCATTGCGTATGCCATTTCATGCCTTAGGATCATTGCCTCGGTTTGCGTGCTCGCGTGCACGCATTTCGAGGCATCTCATTTTCATAGCATTGTGCATGCTAGGTCATATGTTAGCTGCATTCATGCATATCATGCATATTGCATCGTGTTCGGGATAGGAGTTAGCTCGGGCACGGGAAACGAGGTACGTTCCGCACCCCGAGTGACGGAATGGGTCTTAATTCCCAAGTCACCGACACTCCGGATTACCCATGATGGAGTTAGGTTGTGTTGTAGTATTCACGTGCATTCATCCTATATTGAGTTGTGCAATTCGACTCCTCGGCCTTCATGCATCGAGATGCGTGATTAGGGGCACGAGGATCGAGGCATGCATATCTTTGTGAAATACATTGCTGTGCCCCTTTCCTGCTCTCTGTTGCAGCAAAATGAAAAATCGGCAGCTTTCCGGGACTTGGCACGCATTTCGAGAAACAGTGCAAACAGAGGCTAATTGGGGCATCCCAGTGGATTTCCGCGCAAGGCAGCTCCAAAATGCATCATTCATCAGAATCAAGGCAGCCCCTGGCTTGCATGCCAGTTTTACAGTTTTTCTTAGTTAATTTGTTAATTAATTAGGAATTTGTGTATTATTTGGACTGTAATATTTTGGACTGTATTATTCTTTCATTTGGGACTGTATATTCTTTCGGACCCTCTGCGCGAGGGCATAATTGTAATAAGTATGGGTGAGTGTGATGTATGTCTTCCAACCCCACGTCTTTCTTCCCTTTTATTTACCTGCTTATGATGGTTAGATATAGGGCATATTTCAATTAGCATACAGTATGACAGCATGTTTGCATCATTCATCTGTTTTGCACGCACCGGGCTCGGCGCATCATACAAACTGCATTTGTATTTCAATTCCAAATTGAATACATGTTAGTTGTAGCATTTCATATGCCATGTTTAGAATAGCCGAGCCTGCTATAGTTTGCATCTTTGCATGTGTTGCATTAGGCAATTCTGTGCATCAAGGATCATGCATGGATTTCTAATCGGTTTCTGTTTTGGCTTGGAGTACTCGGTGAGTTTTATGCTTTAGCATCCTTGCATGCGTGTGAGTGTCGCCATGATAGCATGCTTGCCATGAGGCTATTTGCTTATGTGATATAACTGCCTTGAATGCCTGTGGGTGGAGGTTGAGTTATTTGGATTGGGACAAATCACTGATTGTTTGTTTTAAGCCCACTAGATAGTGGCAAAATCATGTTTTCTAAAGCCCACCCGAGGGTGGCAAATCCACGTCTTAGCCTACCTGCGGGTAGCACCATCAAACCATTTTCAAACAAACAAACATGAAATGTTTTGTTTCAATTCAGGCGACTCAGTCTATACTTGTATGTTGTGCGCATCACATAGTAACCTAGGCTAATAACCGGAATAAGAACACACATTGTTTTCAAAAATAGATATCATGGTTAGTAGAGGCCGGTCTTTGACCGGGCGAGCGGGGGTGCTCACGAAGTGACCTTCCCCAATCGTACCCAAGTTCCCGAGCCGAGGCAACTTTGGTGATGACGGACACGTGGCCTTTGGCACCGAGTCAGGGTTTCCTAAATTTCCCATTATAAAATATTTAGGTGGCGACTCTGTATCTGGCAAAGCAGTCCATGTTTGGCACTTCTTTCAAAAAATCTATTTTCAAAACGATTTGCCATATTTGGACTCTTTGGTTCAAGATTAAGAACCGTGACATTTGAGTCCTTCGAACTATAGTGACCCAATATCGAACCAGAACGCGCGGGGGGGGGGGGGGGACTCGCACTCCTCGCCCTGGGATGCGTTTGGGGACGTCTAGAGTTTCTGGCGACTCTGCTGGGGATTTAGAGAACTTGACTCGAACTCATGATATCTGGTTTTGACTACACTTGTGTGTTTCTTTGCATTGCATTTGCATTGGTG
Organism: Camellia granthamiana; assembly: GCA_036172215.1. Classification (NCBI taxonomy): domain Eukaryota; kingdom Viridiplantae; phylum Streptophyta; class Magnoliopsida; order Ericales; family Theaceae; genus Camellia; species Camellia granthamiana. Next base: position 84,275,548 of record CM069909.1, on the reverse strand, counting down.
CGCCTAGGACACCGTGTTTGCCATATGCCATTCTCGAACGATTTGCCGGAGGCTTGTCTTGTCAAGGCATGTCCATAAGGCTGATCGGCTCTGGGCTCTGACTGCATGGGAACACAAACCCCGATTTTATCGGGGCACCCTTCTTGACCATTCGACCTAGTGCATATTCGGATCCATAGTGACCATTCCAAACTAGGACAGGTTGCTTACTCGTTTATAGGTTGTTTGAAGCCGCTGCGTGTGTAGTGAAACCCTAGTTCCTGACAAAATAGGACAGGGAAACCCTACCCCAACATAGGGGTGTTTTGGCTCTCACTTATCTGTTATGTGCTTGTTAGAGTGCGTCTCTACAGGGAATGCATGTATCAGTTTATGAGTCGCATCAGGCCTGCGGGCATCAGTTTATGAGTTTGGGCATCAGGCCTGCGGGCATCAGCCAGTTATTTGAGAATCAGTTGTCTGCGGATATCAGATTCGGTTTTGGGGAACAGTGATACAGGGACAGTAATCAGTGATTGAGGACAGTGTATATCCAGCTTATCAACTGTGTGTTGTATGCCCGACTGTGTGTTGTGTATTTAATTTAAGCTGTTATGCTGCCCGTTTTTCTGGTTATTTATTTCCTTTTCGCTTTATTTATCTTTTTGCTAGGGGCAGTTTTAGCACGATTGCTTCCGAACCAGTAGATATTCCCCGAGCACTTTGGACGCGAGGTCGCCGACTCAATCGATCCGAGGATCTGGTTGACGGACATCGAGTGTTCCACTCCCTACCCCCAGTTAATAGAAGAAGGCCGAGGAGGCGCAGTGTGTCAGAACAGGGATTATCGGGGCAGCGGGCTACTTTGGCAGCAAACAGTCGGACTGAGGTTTTTGTTTCCGCTATAGAGATACACTTACCGGTCATTCAGATGGATCCGCAGAATACAGTAGGGATGGAGGCACTGATGCGCCAAATGCATGAGAGCATGAAACAGATGCAAGAGGATGCTGCCCGCCAAGCGGAGTTCTCCAAGCAGCAGGCCGCTATCATGGCCTAGCAGGCCGAGCTGATCACCCGGCTCCAACAGCAGAATGCAGCATCTGCTTCACATCAGGCTCCTCCTCCACCGGGGGCTCCATTACCCGAGCAGGCACCTACTGGTCAGAATACCCTGCCAAATCCCCATAATACCCTCCCGAACACCCAGAACACCCTACCCAATGTCCAGAATATCCAAGAGGACACAAGCCTTCCAACGGGGCTGGCTCCGCCCCCGCTTCTGCCTCAACTATCCAAGAATCTTACGCCCAACCACCCGGACTCTCCTTTCGAGTTCGAGATAGACCATACAGCTCTGAAATTGAGCAAACTGGAGAAGCTTTTTAAGAAGTCCCAGGGGGTGAAGGCCATCCCAGACATCGAAGATGGGTACACCAATGTGGCTGTAGCACTACCAGACAGATTCAAGATGCCACAAATTGACCGCTTCGATGGGTCCGGAGATCCCATGGTCCATCTTCGGCTATTCTCAGACATCCTGCGGCCAATGGGCCTAACCCGACCACAAAAGCTTTCCCTGTTTGGCCGAACTTTGTCGGGTGTGGCGGCCATTTGGTACGCGAAATTAGAAGATGAGGTAAAGAGAAGTTGGGATGAGATGGCTGAGGCCTTCGTTGCACAGTACTCGTACAATACACAGATCGAGATTACAACTCGTGATCTCGAAACGACGAGGCAAGAGGCCAAGGAGTCTTTCTCCGATTTTGTAACACGGTGGAGGGCAAAGGCATCGATGATGACCTTGAGGCCTACAGACCAAGATCAAATTCGGATGATTGTGCGCAATCTCCAACCGAAGCTCATGCAGAAAATGATTGTACTTCCCTTCCCCACCTTCTTAGATTTACATGAGATGGGGGTACAAATCGAGGATGCGATGAAGCAAGGTCTGATCGACCAGGACCGGGAGCAGCCCCGTAGAACTTTCGACCGAAATAACAATGCAGGCCCGAGCGGCGCTGCAAATACAAGAGCTTCAGAGATCAGTATGGTCACCACCACTCCCTCTTCCCATCCAAGGCCCGCGGCGGCCACACCCTTTTCCAGTACATCCGGGAGCAGTACCCAAGCCCCGAGATACCAGCCCAGAGGCCAAAGAACCTTTACTCCACTACACATGCCTTTGTCCAAGGCTCTGGGGGTCTTGATCAGAAAGGGGCATCTAAAACCCCTAGAGCCGAGGCCGCTACCGAATCCACTTCCTCCTTCCCACAACCCAGCCAAATACTGTGCGTACCACCAGCAGCATGGCCACGATACAGACCAATGTTACCGGCTGCGTCACGAGATTCAGGACCTCATTGACAAGAATATTATTTTGCCTCCCGAGAGACCCAACGTCACAACCAACCCACTCCCCACACATAACCAAGCTCCACCGCCCAAAAGAGTCAATCTCATCCAAACTGGGGTCGTGTCCTACGATCCTAGTATCTATATTACTCCCTCTCACCTACCCAAGCCGGAGGTGATCCTTCCTGACTGCACTGACTTGTGCATGTTGGACACCTCCACAACCCAATCTGAGTCAAAGGTGGTGACCACTGAAGAGGGGACATGGCAGGTTTCAGAGGAGAACAGAGTTGTTGAGTCCGGGATGGAACAGCCTGGGAATCTTGCTGTAGGAGCCTATGATCCAAGCGAGTACATCTTATCATTGGGCCGGTCTGAGCTGAGTGTGGGGCTGCCAGAAAGAGCTGAACTGTGCATGATTCAGGGGGACTGACTTGAACAGGGGGCAGATGATCTAGCAATAGTGGAGGAGGACTTCGCCAACCTCCAGTTCTTCAACGACCAAGAATCAGGAGATGCAACAATCAACTGGTTTGAATATAAGGAGTCGGCGGAGGCCATCGGGTGGCTAGATGATCAGCCAGATATTGTGGAGTTTCAATCAGAACAGAGCCCGGCAGGGGCAAGGGTACCAACTGTGGCCGGAAGGGCCGAGAATCAGAATGAATTGCCGGAGAGCGCCGGTACAAAGAATTTCGCTCGAGACCTAAGCATTGTGGATGCAAAGACAGTGGAACAACAAACTGCAAAGATGCAGTCAGAACAAGAGAAATTTTGGGATTCCGAGAGAATCAAAAAGGCAAAAGCCCATGAAGGGGCCGAGAGTGCTGTGGGCACAAGAACGGAAACTGCTGTGAGCATATGGGATGAAAGTACCGAGAGTACGATCATGCCGGAACCAGATAGGTGCCTGTTGGATGCTAACGGGATGTGGTGGGAAGACGACGATTTATGTCTCACCCACACAGACGAAGATTGGGCAGGCGCTCAGCCGGATGACACTTGGTACCTCGATGAGGTGGACCACATGACTAGAAGTGGGCGGTACTTCAAACCCCCACACTTAGACCAACCCGAGGCGTCAGGGAAAGACAAGGAAGCTGAGAAACAGAGAGAGAAACAAATTGAAGAAGAAGCTGTGCTGAGGCAATTAAAGAAGATACAAGCAGATATCTCCATCTGGGGACTGCTTATGGCCTCACGGGTACACAGACAGGCTGTCCTGTCTGCTATGGACAAGGCCAAACTCTCCATCGACACTACACCAGAGCAGCTGGTTGGGCTGGTTTTTCCGGGAGGAGGTTCCCCGGCATTAACCTTTTCGGACAAAGAGCTGCCGCCTGAGGGCGTGAATCATAACAAACCTCTCTACATCTCCGTGGAGTGTAGGGACAAATGGATACCGGTGGTACTTGTTGATACCGGATCCGCTATTAATGTCTGTCCAGCCAGAACGGCATATGCAATCGGGTTGAAGCCCGCGGACTTCGCACCCACCACTCAAGTGATCAGAGCTTACGACAATACAAGCAAGGAAGTCCTGGGGACAGTAAAAATCCAAACCAAGGTTGGGCCTGGACAACACGAGATAGATTTTCATGTCTTGGAAGTCCCTGCATCTTTTAACATGCTTTTGGGGCGATCGTGGTTGCATCAGGTGAAGGCGGTGTCATCCACTCTGCATCAAATGGTGAAATACCCCTATGGAAAGGGAGTAGCCATTGTGTTTGGGAATTCATCGATCCATCCACCTCCGGAGGTATCTACACCAGTCCTAGAGATTGAGCACGGCATGGAGGACGTGTTTATCTCAGGGTTCACTTTGGCTGAGGCCCGGGTAGTACAGAATATCATGGCTGTGAATGAGGGAGTGTACGTTAGTGCTCAATCCGTCTACCTCATGAACAAGCTACAACACATCCCCGGGATGGGATTAGGAAGGAGCGGTAGGAAAGGAGTCGCAGCATTGGCCGAGGTGCCACATAACCCTCATACCTTTGGCTTGAGTTATCTGCCCACCAAAGAGGACTGGGTGAGAAAGGGTAAGGAAATGGCTGGAAGAGCCAGAGCAAAGCAGGCTGGGAAGCCTTTTGAATTGATGCATAGGCCCATTCAGGGTACCCTGAACGGACGCTTCGTCTGGGAGGGGGAGGACTTTCCATTTTGTGGCTTCCCAGAGCCGTGGATAAACGCGGAGAAGAAGCGCGTACCAGGCTTCGAGATCTTCTTCGACCTGCAACTGCCCGGGGATGATGTTGCCACAGAGCAGACAGACCCATCAGCTGAGGTTGAGCAATGTAAAGCAGTGGATCTTGAGGGCACTGAATCTGAAATGGGGGTAGCACTGGCATGTCTCCTCTCTGATCCTCCGATCGACCAAGAGTGCTTGGGGGATAACTCCGTGGTTTCCATGATTGGGGATGAAACGACCGTGGGCCTACCAGCAGCTATCTTGGATGCATCTATCGCACCCTCTCTCACTTGGCAATACAAGGAGGGATTTTTGTCCAACAACACCGGGTCAGGTAGTGAGCCGGAATCTGATTCCACCGAGTCCTGTGAGTCGGAATCAGGTTCCAGCTCGACTGAGCCTGAGTCTGGTACTCCTGGGGATGTTAACCCGGATGCCACAGTCCTATCTAGGTCGTCTTTTTCATTTTCATTTGAGTCTGTTGTAACTGAATCAGACGATCTGGCTATGCCTAATGAGAATGAACTATCTGTGGTTTCCGAGTACCTTTCTGTGCCCCTAATTTATTGCATTAATTCAGACTTTCAAAATTTTGATGAAAACGACGAGGACGAAGTTCCTCTGGTTTTGCAACGTTTAATTGAGCATGAGCAAGAGAGATTTGTTAAACCATTAATGGATGAAATCATTACCGTGAACATTGGTACTGAGGAGGACCCGCGGCTGGTCCAGATCGGGTCCACGTTGTCTTTGGAGGAACGCGAGCGCTTAGTCGCTTTATTAAAAGATTTCAAAGATGTTTTCGCATGGTCCTACGAAGACATGCCTGGAATCGATCCTGAGATTGTACAGCATCGGATCCCCCTTGACCCTGAGGCCCGACTTGTCAAGCAGAAGCTCAGAAGGATCCGCCCGGACTGGGGTCTCAAGATTAAGGAAGAGGTCACCAAGCAAATCGACGCAGGCTTCCTGCTAGTATCTGAGTATCCGACTTGGTTGGCCAACATTGTTCCAGTACCAAAGAAAGATGGCAGGATCCGGGTGTGCGTGGACTTTAGGGATTTGAACAGAGCTAGTCCAAAGGACGACTTTCCCTTACCACACATCGATGAGTTGGTAGATTTCACAGCAAGGCATGCGTTGCTCTCATTTATGGATGGCTTCTCAGGATACAACCAGATAGTGATGGCACCAGAAGACAGGGAAAAGACTGCATTCACCACCCCGTGGGGGACATACTGCTACAGGGTAATGCCGTTTGGGTTGAAGAACGCTAGAGCTACTTATCAACGGGCCGCGACCACGATACTACATGATATGATCCACAAAGAGGTTGAGGTGTATGTGGACGACATGATTGTCAAGTCCAAAGAAAGAGAAGGCCACTACACCGCCTTGCATAAGTTTTTCCAAAGGATCAGGGAATTCCGGTTGCGGCTGAACCCACAAAAATGTACATTTGGTGTTACAGCGGGAAAAATACTGGGGTTTCTGATTACACAAAGGGGCATCGAAGTCGACCCTTCCAAAATCAAGGCCATCTTAGAAATGCCACCACCAAGGACTGAAAAGGAGGTGCGAGGCTTTCTGGGTAAAGTGCAATTCATAAGACGGTTTATCTCAAAATTAACCTTGACTTGTGAACCACTTTTTGGTCTTCTGAAGAAAGGCAAGAAATTTCAATGGGACGGCCGATGTCAAGCAGCCTTTGAACAGATTAAAGAGTATCTACAGAACCCGCCCGTTTTATCGCCACCAGAACCGGGAAAACCGTTGATTTTGTATCTGTCAGTGACGGAGACCACAATGGGCTACATGCTTGCACAAGAAGCAGAAGACAAGGTGGAAAAAGCTATCTACTATTTAAGCAAGAAGATGTTGGAATACGAGACCCGATATACACCGCTGGAAAAGGCTTGCTTAGCTCTGGTATGGGCTACCAGGAAGCTGCGGCACTACCTGTTAGCTCACTCCGTAATGTTGGTTTCACGACTCGATCCCATCAAATATCTTTTCGAGAAACCAGCGCTTACGGGTAGGCTAGCTCGTTGGTTGCTGTTGCTCTCCGAATTTGATCTCAAGTATGTGACACGCAAGTCAGTGAAGGGAAGAGCAGTAGCAGAGTTCCTTGCCGACCATCCGGTTGAGGGGGATGAAGCAGTTGAGTACCTGTTCCCAGATGAAGCAATTCTACATATCGATGACGAAACTTGGACGATGTACTTCGACGGAGCATCAAATCAGTACGGGTATGGGATAGGAGTGTTGCTGATAGCACCCGACAATTCCCGTATTCCTCTAGCCTTCAAACTCCGATTCAAAGTCTCGAACAATGAAGCAGAATATGAGGCGTGCATTGCTGGCCTAGAAGTAGCCCTGGAACTAGGGGCAAGACGGCTGGACGTCATTGGGGACTCGAACCTCGTTGTGTCTCAAGCTAAAGGAGACTGGAAAGTAAAAGAGGAAAAGATGATGATGTATCACCAGACCTTGGATTTGCTAATGCCACGGTTTGAGAAGCTAAGTTTTACTCATCTACTAAGAGAGAACAACAGGTTCGCAGATTCTTTAGCAACTCTATCATCCATGATAGACATCCCGTGTGGAGTCCGGATGCGTCCAGTCATCATTGATCAGAAATTTGAGCCTGCCTATGAGTCGATTGCAGCCATAGATGAAGTTCAGGATGAGAACCCCTGGTACTATGACATTTGGAATTTCTTGGAGAAGGAAGCATATCCGCCAGGGGTAAATGCCAAGGATAAAAGGGCAATAAGAAGATTGGCTGTTCAGTTCATCATCTGTGGGGGTAAACTGTACAGAAGAGTTAAAGTGTCTAATGGAAGCCATCCATGGAGGGGAATGTGGAGCACATATGAATGGGGTAATGCTGGCACGGAAGATTCTCAGACAGGGTTACTGCTGGTCCACCATGGAGGAGGATTGTATTGGTTTCGTTCGGCGATGCCACAAATGTCAGATTCATGCAAATCGCATGAACATCCCGCCGTCGAAGCTGTACAATATGACTTCACCATGGCCATTTTTAGTCTGGGGAATTGATGTAATCGAGGCTGTCACGCCGAAAGGGTCGAATGGGCATGAGTTCATACTGGTCGCGATAGATTATTTTACAAAGTGGGTTGAGGCCCAATCTTACGCGGTGTTGAAGGCTTCACACGTCGCAAAATTTATCAGAAACAACATCATCTATCGCTACGGAGTCCCAAATGAGATCATTTCAGACAATGGTTCCCACTTCAAGAAGGAAGTGATAGACTTGTTGGAAAAATACAACGTGGCTTTTCATAAGTCATCTACCTATCGGCCGCAGACCAACGGAGCGGTTGAGGCCGCCAACAAGAATATCAAGCGCATACTACAGAAGATGGTGGAAACCTACCGGGACTGGCCAGATAAGCTGCCGTTTGCTCTGTGGGGCTACCGGACTTCGATCAGAACTTCTACTGGGGCGACTCCGTATTCATTGGTTTATGGGATGGAGGCCGTTCTACCTATTGAGATTGAGGTTCCGTCTTTACGAGTATTGGCTGAGTGTCAAATAGCCGAGGCAGATTGGCAGCAGAACAGATTTGAGGAACTCATGCTTTTCGATGAAAGAAGGCTGAAGGCACTGTACCATGTCCAAGGTTATCAATGCAGAATCGCCCGGGCTTTCAACAAGAAGGTTAAGTCCAGGAATTTAAAGGAAGGAGATTTGGTGCTCAAGGACAACCGAGCTCCCATCCACGACCCAAGGGGCAAGTTCAGACCCAATTGGACTGGTCCCTACATCATCAAGTCAATCTGGTCAGGTGGAGCTGTGGTTCTGATGGATCTAGATGGCTTGGAGTTTTCTCAACCGATCAACATGGACAAGTTGAAGAAATATTACCCTTGAGAGGCTCGCTAGGCCGAAAACCCGAAAGGGCGACCTAGGCAAAACTCAAAGTACAAAAAATTGGAAAATATAAAAACTGAGCTCGCAAGGTTGAAAACCCGCAAAGGGCGGCCTTGGCAAAAGTTAGAGCACAAAAGGAGAGTAAAAATACCCGAGCGAACCTAAGCCTGAACTACGTAAGGCTTGATTCCCATCTTTGGGATACGTAGGTAGCTTCATCTCGAAGTGCAGCCACAATCTTTTCCCCGATCAACTTTGTCCATTTGATCATCTCAGTCATCTCTATTCATCAGCATTTATCGTGATCCCCGGTACAGTGCTATCAAGACTAGGGGTAACTTTCCGTTGCCAGGAGGTGCTGTGGTACCATTCAGACTAGGGGTAACTTTCCAGTTGCTAGGATCCGAGGTTGTGCATCTCAGTGACAGATCTCAGGCGTGTCCAGTTCTGATCCTTATCGAAAATAGTTTTGAAAAGTTTTAATAAAAGTTGACTTTGTTCAAATTAATCTTTTCACAACTAAGACCATTTTTGGACCAAAGCGGAAAATTTTCAGTACCACAACCTTCAATTTCATTGATTTCAAAGCAGAGTTCTCCTGCTCTTGCATACAATTGAAGTTGCTTTTTATTACACTCATGGCAGAAAACTTGAAAGTACTAGTAAAGCAATAAATTTGGGGCATAGTCAAGTCAGGTGTCCCTGCGCCCCCTCCCAGAGCTAGTCGAAGCCTCTGATGCCAAGTTGGGCCCAGTCTGTGCCTCCTCATTGAGCCAATCCCAACACTCGTCAGACAAAGTGTAATTGAAAGTAGGAGCAGGGGCCAGAAGCTCTCTAATTCTCCACGGTGCAGCCTGTCGAGCCAGCTGTGCACCTCGAACCGGGAATGTGGCCGGGTACTCTATCCCTTCCGGCGGGCAGGTCTGGTCATGGCCAAACTGGCGCAGAATACGGAATGGGAAATAAAACACGCAATGGGTCAAGCCGATCAATCGAATCCCGACCTGCCGAGACATGCTGTAGCTCATTGCTGGAAGATTAAGCCAAGGGCAACGCCAAGCAATGCGATCTGCAGACAAATTGCACATCCATTGAAACCACCATCCCTTATCAAGGGCGTCGACTAAGCGTTGTCAAAAGAAGTAGCCGCGGGCTGAGTAAGCAGGGCAAGAGTCCACAACTTGCAATTTATCCATCAACCATATCTGGGGAGGGATGAAAAATGAGAGAGTAAAGAATAGAGAGATGTATGATGAGAGAAGAGTAAGAAAGGGTTTTGTGAGAAAAAACCGAGCCCGAGGGCCGAGTGATGTGAGCAAATACATACGTGAGCTTGGGTGGGAAACATTACCTGCAGCAGTAGTGGACTCCCTGCAAATCTGGTTGTCTCCCGGCGGTAGAAAGCATCCAAGCCCATCAGTGTCTCGGCCAACGTCATAGCGATACAGCTCTTTCCCTCTTTCAAGCCTTGAGCAACTTCAATCAGACGGACGCTGGATCCTCCGAAGCCTGAGACGAATAGAAAATGAGATAGCATGCACAAACAGAGGGCATGTTGCCGGAAGCCTTGCCAATAATGGTCGCTGCAGTCACCAGCATCGGAGAACCGGTAAACCAAACTCGGGATATCCAACATTCCGTTACAAATCAGAGACCGAGCGTCATGCGCGGAGAGCCCGCACATCAGCCTTAAGCATTGAGCATAGCCAAAGTTAAGTTGGGGCAAGAGTTCCTCGCCGCGCTCGGATTCCAGCAAAACTTGAAAATCTTCAAAAGTAGGACATACCTCTTGACCGCTGAAGCTGAAAACGTGCGTCATCGGGTTCCAAAACTTCGCCGCGGCGTGGAGGAAAGGAAGGTGCAGTGGAGTGCGGCTCAGCGGGAATAGTGCATTTAAGCCGAAACCTCGAAAGTTCAACTTCTCCGAGCCATCTAGAGAAGAGATCCAAGATATGAGATTTTTCTGAGAGAAATGCCTCCATTTTTATGCAAAGCAGTGATGAAATGAATGAATCTCGAAGTTGGTGCTTTTATAGGGGGCGAAACACTATTCAAAGGACAAGTGTCAGAATTCTGTAGACTGTAGGGAAAGGTGGCCGGCCGGCCACCTATTCTAGCAGGCCGGCCACCTTTGACTCAAAAACTGGCCGGTCGGCCACCTATGGCTCTCCAAAAGCAAAGTGTGGCCCACCATGCTCATTGGTCCTGTTTACCCTCCGGAAGGAAGTTTGAGGCATCTCGATGCATCGGGAATGTCAAAGGCCTCCATTTCTCTCAGTTTCGAATGCGTTCCGTCACCCAGATCATCTGAATGTACGCTTTGTTTTGTTTATCGAGTTGTTGTTTTGGTTATCGAGTTGTTGTTTTGTTTATCGAGTTGTAAGTTTTGTCGAGCTGTCGCATTTTGTGTTTTGAGTTGTTACTCTTTGTTTAAAGCAATTTTGTTAAGTCTTGTTAATCGAGTCGTTAACACTGTTGTATTTTGTTTCTCGAGTTGTAAACTTGTTAAGATCTTGCCTTTTCTTAATGAGTTGAGTTGTTTGTTTTGTTGCGTCGGCTCATTACCTGACTCGGTGAATACACAAGGCACATTTCCATTCAATTTCATTTTTGTGCAAAATGATGCGATATGATGCTGAGGGCATAAAAATACAACACCTTTTCAAAAGCTGTTTCATTCCGTCATGTTTTACAACAAAATAAAGGTACAAGTTTTACAGAAAATAAAGCTGCCTAATAATATGCAAAGTGCTACAAACTACCAAGCAAAAAGTAAAATAAAGCAGGAAACAGCATCAACGCCCTCGGGAGCGGGAATACGGAGGCCCCCTCATCCTTTTCTGCGGGATAACCTCTGCACCATCATCACCATCCGAGTCGGAGCTGTCATCCTCAGGATCCTCCTCAGCCTCGCCCCCACTCCCGGAACCAAGACCGGAACCCCCCTCCTCAGCTGATGTGTCTGACTGGCGGTCTGCAACCTCCTCCTCCTCGTCCTCATCGGGCTCTGGCTCTATAACATGAGCCCTACGTTTGTGAGACGACCCCGCTCCTCGAGCTCCTCGAGACGGCCTAGATGGCCCAGCTCCTCGAGAAGGCCTGGATGGCCCAGCTCCTCGGGAGGGCCCAGATGGTCCAGCACCTCGAAAAGATCCAGACGATCTACCTCCCTGAGAAGGCCCGGGTGGTTTAGCCTGTGGTGGAGCATATACAGGGGGCATCTGAAAATGAAGAGTTCAATACATCAGTTCAAATATGAAAATCGGATGCTAGTGCAGTATGTGAGTGGGGTGTGTGTCAGATGTGCTCTACACAGCCTATCAATGCAGTAAAATGTTCAAGACCAGCATGTCATCAGAAATATGATAAATGCAAGAGAGATAAAGAGTACCTGAAAGCCCATGATAGACATCTGCGCCTCTCTACGCAGGACCATCCCCTCAAGTGAGGCTACCATCTCGAGCATCTGATCTATGTACTCCCGGGGTGGCTACAGATACAAGCTCAAGTCATCAATGAATAAGCAACTGCCAAAATGTCTGTGCGATAAATGGAAAATAGTGGAACATACCGGTGGTGAGTCAGGGTCACTGACATATCGGTGGCCGGGCATCGGTGGCTCTATCGGGATCGGAATCGGAGAAGTAGTACCATACTGCCACCCCATCAACTCAGTCGGCATGTCTGGCCACCCAGCATGATGAAGAGTCGGAGGGATCGGAGGAATTGACCCACCCCCACCTCGAGACGTACCAGCCCTGCTGGAGGAGGGGATATCCGTAGTACGAGCCCGACTCGAAGATGGCATATCAGTAGACCTCAGTGGTGGAGCGCGCACTCCCGTCAAGGGAGGCATCAGATATGTGTGATGATAAGTGGCGTAGTCCCCATCTGTAAGATGCAGCAAAGCATCGGTGCCCTGCATAGCGCTAATGACCTCCTGGGTAGAGAGTCTATCAGCAGTCCGCATAGTGGCCGGAGGTGCCGCAGGAGGGTCCTGAGAAATGTATCCCCACACCTGACGCAGAAAGCGTTCCCCCAGGAACCATGTTCTACCAACCAGTCCTTCAAGCAGGATCCTGTACTGGGAAGTGCCCGATCCTCCAGCATACTGAAATCGGAGACCATCGCCCAAGACCGCCCAGGGCTACCACGTAATCTGCGGATAACCAGTGCATGAATCAATCAGAAATCAAGAATGTATAATACAGATCAAAGATGAAAACGGAAGAGAACTGAGAGTTCTGAAATACCTCTGTCGTCCGAACAGTGTCAAAATACTGCCGCAGATAAGGAAGAGTCTCTCGGGGTCTCGACCGGTGCTCGCCCTCGAATACCAATGAATATGGGGTCATGAGGGGTCCTGCCACCACCAGCTCTGGGGCTAACGTCGGAAAATATACGTAGACCCACAACTACGGAAAACAGTGCAGAATGTGAATGCAAAGTGCTGAGGGAAAAATACAGAACGTAAAGTGCGCTGTGTGTGCAATATACAAGTAATGAGGAGCAGAAATGTAAATCAAGAGGACAGAACGTACCTCCCAGGCTCTCCAATAGTCGCCGAGTAAGTCTCCCCGTCCGCGAGAGGTCGCACTCATATAACAATAGAGGGTAGCCAGGCCAGCGCCACCCCAGTCATACCGACTGACCTGTGATAGGTCCACGAGGGCACTCAAAAGATACAACCCGACGGTGTTCCCCCTATCAGCAAACAGGGTGGTGCCGAAGAGGAACATGAGGAAACCTCGGGTGTACTGCTCAACCTCCTCAGGAGACTCGGGCTCCATCTCTGGCCTCCGAAAACTGGAAGAGAACCAGGTGTACCGGACTCTCCCGGAAGCTCTGTCAACAGGTGGGCGAGCCCCCAGCAAATACATCCAAGCGGCCTCCCATTGGCCCATGTCCTCATCGTAAGGGATAGGCCAACCTCCTATGTCCAAACCAGTCAGTACGGAAAAATCCAACGGGGTCATGGTCAAATCCCCGGTGGCGGAGAAATGGAAGGAGTTGGTGGTGTCCCACCATCTCTCCACCAAAGCGGCTAACAGTGTCCTACTGGCAGGACAATGTGATAACCCTACGCAGAAGGCCCCGAACCCTGCTAAATCAACCAAATCCCGGACAGCCTCCGGAAGCTCGGTATACCACTCTCTAGCTGCAGTGGAGCCATACCCTTGCACCGTGCGTGAACCAGCCTGCATTCAGAATGAATACATGTTTCAGAATGAAATGAATGAGCTGTGTGCAAAAGAAATGAATGAGCTGTGTGCAAATGAAATGAATGAGCTGTGTGCAAATGAAATGAATGAGCTGTGTGCAAATCAAATGAATGAACTGCGTGCAAGTGAAATCAAATCTGGGCTGCGTGTTCAGAAAATCTGAGTTAGGGCTGCGTGTTCTACTCTCTATTCAGTGGGCTGCGTGTTCACCTTCAAACTGGGCTGCGTGTTCAGAAAATCGGAGTTAGGGCTGCGTGTTCTACTCTCTATTTATGTGGGCTGCGTGTTCACCTTCAAACTGGGCTGCGTGTTCAGAAAATCTGAGTTAGGGCTGCGTGTTCTACTCTCTATTTATGTGGGCTGCGTGTTCACCTTCAAACTGGGCTGCGTGTTCAGAAAATCTGAGTTAGGGCTGCGTGTTCTACTCTCTATTTATGTGGGCAGCGTGTTCACCTTCAAACTGGGCTGCGTGTTCAGAAAATCGGAGTTAGGGCTGCGTGTTCTACTCTTTATTTATGTGGGCTGCGTGTTCACCTTCAAACTGGGCTGCGTGTTCAGAAAATCTGAGTTAGGGCTGCGTGTTCTACTCTCTATTTATGTGGGCTGCGTGTTTACCTTCAAACTGGGCTGCGTGTTCAGAAAATCTGAGTTAGGGCTGTGTGTTCTACTCTCTATTTATGTGGGCTGCGTGTTCACCTTTAACTGGGCTGCGTGTTCAGAAAATCTGAGTTAGGGCTGCGTGTTTTACTCTCTATTTATGTAGGCTGCGTGTTCACCTTCAAACTGGGCTGCGTGTTCAGAAAATCTGAGTTAGGGCTGCGTGTTCTACTCTCTATCTATGTGGGCTGCGTGTTCACTTCAATCTGGGCTGTGTGTTCAGAAAATCAGTGTTTTGGGCTGCGTGTTCAAATCTTAATCAGTGGGCTACGTGTTCGCTTTAATCTGGGCTGCGTGTTCAGAAAATTGGTATTTGGGCTGCGTGTTCAAATTTCAAAATCAGTGGGCTGCGTGTTCACTTCAAATGTCTGGGCTGTGTGTCCAAAAAATCAAAATTTGGGCTGCGTGTTCAAATTTCAAAATCAGTGGGCTGCGTGTTCACTTCGAATGTCTGGGCTGTGTGTTCAGAAAATCAAAATTTGGGCTGCATGTTCAAATTTCAAAATCAGTGGGCTGCGTGTTCACTTCAAATGTCTGTGCTGTGTGTTCAGAAAATCAAAATTTGGGCTGCGTGTTCAAATTTCAAAATCAGTGGGTTGCGTGTTCATGTCAAATGTCTGGGCTGTGTGTTCAAAAAAAAAAAAAAAAAAAATCAAAATGTGAGCTGCGTGTTCATCTCAAATGTCTGGGCTGTGTGTTCACTATCAACTTGAACTGTGTGTTCAGAAAATCAGAGTTTGGGACTGTGTGTTCTACTCTCAATCAGTGTGGGCTGGGTGTTCACCATCAACTTGAACTGTGTGTTCAGAAAATCAGAGTTTGGACTGTGTGTTCTACTCTTAGTCAGTGTGTGCCGTGTGTTCACCTTTAAATTCGGGCTGTGTGTTCGACAAATCAGTGTTTGAGCCGTGTGTTGAATTCGCAACTAATGTGTGCCGTGCGTTCACAATCAATTAATGGGCCGAGTGTTCAGAAATTTCAAGTGTTTAAGTCACATGTTCAGAATGCAAGCAAAATACTGTGTCATAAGCTAAACCGAGTGTTCAAGCATGGCAAAGGTATGAAATGTACGAAAAATGCAGAAAATGGAGTAAAATACCTCTCGTGCCTCATAAGAGAGGTGATGCTCCGACTCTCGTAGAAGAAGATCTCCAGGTGCCCGATCATTGAAGTCGGTAAAATGACGAAAAATGGCCCGTGGAAGGACGTGCACTGCTGGGGCATATCTCTCGGGCATAAAAGGTCGGACCCTCGGGGGTAGCGTCATGACATCGAAATCATCCCCGGCGCCTGGAGGACCTCCACCATGAGGGAAATTACCCGCCATTTCGAAAAATCTGCAAAAGGAGCAAAAATGAGCCAAAATTGGAAAAGTCAACAAAAGTCAACTCTCGGGAAATGGAAAAGTCAACAAAAGTCAACTCCCGAGAAAATCTTCCAAATATTGAGACAAACTTACCTCAAGTGGTGAAAATGAGAAAAGAAGCCCCGAAATCAAAATTTAATCGGTCCAAAGTGCTCAAATCGAATGTTTTTGCGAAAACAACTTGTGTGGGAGGCTGAAAAACGCGTATAAAGTGCAGATCTGAAGAGGGAAATGGTTTGGGAAGGTGGAGAGGAAGATTTCGCAGCTGTGGGTGTGGTCTCGGATTGAATGGATGAGGGAATATAAAGAAAATGGGGTGAAAAGACAAAACTGCCCCCTGTTTTGGACAGGTGGCCGGCCGGCCACCTTTTCTGGCTGGCCGGCCATTTACTTTTTGGTTCCTGGCCGGTGACCTCCCCTTGGGCAACCACCTGGCCGGTGGTGATCCCCACATGCCCCCCTAGCCCTCTTCAAATTTTGAGGAAGATCGGAGTTCCCGGGACCTGAAAAAGTTCAAGAAAAGTGTACTTTCTGGCGCGAAATTGCTCCGCCGGAACTTCAGCTGCAATTTCTGACATGTGTCTCATAAATACTCATCAGAATCAAGGTGTATCCTTTTTGAGCATGTTGTAACCTTTCCGAGAGGTGAACCAGAGGCCGCGATCGAGTCACCTTCGCCGAAATGCGCGTTTCCTTACTCGTTGTTTCGCAACAAACGGGCACTCTGATCTGTGCTCGTTTTGCATTGTTGTGCACGTAACTTGCATTCTCATGAGCATCTTGCATTATCATGCACATTTTCTTGGTACACCATACCTCTGTGCTTGAGCATGCATTGTCACGCACGTTCCCCTTCTCGCATTGCGATGCATTCACTCGCCGACACTGCGTGTATCAAACTTTCGGAATCACTTTAAATATATGTTGTTAGCATATTGTTCTTGTTGAATTTCTCTTCTTTGCAGGCACGATATTGTATGTACGGTTCATTTGAAGCTGGTGCGACCAGACGAATCGCGCAGGTATCGTATCTTCTCCGTGTGAGACGCGACGAGAATTGAATAATTATCCGCATTCTTAACTGCATGAAATGTAGTTGTTGCTTTGCATTCTTGCTTAAAACTGTTGCATCTATTTGCGAATACTTGCTTCATTACAGCTTGCTGCATTTGCACGAACATCGAGTTACATTCGGCTTCCTGCATACCATTTTCATTTTGCCCCCTGCCTGCGGGCACGCCTGCGGGGACGCCTCTGTTTATCTTGTATGATTGTCTAAGTCTTCGGCCTTGTCAAAAATGGGTCGTCTCTGAGCTTTGACATTCACTCCCGTCACTTGTGACTTCTGAGTTCTGTCAAAGAGGGGCAACTGTAGACACCCCATTTTTGACCGACCTTAAGACTCAGACGTCACCGATTGAGCGCTCGGTGATGTTGCATATTGTGCTCATTCAGGAGTCTCAGAGTCTCGGCCGCGAGCCTTGCCTCCGGACTTCCGAACCCTCTTCTGTGCCTTGCCTCGATTTGCGAACCAGGCTCAGTTTTCTCTCTTTTCTCTTCCTGAGGGGGGGGAGGTCCAGTAGACCATCTCTCAATGGCCGTGGGCTACATTTCGTGGCCGTAGGCCATTTTGCCCATTTCGGAGCCCGGTTCCCGGTTTTCGGAGCCGTCAGGCCGTGTGCCTCAGTTCGGGACAGCCCAACCATCTCCGATTCCTCTGGTTTTTGGCATGCATCTCATTTACTCCCTTTTGAGGGACAGTGGGGTCTTAGATACCCACTTCGTGGCCAAACACCACTTTCGGTGCTTAACGGCCGATTTTCGGGACCCCGAACTGCGTGTTTTGGCCCCCGAGCATTCGTTTCGCATCGGTTTTCGTTCATTTTTGGCAGGTACCTCTGTTTTATCACCAGGAAGGTCACTAAAGGGTGGGAGGCCAGCAATTGTCTCAACAACCAGTTATGCTCCTCCGGCGCCCTCCGGCGCCCGTTTTTCTCACTTCCGGGCTAATGTTGAACACCCTAGGGCCATTTTCTTCAAGCCCAAATCACATATTTGTGTTGTACACACATGGGAGGACCCTAGAAACACATGGCCGGCTAGTAACTCCAATTGAACCTTTTGAACCCCTCCTAAAAGTGGCTTGTTGTCTCTCCTGTTTCAGAGTTGCCAATTTCCAACCATAGGGTCTTGTTGTACACACATGGGAGGACACCAATCTTTGGTGGCCGGCCAGAAAATCTCATTGACCCTTTTGACCCCTAGCCGGCCGGCCATAGGAGGTAGCCGGCCGGCCACCTGCAACAAAAGTGGCAGGCCGGCCATGCTCCTTGGGAGGTGTGCATGGCAGCTGTATAGCTTTATCCCCCAAAATATCTGATTTCAGGGATATTTTTGTAGCAAGGGAACTTAATCCCATAAGCCTACACTCTTTCACTCACTTTTTTGCTCTACACCCTTGCATGCATACATCTCTCTCTCTCTCCCTCAAGAGTTAGAAGCTTTGCCTCAAGCTTACACACACATATTCATCTCCATCTCTCTCATTCTTCTCAATTTTGGGTCCATTTCTTCATCATCATCAAGCACCACCATCACCACTCCATTTCCAGCAGCAAGGAGAGGTTCTCAGAGGCTTAGAAGCAACATTCCTCAAGCCAAGAGGTAGAAAAGAAGAGGTCTTCAAGGGTAAGTCTCAATCTCCCTCTTTTGTAGCATTTTCTTGCCTCATTTCTTAAGCCTATTTTCTCACTATTTTGGGCTCCGACCCTAACTTAAACTAGGCCTCTTTTGAGCTATTATTCATGTTTGTTCAAGGGCTCAACCCTGTTTGAGCCCTCCATTTGGTACTTGCTTCAATATCATCTTGTATGCCATTATTTTGCATGAAATTTCTAGCCTATGAGTGATCTGTTTTCGAGCATAATGTAAACTGTAAGTGGGCCTATTTTGAGCTCCTCTTAAACATTGGAGAAGGGCTCAATCCTTTTTGAGCCCCCTATCTTGCACTTGCTTCATAATCTCTCCTATTTACCGTAAATTTGCATGATTTGTTTGGCCAATATATAAATTGTTTTGGAGTTTTTCATGAACTGTGAGTAGGCTTATTTTGAGTCCCTCTACAACATTGTAGAAGGGATCAACCATGTTTGGGGTCTCCATGTCGTACCTACCATTATACCCCTCTTTGACCCCCATTTTTGCATGCCTTTTTAAGCTTATCTAGATTCTGTTTCCGGCCCTCATCAGAACTGGAATGGGTCATATTTTGACCCCCTGGACATATTTCATGAAGGGTCTTTGCTTTTTTGATGAATGTTTGGCCTACTTCATGTTATACCCTCTTGTGGCCTATTTCTTGCATGGAATTTTTAGCATGTTTGCATACTGTTTTTGGGGTTACCACCTACTGTAAATGTTCATATTTTTAGTCCCTCTTCAGTGTTGAAGAAGGGAATTTTCTTGTTTGGGCTTTACATTTACCACTTACTTCAATACCCCTCTTGCGGAGCCATTTTTGCATACTTGCTTAATCCTATGTATGTTTGCTGTTTGGCCCTTTTTATGACTGAAAAATGCTCTTCTTGGGGCTGCCTTGCTACTGTATTTTCATTCCATGTCCATATTGTGCATGCATTACATAGCTATAGGCCATTTCGGGTGCCTAATTTCGCATTTCGGGACCATTCCTTGCATTTGGTGTCATTTCGCCTCATTTCGGGGCTGTTTTCCCCCACATTTCAGTGATGAAATTCATTTGCATGTTTGCATATCATATTCTATGTCATTTCATGCCTTTATTCCATCGCCTCGGTTTGCGTGCCCATGTGCACGCATTTCGAGGCACTTCATTTTCATCCAATGGCCTCTTGTGTGAGTGTGGATGAGGCTCTCTCATGTTAGTATAAGCCCATATTGCATTGTATTTGCCATTTTAGTCTCATTGCATTGCGTATGCCATTGCCTCGGTTTGCGTGCCCGTGTGCACGCATTTCGAGGCACTTCATTTTCATCCATCAGCCTCTTATGTGAGTGTGGCTGAGGTCCACTCGTGTTAGTGTAAATCCAATTTGCATTGCGTATGCCATTTCATGCCTTAGGATCATTGCCTCGGTTTGCGTGCCCGCGTGCACGCATTTCGAGGCATCTCATTTTCATAGCATTGTGCATGCTAGGTCATATGTTAGCTGCATTCATGCATATCATGCATATTGCATCGTGTTCGGGATAGGAGTTAGCCTGGGCACGGGAAACGAGGTACGTTCCGCACCCCGAGTGACGGAACGGGTCTCAATTCCCAAGTCACCGACACTCCGGATTACCCATGATGGAGTTAGGTTGTGTTGTAGCATTCACGTGCATTCATCCTATATTGAGTTGTGCAATTCGACTCCTCGGCCATCATGCATCGAGATGCGTGATTGGTGGCACGAGGATCGAGGCATGCATATATTTGTGAAATACATTGTTGTGCCCCTTTCCTGCTCTCTGTTGCAGCAAAATGAAGAATCGACAGCTTTCCGGGACTTGGCACGCATTTCGAGAAACAGTGCAAACAGAGGCTAATTGGGACATCCCAGTGGATTTCCGCGCAAGGCAGCTCCAAAATGCATCATTTATCAGAATCAAGGCAGCCCCTGGCTTGCATGCCAGTTTTACAGTTTTTCTTAGTTAATTTGTTAATTAATTAGGAATTTGTGTATTATTTGGACAGTAATATTTCGGACTGTATTATTCTTTCATTTGGGACTGTATATTCTTTCGGACCCTCTGCGCGAGGGCATAATTGTAATAAGTGTGGGTGAGTGTGATGTATGTCTTCCAATCCCACGTCTTTCTTCCCTTTTATTTACCTGCTTATGATGGTTAGATATAGGGCATATTTCAATTAGCATACAGTATGACAGCATGTTTGCATCATTCATCTGTTTTGCACGCACCGGGCTCGGCGCATCATACAAACTGCATTTGTATTTCAATTCCAAATTGAATACATGTTAGTTGTAGCATTTCATATGCCATGTTTAGAATAGCCGAGCCTGCTATAGTTTGCATCTTTGCATGTGTTGCATTAGGCAATTCTGTGCATCTAGGATCATGCATGGATTTCTAATCGGTTTCTGTTTTGGCTTGGAGTACTCGGTGAGTTTTATGCTTTAGCATCCTTGCATGCGTGTGAGTGTCGCCATGATAGCATGCTTGCCATGAGGCTATTTGCTTATGTGATATAACTGCCTTGAATGCCTGTGGGTGGAGGTTGAGTTATTTGGATTGGGACAAATCACTGATTGTTTGTTTTAAGCCCACTAGATAGTGGCAAAATCATGTTTTCTAAAGCCCACCCGAGGGTGGCAAATCCACGTCTTAGCCTACCTACGGGTAGCACCATCAAACCATTTTCAAACAAACAAACATGAAATGTTTTGTTCCAATTCAGGCGACTCAGTCTATACTTGTATGCTGTGCGCATCACATAGTAACCTAGGCTAATAACCGGAATAAGAACACACATTGTTTTCAAAAATAGATATCATGGTTAGTAGAGGCCGGTCTTTGACCGGCCGAGCGGGGGTGCTCACGAAGTGACCTTCCCCAATCGTACCCAAGTTCCCGAGCCGAGGCAACTTTGGTGATGACGGACACGTGGCCTTTGGCACCGAGTCAGGGTTTCCTAAATTTCCCATTATAAAATATTTAGGTGGTGACTCTGTATCTGGCAAAGCAGTCCATGTTTGGCACTTCTTTCAAAAAATCTGTTTTCAAAATGATTTGTCAGATTTGGACTCTTTGGTTCAAGATTAAGAACCGTGACATTTGAGTCCTTCGAACTGTAGTGACCCAATATCGAATCAGAACGGGGGGGGGGGGGGGACTCGCACTCCTCGCCCCGGGATGCGTTCAGGGACGTCTACACACACGTGCGGGGATCAGAGCCGCACGTGCGGGAGGTACGCTCCGCACGTGCAGACAGGCCTAAGTTTGAGAGGCTCTGTTTTTCTTCTCTTTTTGGGCTGTGTGTATCACTTTTCTTATATCACTTTCTCACTAAAAATACACTACTCTCCCTTCTCTCTACATTTCATACACCAAAACCCTCCAAACTCTTGATCTTCTTGGGTTCATTACATCTTCAACCCAAGGTCCTTCATCAAAGTTAAAGAGTTCCTCAAGAACTACATTGTGTGTGGTGGAGATTGGGTTTTGGTGCCATCAACTTCTAGGGATTCATCTTCTTTTCTCCTTCAAAACTTGAGGTAGGGGATTACTTAGAGTTATATATATGTTTTTGCAAATTTTGATTGATTTTGAGATCTCTCCCTTGTTTATTTCAAAAATGGATTTTTGGCTCAAGAAATTGATGGTCTTGTAAGAAGGAAATCCATCTTTAGTTCTTTTTAAAGTTTTTCTTGAAGTGTTGAACCACATGGGTTGAGATTGATGTATTTAGTGAGGTTTTGTAAAGATATGAGGAAATGTTGGGGTTTTGGGGAAAAATGTGGGAATTGATGGATCTTTCTTGAATTAAATGAAAGAGTGAGTGGGAATTTATATTATTGTTGCAAATATGATAACTTCTTGATGAATGGAGGTTTTGGGGATTATACTTGAAATTATTGTTAAATGCATATATACATGTAGTTATGAATTGGTACATTGTTAAATTCCATGGAATATGAGAATTGCAAATCTTGGAAGTTGATGTTCAAAATATTGCATGTAGTCTTGAAAGGACTAAATTGTTGAGAATTGTGCAAAATGAAGAAATGTTGCTATGTGTTGATAGCTTCAATTGAACATATGGCCAATTTGTGAAATGACATTGTGGGGAGGAAAAAATGGGAATTTTGGTTAACATTGCATTGTTGTTGAGACACTTAATGATGAGAATTGTTATCTAGCATTGTTAGTTATTGCATTACATTCTTTTTTAATCAATAATTTTATACTTTGAAATGAGTTTGGAACATTTGCATTGAGAAAATAATATCGTGAAATGAAATCATGGAAATGGTTATGGGGTAAATACGTTGGTAAGTCCGGATAGGAGGTATAGATGAAATTGATAAGTTGGCCTGAGTGTTCGGGGTGAAAGACCGAAAACACGTGCATAGGAGGTACCACTTCCCTTTTGGTTAGCAATCGGTAAAGTGGGATTTTTGGTAGTGCTAGTTATGCCTACTTGCAAACACCAACCTAGGGATTACTTGAGTCGTATTTACCACCCCGTTGAATAAAATTGTAAATTTCAGAATTGTTGAGATTTCAAGCTATGGTTGAACATGGTGACTTTTGAAAGGCATGTGAATGAAATTCTCTTTAAATTTGGCATTGCATAGCATTTGCATTTAATATCAGAAATTTTACATAAATGTATATACTTTGTTAAGGATTCTCTACTGGGCTTTATGCTCACCCCTATAGGATTTTGGTGCAGGAAAAGATATGGTAATCTCGCAGAGTTGAGGGCGTTTATAAATATTTTGTGAAAAGTAAATGACTCAATTTTTGTTATGATTTATTTGCTAGCCAAGGACTTTAAATGTATGGGTTCGTGAAACCATTTTTGTGTAACCAGGCTTAAGCCTTGGAACATGTAAGCCCCTTTGGGGCATTTTATTATTCTGGGATTTGATGTTCTACATGCTATAGATTCATGTATTTCTATATCATTGAATGTATAATTCGCATGTGGAACTTATGTATGAACCTTATTGATTAATGATGTAAAGGTTGGAAATTATTATTATTCTTGAAGGATGCGGGTTGACGTACCTATATTGGGTTGGGTTATTTTTTCAGGGGCATTACAAAATAAAGTGCCATTCTTTTTACTCATCTAAGCACTCCAAAATATGTGTGAATTTATCATTATATATATATGCACATATTTTTTTCCTATATAATGTTTTGACTTTTCTCTCATTTTATGATAGAAAAATGCTTGGGACCCCCTTTTATTAGAGACCCCCACAACCCCCTTTGGATCTCAACCATTGATGTATATGTGGGACCCACTCATATATGTGTGGCACCCACACCATCAATGGTTAAGATCCAAAGAGAATTGTGGGGGTCTTCAAGAAAAGGGGTCTCAATCATTGTTAGTGTTGGAAAATGGTGTTGGAAAGGCTAAATCAAGAAATTGAAAAGGTAGAGCAATTTAGAAAAGTAGGGACTACCACCCGTACAGCCTTCAGAAAGCATTAATGGGCTTGAAATGTTTGGGTTTCTCTCACCACCCATTGTTCAGGTAAACCTAACTTTTCATATGCCTTAACTACAAAAAGACTTGAACTAAACAAACAAAACCTAATTTCTCTCACCTCTCCCTAATCACATTCATTAACTACCTCTTCCATAATATATATATATATATATAAGACTTGAACTGAACAAACAAAACCCTGATAATTCTATGAGCAACTGATTTTATTCATAAAAAGTTGTTCATCCATTTGACAACCTCCCAATGCTCCTTTTCTGGATTGGCGAGGAATCTGCTCACTACTCCAACAGCATGAGCAATATTTGGTCGGGTGGACACCATTTCATACATTAAACTTCCTATTGCAGATGAATAGGGGAATGCCTTAAGTTCTTTCCTTTCAGAGCTGGTCGTGGGACACGAACACTTTGTCACCTTGAAATGGTTGGCCAGAGGTGTGCTGACTAGCTTGGCATTTTTCATGTTGAACCTTTCAATCACCAGTTCAACATATTTCTCCTATGACAGCCATATCTTCTTGGCTTTCCTGTCATGAACAATCTTTATGCCCAAAATCTGCTGTACTGGGCCTAAATTCTTCTTGTCAAAATACTACGACAAGTCTTTTTTCAACTTGTTGATCATAGCAATATCATGTCCGATGATCAGCGTATCCTCGACATACAACAGTAGGATGATGAAGTTTCCATCTAAAAACCTTTAGAAATATACACATTGGTCTGCTACTGTTCTTGTGTAGTCGTGATACACCATGAATGAATCAAACTTCTTGTACCATTGTCTCGGCGCCTGCTTCAGGCCATAGTGACTCTTCTTCAATTTGCAGACTAGGTTCTGTTTCCCTTTAACTTCAAATCCTTTTGGTTGCTCCATGTAGATCTCTTCCTCCAAATCACCATAGAGAAAGGCAGTTTGAACATCTATCTATTCTAGCTCCAGATTCAAGCGAGTTGCTAATCCCAGAGCTACTCGAATGGAAGTCATCTTCACAATTGGGGAGAAGATCTCATCAAAATCAATTCATTTTTTCTACCTAAAACCTTTGACCACCAAACGAGCTTTATGCTGCAGTAGTTTACTATTGCCATCTTTCTTCAACTAATATACCCATTTGTTTTTCAAGGCTTTCCTGCCTCTTGGAAGTGGAACAAGCTCATAAGTGTGGTTTTTCTGCAAAGAACTCATCTCCTCCTTCATGGCTTGCATCCAACAGTCTTTTTTGCATGACTCTTTGCTTCTAAAAAACTCTTGGGCTCTCCCTTATCAGTAATCAGAATATACTAAGAGGCGGGATATTTGGTTGATGGCACGGTAGTTTTTCCAAATCTCTGCAACTGAGGCCCAATTGCCTCTGGTTGAAGTGGTTGCTCCCCTTGCTCAACACCCTCTTCATCCGGGTCTTCATCTCATTCCTTCTGATCCTCAATTTCTGGTATAGGATCCTGCAACTCTGGCACTTCTTGTTGCACATCATCACATCTAGCATTTTGTGATGGCTCGAGAGATGGGAACAAGTCTAAAGTGATGACATCTCTAGACTTTGCAGACTTCTCAAAATCTACCACTATCTGGTCTTCCTGGAACACAACATCTCTGCTCCTGAACATTTTCTTGTTCACTAGGTTCCACAACTTATACCCAAATGCTGTATTTGAATAGCCCACAAATATACATGGAGTGGACTTGTCATCAAGCTTCTGTTTTCCGTGGAGATGTGTGCGAACGCCTTACACCTGAAGACTCTCAAGTGAGAATATGATATCTTTCTTCTGGACCAGACTTCCTCAGGTATCACAAAATTCAACAGGACTGAAGGCAACCTGTTGATGAGATAACATGTTGTACGGGCGGCTTCGGCCCAAAATGACTTTGGCAACTTTGCCATTCTGAGTATGCATCTAACTCTTTCAACAATAGTGCGGTTCATCCTTTCTGCCACACCATTATGTTGTGGGGTACAGGGAACTGTTGTCTCATGCCGGATACCTCTACTAGCACAATATGCTTCAAAAGCATTGGAAGTGTACTCGCCACCATTGTTTGTGCGAAGACACTTCAACTTCTTCCCGGTCTCTCTTCTACCATTGCATGGAACTCCTGAAAGTTTTGAAATACCTCAACCTTCGTCTTCAGGAAATACATCCACAACTTCCTTGATGCATTATCAATGAAAGTCAGAAAATATTTGCGACTGCCAAGTGACTCCATTTCGATTGGGCCACAAACATCCGAGTATACCATATTGAGCACTTCTGTTTTCCTCTTGCTCATTGAACTGAATGATACTCGATACTACTTGCCATAAAGGCAATGATCACATGGCTTCAGGGCACTCCCTTTGGATAAGAGTATCCTGGATTGCTTTTCCAACAGATACAATCCATTCTCACTCATGGGAGCCAGTCTTCTGTGCCATAAGTCTAGTGACTCCTTCTCTTCTACTGCATTAAGACTTTCTAGACATATCATCGTTTGATTCTTGTACAGTGTTGAAGACATCTCTCCTCTAGCGATTGTCAAAGCTCCTTCTGTCAGCTTCCAATGGCTATTTCCGAATGTACTTGTACAGCCCTGTCGGTCCAGGGCGCTTCCAAAGATAAGATTGAGGTGCAAATTTGGAACATGCCTCACATATTTGAGAATCAACTTGTGTCCAACATTAGTCTGAATACTAATGTCTCCAATGCCCACAATCTTCGAATAGCTAGAATTTTCCATTCAAACAGTGCCAAAATCTTCAACGTTGCACACGCTAAAGAGTTCTTTGTGGGAAGTGGCGTGATAAGATGCAGTTATGTCTATCACCCACTTTATACAGCCGTGGTCAACCACATGAAGGCAATCCTCCTTTTCACCAACTGTAAGAAGTATTTCATTAGTTGTTGTGGTTGTTGTGTTCTCATTTTCCTTTGACTTACTAGTTTGGTCTTTATCTTTTCGGCTTGGGCAGTTCCTCTTTATGTAACCCTCTTGGCCACTGTGAAAGCAAGTGAAGCTAGAGTTACCTTGACTTTTACTATCTCTGGATTTACCCCTGTTGTTTCATCTGCCTCTGCTCTTGCTTCTTCCTCTGCCTTTGGGTTAGGTCAGGTCAAAACCGGTGGGTTGATAGGTTAGCTAGTGTGATGATGTGTCTGACACGTGGTGCTGACGTGGCGACACGTAGCGCTGACGTGGCGACACGTGGTAGTGACGTAGCGCTGACGTGGCGCTGACGTGACTGCCAGATAACGTGTAACGTGGCGTTGACGTCAAGAACACGTGCATGCCACTCTCTTTCTTCCTTCCGCCACGCGTCGAGCGCATGCCTGAGACTGGTGTGACCCGTTGATACCACCAACGGCGTGTATGGCGCGTATTAGAGACTGAGACTCACGCACCTTCTTCAGGTGGCGCGTGACGGCGCGTTACAGCTTGCCTGGTACTCTTCTTTACAGTTTTGGACTCCTCTCATTGAGAGCTTGCTCCTGGTATGCTCAAAAGTGAATTTTGAGCAACTCGATTTTTAGGTAATTTTGAAAAACACACCTTGTTTTTTCGAAAATAGACCAATGAGGCTCTGATACCACTTGTTAGGATTAAGACACACCAGAAATCAATCACACACAGCAAAGAGACAAGAAATTTACGTGATTCGGCAATAGCCTACGTGCACAGGAGAGATATCTACTATAGAATTTTTCCCGAAGGGAGATTACAACACTCACACCTCACTCTCTCTCTATAGCACTCTCACTTAAACACATACTCTGTGATTTTCCTTGTTCTTTCTGATGATTTAACTCAGCTCACCTCTTCCCATTTTATACACAAACGGGAGTGCCAAAGTTCAACCTTTGCTTGCCAACCATCAACCGTAAACATAAATGGCAAGCTTAATACACAACCACCCTAAGTTGAAAACAAACTTCTATAGCCTCCATTCTTGACTTCCAGAAAACCACCTTTACATGGTGTGGAATGCTCATCGAAGGGACGAGCGGGGGTTGGGGAGAGAAGGGGTGGGGGGCATTAGGGAGGCGATGAGGCAAACAGGTAGAGTGGCGAGGGGTTTGGCGGGGTGCACCAACCGCCTTGTGAGTAGCGGTGGTTTATGCAGTGCTTTTTATGGTAGAATAATGCCTACAATAATTATCTATTTTTATTATCTTTTTTTATCGCGTATGATGTGTCAATCTATTTGTCAGCATTTTATTGAAGATATACATTATTGGTGAGACCTATTACATCAAAATTGTATTGACAAGTATGATGAAAAGTATGATATGGTATAAAAATTGATGAGCGTAATATTAGCATATACGACGTAGTATTGTTGATTTACTTTTTATTTCATTAATTTTTTTTCCTTTTTTTTTTCTTTTTTCTTTTTTTTTTTTCAAATCTCATAAATCTCACGACAAATTTTAGATCTAAACACAACCAACAAAATAAATAAATAAATGAATAATAATAATAATAAAAGAGGTTCAAGCGAAATCCTTAGCTTTGGCTTCCAAACGCATCTTTTGGCAACATGTATACCACACGATTATAGTAACGATTAGGGTAATGCCATATAATTTAGTAAATTATATATTTTTTTATTATTTGCATGAGATGTTCCTGTCATTTTAAAGTGATTAATGTTATAAATTTTAAAAATCATATCAAATTTGTAAATTAATTTGAGTAATGTCTTGATTAAATTTACTTACCATCAAACGTTCATGCCATCTTCCATGTTTCTCGTTACAAAGTTTTTAATGGCAACTTAAAAGAAATAAGCCACACTTTTTTAGCAATTACATAATACAAAGACACAAAACTAGAACACAAATACATACATAGACACAAGAGATCTGGTTTGACCTTACAATCCCAATATCATAAGCCCTATTTCAAATCCCATGTGTTAAAAAGTACCTAACACATAACAAGTTTGGTTGATTACCTAATCAAAAGGAGAGAGTGACATCATAAGAAAGTTTACAAGTTATTACTAATTAAACAATAAAGCCACAAACTCATAACTCATGTAGTTGAGTTCACACTCAAAAGGAATCTAAATCACGTATTATTTTTTTTGAGTATTTTTCTTTGTATGGATTATGAGTCTCTAGTAACTTTTTTATATAAAAGGCTTAAAAAGGAGATGGTGTAAGGAAATTAAGGAATGTTTGGGAAATGGAAAGGAGGGAGAGGAGGGAACATAGAGCTTGTAGAAAGAGGGGGAATTCCAGGGATTTGTGGAATTTGAGGAATGGGAGGGAATTGTGGGAGTGGAATTTGAGGAATGGGAGGGGCAAATGGAATTTGAGGAATGGGAGGTGCAAATGGAATGTCAAATGGTAGCAAATTCTTCATCTCATCATCACCCAAATTCAACCTTGCCTTGATTCTACTGAACTTCACCATCTTTCCTCCTCCCTCATATTCATTGACATCCCTAGGTTTAGGCATATTGCAAAGTTGGCGAGCATTAGCATGAGATACAAGATTGAGAATCATAACCACCAAGCCAAACAAGAAAATGGAATTCAAGACCATTCTTGTTGAATCTTGTGAACCCATAATTGATGTTTTCTAAA
Organism: Camellia granthamiana; assembly: GCA_036172215.1. NCBI lineage: Eukaryota > Viridiplantae > Streptophyta > Magnoliopsida > Ericales > Theaceae > Camellia > Camellia granthamiana. The sequence goes on along the minus strand of CM069909.1, from coordinate 84,246,080 downwards.
GAGAGGACAGCTTTTGTCCTATGGCTCTACTGTACATGGGTTTATATAGAGAAATGTTACATAAATTAATTATTTTATTTATTAATATAACATTTATCATACTATTATAATAAGTCTTGTTTCAAATATCAACATTTCATTAGCGAGGTGTACATGGAATAAATTTTTTTAATTGTGTTTACAATAATTCTACATATATAGTATCAATTATAAGATCAATAAGTAGAGTACGTAATATGAGCAAACCAATATTTTGAGTAACAAATCTCATCGTTTAAGGTGTATGACTATCATTATTTTATATAATTAATTTTATAATTTTATTAAAAATTTAAGTCATAATTTTACAGATACAAAAAATCAATCATATAACTTAGCATATAAAATATAAATAAAGCAGTCTCTTTTAAGTGATTGAGCTCCTTAGTGAAGTATTGTTGGCTTTTTGGCTTTTCGAAGGGTATTTTTGTAAATGCGAGCGTGCCAGCAAGGATCAATCAGTCCTTACAGAAATTATAATTGCCAACCAATTTATCAGAAGATTGTGTTTTAGTTCTTTCAGCCTCAATGAAGAGGACTTTTACTGGTGGCTTGACTTAGGAGAAATTAAGAAAAATAACAATTAATATGAAGAACAATCGAAGTATTTCATTAAAAATGAACACTTACAATAGTCCAAACTCAGCCTCGAAGAGGTTTACAGCAACAATCTACTTGAATCTACTTGAAACTACTCCTATGAATCGAAGTGCAGTGCGGGTATTTAAAGAACAAGTATTTAAAGTGCAGGTATTTAAAATGCAGGAAATGTAAAAACTGGGAAAGAAAATATAAAGTAAATGACTGGTTTGTATGATCTGAGTCTGGGGGGTTTTTCTGGGGGCTTCCTTGCTATTTATACTCGTCAAGGATGACCTTCGAACTGCACTTCAAACCGTCGAACTGTTCCTCCATGATCGCTGATCATGCTGCCTCAGAAGTAGTTCCACTACGCCATCACTTGCAGTTAAGCTTCCCTCTTATATTTGAATTTGAATATGAGTAACCGTTGAAGCCACGTCATCTTTCGTCTCTTTACTGATCTGGTGCTACTCGGATCACGTGAGAACCAATTGTCATCGCCACGTGTACGATCAGGATTGAAGACGTGAATCATCTTCCCATAATACCCTTATTCTGCCATGTGTCGAATTGTTACTGGCTTTTACAAAATATATAGCCAACATTACCCCCCGCACTAATATACCCAATACTTGGTGATATTAGTGGATCAAAAAGCTTCTCCCGCGTTTTTGGAATGTGCATGGAATCCACTTTCAGGAAACATAACCGTCACCCATTTGGTGATCATTAGCATTAACTCTCAACTTGTTGAACATTCCAATACCTTTAGCATTCGAACGGATTATGGCTCAATCAACTTCTCACTCTATTGATCAAGCATACGAAGAGCCATTGAGTAATGCTGTTTCCCCTCGAAAGAATCTTCACGCATTCATTAGCCACCTTTACCCGCCCTTCTATATTCAGGTCATGGAGGCTTTTGCGAATTATCAATCTTTGGACTATGAGCACATTGCCATTAACCCTTCAATTCACAACTCCGTAGCTACAAGAAGTTCTTCCTCTAGCATCCCTTTGTACTTTGAACAAACTACCTTCAAGTCTTTGCTTCGACAAGTCACAAATATGGATTTGGGAAGTTCTTCTTCACACACCTCTGCATGGGATGAAGCTATAACTTCTTCATCATCTAGGGCCTCTGGTTGGACAAACTGGTCGACCTCTGAGACTTATAATGTAAGGGAGCGCATCAACCATCATTTTGTTGAGTTTACTGACCCCTTGGAGTTTCCTTCCTTCGCTCGAAGTTCAGTGGTCTACCCTTACGTGCCCATTGACCTTCAACGTAGTTTAGAAGAGAATCTGCTTGTGGCCTGGTATATCTCCTCCATGCCTACAAAGATAATGCATCCTACTCAGCGCCCAGAAGAAGCACAAGGGTACAGCCCTTCATTCTTAGCCAAGAAGGCGAAGATTTGTTCTTCTGATTGGCTTGATTACATTAATGCCTTTATTCCTTCCGCTCCCATGCCATCTCTTATAATAGAGGCATCCACACCTTCTTCTTCATCTTCTCCATCTTCTGAATTTGAAGCATCCACACCTTCTCCATCTTCTGAAACAGAACCATCTACTCCTTCTTCTCCCCCCACTCTTTCCTGGATAGAGAAACTAAGGCTTGCCCTTCCAATGGACACAGTCTTTTCACCTTACAAACCTCCATTATCCCCTTCTCCAGCTGAGCGGAAACAAGCTCAACTTCTGCTAGCGGCTTTCTCTCACTTGCCTTTCAATGTTCTTGAGGATGACACCCCTCTCAAGAACTTTCAATGGGCTTGTGATATTCTGACCAGGGGCCATGTCCTTAACCCCATTGCCCAAGCAGAACTTCACCTGTTCCTGGACCAACTTCCAGTGCTCCTCTACTGGCATCGAAATTCCCTGGTCACTACGTAATCTCTGGATCAACTTTCATCCCTACGAATTCATGCCCAATACGAAGCAGAGAACTTCATCGAAGAGTTCGATGACTTCAAAAATAAAGAGTCTGCGTATTGGGATGATTTGGTTATAGATGAGTTGGAACAAACATTGAGGGAGGAAGCTTTCGAAATAAAGGCTGAAGAGCTCTATTATGAAGTGAGAGCACACCAGCTTATGCAGCCAACATTGGAGGAGATAGAAGAAATAATAAGGAAAGAACAAAAATTCATTGATCATTGTTGGATGAAATTCCATGACCTTGTTATTTACTCTATTCCTTATTTTTATGAGCTCGAATTCGTACCCAGATAGGGTCACTTGATGTAATTGTTTTTGGCTTTGATACAAACAAAGTCCTTTTATATTTGGCATAAGCCAACTCATAGCTTCGAATTGAACAATCTCATCCTTCGAATCTGGACTCAATTGTCTAATGAAACGCTAAAAGAACCAACATGTCAATTTATGGAGTATGGTTGACAATTTTGGCTGTTATTACTTAGAATCAATGTTCTGAACTTTAACAACATTACTCCTCACAACTAACTATAACCAATACATGGTCATGGTTAATATAACCAATCAATTTCAAATTGACTATTTTGCTTCGAAGAGTAATCCACATTGTTTTGGTTCAAAAGGCAATTCCTTTTTTTATATATAATAAAACCAACGATTGGTTTCAATGCATCGAACAGTGCTCCTCATCCCTAAAAGGATCCGAGGATTTGCTTCGAAGGTCATTACTTTGATAAACAGGCCCTAAAACCCCTTGAAGTAGACCAATATTCGAACAGTCCAGTATATCTGAGCATGTACTATGCTTCGAAGCTGGCTTCCGTACTTCGAAGCCGTAGTTGTTTGAATTTTGGCGCCAAAATTTGGCTTCGAAGCCAAATATCTTGCTTCGAAGCTGGCATCAGCGTCCGGAATGTGCTTTTCCCTCCAAAACTGTCAACATTGGAAGAGACCCCTCGTATTCGTACTTTTAGTACTTAACAATTTACACAATATATATTTTTCAGACACAAAGTTTTTAAAACCCTTTTGTTTCGTGCTCTGAAATCACTTGCCTTTTACAAACCTTCTCTCTACGATTTCTTTCTGTTTCCTCTTGCTCACTACCAATGAATCCTTCTTCGCTAAAAGTATTTACTGGTGACCGTGTCAGTCCTACCATGGCTTTGAAACAATGCATCGATGAAGAAATCACCAAACTATCATCTGGCGAGTCAAGCCACATAGATGGACGTCTTTTCGTGCCTCGTCATAGTAACAAACAGGAATACGTCCTTGGCCTTATTTTTCGGGAAGCTCCTGCTCAGCTCGCAGCTCTATACCCTCGCCTGGAGGACCATTTCCTTCTCTATGAAAGAGGGCTCGATTGGGGGAACTGGAGAATGAATCGTCCTCACCGTTGCTGGCCGACATTGAGGACTGAATGGGAAGAATGGTATGACAGAGTTGTGCCTGCGAGAGAAGATGACCTGCAAGAGCTCTATATCCTGGATGCCCTTCGTCCTTCCAGGTTCATTATTCCTGAAGACCCTTTTTTGATTCCTGCTGCCTTATGTTTCTGGAATATGGCTTTTAATTTCTTTCAATTTCGGTGTGGCATGATGGCCCCCACTGTTCTTGACATTTGCCATCTCTTAGGGCTTTCACCCCATGGTTCTCCTTTTACTCCCAACTACCCAGACCTTCCTGTCAAATTTGCCCTTCCATCCCTAAACTCCTCTTATAGTGACTTTGTAAAGGCTGAAAATAAAATGGAAGGTCCTATGAGAGACAGAGAACTATTTTCCTTTATCTTATACTGGTTATGCAAATTCCTCTTTTGCACCTCATCTCAGAGGATTATGCCTGAGTTCGCTCCACTTGCGAAGGCACTTGTCTTGAAAAAACACATAGCCCTTGCTCCTTACCTGTTAGGCCATATATACAGAGCTTGCTCCCAATTTTGTGAAAGACCACTTGATGTTAACCAAGGAGGTCCCCTCTGGGTGCTTCAACTCTGGCTCTTCGCCTATTTTACTGATCTACATCCCAAGTGTCTAAAATTCCTTGTTCAGGATCCTAACACTTACGGGGAAAAGTATGCTAGGATCGCCCTTTATCCTGCTTCCTTCACTTACTACTTTACCTTCTTTTATCAACTCTCTATTTCTCCATCTGCCTCCTTCTTTTGTCCTTTCGAAGCCAATAGAGGACCGATCTGGCTGCAAACTTTTCTGGCTGATAAAGAGTGCTCCACCTCTCCTCATAAAGATATGTGGGCCTCTATACTGCTACCAAGGGAATTGTTTATTGGCACTTTGAACCCTCGAGCCTATAAGTGTATCTCAGAGGTGTATTGTCCTTCCCAATTTGCCAGACAATTTGGGCTCACTCAAGGAATACCTCTTCCACTTTGCAGTCTCTCGAATGTCCATCTTACTGCTAGGGATTTGAGAATATCCAAATCCAAGCTAGAGACGGCACTACTCAAACTGCTGAAGGAATTGAATGAGTTCCAATTTGTCCCCTTTATTCCATCTGGCTTAGTTTTGAAAAGATTCCAGAACTGGTGGACAGCCAATATGGAGGTGCGCCTATCTGTACACCCCCATGACTTGCTGGTAGGATTGGGAGTGCCTTCGAAGGCTAAGTCAGTAACAGCTGAGAATATTTCCCCTCTTCCTGGAGCTGTAACAACTACTCCTACAGCTTCATCCCCTCCAGCTAGAGTTACTAGAGCTGCTTCGAAGAAAGGTAAATTTTTTAGATTTCCCTTTTTCTTTTTGAATCTTTTGTTCATTCCCTTTACCCTTTTGTTCTTTGGTGCAGGGTCTCCGCAAGAAGAATCCCCCAACAGAGCTGAAACTTTAGCTGTTCTCAAGAAAAAACAACAACAAAAACAAAAAAGGAAACTAGTCCTTCCTCTTGAGGAATCTGAATCTCTGGAGGAAGAAGTAGAGGTTGAGCAAGAGCGAGAAGTGCCCTTACAAAGAATAAAAAGACAGAAGATGGCTGCCTCCCCTTCTGACACAATGGAACATCCTCCTCTCGAGGCGGCCACTACAACAATGGGGAAAGAACTTACCTCTGAAGCATCTGAACCCCAAATTGAGGAGAGGGAGATCGAAAAGGAACCAATAGCAGAACTGCCACAAAGGAAGAGAAAGAAGGTGACTGTTCCTACAACTGACTTGGTTGAGGACCCCATTCATGAAGCAGCTGCCAAGGCCGTAGAGCAGGAACATTCCAAGGCAATAATTGTCTTCGAGAGGGTCGAGAAGAGACGGCAGCAACAAATTTTAAGAGAGGAAGCTGCTGCTGCTGATGTATTCCAAAGGGAAATAGCAAGAAGGCAACAAATTGCCGAACATTATTTCCTCCGCAGCTCTCCCATTAGTGCTAGTGCTTCTGAGACAAGTAATTTCCTTCACACTTCCACTGTTTTTCCTTTGTCAATTTTTGATGCTGGATTGTGACATTGCTTTACATCTCTTCTTCTTGCAGCAACACCTACTGCATTCATCTTTCCAGCGAGGCCTCCCTCAATTTCAGTTGAGGTCGATCAAATGCAGAATGTCAGGGTTGTTCAAATCGCACTCCCACTTCCAAGGCCTACATTTGATGTGCCTCCTTTGAGCCCCAGCATTCCTCCATCTCTTTTCCTTGGTTTAGAACCATATCTTCCTTTTTTGACTTTTAACCCGCCTCAGTCTGCTTCTTCGATCCTTGCTCTTTCTCCTTCTCTCACAGAAAGTCCAACTGCTACTCCGTCTCTAATGGCAGTTGATTCTCCCACAGAGGGTGCTGGTAGTTCTCCAATTCATGGTTTATCACCTATGTCCACTTCCAGCCCCTCTTCACTTGATTCGTTGGTGGCTAACACCATAGAGGCTGCCACAGATGTTCCATCCTTTTCTCCCATCCCCATGCAGTCCTCTGTGCCTTCCACCACCACACTCTCTATGCCTTTTATGTCTAGGGATGAGGTAGACATCTTCGAAGGAAGATTAGCTAGTCTTTTTGATGCACCTTCTACCTCTCCAACATTTAATGTTGAAACTGAGCCATTAGTCTTGGCTAACTCCTTACTAGAAATTCTTGAGAGCTCTTCTTCCAGCAGCAGGCCTTCTGCACCTTCTATAGACTTGGACCTCTGTTTGGAACTGCTGATCTCCTTTTCGAGGATCCCATTCGAGGCTCTTCAAAGGCCTGTCATCAGGAATGGGTTCCTCCAATGCTGCAACATTGCTGAGCAGTCTGGCATGAGTACCTCAAGTCATCTATCTCAAGCTGCAGCTACGATTGATTTCTATCTCAACATCTGTCATGCTGCTAAGACTGCGGATGAGAAGCTGGCTAGGGATCAGAGTTTTGTTTCTCAAGTGCATACTGAAGTATCAACTCTGAAAGAATAACACTCTTTTGCCTCCCACTTTCGAATCCAACTGCTGGAGAAGAAAGCTCAACTTGAAGAGGAGCTGGCCGCAGTAAACCAAGCCTTGGTTCGAACTGATACCAAATTGCATATCACCAACCAAGGGCTGGCTGATCGAAAAGAGGACATGGTTGCAGCTATTCAACTGTTTCCAGCATTTAGCAGTAGAAAGTCTATTGTACAAAAACAACTAAGACATTGTAATGATTTCTGAGCCAATCTGTGGCACAATGTATTTAATTCTTTATAAAAGAACAAATTTTTTGTCTATCATTTGAGTAGTCTTATGCTTTTGTATTTAATGCTTATTTTATTCCTTGTGTTTCCCAAATGGTTGGAAAATAAGGCTTCAAATATCTGCCATTAATCTTTTTGGGATGTACATAGCCATTCAGATTTCTTAAATGGTATGCTCCAAAAGGCAGAACTCTATGAATTTGGTATGGTCCCTCCCAGTTAGGTGACCACTTGCCAAACTTGTGGCTTTTAATTCCTATTGGGAGTATTGTTTTCCATACCAAATCACCTTCATCGAAACCAATGTGCTTGACTTTCTCATTATAATTCTTGGCTGCTTTCTTCTTTTGGAAAAGAATGCTATTTAATGCCAAAATTCTGGCTTCATCTATGCCTTCTAATTCTAAGCATATACTTTGATGATACTGCTCAGGATCTAATAGGTCTTGGCATCTTACCCTCAAAGATTTAACATTAATTTCCACAGGTAAAACTGCATCATGCCCATATACTAAGGCATAAGGAGTAACCCCTGTGCTTGACCTTGGGGAGGTTCTATAAGCCCATAACACATCTAACAATAGGTTATGCCAATCCCTAGGATTATCCTCCACAACCTTTTGTATTCCTTTTTTCAAGGACTTATTGGATGATTCAGCCTGACCATTGGCTTGTGCATAATAGGGTGTAGAATTAACAAGGCTAATTCTAAACTCTGCCACAAAAGACTTCACCATTTTCCCATCGAACACAGTCCCATTATCAACTGTTATGGTTTGTGGAATGCCAAATCTATGGATCAGATCTTTAATGAACCCAATAACCTCTATTTGGTCTACAGCCTTGTATGGCTTAGCTTCGACCCACTTAGTGAAGTAATCAGTAGCCACTAGAATGAAACAATGATGTTTCGAAGAAGGTGGATGTATTTTTCCCATCATATCCATGGCCCATCCTCTGAATGGCCAAGGCTTCACTACTGCATGTAGGTCAGTTATGGGCACATGCCTTATTGTGCCATGCTTTTGGCATGCCTGGTAACCCTTTGCATATTCTATGCAGTCTTTAAGGATAGTTGGCCAATAGTAGGAATGCCTTCGAAACAACCATCTCATCTTTACGCCAGGTTGATGAGCACCACAGATGCCTTCATGAACCTCAGCCATGGCTGTTAATGCTTCTTTTGGGCCTAAACATTCTAACAATAAGCCATCTCCTCCCCTCTTGTAGAGAGCATTACCATACATTATGTATTGCATAGACTGCAATTTAACTTTTCTGCTGGCCTTCGAAGATGGACCAGCCAAGTACTGCATTATTGGATGCCTCCAATCCTGTTCTTGTAAGTCATTATGATTGACTTCCAAGACTACATTCCTTTTATTCAAAGGTTGTATTAATCTTTGATATGTTGTTTGGCTTATGTCCCTTTGGGTATTTTCCCTTCTCTTGAAGTTCGAAGCTTTCTGAGCCACATCATTAGCTCTATTGTTCAAGAATCTTGGAACATGGGTTACATTTGCTACTTGAAACTGAGAAAGCAGATGTAATGCAACAACATAATACGGCAAAATACTTATGCTTTGACACTTGAAAATCCCTTTCACTTGGTTAACCACCAATTGAGAGTCCCCAAATATGTCGACTGCATGTACTTACAATCCAATAAGGATCTCTAGCCCCACTATTAAGGCTTCGTACTCAGCCTGGTTATTGGAACAAGTAGCTTCATCTACTCTGAAACCATGCGTGGTCTCTACTCCTTGTGGAGATTTGATCACAATACCAATTCCAATTAAGCCATTGGCTTTCGATCCATCGAACCACATCTGCCATGGCTCAACACTGGCCATGCCAAGTTCCATCACTTCTTGGCTCTCTGTTTGAGATGGATGGTCTGCCAGAAAATTGGCTAAGACTTGCCCTTTTACTGCCCTTTGAGGGACATATTCTAAATGAAATTCTGATAAGGCTAGTATCCACTTGCCAATTCTTCCCCTCAACATAGGTCTAGATAACATGTACTTAACCAAATCTGTGGTTGCAATCACCAAGACAGTTGTAGGTAAAAGATAATATCTTAATTTCATTGCAGCAAAATACAAAGCAAGGCACAGCTTTTCAACAGCTGAGTATTTACATTCACAAGAATTTAAAAACCTACTAAGGTAATAAACAGCTTGTTCCTTGCCTTCCTCATTGTCCTGGGCCAAGAAAGCTCCCAATGAATCTTCTGCTGCAGCTATGTACAACTTCAAGGGCTTGTTCCCTTTTGGTGGCATCAGCACTGGAGGGTTGGCCAAGTACGCTTTGATACCTTTGAAAGCAGTTTGATGCTCTGCTGTCCAGACAAATTCCTCTTCATCCTTCAGCCTTAACAAGGAAGAAAATGCTTTAGTTTTCCCTGCAGTGTTAGAAATAAACCTTCTAAGAAAGTTAACCTGCCCAAGGAACCTTTGTAATTCTTTCTTACTTGATGGAGGCCTAGCTTCGATGATGGCTTTGGCTTTGTTCTGATCAATCTGTATTCCTTTCTTGTGCACCACATAACCCAAGAAGTTTCCAGATGATACACCAAAAGCACATTTGAGAGGATTGAGTTTTAGCTTGAACTTCCTCATTCTTTCAAAAGCTGTCTCTAACTGAAACAGATGTTCCTTCATGGACTGGGATTTCACTACAATGTCATCAATATAACACTCTAGATACCCTCCAATGAGATCATGAAAGATAGTGTTCATAGCCCTCTGATATGTAGCCCCAGCATTCTTCAGGCCAAATGGCATTTTAATCCATTCGAAGGTGCCAATATTTCCAGGATATCTGAATGCTGTCTTGTGGATATCCTCCTCTGCAATGCAGATTTGGTTATAACCAGAATGCCCATCCATCATTGACAAAACTTGGTGTCCTACTGAACTGTCTACCAGTAGGTCCACTATAGGCATAGGGTACTCATCTTTGGGAGTTGCTAGATTTAAGTTTCTGAAATCGATGCATACCCTCATTTTACCATTCTTCTTAACTACAGACACAATATTAGATAGCCATTCAACATACCTGGCTGTCCTAATAAAGCCTGCCTTGAGTAGTCTAAGAATCTCTTCTTTGACCTTTTGAATTACTTCTGGACTCATCCTTCTCGGTTTCTGCTTGTATGGCTTGAAATTAGGCTTCATAGGGAGCCTATGTTCCACTAATGACCTATCCAATCCTGGTAGTTCATTATAAGACCATGCAAAGCAATCTTTGTATTTCTTTAGAACAACCAACAACTGGTCTCTGTCCAGAACATTCAAATAAGCACTTATATAGGTTGGCTGTTGTATAGAACCTTCCCCTAAATTCACTTCTTCTAAGGGGTCTTGTGTCTGAGAACTTATTGAAGCTTCCTCTTTGATTCCTTCTACCTTCGAAGCATTCTTCTTGCTTTCCTCCGATCCCAAGTTCTTTGGTTCAACATCCTTACCTTCTTCCTCATAGACAAAATCTGTCCATAAGGCATCCTCCTCCTGTATCTCCTGGACCTTTGTCTCAATGTCCAATGCGCAGTATTTCCCAAGGGTCAAAATTCTGACCTGTTGCTGCTCCTGTTTACAGCCAATCATCATGGCTTCTCTTTCTTGCTCCTGTACTTTCTGGACTATTGCTTCTACGTCCAATGGTGAGAATTTAACCAGAGCCAAAGACTTGGCTTCTTGTTCTTCATCTCTTTGCCTATAACCATGCATCATTGTCATCTTTCACGACAACCTCTTCATCAGCACTCTCTTGGACTAAGTGCTTTAGGTGTGTCACTTCCTCATCAGCCGTCACTTCGGCTGAGCCATCAGCTTTCCTCAGTATACTGAGTGGTGTTACTCCCTCAATATACAACTTGGCCTCTGCAAAGTCTGCACAGGCTATGAAGGGTTGAGGATCTGCATCAATTTCCTCTGTCTCTCCATTGCCCAAGGCCATCATGATCTTCTGATGCAAAGAGGAAGGCACACATTTGTTGGTGTGGATCCAATCTCTCCCAAGTAAGGCATTATATTTGGCATTGCTGTCGATGACGAAGAATGCTGTCATACAATCCCTGGTTCCCACACTCAAATTAATAGGCAGAATCCCTGGAGCCATCTGTTTATCTCCAGCAAAGCCAGCAATGGTTGTGCTGGTTGGGATCAACCTGGGATTCTTTTTCCCTAGTTTCTTCAAAGAAGATTTCGGTAATAAGTTTACTGCTGCCCCATTGTCTATTAGGACTCGGTTTAGCTGTATCCCATCGAAGAAAGCCTTGATGTACAGAGGCTTAACATGTTGGGTCATGGAATTTGAGGGATATTCAAAAGGATATGAGAGGTTGATGCTTACCTCTTCCTCACTTTCAAACTCAGTTTCCATTGGAGTAGCCATTTCAGGAGCATCCTGTACCATACTCACTTGTGACTCCTCACTAGAGACAGGAATTGGATCCATGTCTTGGTCACCCTGACCCTCATTTTCAGCCTGGAATTCATGAGGTAGTATGTGTACCATATTGACTGATAAAGGGGGAAATGAGCCAAACTGGATGGCTGGCTGTACCTTCTTCCCCTCTTGGCTACCTTGCTCAGTGTCTTCAGCAGCATCCTCCATGCTGCACTCTGGTACTTCATTGATAACTGATCCCTTCGAAGGATCCTTCTCAACTGGTTCTTCAGTCAGAAATGTGTGTTCAGCCATGAAGGCTTCGAACATTTCTTCTTCTGCCATTTCCTTCTTTTGGCTCATGTCAATCTCGTCTCCCGCTTCGCTATCACTTTCCATCAGAGCCTTCTCCAACCCTGCCAAACTAGACTTCTCTCTGGCCTTTAGTTCAGAATGAACCTGGGCCAACTGTTCTCTGCTACAAACCACTTTGCTTTTGCAAGGTTGGTTTTGGAGTATGGTCTGACTTCGAAGTTTTCTTTCCTTCTGTCTTGGCCTGTGAAGAACTCTCTCCACTTTCTTTCAGATCTTGCTGGTACTGGGTATACCTGCGTTGAATTTTCCTTCTTTGTGATCTGGAAATGACTGGGACCATATCTGGTTCCTTTGTCTTTGGATGTTTAAGTAATACCCAATTGTTTGGGGCCACCAAAGGAGGCTTGACCATCCTGCCTTGGTTTCCAACATCCCTTTGAGTAGGTGCCTCCCTAGGTTTGTTCTGCATTACAAACCAATCTGGGACCCCTGGTACCCACGAGCTTACTGATTCAGATGTCGAACTGTTTCCTTCTACCTTCGAAGCCACCTTCGAAACTGGCTGTGAAGGTAAATGCTTGGCTCTGACTTCATGTTTCGAGCCTGATTCAGTCCTTCGATGAAAGGAGCCACTTTTTGTCCTTCGCAGGATTGGTCTAAAGGGCCAATCTCTGGCTTTAGTCCCATATCCTGAACCCCTCTCCAATCTTCTTTCAGAATGGCTGCTCTCTACTCTGTAGTAGTTAGGTGGCCTAGACTCATACACGGGCCTCTTGCCTTTAGCATGCATTCTGTCCACTACAGGTTCAACCCCTAATGGGCGTTGCCTGTCACCAGCCGGATACGGCCTTTTGTTGTGAGCATTGGTTGATTTAGGACGTCTCTGAACATCCCTATAGTATTGCTTCCCATCAATTGGAAGCCCCTTTAACCATTTGTAACTCAGTCTGCATCTGGGACACATCCTCTGTACTACAGCTGCTTCGAGGGAATCATCGTCCAGTGCTTCTTCATCAGAGTGTTCCCTCTGACGTGAGAAACCTTGCCCAATAGTTGGTGGGTTTCCAGTCTCCTTCTTGGCAGTTGTCTGGTTGGCAATATGCATTTGCACATTGACCTCTTCCAATTCCTGCAGAGATAGATTCTGAAAGTTTGGTACAACCACATTAGCCGCGCTTTCTCCAACTTCTGGAAATGGGTTACTGTCAATTCCCATGGCTTTTTCTGTTTTGGCTGGGAACTTCAAACTTCCTTTTCGAATTTGCTCTTGGATCCTGTCTCGAAAAACAATACAGTTTTTAGTTGAGTGAGACCAAGAATTATGCCATTTACAGTATACTTTTCCTTTAAGTTCCTCTGGAGATGGCAGTTTTACTCCTTTTGGTAACTTAAGGAAATTGGCTGCAAGCAAATGATCAAAAATGTCATCTGCTTTTGTTAAATCGAAAGAGTACTTTCTGTGAAAGTCTTTCTTTTTAAACTGCTGGTCGATGGTTGTATCCTTATGAATTAATGCTTCACAGATTACAGGTTCTTTGCCCACAATCTCTGCTGCATCAATCTCATAATTGGGATCTCTATAATACCTCTTATACGAAGCATTATTTCGATCTTGTTCCTCCTCTAGTAATGCTTCATATCGAGACACCTTATAGGTTAATTCGACCAAATCCCTGAATTCAGTTGAGTCAAATTTCTTTCGAAACCTGAACTCTAAACCGTTTTGAGCCAATCTTACAAATTCTGGCTCTGGAAGGATGACCCTACATTTATTTCTAGCCCTTTTAAATCTGGCAATAAACTGAGTAGCCTTTTCTTCAGGCCTTTGACTCAATCTTGCCAAGTCTGCCATGGACACCTCTGGCTCCGATTGGAAGAATTGGGCATGAAATGCCTCTTCCATTTGTTGCCAATTTTGAATGGAGCCAGGTGTAAGGTTGATATACCATACAAAGGCTCCCCCAGTTAGATAATTTGGAAATAATCTCAGTTTCATGTAATCATGATTAGTGAATTCACCACATTGAGCAGCGAATCTGGCAATGTGCTCTACTGTTGATTGATTTCCAGTTCCATAGAATAGGGTAAAATCTGGTATTCTGAATCCTCTTGGGTATTCATGTACCCTATCTACCCATTCTGGGTATGGTTTTCTGTATACAGGAGTCTGGACACCCCGAGCCATCGGTCCACACATCTCCCTAACAATATCAACAATTTGGTCCCTAGGGACCATATTCTGTGCCTGCTGAACCAGTACTGGAGGAACAAACACAGGGTTTGGTGGACAAACTTGCGCTTGTGGCCCTCTTGGTCCATAAGGTGGTACATTTGGGACTGGTTGCCCCTGTGGTGCAGGTTGCTGTTGGGGGTATGGGTAACCCCTTTGAGCCTGTCCTGCGAAGGGACCTGCGAAAGGTGCTGGAACAGGTGTTGTGTCCCTTCTGTTTACAGGAAAACCCTCCAACCCCCCGGGTATAAATTCGAACAAAGGATTATTATATCCCCTAGTGCCAGGTATGGCTTCGAACATGGGATTTGTAACCATTCTCATGCCAATTTCTTGTACTTGCCCAGATCCACCAACGTGTGTGGCTTCATTGTTGGGTACTGAGGCATTTTGGCCTACTACAGGCCTTGAAATGGGTTCATACCAAGACTGAGGCGATGGTCTTTCATAGTTCTGAGTACTAGTCTGACCATTAGATTGTCCATTAATTTGCATAGGCTGTTTTTCTCTAGCCAATCTTTGCTGAGGGACATTTAAAATTTCCTCTGTGTGTCTTGTATTTGTTGGTTGGTGGTTATTCATTCGATCCAAAAAGGATGTTGCCCACCTTTCCATTGTGTTCATTAATTGTTGTCCCATAGCATCTACTAAGTCATCCCATGGATTTGTTGGCTGAGTAGATGGAACGGTGGATGTTCCAATTCCTTGGTTTCGTCCAATATTATGAACATATGGTTCTTGTCCAGAAGTACTGGTCTGTTCGACCATAGGTTCTGATAACATGGGAGTCTCCACAGGATGTGTTACCACATTATCCTATGGATTAGGTATTTCTACCTCTCCTTCTACGCCTTCTTCCAGACGTTCATTTTCTCCTTATCGTCTTCTTCTAGCCATTTTAAATTAAGTCCCACTGGGCGTGCCAAAAATATATGTTGGCTTTTTGGCTTTTCGAAGGGTATTTTTGTAAATGCGAGCGTGCCAGCAAGGATCAATCAGTCCTTACAGAAATTATAATTGCCAACCAATTTATCAGACGATTGTGTTTTAGTTCTTTCAGCCTCAATGAAGAGGACTTTTACTGGTGGCTTGACTTAGGAGAAATTAAGAAAAATAACAATTAATATGAAGAACAATCGAAGTATTTCATTAAAAATGAACACTTACAATAGTCCAAACTCAGCCTCGAAGAGGTTTATAGCAACAGTCTACTTGAATCTACTTGAAACTACTCCTATGAATCGAAGTGCAGTGCGGGTATTTAAAGAATAGGTATTTAAAGTGCAGGTATTTAAAGTGCAGGAAATGTAAAAACTGGGAAAGAAAATATAAAGTAAATGACTGGTTTGTATGATCTGAGTCTGGGGGGTTTTTCTGGGGGCTTCCTTGCTATTTATACTCGTCAAGGATGACCTTCGAACTGCACTTCAAACCGTCGAACTGTTCCTCCATGATCGCTGATCATGCTGCCTCAGAAGTAGTTCCACTACGCCATCACTTGCAGTTAAGCTTCCCTCTTATATTTGAATTTGAATATGAGTAACCGTTGAAGCCACGTCATCTTTCGTCTCTTTACTGATCTGGTGCTACTCGGATCACGTGAGAACCAATTGTCATCGCCACATGTACGATCAGGATTGAAGACGTGAATCATCTTCCCATAATACCCTTATTCTGCCATGTGTCGAATTGTTACTGGCTTTTACAAAATATATAGCCAACAAGTATATGTATGACTATCAATATTTATGAAGAATGCCATGCAAAAAAAAAAAAAAAAAAACTTTATTATTATTATTATTATTATTATTATTTTACAAATTACATGTTATGCAATAACAAAATACTAATATTTAAAATGAATCTACTAAAATTAAAATGTTATTTAGAAACAGGTTAAATTAGTTAAAAAATTAACAAATTAATTAATATAAAAAGTCAACTTATTCTCTTTATATTTTATATATTTTTTTAATAAAAAAATTTAAAATTATTAAAAGAATTTTGCTAATAAGGGGCCCTAAGGCATAAGTATTAAAAAAATAATTAAATAACATAATACAATTTTTACTAAATTTAATGCACTCTTATTGAAATGAATACATATTTTAACATTTTCACATATTTTGAAGGCACGTTTTACCTAATTTGTAATATGGTTTTGGCTGCTTTCAGGTTGTGAGTATTTGGCTTTGGTAGGTCCATTTTTAGACCGATTGCGATGATTCGAATTGTTCACTTTTTAAGACTCGTTAAGTAGATTATTCATGTAAAATATCAAGATGATTTGATATCGATAGTTACATATTTGAATTATATTTGTTTTACAAAATGGACGGTGAATATAATTTCAAAAACAACTATACATTTTTTGTGGTGCTATATGCACCAATTAATGTACATACTAGTGTACCAACTAGTGTTATGTTATTATTACTGACCCCAAATGTTATACAAATTACAAATACCTAAAATCTCTAAAATTATGTCACATCATCCATTAGTATATTAGTTAATATATTAATTAGTACATACAGCATTATTCATACATTTTTTGTAATACAAATTTAATCTAAGCATATAGATATCAATGTTTAATCATCTTGATTTCTTTATAAAATGAACAATTCAAATTATCAAAATTTATTTTAATATAAACTTATCAAATTCAAATACTTCCTTAAATTCAGATGATTTATTATTCTTAATTTATGTAATTGCTCAGAGAAAAAACGACATTGAGGGTAGTGCTACCGATTGGGAGAGAACAAGACAAAGAATTGAAATGAGTGCTGATAATAAATGTTTAAAGAGACAAGCTTTAAAGTTGATATGTTTATGAATAATGCTATACGTATTAATTAACATATTAACTGATAATATATTATAATTTAAGAGATTTTTTATATTTATAATTTATATAATAAATAAAATTAATAATAATATTAAAACTAATATTGATATATTAATTAATATATACAGCATACAAATTGAAGAAGTTTCAGATTTCCCAAGAGAGGCATGTTTGTTGTGAAATGTCTGAGTCGTAGTAAAGAGTGCAAACATGCATGCTTACATGTGTCAACACATGACACTTGAAACACCACAGCCTATTTGCAACCATTTGAGAAACAACATAATAGTTGAATTTAATTTTTATTAAGTTTTATTAAAAATAATTTTTAATAAAATTATTGTTGAAAATAATTTTTGTAATACTTTTTTACATATGTCGCTAAAAATTAAAAATTAGTGATTTTTTTATTACTATTTTTATAAATTGTTGTCAAAACTTATAATTAAATACATTTTTCTGTAATGAGTTTTTCAAACGGTTGCTAAAACTTATAATTTGTGACATATTTTGTGACAATTTTCAAATTATTGCTGAAAATTAACAATTAGTGACAGTTTTTAATAGTGTTCGATAAAAAATACCAATTAATTCTCACAAGACCTATTGAATGATAAGTCCACCTATGAAAACTTATACGTAAATACTCCATATAATATTTGTTACATCTATTTTATTTTAAAATTTTTTATTGAAATTTACTTAATAAATTTTAAAAAATAAACGATTTGAATAATTGAAATAAAATTTAAAACAAATCTCATAGAAGGAACAATCGCGATCTCTGTGCAAAGGGTGCAACAATCACTCCTTCTCCTCTAACAAGACTAGTACTTGTTATAATTGAAAAAATAATTAATTTTAAATCACTAATAAAACTTGAAAAGAGACTAAGACCAACATATGAATACTTGTTGAAAGCAAATTTATTGGACATGATCACAATTTATACTTTTTTCTTACTTTTGAAATGTATTTTAATTCTCATGCCATTAAATTTTCTTTTTCTTTGTTCTCCTCATATGTGAGCATGTATGTGCACATACACACGCTCATAATAATAATACTAACAAATAATAATAATATTAATCTACTAAAGTTTTAAATTTTATAAAATTGCAGATTGAATATAAAAAAGAAACCTTATTTTATTAGATTTTTGAAAAATTAAAACATTCAACAATAATTTCTTTTAAAAAAATCTTAAACAATATATTAAGTGATTTAATAATTGAGCTATCTCTGATAATTATTATTATTTCAGATAGGACCTCTGATAATTATTATTAGCGAGAATAACAACCCAATGCATGATTGGAGTAGAACAAAATCAAAAAAAACTTGGTTTAGTGGCAAAGGCGTTGACTTTTTTTGTTTTATGGTGGCAACACATCATAGATGTCCTGTGAATTAATACTCGAATTGGAATAATAAGTCAATAAAGTTAAGGATAAGAAAGGTTGAGAGATTGATTCCCACTTGTGGTTCTAGCAAGCACTACAACTAACCATAACATCAAACTTTTAATGAGATTTTCTTTTGAAGATTTTATAATTACCATCCCTTTAAAGTGAGGTCAAACCTTACTATCTTAAAATTATGAGAAGGTGTCAGAGAAAATACTAGAAAGAAAAAGAGGTAATTATTTTCTGCTCAATCTTACATGCCAATAATTTTTTTTTTATAAAAAAAGAAGTTAGTGAAGGCTAGCTACCTAAGCTAACTCTCTCACCATTTCAAGAAAATTACCTGTGAGGGGAGTTTGCACTGAACAGGAGGGCCGAGCTAGTCGCGACTCGATACATCTTTGGGTCATGCGACTAGGTTGTCTCAGTTGAGTGTAGATTGGGCCGAAGTTCCGAATTAGTTCAATTGGGCTGGCCCAAGATCTGGAGCTTGGACCGAGCTAGTTGTTGAGCTCAGATATTGAACCAAGGTATCATCGATGATACCTTAAACCGGGCTAGGCCATTCTGCCGTGTAGCGATATCAAGCGGCGTGCACCGAGGCAGATGAAGATGAAATTAATGTGGAAGACCGAACTAGTTGATTAGCTCGGCCATCGAAGATAATCCCGATTAAGACCCTAATCCGGTCGACTAAGAGTGTTATTTGATCAAGTATTGGGCGGAAGTTCTCCTTGATAGACCAGGTTTGACCGAGCATGAGCTCATTGTGAATTGGTGAGCTCGGTTGAGCCGATATTCAAAGTTTTGTCAGGATCGGGTATGTAGCACGATCTTAAGGGCAGATTGTAGCGTTGTGCTAAATATAGTACGATAGAAATTACAATGTGGCATGATTGGACTGCAGGAAAGAGATTCCGCCATCTATACGCGTCAATACCGTTAGGTAGTTTTCCATTTAGTGTTTGGTAGTATTTATACTTACATGTGGAAGAAGACAAGAAGGGAGCATATCCAGGCGTCCAAGGAAGGACGAACAGAGAGGTGCACGCAGAAACTATGGTTGCGTTTGGTAGAGTTTTGTAAATATGATTTGAGAGTATGAGTTGTATTTTGAGTTTGTGAGTTGTGGAATTATGATTTGTGTTTTGTAAATATAAACGACGCAGCGCCTCCATGCATAGGTCTGGCATTCTTGTTATCAGAGCTACCTACCTCTTTGTCTCTTCTCTCTTCTTCTTCTCTCTAAGTGTGCTAATTTGATCGTCGGAGAGGTTTTTCGGCTGCACACTCGCCGGATAGCTCATCGTCTTTTTATTCTCAGGTTGAACGACATTACTCAGAACTTAGACACGAGGAGTACGGAAAGCGACAAATATTTCATCCTCGTACATTACCTAATTTTTTGTATCTGATTTTACTTATTCTGAATCTAACTACTCTTTTGTACCATAGAAAAATCTCAAAATATTTATTTTGTTTTGTGAATTACAAAGCTAGTTTCTTTATGAATTAAGTGTAATTTTTCTCTTTAACTATGGCTCAAAGGCCAAGTTTATTTATCCAATGTGTTTTGGTTGTCACCTTACCCTAAACAAGCTAAAAAGCCTAACTTTAGCTTTTTTTAGCTTCTACAAGATATGCCATTGTGCTGTAATATATATACCAAATTTTCTTCCAAACTTTTAAATAGCATTTTTTTTTAATTACATAAACATACTATTCTTTCAAATCACTTCTCTAAGTCACCCATGCAAGCTTGGCTCATATAATCTACAAGCCTCTCTACCTAATATCAGTCGATTCTAGCATGATATCATAGCTGGGTCTTTAGTGATTTTTCAAGACAAATCTTCACACGAGTCTATTTTCCTTGCCTCTTTCGTCTCTCTATCACTTCTACAAATGACGGGCCGTATATATAAAGAAGTGTTCGAGATTTGTTTCACATTGTGTTTTTTAAGCCATTCAAACTTAATTCATGTTGTTTGGAGGTCTCTCTACCTAATGACAATTAGTTTTGAGTATGATGTCTCAAACTCTAACATGAACAAGGACTCTAGATGTGGGGAAATGGAGGATGGACGATCGACGATGGTCTTCTCTTTTCCTCAACAGCAAGATTGAAACAATTAATGGGACTTTAGGTCTTCGATGTTGAATTTTTTGACTTCTTATGTCAGTTGGCGAGGGAGCTCCAACAAAGAGTTAAAGGGTTTCTATGGTTAAAACACATGAAGAGAATATATAGAAAATAGATTGAGTGCACGATAATAGAGATAATGAAGTAGACAAGATTTGACTCTGAGATCTTCTGAAACTATAACTCTAACACTATCTTAAATAATTATTTTACAAGTTTAAACTATCAACAAATGAGTTCAACAATAAATATCAAACTATAAAAGACACATTACTCATGTTGCATTCAAAAATCAAAATTCTAAAATTTACCAAAAATGATTCAAACATATTTGGTAAATTTACCATATTCTTGAGACACTTGGGCTTAGTTGGTTGGCTCTCAACTGGCCATACCCTTGGACGGAGGTAAAAGGTTAGATGAAGGAATTCAGTCAAGTTGCCTAGCAAATGTGCCAAGTGACCACTCTTACACACCAAAATCAATCAAGAGCATTTTCTCTCCATTGAAATTCTATTTTTCCATTAGATAACTTCATGTTTACGACATGAACTAGATACATATTGTGTCCCTGCAAATCAACAGAATATATTCCATCATGGGCAGCTAGATATTGAAGATGAGAGGTGGATGAGATGAGAAAAAAGTCAAAAACAAAAACGAGAGAGAGAGAGAGAGAGAGAGAGAGAGAGAGAGGTGAAGCAAGTTGATTGGCTATAAATAGATCTTTGAAACTAAGTATTGGCATCCAATTGGAACATGAAAATATGAGAGTACTAAAGGAAGAGAGGCCTTACATGAAGATAAGAGTCTTGTTTGGTAGCCAAGGATGACTTGCCTCGTCCATCAAAGGGGGTGTTCAAGCACACCGTATGTTTATATATTTAGTTCTCTTATCAATATAGAAAACGATTTCAGAATATGAATGGATAAGATTTTACAAAATTTGTTAATAGGGCCTAGTTTTAGAAAATCTTATTTGTTTATATATATTTTGTGTTCGATTCTGTAATGGGTTTATTCCTATACATTGGAACCTCCTTGTTTGGTTTGAGGCAATCTCCTTGGCTAATTGGCAGGCACTTCTCTCTTATGCTAGGCCTTTTCTTCTCTTTCATGCTATGTCGTTCAAATTCTCTTTGAATGTGACTTTCGCCATATCAAATTTAAAATTACACACATATATTCAAATTTTAGATATTTTTTTAAATATATATTTTTGAATACATAGTTTTTTTTTTTTTTTTTTCCTGAAAACTCTCAAATAAGCCCAATTCGAACTCAATAAATTAAACTAAAGTTTGAGTGGAGTTTTTTTTTTTTTTGGAACTGAACTGACTAATTTATTAAAGTTTTACCTTGTTAATTTTTCTTTTTTTTTTTTTGAAAAAAAAAAAAAAGCTTATCAAACAAAATAACATATAACAATAACCTAACAAATATAAATATTTTACCAAAATAACTTAGCATAACAAACAACTTCGTAACAAACTTAGGAGTCATTTGACAAGTAATTTTAATAAAAAGGTCAAAAATAATAATTAAAAAGTTAAAATGTCAAAAATTTGGCATTTTTTAAGAAGTGTTGCTTGATTCTTGAGATCACGCTTCTATGATGGGCCAAAAAACAAAGGTTTAGTTCCTCGTTATCAAAAACAAAAAATAAATAACTTGTGCTTCTACTTTTATTCTGAGAGTAGCGTAGATAGTAAGTTTGCTTTTCACACACTCTACTCATATTTGACTTCTATCAGTGTTACATCATGTAATTAAGAAAGTATCGTTTGACCCTCTGATTTATACCTCTGAGATGGGTAAATGATCCAAACACATTTAAGTTTTTTTTTTAAAAATTTGTGCTTCAACTTTTAAATGGAAGTGACTTTTAAAATAAATAAATTAATTAACCCTTATGTATAAGGGGGAAAAAAATGAGAAGTAGAAAAAATAATTATAAATTCATAAAGTATATCACCCATTTACATAATTCAATGCATAAATCATTAATATTTTTATGAGTTTGTAATTAATTTTTTAAATAATTCTTATTATTATTTTTTTGATATTCCTCTATTTATAATAATTTTTGGTCCGACTAGGCATAATATTCCTTGTCCGAAGTGGAGTGTGTGTGTGTGTGTGTGTGTGAGAGAGAGAGAGAGAGAGAGAGAGAGAGAGAGAGAGAGAGGAATGGCAGTAATGGCAGCAATAATTCCTTCAATCTCAAACCAAACACGAAGAAGGGTTTGGGATTGGACTCAAGAAGAAGAAGAAGATTGAATTCTCTTGTTAGCATCACTCGATCTTGCCTCCTTCACCCCAATGCTACTCTCCTTGAATCTGCAGGCAAGGACACTGTAAAATTCTCACTTTCATTCTCTTTTTTCTCATCTAGATTCTATGATCTATCCTATATTGTGATGTTCTTTAACCCAAACCCCAAATGAAAAAAAGAGAGAAAAAGAAAAGTATGCCCTGTTTCTTGTTCATATTATGGGTTTAGTTACAACTAATATTTAGTTTTGTGTGTTTGGTTTTATGTTATAATAGAATACAAACTAAGTTAATATGGTTAAAACATCTTTGTAATAAATTATTTGTCTTCAATTATCTGTCAAATATTCTCAATGTCAAATTATTTGAACTGCATTGCCTTTTGAAACTGGTGACCATAGTATGGGAATCGTGGACATGTTGCTCAATCAGAAATTATTGGTAAATTAAATCCAATTCTAATGCACCATTTGTTTGGGTGGAAAACATTTTCTACATAAAACTTTTTTCAAAAATGTTTTCCCGAGAAAACATTTTTCTATGTTTGGTGGTGGTGGTGGTGGTGGTGGTGGTGGTAGGATGAAGGTGGTGGTGTGGTGATGGGGAGGCAGTGGTGGTGATGGTAGTGGTGGCCATGGTGATGGTTGTGTGATTGTGGATGTGAGAGTGTTGGTGGTAGTGTGGTGATATTGGTAAGAGTTTAGTCCAGAAAATGTTTTCCCCCTTTTAAAAATGAAAAACATTTTCTACCCAAAAATACTTATTTTCCATTAGACTTTTATTTTCTATTGTACCAAATGCCAAACACTGGAAAATACAGATAGTCCAAACAAACAGAGCGTTGCCAATCCCTTTTCACTCATCTCTTGATTATCTGCAATTATATGGGGAGCAGGTAAAGGGCAACTAATCTGTATCTTCGCCTCTTCGGTGTTCTTTTGTAGGTGGATACATTCATTAAAAGTGGCATGGTGATTGGATTAGGATCTGGCCATGCTTCATGCACGGCTATACGATATTTGGGTCGGCAACTTCGTATGGGTGCTATAAAAGATATAGTAGGAATACCCACGTGAGTTCATTTCTACACTCCCTTTTTATCCGCTGTCAAATAAGTTGCCTACTATCTTGACCAATTGAATTGAATAATAAGATAATTCCTAATAATGTAAGAAACTTAATTAGCTAAGCATATCTTAGCAGTTGATGGTATTGCACTTAGTTGCAGGAATTGTGCAACCAGGTAACGAATCTTTGTAAGCAACGCGATTCCGCATTTCTTAGAAAGAAACGTGTAAGAATCGCGTTTCTGTAGAGAGAGAAACGCGATCCTGTCCAAGATGAGATCGTTGGTGGAAATAAAACAACTTAGAAACCCAGACAGAGAGAATCCCTAATCCATTGAAGACAGAGAAAGAGAAAACACACAGAAACCCTAAACCATTGAAGACAGAGAAAGACAAAGGGAAAGGGAAAAAACTTGTTGAAGCCCTAATCGAGACTAGATCAAGGTATGTTCTTCCAATCTATGCGTGTTTGACTATCTCTCTCCTTCTGTTCATCGTCGAAGTCGAACCTGTTTATAATCTTCTTTGACTCTCTCTCTCCCTCTGTTCGATGCTCTTCATCGTCGTCTCCTTCATCCTTCGTGTCTCTCTCTCTCTTTCTGTGTTCATCTTCATCTTTGTTTCCTGTCTCTCTCTCTCTGTTCATCTCTCTTGTTCCTCCCCTCTATTCGACTCCTCTCATTCTCTCTTCGTTCGTTGCTGTCTCTCTCTCCCTCTTTTATTCTTTATTTTATTTTCTTTACCTTTTCTTGTTTTTAGTAATAAAAAAACCATCTTACATCTTTTATTTATTTTTTTATATTTTTAATTTTCTCAATATTCTAAACATTAACATATAGAATAAAAAAATTATAAAATAAAATATCTAATTTTTGTTTTTGTTTATTTTAACATAATTTATTATTTCTTATTTATTATAATTTTTTATTTATAATATATATCAATTAAAAATAAAAAAATAAATTAACAATAATACATTATTTAAAAAATATAATAAATAAATAAAATATTTAATGTGTATTAAAATAAAAATATTTATAAAAAAACTTCTAATGTGTATTAAAATATATATATATTACCGCTCCCCGAGGCGCTCCCAACCTAAGAAACTTTTATTGGCTCATGCTTCCCAATTCCCACTTCGTGCAACTAAGGTATTGCATCTGGCTATATTATTTTTAACAAAAGAGTTATTAGAAAAGAAGAAAAGTACCAGAGAGAACGGGAGAACAAGGAGTCCTCCAAGAAAAGAAAAGAAAAAAATAAAGACAAACTAAAATCTTGCACGACATATCACACACTGCCTCAAATCTCTACAAATAAAAAAAGAGTGGAATTCTTTAGTATAATCTCTTCTTTTTTCTGGTGTCTAGAGGTTCAAGGCAACATGCAATTCTTGTGTAATTCTACACCTTTGTTTTTTTACTCATTCTAGATAGAACATGTCAATGATTATCAGTCATTCTCTTGACTTGGTGCAAGTTAAAAGCCTGTTTATTAGACTTGTTTATTTTCAATCACAAAGTAAGTTTAATTGTCATTGGTGTGATGCAGCTCTGTTGGTAGTGCCAGTGAAGCAGCGAAGGAAGGAATTC
Organism: Camellia granthamiana; assembly: GCA_036172215.1. Classification (NCBI taxonomy): domain Eukaryota; kingdom Viridiplantae; phylum Streptophyta; class Magnoliopsida; order Ericales; family Theaceae; genus Camellia; species Camellia granthamiana. Next base: position 84,220,588 of record CM069909.1, on the reverse strand, counting down.
CATTGGATCACTACCAAGATACTTCTCAAGTGTGCACGATTTCTAAGTATCCAATAACTAGGTTGCATTTTAACTAGTGTTTGTGAGTATTTACATGCTTTAGATAGCTCTCTTTGTATCCTAATTTGAAAGCAGACCCAAAAAAAAAAAAAATGTGAATCTGTGTGCTACTTTATTTAAAAAGTAACATATATAAAGATCAATTTAGACAAAATCTCAGGGGAAATGAAAAGGGTGTGCAAATTCCCACTTGATAAATTTCTTTTAAGAAGGTTTTCTAGGATGGTCCTATTAAACGACGCCATGAATTCATTGATCACTTGTATGCTTTTTCGTAAACTTTATACTGCTGCCCTTGTCCTTTAACTTGTTATTTTGTAGATTGATTTTGCATTCAACGATGCTGATATTATTGAAGAAAGAACACTTATTTCTGTAATTGGACGTCAGAGATTGCAAGGGGAGGAATCTATAATTCAAGAGAAGGTGAGTCAAAATATTGTTATTTGTTGGACTCAAGTTCTGTTATTTCCATTTCATTGTTGATTTCTTGATCAAAACTTTGTCTTTCTTTTCCCTCACAGAATATACTCAAAGCTGCTGAGAAACTTGTATTCATTGTCATAGAGAAACAATACAAAAGTGGTCTAAAAGGTTCAATTCCAGTTTTAATTAAATCTGTAAGGCGTCACATGCATTATTGGCATAAATTGCTGGAAATAATTTACCAAAATAAGGGTTAATTGACTTAATTGACATTTTAAAATTCATATGTCAGTTCAACTGGATGGAAACTGCAGAAGAGATTGAAGACCTATTTTTAGGTGATGCGGAGGTATTCTCATTACGATAGTATGGCATAATGTCATCACAATGACAATTCCTTTTCTCATATGTAGAATAATAAGAGCCTATTTGGTGCAACTTCTTACAAGCTTAAGGCTGATAATTTGAGAGCAGAAGCTAAACCCCTTCCTAAGCTTCTCAATAGTCGGTTTTTTTTAGCTTAATTTAGCTATATTTGTCTCATAAGGTGTAAGCAGAAGTTAGTAACACTCTGACACATAAAGCAGCCCCTATAAGCTGCACCAAACAATGCTTAAATAACTTTCATAATTATGACTGTAATTGCATAATTACAAGTATGGAGGAGACCATCTATAGGCCATGTAGGTCCAACGGGAGGTGACTTCCCACTAATCACTAGAGAAGGGCGTAATGTTCTTGATGTTATATTTGCGTCGCCAATACTAAACCTTGGTATGATATGACTATCATGGTGATCGCCTTAATTTCCTACGTTTTGTACATGTTGTATGATATTTTCTTAGAGGACCATTGCTTTTACCTGCAGTTGAAGTAGCCAACACTCTTGACAATATTGATGGGGTTGTAGACCATGGAGTCATTTCTAAGATCCCATAAGTTCCAAGTTGCCTTGTAACCTTCTTCTGTTTTTGCATGGATGACATTTGTTTATGCTTGATGGATATATAAGAATTTGCAGAAAAATTAACTAAATGAATAAAATTGTGATACTATCCTCAATGGCATGTAGAGGTCACAACTTGGAATGATGGCAAGTACTATCCACTCCCAGTGCTATGATGCAAGCCTGAGTCACGAAAATCAGCTTGTCGTAAAAAATGGTGGGAATGTTGCCTACCTACTACGTCTCCTAGACCCTGTTGTAAGTGGAGCCTTGTACACTAATGTTTACTATCCTCGGTGACATGTTTTGGGACATTGCCCCACCTCATCATATGTCATTGCCACATCTCTAGGAGCCTTCATGTGCCTACCATCATTTGAAAGACATAGACCTACAATATGAGGACATGTGTGCCTCCATTATCACTCCCTCTATTTGTTGAGCTATGTTATTCCCCTAGTGGAGATTAAAGCAAATGATGCATGTGGCCTAAAAGCTCCACTCTATGTACTTGAAGCCCATAACGTTATGCCCTTAGGGCATCGATGCCTGCCTAGATCGGGAGCAAGGCCTACAAATTTGAGCTGAGTATGGAGTCATTGTGTAGTAGCCTCCATGCTACTTCCATGACACACTCTTGTAAGATATTACCCATTGATTAGATCCTTCGGATCATATGGCTCAGTGTTCTAAACCGAGAGTTCGCTTGGGCTTCTGATGGTCCTACTCATCTAAGTATAACTTAATTTTGTGTTTCTTGTCAATTCTATTAGATAATTTTCTCCTCCATAGATAGTCAAGTGAATCATCACCATAGCTAAAGGTAGCTGCTTCGAAATGATAAACCATTTTCACATTGTCTACTTCTGACAGTGGTTTTAAACACCATTCTTTCTGGGTTATTCTTATTTTATTTCTGACGGAAACTAATAGATAGACAATGTTTTGGTTTTTGCTCTCTCTCTCTCTCTCTCTCTCTCTCTCTCACATACACACATTGAGTAAATTGCAGATGCACTGCAGTCATTGCTTCTGAAGATGGGCTGAGCATTGTAGGGAATCCACTAAAGAATGAAGAGAGCGGAATTTAATCGAAGCAGTCGGTAATAGAAATTAATTATTATATATGCCTTTAGCTTCATTACAAGAAGTAACTTTTCTGGTATGACTCGAAAACATGATTATGGAAAGCAAAAGGATATTGATTAATTACAGATTCATGCTTCTGACTAAACTGATAATTACTTATAAACTAAACGGATAGTTCAGAAAATCCTTTGTCATATGTTTCACTTGCCTCATTTTACTATGTGCCTCTCATATTTTTAATTGGACTTGATAGATTTTGAATCTTAGTAATACTTTCGTTTTTGGTTTTCTTCTTAATGCGTTTGTTTCTTGTTTTCTGTTTACATTACATTTTTTTTTTTTTGAAAATTGGAAATGAATTCACTTCATGTAGTAAGTACATATAACTCTCATAATGACGGATATATAAACTATCACAAAGGGTATCAAACTCCTCTTTATAAGAATTGAATCCACAACCTCGTGCTATAAATGATGCAACCTCGCACTACAAATAGTGTTGCACAACCACTAGGCCAAATGTCTTAGTTTATAAATTTTAAGGTAAATTACAGTTACCTCCTGTAAGGTTTTTGATAATTACAGAGACCTCCCTTATGATTTTTGAAATTACATTGACCTCCCTTTTTCTGATATTGTCAAGATTCTCTCCTCTCATTAATTTAGCCCAAACGTTGTTAACTTAGTTGTGCAAATGACCATAATATCCTTTAAATACTATTCGTAACCTCATGGGAAGTAAGTGTAATTTACCTATATATTAAATTATTATTTTATTTTTCACAATTTTTTTGATATTCTTTGACTTTGTATTTTTTTCCCGTTGTAAAGTTTTGAACTTTTACAAGTTTAAAAAAAAAAAAAAAAAAAAAAAAAAAAAAAAAAAAACCATCAATGAAAGTAAGAAAGAATATGTATATTTCTTGTTTGAATTAATTTTAACATTTAATTTCAAATTATTTGAGTATTTAATATTTTCAAATACTTTCTTTCGTCAAGTAAAATTCCATTCTAATTAGATGTAAAAAATGACAAATTATTTGAATAGTTTATTATTCTTAAATAATTTTTTTAATCTTTTATTCCTTATTAACTAATTTTAATTTATTTTTATTGTAACGTAATTAGATATTTTTTTACTTTCATATTTATTTTAAAAATTTTGTTATTAAGGTTAGAAATATTGACCCGTTTTTAAAAAAAAAATCAGACTGGAAATTGAAAGACTCAAAGATAAAAATTAAAATTTAAGAATAATATAAGATTGTGAAAAGATAAAAATGGCAATTTTTTTAATATATTTATGAGGTAGCATTGGTAATTTTTATAAGTCAATTTTTTTTTAAAATTATAAATATGAAATGTTATTATGTTTATTTTTCTTTAAAAAAATTTAGTGCACAAATATGTTTAAAAAAAAAAATCATGCTTTGTAAGTTGTCGTGGTATTGGGTGATGTTAGGTAGCATTAATGAAAGAGAAGATGTTGAAAAATTGGACAAAAAAGCAAAATGATTCTTTTTTTACAATAGATTAAATTTTTATTTATTATTTAAACACATTTATTGATCTAAGTTAAGGTTTAATAACATATATAAGATATAATATGTTAATTTCTATTTTTTTAATTATTATAAATTTATATGTATTGATAAACCAAATACGAAAGGTTTAAGATTCTCTCACGTTATAGGGCAACACATAGGGCATTGAAAACATATTCAAATTATAGAGTAAAACATGATCCAATTACAAATTTATGTAATATTCAAGGATTGTTTCATGGATTCAAGGAGTTTATTCTTTTAAAAAAATAAAGAAGTTAATTTATTTTAACTTTCTTTATAAATAAATAAAAAAGTTCAAACAATAAATACATTAGTTCAAATGATAAATTTTACGTTATTTATATAGTGTGAAATAAATCTTACATAAAATTATTAAGGTATGATCTATAATAACATTAATTTTAGAGATATGATTTCTTTTTAAGTATTTTATCAATGTTTAAATATTTTTATAATATCTTAGAATTTTTTAAATATTTTATAGAATTTAATAATTTTGTTCAACATTACTAAAATAATATATGGGTCTTCATTAATTTTTTTTGTAAAACTTCAAGGAAGGTGAGTGAAATATACTATTTGAATATATAAGGGCAATCTTGAGATTTTTGACTCATAATACATGACATCAGCATGGCATCAACATATTCTGTTAAATAAAATAATAAAAGATTAACGATAAAAGAATCTTAACAGGGTTAATTGTTGAAAAGTCTAAGTTAAAGAAAGTATATGGCATTAGGTTCGGTGAGTATTTTTTTATTGGTAAGAAGTCTACCATTTGTGAAATAGTTTGGTAAAAAGCCTTTTTGTTTGTTTTGAAGGGCATTTTGTTTTCAATTCTACCATTTAATTTATCTGTTGACTATCTGTTCAAATTTACATATATTTGTTCAAATTATTTTCCATCTGTTCAATTTTTTTGTCTACCTATTCAAATTTTGTCTATATGTTTAATTTTTTTTATCTGTTGAATTTTTATAACCTATTTTTTTTCTATCTGTTCAAATTCACACCATTTTCAAACTTCTATCTGTTCATCTCTCCACTTCAATTTTCTCTCTCTATCTGCTTAAAATCTATGAGTTTGTCTCTCTATCTGTTTAAAAAATACAAAAGTCTGCTTATTTAAATTTCACAAACTTGATTTCTATTTGTTGGTATTATTCACTGCAACAACAACACAACAACAAATATATCTCTTATCATATTTTATTATCTGTCCAAAATTTGGATAGATCTATCCTATTTGTTAGGTTTTTATTATTGGCAACCCCGTTTGACAAAACTCCTTTGAGTTGTAATTTTATTCGCACATTTTATTTCAGTGAGGCTATGAGTTTATTAGATGCGAATCCAACCCGAATCGAGCCATGCAGAGAAGTTTGTGATGTTAATGCTTTCAAGATTGCCACTTCGCTGATTATTACGGGGGTCGAGCTGCCCGGTCAGCTCGCGGCCGAAGCAAAATTCAAAATTGCATTCAAAATTGCATGTCAGCCGTTGCTCGCTCGAGCCAAGGAGTGCTCGCTCGAGCCAAGACTTTCTCGCTCGAGCCAAGGAATGCTCGCTCGAGCGAAGAATTGTGTCCATACAAAAACCTGAAAGCAGTGATTGGTCGCTCGAGCCAAGGATCCGTCGCTCGAGCGAAGGCACTAGTAGAAATCACGAAATTTACTCTCCTCGCTCGAGCCAGGAAAGCCTCGCTCGAGCGAGCCTCAGAATCCGGATTTTGTCAAAGAGTTGGTTTTCTTCTGAAACAGGATTTCTTTTGGTGTTCTACAAGAAGTTGGATTTCTTCCTTGGGAAGTTTTGGATCACTTTTGGACTTCTACAAAGAGTTGGTTTTCTTCCAAGACAAGAATTATTTTGGTTCTTTATAAGTAGTTGGTTTTCTCCCAAAACGAGACTACTGATTAATTATTCCTCCAGATCTTCTTTTTGGTTCTTAAAGGTTTATATCTGGGGATATTTTATTTTTCTTTGATGTCTTATTGAGTATTCAACTCATGATCTGAAAAGGCTACATCAAAGGTTTTGTTTGTTACACAAAAGAGAGAGTTGTTCTTCAGTTGTGGATTCTGAAGAATTCGAGCCTGAAGCTTCAGTTGTGAATTCTGGAGTGGCTCATCAAAGTTGTTCTTCAGTTGTGGATTCTGAAGAATTCGGTCTGAAGCTTCGGTGGTGGAATCCGGAGTGGCTCATCAGAAAGACAATTCCGTGGTGAAGATGGGGTTGGAAGAGGCACATAGAGGTTGGTTCAATTAGGCGTTGTGGATTCGCTAGATAATTGAGAGTGATACCTGTGTAATTCCTTTATATCTTCTTAGTGGATTGTTCTGGTGGCTGTGGCCCGTGGTTTTTTAATCACAATTGGAAGGTGTCCAATTGTGGTTTTTCCACGTAAAATCTTTGTGTCTCTTTCTTTTGATTGTTTGATTGGGATTGTTTTTATATTCTGTTTAAAATTGATACATAATCACAAATCAACATCTAGGAGGTTTCTAGATTTTTCACTATTATCTGTTCAATTTGCAATATGTTTTTTTCTTCATCAACATCAACATCCATAACAACAACAACAACAACAAAAACAAAAATAGATCTAAGTCAAGAAATTTTTTTTTTTTAAAAGGAGCAAAGAAATCTAAACAACAGCAGCCTGACTTTTGCTTCATCTCTAATCTTTTCTCCTTCATATAAACAATCATTTTCTCTCTCTACGTAGTGCAATCAGAGAGAGAGACATGTGAATCTGCAAAGCAGATATTGGGATAGGTGATGAGATTGAGAGATGGATAGGAGAGATTTGCGAAGAATGGATGGATTCGAATAAAAGGTGCAGTGGATTATGTATTTCGGAGATTGAATCGAGAGAGAGACTCATTGTGAAACCAAACAGATTTGTCAGTGTTTTTTTCTATACTCTCTCTATATCTATAACTTGCAATAATACACAACGACATCCACACAAACAATACATATATACTCAAGCAATTGAGAGTCTTCACGTTCTCTCTCTCTCTAGAAATTCGAACACAACACCAAGGCGGCGCGAGTTAAGAACTGAAAAATCTAGAAACCTCATAGATGTTGATTTGTGATTATGTATCAATTTTAAGCAGAATATAAAAATCCCAAACAAACAATCAAAAGAAAGAGACACAAAGATTTTACGTGGAAAAACCACAATTGGACACCTTCCAATTGTGATAAAAAAACCACGGGCCACAGCCACCAGAACAATCCACTAAGAAGATATAAAGGAATTACACAGGTATCACTCTCAATTATCTAGCGAATCCACAACGCCTAATTGAACCAACCTCTATGTGCCTCTTCCAACCCCATCTTCACCACTGAATTGTCTTTCTGATGAGCCACTCCGGATTCCACCACCGAAGCTTCAGACCGAATTCTTCAGAATCCACAACTGAAGAACAACTTTGATGAGCCACTCCAGAATTCACAACTGAAGCTTCAGGCTCGAATTCTTCAGAATTCACAACTGAAGAACAACTCTCTCTTTTGTGTAACAAACAAAACCTTTGATGTAGCCTTTTCAGATCATGAGTTGAATACTCAATAAGACATCAAAGAAAAATAAAATATCCCCAGATATAAACCTTTAAGAACCAAAAAGAAAGATCTGGAGGATTCAATGAATGAATCAATGAATAATCTAAATTTGGGAGAAACCCAACTATTTATAGAAAAAACAAAAGCAATCCTAGTTGGGAAAGAAAACCAACTTCTTGTAGAAAACCAACTTCACCAACTTCTTGTAGAAAACCAACTTCTTGTAGAACTCCCAAGTAATCCTGTTTTTGAAGGAAACCAACTTCTTAAAGAACTCTTGTTACAACCTTGGTTTTGATCCATGGAATTTGACAACAAAAGGTCCTAACAATCTCCCCCTTTGTCAAATCCTGGATAAAACTAATCTAAAACAAATTTCCTAACAAAAACACTAAAACAAATTTCCAATCAAAACAAGAACAACATCACCAACTAGGAACCAGCACTTATAACCAAATCTCTTTCCAAACTTATTTTTCAAGGTCATGATCTGCAAAACAACTATTAGTGCCACCATCTCCAAAACAACTATTAGTCCTACAAGAATATATGAAAAAGCAATAAACATATGACACGATTATCTTGAAGTATGAGATGGAAAACATAAATAGATGCAACTTGGAGATTTTAAGAACATGTAGTATGAATAGATGAAAAGTAAGACACATGCACCTGACACAAAATAATAAATAAGCAATACAAGGCATCAAGCAAACCAACTAAAGCCAATCTCCCTTACCAAACAAAACAAAGTGTTCATGTTAACAAACTCTTGAATGATAAACCACACTCCCCCTCACTAAACAAGTAAAACAAAATATAATATGGTTGAGCAAGTAAGGAATTTCAGATTTGTACCTTAAAACACACAAGATTATCCAAGAAGCACAATTACTTGAAAATACAATGTGCACAGTTTATAGAAGATTCCTCATGAAAAAAAGTGATGCATTATGTGAAAAGCATAGATCTCATGATAAAAGTGTGTGTGTGACTCTTGGAGTTCGACAAACACAAGATTCAAATCCTAGTAGTGATATGAAAGCTGGACCTCCAACGAGAATCTAAGCATAACTAAGGAAAGTCAAACCACTAGGAATCAAGGGGTATTTGGTGAGTAAAGGCGGAGGCTCCCCCTCAATCAATGAATCCTTTTATTTTTTTTTTTTCATTTTTTTTTCTCTTTTCTTTCTTTTGCACATTTTTTTCTTTCTTTTCTTTCTTGTGCACATTTTTTTTTTTTTTTTTTTTCTTTTGCACACTCATCGGCGGCTGACACGCTCAAGAGTATGGAAACCGAACCAGAGAAGCATGGATATATTAAGGATGGCCTGGTTGGTGACTCTGAGGTAGCCTTTTCCTCATGCCTGGACTACAAAGAACAGAGGGGAAAGCCATGGAGATGCAAAAAGATGGAAGATGGTTAAGAGACTCAACATCACCCATGATATGCTAGTATAGGTCAATTCCTCTAGAAAAGCAAAAGATATCATGCCAGAAGTCCATAGAAAAAATAACCACTAAGGCAAAAGACTCCAATATTTGCTAATCCAAGAGTGTGTACAGAATGAGACATACTAATCAAAGAACACACACTCCAAAATGAGTAATGACCATAGAAAGCACACACATATTAACATGTAATGTTTATTCTCATCAATTCCAATATGCATCAAGGACATCTCAAAAAATTCAAACTTGCAAAACCATACTAAGAAAATCTTTTTGATTTTTTTTTCAACAATAAAGTAAGAAAAAAAAACATGCACACAAATCAAACAAGATCTCGTTCTAAAAGATTTTTTTTTTTTTTTTAAAAATAGAGCTTTCTAAAAGAATTTTTTTTTTTTTTTTTATAAAAAAAATAGAACGACCCGCTCTGATACCAATTGAAAAATCTAGAAACCTCATAGATGTTGATTTGTGATTATGTATCAATTTTAAGCAGAATATAAAAATCCCAAACAAACAATCAAAAGAAAGAGACACAAAGATTTTACGTGGAAAAACCACAATTGGACACCTTCCAATTGTGATAAAAAAACCACGGGCCACAGCCACCAGAACAATCCACTAAGAAGATATAAAGGAATTACACAGGTATCACTCTCAATTATCTAGCGAATCCACAACGCCTAATTGAACCAACCTCTATGTGCCTCTTCCAACCCCATCTTCACCACGGAATTGTCTTTCTGATGAGCCACTCCGGATTCCACCACCGAAGCTTCAGACCGAATTCTTCAGAATCCACAACTGAAGAACAACTTTGATGAGCCACTCCAGAATTCACAACTGAAGCTTCAGGCTCGAATTCTTCAGAATTCACAACTGAAGAACAACTCTCTCTTTTGTGTAACAAACAAAACCTTTGATGTAGCCTTTTCAGATCATGAGTTGAATACTCAATAAGACATCAAAGAAAAATAAAATATCCCCAGATATAAACCTTTAAGAACCAAAAAGAAAGATCTGGAGGATTCAATGAATGAATCAATGAATAATCTAAATTTGGGAGAAACCCAACTATTTATAGAAAAACCAAAAGCAATCCTAGTTGGGAAAGAAAACCAACTTCTTGTAGAAAACCAACTTCACCAACTTCTTGTAGAACTCCCAAGTAATCCTGTTTTTGAAGGAAACCAACTTCTTAAAGAACTCTTGTTACAACCTTGGTTTTGATCCATGGAATTTGACAACAAAAGGTCCTAACAAGAACCATTAGGGTTATGGGGCAAAGGTCACAAATCTAGCTGTTAAAAGTTGTAGATCTGGCTTTCCCTTTAATGGCCATCACCGTCGATCTACAAAATTGATTTGGACTTCTCCTGCGATATTGACCCAACAAGCGTAATCAGAGCGTAATCGGTATGTGATGATTATGGTGGAGTTCTACGCAGTGGAGTTCTACTTGACGTAGTGTGGACACTGTCAGGTTCTAACGACGGAGAGGTGGTTGCAGTGGCGGTGGCGGTGGTGGTGGTGGTGACGACGGAGAGGTGGCAGTAGTTAGGGTTTTGATCAGGGGGAGAGAAGATGAAGAGAGAGAGAGAGATGAGGATTTGGAAATAAATGGATGAGAGAGAGGGGTGATACAATATATCGTGGGGTATTTTTGTCGTTTCGTCTAAGCTTGTCCTTATGGACAACCTATTTTAACTTGTGGATTTTTGGCCAAACAAAATACAAATTTGGATTTTTTGCCTGAGATCCCATCTTAATAATAGTTTCAAAAGTAAGATAAATTTCTATAATTATTAAAATCACATCAGAAGTTTCTGTAATTGTCAGAAACTTGAGAGGAGGTAATGTAATTTATCCTAAATTTTACTATCTTATAAAGAACATAAGGTAGACGAGGAGGCTGGGAACTTGAAAACATTCATTTAAAAAGATGTCATTAAGAATTTTAATGTCAAATTTAGTATATTTAATATAACTTAAATGACCTTGTTTAAGAAGTTGGCTATTTTAGTTGACTATTTGATTTTTTGGCTATTTTAATTGGGCTAAAATAGCTGTGTTTGGAAAGTTAGTTGGCTTTTTTCTTTCTTTCTCTCTCTCTCTCTCTCTCTCTCTCTCTCTCTCTCTCTCTCTTTTTGTAATTGATTTGACGGTTATGAGAGAAAAAGTGAAATGATTATGAATTATATGTGACATTTTGTCTTTTATTAATTATTTCACTATATTTTGTCCTTTAGTAAGTTATTTTAGCCCAACCTCTTGTCAAACAAGGCCAACATAATTACTTCAATACGTGGCCAACCCTGAGTTTTCAAAGGCTGAAGGTGAAATAATTTTTTGGAGGTCTTTTAGATATTGATAAAAAAAAAAAAAAAAAAAAAAAAAAAAAAAACAAAGCACCTTATTTGGTTGAGAGTTTTGAAAAATAATTTTTGATTTTACAATTCGTATTTTTTTAATATATTTTTTTGTATTTGGTAAAATTTTTTTTTTGAAAAAATATAAATATTATAATTTTTAAGTGTATCTAGATTATGTGTATCTACAAAATAAAAAAACAGTTGTGTAAATATTTAAAAAATTCACTAAAAAACACATAATTGGACTATAAAGAGAGTTTAAAAAAATTAGGACAAATAGAATTGGGCTAATGACTAATATATATTTACATATTTTTTTATTTTTTATTTTTCAATTGGACTAACAACTAACACTTAAAAAATATTTTTAATTGGGTCTTTTATCAAGTGAGCCAAATAGAATTTTTGAAACCCCTTTAAACTGGCATAAATTAATAAAATAGAATTGGACCATTTAAAATTTTTAAAATAGTACCAAACTAATCAACTTAAAAAAAAAAAAAAAAATTGAGCCCAATTTTTGAGAAGCTAGGCGTAAACCTTACTCGCCTTTAACCCAGGGTCGGCCTATAGTTAGATTGGTAAAAATACATGCTTATATTTCTGTGTAAATCTTATATTAGTAAAAATAAAAGGGTAACCCACTTATGTTTTATAATTAATTTTAGAGAGAAGAAATGTTATAATCTTGAAAGATATTAATTTCTAGCACACTTGAGTCAAATTTAAAAAAAAAAAAAAGCCATTTTATTTAGAACATTCTAATACATGTTTTATTTATTTATTTGATTCAGTAACAACATAAAAAAAATTCTCAGACATGTGCTTGTTATTTATTCGATCCTGTATAAATATAAAAGACAATAAATTCATTTTTCTTCCTTTTAAAAAAATAAATTAATGATGTGAGCATGTGAGGCTTTTTTAACTTGGGGAAATTACCCACAGGTCCTATGTGGAACATGTGGACACCATTTAATCCTGTAACTTTTTGAGCAGACCCAAAAGTCCTTTCTCCTCTCTCTCTCTCTGTCTCTGCTTTTTGTCTCCCTCTTTACGTTTTCCTCTCTCTCTTTTTTTCTGCATTGTTCTCTCATCGTTTTTGCCATGGACGACGACCGGTGATCATGTCTTTCTCCATTGATCGGGGTTCACCGATAACCACCAACCATCGAAATCAACTCGTGACTTCACCCTCACCGACGGCGAAGATGATATATTTTCGACGAAGAAGATGAGTGGATCTACTCAGATCTGATGTAGATTTGGCTAGATCTAAACAAAAAATAGTTGCCGGAGTACAATCTTCTCTCTACATCCGCCTTTCTCCTTCGATCTCTTTTTTTTTTTTTTCTCTGCTATACGCTTCTGTTTTTCTGGTCTAATGGAGAAAATTTTCAAATTCTGAACAAGTAGTTTTCGAGTTTTAGTTACAGGCGGTGAAAACTGTAAAATTTTGCAGTTTCAAAATTTTTTTGGTGCTGGAATGAATCATGGTTTAAAACTGTAAAATTTTGCAGTTTCAAATTTTTTTGGTACTGGAATGAATAATTGTATAAAACTGTAAAATTTTGCAGTTTTATAACATTCTTTAGAACTGTAAAATTTTACAGTTTCATAACATGTTTTCCAGTTTGATTAATAAGGATAAATACTTAATAGGTTTTTGCTTTGAAACTGTAACTTACTTTTCAGTTTGATCAATATTGGAGATTATTTGCTTGAACCTTACAAAAATTGAAACATAGCATATGTTTTTCCCATTGTTGCTGTTTTTTGTCGTTTCATTTTTTTTTCCTTTTAGTTTATCAATATTTAGCACATTTTGCTATTTTTTTTTGCTCTAATTTCTCCATTTATTCTTCTTTTTTTTCGGCAATATTCTAGACATTCCGGAGGTGAGTCTCCAGTGATGTTCTTAACGTCCAGTGAACGTTCTGAACATTCCGGCGACTTCCATTAACGTTCTTAACACTCCGGTGAACTTCCAGCGAAACTCCGGTGACTTCCTGGTGATACTCCGGCGACTTCCCGGCGATGTTGAACATTCCGACGAGTCTCCGACGACCGTTTGACGGAAGTCCGACGGTAGTAAGATGTGAACAGTGTCTGTAAATTAAAAAAAAAAAAGGATTTTCTGGTAACAATTAAAAATGTATTGGACTAATTGGTGCAAGTGTTTTGTTTGAGGATTAGCTGGATCTTGAACTTTATACATGGGACTTATCAGTAAGTTCCCCTTTTAACTTCACCTTAGGTAGGTGTAGCAATGGCCTGCCTAACCCAGCCCAGCCCAGCCCAATCCAATATGTTTAGGGCTTGAAAAAAGATTTAGCCTAATGGTTGGTTGGGATGAGATTTTGAATCTATTTAATTTTTGGGTTAAGCTTGAGATAAGGGGTTTTAGCCTAGCTCATCTAAGCATTCACATTTATTAAATATTGATTTTAATTTTATATTATTTAGTTACAAAATAAACTAGAAAAATAATAAAAGTTAAGAAAAGTATATATATATACTTTTTTAGGATTTAAATTAAAACATTTTTTAAATGATCATATTTATTTGACAATTGAATTTTTTTTAATATTTCAAATTAAAATATTTATTAAAAGAGTATAAATAACTTAATTGCTCTTCAAGAAAAAAAAAAAAAAGATAGTCCAACTCTATTGTCACGCCTCCAAAATATTGCAGCAAATCCAATCCTTAAAGCAGAGGAATAATAGAAATAATATGCTTCCATTCATCAGAGTTCGTTTACGAAAGTTAACACATGCGATAGACATTCATGAATATTCATCTTGAATCTACAACATGTGTTGCAATGTAGGGGAATTAAAAGTAAACATATAATCATATGCCCTATAGGCTTACATCTTTCCAAGTCATTGCTTGATTACACAAAAGTGAACCTAGCTCAATAGAATTTAAGTACTTGGCTATACAAAAGAATATAACAAAATAAAGAAGCTCTTGCTCCCAAAAATCCCTCCAAGCTATTGCCTTGGCGGAGACATGTCACCAACACCTGAAAATGGTTTTCCCAAATAGGATGAGTCAAAACTCAGTAGGAACAATCTAACACAATATATGAAATTTAACGAAGATATTAGTACAATGTGCATATACACTGCTGGTGACAAAATATCCACATTTTATTTCATCGTAGAACACCAAGGTTCTTGTTTCAATTCATTTTCCTCTATTCGGTTCTAGTTTATTCAGTATTCTCAATTCATGAGTCAGTTTCATTATCTTTTAATAACCCAACTGAGACTATAATTCAGTGGTTTTCCAATTCAATACACTACCACACAAACACTTTAATCTTTCATTTTACGGAAATTTCATCCGCGGGATCGGTACCCATGTATAACACAAGATTTTGGGACTTTCACCTTGGACACTCCAGCCAACTTAATTTCAATGGAGTCTATCATCTATCTCCTCCCAAACAATAGAGTACATCCACTTTCTCCTCCCAAATATCATACATATACAATGTATTTAAAACATAGTCATATTCAATGACAACCAATAATAGATTAATTTCAATTTGCCAAATTCTCATGCAATTTCTACAACAATCATAACTGTCTTCTACCGATAGCTCAACACAGATATTTCTAAACAGATATACAATCTTCTCAATAGATAAATCATTCAAATTTTTATAGGTGAGAGACAACACGTGTCCAACTCCACCATTTACATCAACAATCATCTAATTGAACATTATCGTTATCAATTTTAGTTATTTATACAAAATAACAATTTGACCATTTAGGGAAAAACTACCTTCTTCCATATATCGACCAAAATACCAAAATTAACTATTTTGCCTCCATAGAACCTCATACTTGAACCCCATAATCATTTGTTTCACACTCATATAGAAACCCCTCTTTTTTATTTCACATCCAAACCCTAGGTTTGTTCAAAATACTCCCAAACCCCACCATTTTTACACAACGACAAATAACCAAGCTAAAGACCATAT
Source organism: Camellia granthamiana (assembly GCA_036172215.1). NCBI lineage: Eukaryota > Viridiplantae > Streptophyta > Magnoliopsida > Ericales > Theaceae > Camellia > Camellia granthamiana. The sequence continues at coordinate 84,205,093 of CM069909.1, read as the reverse complement.
GAAAGTGTAGAAAATCCCTACCTCAAAGAGAGAAGACGAGCCAAGCAAGAGTGAAACTTCAAAGATATCCAAATCCAACTTTATTCGGATCAAAATAGAGATCTTGAGATGGTCTACCTTTTTATCAAAGGGATCAGGATGGAGAAGTCACTAGAACTAGGTGAAAATGTAGAGAGAGAGAGGGAGAGAGAGAGAGAGTGTGTGTTTTAGAGAGAGAGGGTCCCAACTTTAGGTTTTAGGGAGAAAAGATTTGAAAAAGTGATGTAAAAAGTCATTTTCGCGATCTGATATACGCACAGTCCGCTCGAGCACAAGAGTTGACGCTCGAGCGTCAGACACAATAAATTGTTTCGCTCGAGCGCAAGAAAGGCCGCTCGAGCTCCCATTTGCTCGAGCGTAGGAAACGCCGCTCGAGCGTAGAAACCACTCTCCCAGTAGTTTTGAAGACCTGCAAAAATATTGAGAGTTTGCAAAGCCTGCTCGAGCATAGGAAGTGCCACTCGAGCGGAGGACTAAAATTCTAGGTAACACAAGGTTTGAAAAACAAGCGACCAACCTGCCTAAACACAATCATGACAACCCAAAAGCCAATTTCAAAGAGATGTAAGGAAAGAAAGAGGTAAACAACAATATGAAAGTATTAAACCTGAGCCCAGAATACCACAAGAGTCGGGTCAAAACCGGGATCGCTATATCTGTTGGGTTAAATGTGCGAACTTAGAATTTAAAAATCATTTTAATGCGTATTTTGAGATAGCTAGATTAGACATTATATCAGATTTGATTAGTTTGAAACAACAAATATACCCTTAATAATACAAGTCAAGTCTGGCCCAGCCCAGCTTATATATACCCAATTGACATTACTTTTTTTATCAAGGTAAAACCGCTTTCACCACTTGATGAGCCCTTGAGGGTGGTCATGCAAAAACAAAACAAAAAAAAATATAGCGATCCCAGTTTTGACCCGACACTTGCGGTAGTCTGGACTCGAATTTATGGTTTCTGAATGTTGTTCATTGTCATTTTCCCTTTATTCCTCTTTAAATTTGGTTATTTGGACGTGTTGAGCGTGTTTGGAACAAGTTAGTTGCTTGGTTTTTAAACCTTATGTTGCCCATATTTTTGGTCCTTTGCTCAATCGGCCCTTCTTGTGCTCAAGCGGGATTTGCGAACTCTCAGTACTTTGCACGTCTACAAAAGTACAGGAAGAGTGTTTTCTAGGCTCGAGCGGCATTTCCTACGCTCATGCAGGTGGGCACTCAAGCTGCCTTTCTTGCGCTCGAGCGGTTTGTCTGTTTTATGCAAAAGTATTGGATGTGTGTTGTAACGCCCTCAAAATAAACCCATTTAACATACATTCTTAACATGCTTTGACAAGAGAGAATAAAACATAATTACATTTCATCAGAGTATTCATTACAAAATGTATTACATGTTAACATCAAAAGTAAATGCCCTATGGGCTTACAACTTTCCAAGTCAACACTTGGTTACAAAATGAGAGTACTAACTCTACACAAAATAAGCCCTTGGCTTGATATACATGTAATATAACAAAAATAACAAAAGAGTCTTTAACTCCCACAACAATCCGTGCTAAGATCTCGGAGGCGGCATAGTACTTGAACCTGAAAATAATGTCCCATATAGGGTGAGCCAACGCCCAGTAGAGATATGTTAAACATAATATGAACAATAACTAAAACATGTGCATTTGATAAATGTTTAATTCGCATAACTCAATTCACGACTATGGCTCAGAATCTAGCCAAACAATTTAAACGAGATTATGTCTCCTATCAACAATATTTCCATTTCACTTGAGATAATAACTCAAAATAAACACTTCCATGATTCACATTAGATACACATTTCAGTGCTGTATCAATATCAAATTCAAACACTTCCATACTTCACAAATGATACACATTTTAGTACTGTATCAATGTCAAATTCAAACACTTCCATACTTCACAAGTGATACACATTTTAGTGTTGTATCAATGGAGTCCATCCCCTATCTCCTCCCAAACAAAATCCGGTTTAAGAGTCCATCCCCTATCTTCCCCTAAACTGTGGAGTACATTCCCTATCTCCTCCCACACAACACAATGTATATAAACACACATCATATACATAATCAATCAATACATAAAGTTAATGTATTACTCAAACCATCATATTCGATAACACATCCAATTGATTAGTTTTAGTTTGCCTAATCATCATGCATTGTCTACAACAATCAAGACTATCCTCCACCGATAGCCCAAAGCAGTTATTTCTAAACAGATAATAAATGCATCAACAGATAATGTTATTAACAATTACTAAAGGTGAGTGATTAATCAATCCAACTGCACCATTCTATTTCTCAATGAGCCAATTTCATTATTTCCGACTCAATTTCATAATTTCACAACAGTTGTCATTAATCACACTAATGACCCAAATATACCCAAACATGGCATTTTCTCCCTTTTTCTCAATATTGACCCAAAGGTTCATATATTATCAACAACACCAAATACCTCATTTTGAAACCCAAAATACACATTTGTGATTCAAAGATTTGAAGCCCCTCTTTACACATTTGAAACCCTAACTTTCAAAATCAAACAATTTATGCAAAATACCCAACATTTATGTTAAAGACCATAGAAATGAGTAGGAATCCCTACCTCAAATTCGGAACCCAAAGGAAGAAGAGGAAGAAATTCAAGATGCTCCAAAACCCAAGATTTTCGGATCAAAGTGTAGCCCTCAACAATCCCCACAACTTTTACAAAGGCCCAAGGTGAGGAAATAACTCCTACTAGATCAATCCCTAGAGAGAAGGTAAGGTTTTAGAGAGAGGAGCTCTCAAATCTGTGTTTAGGAAAGTAAGAGAGAGAAAGAGTGTTGAAAAAGTGATCCAAAAAGTGAAATCTCGGAATGATATAATCGTCTCCCCGCTTGAGCGTGGAAACCCCCGCTCGAGCATCAGACACAGACTCACGCTCGAGCGTGAAAAGCGCCGCTCGAGCATCGATTGCACACTCTCAGAAGTTTTGCAAACATGGTCCCCGCTCGAGCGTCAAACTCCCCGCTCGAGCGGAGGAACAAAAACAAAAGGTCATGCTCGAGCGTCAAAACATCCGCTCGAGCATACGAAGACCTGCAGAGAAAAGTACTGGGAGATGGAAAATCACGCTCGAGCGTCAAAACTTCCGCTCGAGCGGAGAAGCAACAACGAAGGGCCCGCTCGAGCATCAAAAGCCCCGCTCCAGCGTGAAGGCCAAATTTTGGGCATCAACTTTTGGTTTCAAAGTATAACCAACCTGTTACAAACCTGCCCAACACAACCCAAGACTCAAATACAAAGAGTAAAGGCTAGAAATGAGAATGAGACAACAACACAACCATGGAACCGAATCCGGAGTACAATATACAAAGGAAAGGAAAACCGAGATCGCTATATGTGTATTCTGTACTCGAGCAGGTTACTTCTTGCACTCGAGTGGATTGTACGTATATCAGTTGTCGAAAATGACTTTTTGCATCACTTTTTTAGATCTTTTCTTCCAAAAACCCTAAAGTGAGACACACACTCTCTAAAATACTCTCTCTCTCTCTCTCTCTCTCTCTCTACATTTTCTCTTAAATCCGTTGATCTCTCTGCCCTAGTGCCTTTGGGAAAATGGTAGAGCATCTTGAGAGCTCCGTTTTGATCCGATTGGAGTTTGTTTTCGGCTTCGTTGAAGTTTTCTCCTTGCCCTATTGGTCTTATAAACTTGAGTTAGGGACTTTCTATATCTTAATATGAGTTTTAACTTGGTTATAGATTGTTGTGTGAAAATGGTGAGATTTGAGGGTGTTTTGAGCAAACCTAGGGTTTGGGCTCAAGTTTGAAAAGAGAGGTTTCTATGTGGGTATTATATAAATGATTATGGGGTTTGGACATGAGGTCATCTTGTGTTAAAATAGTTAATTTTGGCCTTTAGGTTAATATTTGAAAAATGGGAAGCTTTGCCCTAAAATGTCGTGAATAAGTATTTTGTATAAATAATGAAATTGGTATGGAAAAGGTGAAATTGGGAGGATGTATACATGAATGGTGTTGTTGGATTTGTTTAATCACTCACCTATGGAAATTTGATGATTTATTTGTTATAGAGATTGTATATCTGTTTAGAAATATCTGTTTTGTGCTATCAGTGAAGGGTAGTCATGATTGTTGTAGACATTGCATGTGGATTAGGTGAATTGAAACTAATCCCTTAACCATTATCATTGAATATGATTATGAATGATATACATTGTATATGTATGATATTTGGGAGGAGAAATGGGATGTACTTCATGTTTTGAGAAGAAAAAAGGAGATGGACTCCATTGAACTAAGTTGGTCTGTGTGTCTAGGGTGAAAGTCCTGAAAATCATTTGTACACATGGGTGCCGATTTCCACAGACGAAATTTTGGTAAAATAGCAAATAGAAGTGAATGTATTTATATAATGATTTTATCTATTGGAAACTTGTGAGGTGTAACCTCTGTTGATGGGTTAAATGCAGTGGATGTATCTATCGAACCAAAATGAATAAATGGAGATGCGAGTTTGGCATAACTTGGTTTTGGAAAGAGTTATAAAGACTTTGTCATAGGACAATGAACACGTGCATCATGCTTCTATCTTGTGAATTCTCATATATTATGTCAGTATGTTTCTACTGGGCTTTGGCTCACCCTACTTGAGAACCATTTTTAGGTGTTGGAAACGTGCCACCGCCGAGACAGTAGTTTGGGTTGTAACGCCTCGAAAATAAACCCACGTAATCTAACCGCATTAAGCCTCATTAACAAAATAAAAAAAAATAATAAACCTTCCATCTTTACATGATAAATAATCAAAGTTTATACAAAAGTTTTGTAATAACCCGACTCTTGTACATGTTTTCTGGTATGCTTTTAGTCCGCTATTCTGTGTATTTGTATGCTTATCGAGAAATTTCATGTGAAATTAAGTTTAATTAAGTGAATCCTATGATTATAGATTCATATCTGTTGAATAAGAGAAAAATCTGTTGCAATTCTAATGTTTGAATCAGAAATTGAGAGCCTTAGAGGCTTGATAATCCGAAATTGATTTTACATTTGAGATCAGCATAATTTTTAAGTCATAATATGATTTTCTGTGAAATTTTAATTTGGAATGATTAAATTGATTAAATTTTGTCCTTTTGTGTCAAACTTTAAACCCCTTTAAACTTCACTTAGTAAATCTATCTTATAAGTTAAAAATATCTCATGAGAGAACATAGAAAAAGTTGAGAGAAAGATTTAGAGGTAGGAGAAGGGAGAAAGGAAAGAAGATTGGGAAGTTAGAAGGAATTGTAGGATTTGAAGCTTAAGGTATGTGTGTTTTGCTTAAAGTCATTCCTCTCTTGAAATTGAATAAGGTTTTCTTTGTTAATCATGTAATTAGAGTGTGTATTGGAGTGGTGCTTGTGTTGATGATTGAATTGAAAAGATGTTGTATCATTGGGGTATTTTGGGTTTAAGTTGAGTTGTATGGAGGAGAATCTCATTCTCTTCCTCTACCTTTACATGTTTGAATTTGTTGTGTGTTTGGATGATTATGTATATATATAATTGGGAATTATTTAGTGAAAATCCAAAGTGCCTTAATTAAGTTATGAACCATGTTTATGGTGCTTTTAAATCTTAAAATCTCATTAATTTCTCTATATTTCCCCTCTAGAAGGAAGTGGTTTTGTGTAATTGTTGTATGAATTTCGGAGGGCAAAACTGGGCAAATTGCCGCATGTGCGGGGGTCATGGCCATACGTGCGGAAGCTCCGCCACACGTGCGGGAAATGAGGAATTTTCGGATTTTGCCTACTGCTAAAAAGGCACGTGCGGGGCTTCCTAGCCGCACGTGCGGGAACCTTTGCCGCACGTACGGGGCTCACAGCCGCACGTGCGGCCCATGCTAGAAAAATTCGTCTGCTCCGTTTTACGTGTTTGACCCTCTGATATTTTTGAAATCTGTATTTGATGCCTTTTAATGTTTGTAAATTCATTTGAAGCGGAACGAGTTAGGAAATAGTTTAAAAAGGGAAACGAACTAATTCTTGAATGGCGTGCATATGTAGGGTACCTACCGGGAGGGACTACCACTCTATCAACGCACTGTGAGTAGTAGTACTGTAATCGTACATTTACTTACCATTAATAATTCTTATTATTAGCGCTCCGTTCTTTGCAAGTAATTACGTTAGCATTTATGTTGATTGGAAATCGGTGTGAACTTATGTGAATGTTGAAAGATTTTGTGTACATCGGTGTGACTCTGGAACTTCTCTGCATTCCGGTTATGGTTAATGGTTAGCATTAATGTGCTATAACCTGTAAATTACTTATGACTCCGCATAAGAATTGCATGCAAACTATTAATACTGTGGAATTAGTTGGCAGGAAGAAATTGTGAATGTAACCCCCGCTTATTGAGAACATGATATCCTGAGTGTCCAATCAGGGACTCCTACAGTCTGTTTGGTTCAACACATGTCTTATGACATAGATATCTGCCTAGGGTGGATCATCGAAAGGAATAATCTGATAGAACTACGGGTCACCTTATACGTTAGTGACCATTGAGAAACTACGATAGATGTCGGCTTGACCTATGAATAACTCAACCTGAGGAAAGAATTGAACATCAATAACATTGTTATGCGATTCACGCTATGATGTGAATTGTTCTGTCTCTATTAATGCAGTGATACATTTACCTTCTGTTAATAGTTATTATTAATGTTCTGTTATTCGCAAGACAATTATGTCAACTTGTAATAAACCGTGGGGTAATTTATGTACACTATTGTGCAACGGTATTCTCATGAACCTGGGATTAATCTGTTATGTTTACCCGCTCCGTTTATGCTATATGACATGATGTGAATTGTTCGGTTTTAAGACCTATTGATTTCTGGTATGGAACAAAGTGCTGTACGGAACTAAGTGCTGCTGTGTGAGTCACCTCTAGAATCCGTACGAGACCCCTCTTGGGTCCATACATATATAAACTGGGCCTAAGGCCGTTCTTATATTTAATATCTGGGCTTAAAGCCGATCTGTTAATAATCTGTTAGGCCTATGGCCGTTCTGTATAATCTGTTAGGCCTATGGCCGTTCTGTACAATCTGTTAGGCCTATGGCCGTTCTGTATAATCTGCTAGGCCTATAGCCGATCTATATAATCTGTTAGGCTGGGAGCCGCTCTGCACAATCTGTTAATAACTGGGCTTGAGGCCAATCTGTTGGATCTGTTTACAAGATAAGAGTAGTTGTTGACCTCTGCACTTACATACGTTATAAATAGTACAATTCAAGCTTAATCATTAAATTGTTTGAGTGCTATTATTCACTGAGCTTCGCTCACTTTGTGTTATATCTGTGTCCGTAGGCAATCAACCTGAAGGTCGGTCCTAGTTCGACTTTGGTCACCCCTTCTTGGTCAAGCCATCTGGAGAAGCTTATGTATTTTGTGGGGTTTTCTCAATGACCCCTAGTTTGGTCCTTAACCTTTTATCTAATGTAATTAGTCATGCATAATTTCCTTTACCAATATTTTTGCTGTACGACCACGTGTGGGGCTAGTTTGTATATATGCCCATATGTGTTATTGTATGAATGCATATATTTGCTTCTTGTCTATCTGTCTACTATATGAGGAACTGTTGAATGGCACATTAAGATCCTGGCATATAGGTGTGAGCTCGATGGATGTTAATTTATATTATTTTATGTTATTAAATGCTTCCGTTCAAGCCCTATATGTTATATATATCGTGTTATCTGTCCGCTTCTGAAGTGGTCATGCCCAAACTTTTAGGGGCGGGTTTGGGGTGTGACAAGTTTCACATGTGAATTATACATTCATAGGTAAGAAAACGCATGAATTTATAGCATGTGAAACGTATCATCTCAAAACAAATAACATGCCCTTATGGGCTTACATCTTCCAAGGCAATAGCTTGGTTACACAAAGTGGTCTCTCGGACGCATACACGTTTAGCCCTTGGCTTACAAAAGATTTACAACAAAATAAAGAGCAGTCTACTCTTCACAACACATATCCACGCTATCAATTCGGCGGGATCACCACATCATTACCTGCACCAAAGTCCTATAGGGGTGAGCATAAAGCCTAGTAGAGAAATCCTCAACAAAGTATATACATTTATGTAAGATATCCAATAATAAATGTAAATGCAAATGCCGTGCAATGCCATTTTAAAAAAAAACAATCACGTGCCATGCTTTTCTTAAAAATCATCATGCTTTCATTAGCATCTTGCAATCTCATCAACTTCCAATCATTCAATTTTAATCATAAGGGGCGGTAAATACGACTTAGGTAATCCCTAGGTTGGTGTCTGCAAGCAGGCTCTACAAGCTCTACCAATACCCCCACTTTACCGGTTGTTAACAGGAAGGGAAATGGTACCTCCTCTGTGCGTGTTTTCGGTCTTTCACCCCGGACATTCAGGCCAACTTATCAATTCCATCTACACCCCCTATCCGGACTTAGCAACGCATTTACCCCTCAAGCTTTTCCATAGTTATTATTACAATACCATTTCTCTTTCATGAAGTAAATAACTTTGATCTAGAATTCACAATGCATGATAATTAATTAAAGGGGTATGCAATGCAATGATCTTTCTAATGCACATAACATTTCTCCATTTCCTCTTTTTAATGTTTTCCACAAGGTAACCATATATCATCCACATCCAATTACAATTTCTCATTTCACAAGCCTTCACAATTTAGTCACTTTAAGACTACGTGTAGTGTTTTCAAACCACAATTCTGCAATGTTCATAATTTCACAAAACCCACAGTGCACATAATTTGCCATTTTACATCCATATGTCCTCATATAATTTACAATAGTTCCAACACAAATTCTTCATTTCTATTATATATCATTTTGGTTACCATTTTGTAAAACAATATCATGAAATCTACACATAATCATCCTTATATTACAAGAAAATTAAAATCACTCAAGACATTTCCATACATTTAAAAAATCCCCCAATTTCTAGGGTTTATTCACAAAACCCAAACATTGTTCATCTCTTTTATAAAATCCCATCATATACTCCAATCTCAACCCATATTGCCCAAAACTTCAAGTAAATATTTAAAAAAATATACAAGATAGAGTTTTATCCTACAAAATCATTAACTTCTTGAACCCCAAACCCATTTTTGAAATGACCAAGAGGAGCTCACAAAATCAACCCAAAACTTACATGAACATATATATAACTCAAAGGAAACCCTACCTTAATGCTTGATGAAGAAAGAGGAGAAGAAACCCTAGCTTTGATGATGTTGAAAGGAGATCTCCACCGTACACTATGTGGTTCTAGAGATGTTCTCAATCTTTGATGAAGGAGTCAAGGTTGGATCTCAATGGATAGAAGAAGATCAAGGGTTTTAATCTTGCCTTGAGATTGAAATGTAGAGAGAATGGAGAGAGATATATTTTTAGAGAGAGAGAGAGAGATGAGGTTAAAATGATATACAAATAACCCCAAAGAAGAAAGAAAACAGAGCCTCAGATCTGCCCAGACTGCCGCACGTGCGACGCACTTCCCCGCACGTGTAGAGCGCCCCTTCCTGCACGTGCGGCCTTCATCCCCCACGTGCGGTGGCCTTCTGCCGCACCACCCTCCGCATCTGCCTTTTAGGCAGTGTGCAGCCTCACATCACCCCTGAATTCCGCAGGTGTGACCTAACCTCCCGCACGTGCAACCCGAGGCCCCCACACGTGCGGCTAGCCAACCAACCCAGAAAATTCTCTTTACTCGAATCTTGGCACTCCGAACCTGATAATGCACCCTCCGGAACAAGAGAGATTTAACCCCGAACAAAACAAGAACAAGAACTATTATTCTAAGGACTATTTCCTAATGTTTTAAACCCAACAAAAACAAAAGGGGATGGAGCGAAGAAAAATAAAGACTCGGTCGTCACATGGGGAGACTTGGAGCAAGAGCTTCCTTTTGTTTTATTTATTTTGTATAGCCAATGGCTAAGTTGTATTGAGTTAGACTCTTCTTTTTGCTGTAATCAAGCGATGTCTTGGAAAGATGTAAGCCCGTAGGGCATTTATTTTGTTGATTATTAACTGGTATTACATGCTATAGATTCAGGATGAACTTTTATGAATGTATATTACACGTGTTATCTTTTGTAATATGAAATCTGATAAATGAAAGCATACCAATTCTATTATACTCACTTCCTCTTATGAGTTGGATTAGTTGCATTTTTTGGGGGCGTTAAAAAAAAAAAAAAAAAAAAAACCCTTAGATTTTTAGTATTTTGATTTGTACAAGTTTCAAATTTGAGTTGAACTAGTTTTTGATCTTTTTAAGACTCCTCATTAAGTTTCTTCTTGAAAATAAAAACATCAAGCCTTAGATATGAATAATATATATTTTTTTTAACTCAATCATATATTAAAATAGAACTCGATGCTCTTTAAAATTTCAAAAATCATATCTACAATTGATTTAGAGTTAAATTTTATTGTAATTTCTCCTTCCAACGTACAAAATTGAATAAGAGTTTGAGACAAATAATTTCAATGACAAGTTTCTTTCGTATGACTGTGTACAATTATCATATATACATGTATATTGATGACTAACATGAGTGGTAGTATCCATTAAATTAATAAAATGATGACATGTTAGGTGGTATGCAAAATGTAATAACTTGACATGATTATCATAGTACTCTCAGTCCATGAAAATAAGATGAAAAGATGTTAGAATAAACTAGAGTTTTCATCTCTATAGTTTGATTTAAATTTTACTTTGGCTCCTATGATTACAATTCAAACAATTTAATCCCTATATTTTAACTTTAGTTTTCATTGGGTCATTTTGTTCAAATCTTCTTTAATTTTGTATGCGTGTATATTTTAAGAGATTAACAAACATCTCAAAAACATTAAATTTGACCTCTAGCTTGAGCAAAATGATCAAATTGAAACTAGAATTAAAGTTGTGTGTGTCAATTTCCGACCACACTGCCAAATTAGTATTTAGCTGAAGAGCACCGACAGAATAGATTAAGCTCAACTGACCTGCAACAGAAAGAAGAGATTCCAGCGGTGGTTCGTCCACCCGGGGGCACTCCGACGATCAAGTTAGTAAAATATCTCTCAAAGATAACCAATAGTGTTTAATTCACTAGACAAAGCATAAAAGACGTACCTTAGACCCATGGGGGTGCCTCCCTTTTATAGCCAACACAATCCTAGTCCCAATAGAAGCCTAGCTCTAATGGACTTAGGATTACTGCTAATCTTGGACTCCCAGTAGGATTAGGATAAACTCTCTAAGAGTCTTATCTTTACCCAAACTGAAGTCTTCTTTCATTCTAGGATTCTTGTCCCTTATCTGCTTATCCCGGATTCCGGTATTCTCACCGATAACCTCGGCCTAGCCGAGATCATCTCGACGTCAAGACCAGGACACGTGGCACCCCAGCTGGCACTTCGGTGACATCTCGGCCATGTGTTGTCATTCAAAATTTATGTCTCCACAACTGCCCCCTGGGTTCTATTACCTCGGCATCCTGAGGTGATGGAACCTATATCATTCCTTCCTTTAATCATGACCTCGGTTTAGCTTCAACTTGTAAATTTTTCATAAATTTCAACAAGTGTTAAACATGACCTCGGTTTAACTTCAACTTGTGTTAAACATGATATCGGTTTAAGTTCAACTTGTAAATTTTTAAAATTTCAACAAGTGTTAAACATGACCTCGGTTTAACTTCAACTTGTAAATTTTTAAAATTTCAACAAGTATTAAACATGACCTCGGTTTAACTTCAACTTGTAAATTTTTAAAATTTCAACAAGTGTTAAACATGACTTCGGTTTAACTTTAACTTGTAAATTTTTAAAATTTCAACAAGTGTTAAACATGTCCTCGGTTTAACTTCAACTTGTAAATTTTTCTTAAAATTTCAACAAGTGTTAAACATGACCTCGGTTTAACTTGAACTTGTAAATTTTTAAAATTTCAACAAGTGTTAAACGAACCTTAGCTTGTAAATTCCAACTCCCAAGCATCATTCTCCAGCCCTCTTTGATTCTCCATGCCCGATCTCCCGTGAAGGTCGATGAGAATTCCCTTTGCCCTGTCGTGCTGAGGGACTGCAGGAACTATGTTCTGCCCCCCTTTTTGGGCATCTTTCTTGGCCGCTGGAATCGACGTATCTTGTAAAGGGAAAGGTGACTGCATGACGTTATTCTGCATCATGAAATTGACGACCGTTTGTAGGTCCGCTAATTTGTCCCTCATTCCCTTCATCTCGTCGTCCCTTCGCAGGCATTTATCTTTCCATACCTGGAGGTCGTCCTCGTTATGATACCCGCTCCGGTTCGATTTCTTCAGTATGCCGCCCTCCTAGCCGACGTCCTTTCCTCCGTGATTCTTATCACGAGTCTCTTCGTTGCAGTTGGCTTCTTCGACGTCAAGGTCAATATGTTTTCCACTCTCAGTAGGGGTGTCGTCCCCAACCTTCTCTTTCTGTCTGTCGTTGGCCATCTATTCTCCTTTTGTTCCACAGACGGCGCCAAATTGTGTGTGTCAATTTTCGACCACACTGCCAAATTAGTACTTAGCTAGAGAGCACCGGCAGAATAGATTAAGCCCGAACGACCTGCAACAGAAAGAAGAGATTCCGGCGGTGGTTCGTTCACCCGGGGGCACTCCGACAATCAAATTAGTAAAATATCTCTCAAAGATAACCAATAGTGCTTAACTCACTAGACAAAGCATAAAAGACATACCTTAGACCCATGGGGGTGCCTCCTTTTTATAGCCAACACAATTCTAGTCCTAATAGAAGCCTAGCTCTAATGGACTTAGGATTACTGCTAATCTTGGACTCCCAGTAGGATTAGAATAAACTCTCTAAGAGTCTTGTCTTTACCCAAACTGAAATCTTTTTTCATTCTAGGATTCTTGTCCCTTACCTGCTTATCCCGGATTCCGGTATTCTCACCGATAACCTCGGCCTACCCGAGATCATCTCGGCGTCAAGACCAGGACACGTGGCACCCCGGCTGGCACTTCGGTGACACCTCGGCCATGTGTTGTCATTCAAAATTTATGTCCCCACAAAAGTGTCATTATTTAATTTCAAACAGTAGGGACTAAAATGAATGAGTCAAATAATAAGGGTTAAAGGTGTAATTGAACCTTTATTTTATTTAAAAAGGAGGGGCATGGCAGCCTATAAGTACCGTCACTATTAATAAAAAGATGGCTAATAGGTAGTGATATACACGACTAAAAACTTATTTATCAATGAACTGTCTCTACATCATTCATATATCTTGGTTACATCATTCATATATCTTAGTGTTTTTTATTTTTTGATTGGCAAAGTAAAATTTATGTCTTGGTAAATAAATAACTTAAATATTAGAGGTATTAGACATGGTTGGTTTGATTTTCATAAACTTGTTTCAAATTTTTTTATTACAAAAAAATTAAAAATTAGATTCGTGAAAAAAAAAATAAAAAAATCAAAAGTACTTATCATTTTTATATAGTTTTCTCTTGGTGGAGGGAAAAAATAATTTTTAAAAATATATTTTTCATATTTATTTTTGTCAAAGTAGTTTCTATTTTTTTTTTTTTTAAAAAAATTATAAAAAAATTTCAAAGAAAGAAACCAAACATGGCCTCAAAGATTTTCAAAAAAATTGAGCATTGAAAGGCAGGTCAACTCACAAAATCCCAACTATGTTGACACATATCTAAAACTAGTCATTATCCAAAAGTTACCCAAGATAAAAACACAATAGAGAACTCTTTGTAAATATTAGCTTGGTTGAGCAAGAAAGATAACTTGAAGTTTTAATAGTTTTAAGTTTTTACATTTTTTTTTATTATTTTACATTGAAATGATCAAATTGAAAGTCAAGGTTGAATTCCTCTTTATTATTTATATATTTTATATATTTATTTATTTATTATTATCTTGAGACTTTTGCCTACATTATTTTACCTTATTTTACATTGTCTCGAGACTTTGACCCTCCACTCCAGGGGGCATAATGACATGGCCAAAATGGGAATGAATAATTTGATTTTGTTATTATTATCATCATTTTAGTAGCTTAGTCCATTTCCTAAATTTTAAATTATGGGTTCATTAAAATCTTGAGGTACTTACGTATAGATCCTAATAAATGACTTATTGTCCAATAGATCCTATGAAAAAAATTTGTTATAAAAAAAAATCATTAATTGTAAATTTTAGCGACAATTTATAAAAATCATAACAAAAAAAGTCACTAATTGTCAATTTTTAGTGACATATGTAAAAAATTGTCAAAAAAAAATTATTTTTAGCGATAATTTTATCAAGATTTATTTTCAATGAGACTTGATGGAAATTAAGTCCAACTATTAGGACCTGTTGATAGTTTACCCTAAAACCTTACCTCCCCCCCCCCCCCCCCCCCCCCTTTTTTTTGGGTAAGCAAGCATGCTTATAAGTTATAATAACCTTCATGAAGAGTTTCACCAAATTTTATGAAATTCTAATAATGAATTGGGCTTGTTCTACTGATTTTTATTTTATTGTAAAAATTGCCTGCCAAATTTCAAATCTGCAAGAAAGCAAGCACTAATTTATAGTTACAGATGCCACACTTTTCTTATTCTTATATAAATTGGGTTTATATAAATCCATATAATAACACACATTATTAAGATCTCGTTTGCTAGTGTTTTTGTTTTTGTTTTCAATTATTTTTATTTCATTTGTAAAACAGAAAACAATGGACATAAATTGACTCCATATTTGCTTAACAAGTAAATTTAACAAAGTGTTTCCTTTTATTATGTGTATTTTATTGGCTCTTCTTGTTTTTATTTTATTTTTTAATTCTCACTACTGGAGAATTTTATAGATTTAAATGATAGATGATTCTTATTGTAGAATTTTTTAAATTTAGTAATTAATTTTTTTACCAAATCAAATTAAACATAGTCTTGTGTCTCAAATAGACACGACTCAATAATTTATCTTAATATTTTTCTTTCAATCAAAATTCTCACTTTTCAATGGTATTGACAATATTAAGTTTAATTTATCTTAATAATTTCTTTACAATCAAAATTCTCCCTTTTCAACAGTATATTGATAATATAAAGCTTACGGATATATTTAGCCAGTTCACATGTGCCAACCTAATTGAGGTATATTTTTTCTAGCCGTAATACACTTTGCGTCTCAACCCTTTTCTTTCGATATTGTCAATCTTGTACATCGGTTGTTATTGTTTGATTATATCAACAAACCCCTCATTTTTACCCAAAAACTAAAAAAATATAAATAAAGTGTAGGAGTGTTCTACATGGTGGCCCTATACTATTAACTCTTGCAGCTCATACTTGGGAAGGTATCATAGAGGATTTGAATATGACTTGCACGTAATTGCCTGCAAGTTAAAAAATTTCAAATAGAAATGGTTTGTGAAACTTATTTTTACAAGGGGAAGGCTATTTTATTTTATGATTAATTACACGAACTTTTTTTGAGATTTTTAGTAATTATAGAAAATTTTGAAATTATATTGATCTACTTTATTTTATTATACAATATACAATTCTATCATCTCGTTAAAAAATAAACTTGGGTTTAATTACTAACATAATAAGTATTATATTAAACTGATTACGAGCCTAACAATAACTAGAAAGTCAATATTACCAAGCCCAACAATCACAATAAGCCCAAACTTGGAATGAAGTAAACCAGTATTACATATAACCTGTATTATGGAAGAGAAATAAATAGCATAATTATCAAACTCATTTCTATTATAATTGACCTACAACCTCACATCACAAAGTGGTACTACACAACCACTCAGTATGTTTGCGAGTAGCAGTATTAAAAGTATTCTGTATAGTCCAAATATTTCTCGATATATTGCATCTTCATGTACTTTTAATTTCATGTTTTTAAAAAAAGTTCACTTTGTTGATAAAATAAAATAAAATAGTTCTACACAACCACTAGATTAAAGACCTGATAAGACTTGATTGCTTCCTTGGTGAGTTGAGCACACTCTTGACTTGAATTTTTCCGCAGCTAGTGATTAATAGTTGTTTGTATGCTTCTCTTTCCTTGTGGAATGTTGTAGATAGAGAGATGCTAAAATCTAACTTTAGAGGATAAGCCTATATGTAACAAGAAAAATTTATGTTTGCACTCGAAAATGTTCATTTTCTTGTAATCATAGAAATAAGTGAAGTTAAAACAAGACAAATTTATCAATGGATAAGAAGACAAATTATCAAAAAAAAGATTTATTTATTTTCACAACATTTGGCACAGCACAACTAAAAAACTGTCAACAAATTTTAAAACTCAAGATGTTTAAGGATATCGATCCCATAGTTTTGTAAGTAAAATTTCAAATGTAAATTTTCGTACTTTATGAAGTGATCATTTGGATAAAATTTATTTCCAAGCTTACAAACATTTTTAATTTTGAAAGACCTAGAACAATTTATATATACCCATTCTTAGAATCTAAAACAAAACTAGGAACATACAACTCCATCAAATTCTTCTTAAATCAGTTATTTAATTCTCGTAACTAAGTGGGTATTTGAAAAGTTGCTACTTTAGTAGGCAAATTCTTCTTAAATAGGTTATTTAATTCTCGTAACTAAGTGGGTGTTTGAGAAGTTGTTATTTTAGTAGGCTATTTTAGTTTTTGACTATTTTAATAGGCTAAAATTTTTGTGTTTAGAAAGATGGATTTTTTTGTAATTGGATGTGATATTTGTGAGATAAAAAGTGAAATAATTATGGATTTGATGCGACATTTTGTCTTCTTGATTATTTTAGTCTATTTTGTAATTTTTGTGGATTTTAGCCTAAAAAGCCAAAAAAAGCATTTGCCAAACACCCCTCACATGTAAAATAAAAATGTTGGTCAATGATAATATGATCTCTTTGATGATAAGTGTGACTTCTATTGATTGTAAGTACCAAAAAATAAATAAATAAATAAATAATATTGAAATAGAGAAATAAGAAGGGAAAAACTAGAAGTAGAAGAAAAAGGTTTTGAAATAAAAATGGAGAAGAGAAAGAAGAAATTGAAAATGGAGATTGAGTTGAAAAGAGAATTGAAACAACAAAAAAAATTAGAAAAACAAATCGAGACATAAGAAGAAGAAGAAGAAGAAGAAGAAGAAGAATAGAAGAGGGACCAAAATAAAAGAAAAACCAAGAGGTAGAGCAGGAAATATACATTGAGTTGAAAAATGATATTGAATCTTGAAGATACAGTCTAAGTTAAAGAAATCTTGGGAGACAAGTGCAGACACCCCATTTTTGACCGCTCTTAAGACTTGGGCGCCTCAGGTTGATCACTCGATAATGAAATATTACGCTGCACATACGCTCAATTTTCTCAGCGAGGAGCCTCGGTTCTTGAATTTCAGAGCCCAGAATAATCTTGGACCACCTTTGAACCAAAAACTGTTCTCCCCCTCTCCCCCCTTCCCCCCCCCCCCCCAAAAAAAAAAAAACTTGTCTTCTTTCAAGCCTGACCACCTAGAGGCTTGTAGGCCAACAAGTGGCCGGCTGGCCAGAAATTGGTGGCCGGTCGTCCCCTAGGTGGCTGGCTGACTAGGTTTCTCTGTTGGCAGATATTTTGCTGCCAACTGTCCCCCCATGTGCATGCACTACACTAGCTGTCTCTATACAGCTGTGTTCGACAGAGGCACTGTTTTTTCTATATATACATGACCACCTCTCTTGAAATTAAGTTAGAAAAAATTCCAAAAGCTCAAAAACTTGAAATTCTCTCTCCCTTTCAATCTTGCAACACACATACACCTTGGCTATACTTCCTAAACCAATATTTTAGCTCTCATTGCTGAGATTCTTGAGTCTAAATTTCAGCATTTGAGAGTGAATACTTTGCGGTTTGTGAACAAAGGAGATACTCCTCTTCAAGAGGTATAACTTGTGCAACACTTAGACTACTTCTTCTTACTCTTTCATTGCTGATTTCATACTGTTTTTATATTGTTTTTATGGGCTGAAACTTGTGGCTTAAAGCTATCAAAGGTAGAGGGGTTAACCACCCTTCTTTGAACCTTATTTTCCAAGCTTTTTCCCTTGTGTTTCCCATCTATTTTTTTTAACTTTTTCTTACTTTTTTTTCCAGAGTATTTCAAAGGCTAAAAATGTGGTTTTGAAGTCCCAAAAATGGAGGGGTTAGCCACCCCTCCTTATGCTTGCTTACTAGCTTCAATTCTCGCATATTTTAGTTCACTTTTTTTAGCTTTTCCATGTTAAATCCAGCACTGTTTTTGTGAGTTTTAGGACTGTTTTAGTGTGTTTACTTCATTCATACTTTGCATAGTATGCTTGTAGTCCTTATGGGTTTGGTGGTTTAGGCCTTAAGCACCAACGTATTTGAGTTGATAGCTTTTATTTTATGCTTTTCATACATGTGTCCACACTTGCAACAATCATCTCTGCAATCTCCCTCCTTGGTTTTATTTGTTTGAGAATTGTTTCAAACGAGTGTTGTTTAAGCATGAGAGAGAGACCTTCCATGCTTAATGGTTTAATCTCTTCGAAGGTTCATTACCAGGGAATTACGTCTCTCTCATGTCAAAAACAACTTCTTGTTTGACACTTCCCTCCTTTTTAGTGGACTTAACTCTTCATTTTGGACTAATTGATGAAAGAATGGAAAGGTAATTAAAAGAGGCTAATAAAATTGGACTAAAATGGTAACAAGAGTAATAAAATCAAGTCGGGTTCAATTGGATGTTAATTGAACCCATTGAGTCTTGAGTCATTTCATACTCTCTAGTGATGATAATGGCTCAAGAATCAATGTCTACCACCTCCCTTGAGGTAACTCCATGATAAGGACGAGGTTTTGTTGGTCTTTGCTTTCTATTTATTGAGACTTATGTTCTATCGATTCATAGATCATCACGCAATGAGTTTGCGTCAATTGTTGGTTTGCGAATCGAGCCTACCCCTTTCATGACAGGGAGAGGCAGAAAGGACAAGCAGCCCCTAGAAACACTCTGTTTGTGCTTTGTTTCTTTTCTGTTGCAAGAGGGTAGACCCCCAAAATAGTGGCCGGCCGGCCACCTGACCATCCGGCCCACCACTTTTTCTGGCCGGCTAGCTACCTTTTGTTGACCAAGCAGTACTATTTTCATGGCAGAACAGAGTAAAGGGTGGGGATTAAACAAAACATTTTTTCTGACTGCAAAACAGAACATTTCTGGCAACAAAACAGAGGTGTTTTCGGACGGAAATTCATGTTCATGCATATTCCATTCCTCGTTTCCCACGGCCCATGAATTAGTGCTTTAATAGTAGAGTGTTGTAGTTAATTACTTGGATTCATTAAAAATTGTAATAATTAGTTAATTTAGCTTATTCATTCATTCATTTGGATTTGTAATACGTTGTTACTTCGGACCCTCTTGCATGAGGGCAAATATGTAATAATATGTGTATGTTTTCTAACCCCCATTTCTTCCTCCCTTTTATTTACCCGCTTATGATGGATTGCCTATAGCATCATGTTTTCTTTAGCATTTTTCATGACTTGCATCCATTCGCTTTACATGCATGAGGGGTTCGGCTTATGATACTCATCAATGTCAAATTCAAAATTCCTTACTTGAGTACGTGCTTAACTGCATGCTATTAAATTAATTCACATGCCATACTAGTAGCCGAGCCTATTAATTGCATGTTAAATGTGTTGCATTAGTCATGTTGCATTGCTTAAGATCATGCATTTTTATTTTACTTACTTTTGTTTCCTTTGGCTTGCCTCAGAATACTAGGTGAGCGGTTTTTGCCTTAGCATATTGCATGTGTGCGAATGTTGCCATGTCAAGCATGTTTACCATGAGGCTATGTGTTTAGTTGATATACCTGTTTGAATGCTTGTGGATGGAGGCTTTTTAGTTAAGTTGGGATGATTTGATTAATGTACATATGAGATCACTTTTTCAACTGGTACATATTCAAAACACTTTGCAAAACAAACAAGAAATCGAAGCATTCCAACTTTTGTGAATTAGTCTATACTTGTTTGACAACACGTAGTAAAGATAACATGATAATCGGAATAGGAACATACAATATAAATAAGAATCACATCATGATTAGTAGAGGCTGATCTTTGATCGAGTGAGTGGGGTGCTCAATTCATGACCTTCCCCTCTCAATACCTAAGTTCCTAAGCTGAGACACTTTGGTGATGACGGACTAATGGCCTTTGGCATGAATTATGGGTTTCCTAAATTTTCCAAAAATAATTAGGTGGCGATTCTGAATTCTGGCAATGCAGTTCATTTTTGGCATCTTTGATTCTGAATTCTGGCAATGCAGTTCATTTTTGCACTTGTGAAACCAGATTTAAAATCACGGGAGTCCGAACTGTAGGGCTATTGTATCCGAGGAGACTAAGCAAGCTATATGAAGTATTAAATTACTAAAAAAAAAAAAAAAAAATCTTGAAAAGAAGAGCCTATATAATTTATAAATATTCGTAACTAATAAAGTACATGGAAAATATTATAGGCCCTACATTTTCTACCAAATAAATGACTAAATATCTCACATGGCTATGGGATCCATAAAAGTGTCGACCCCACACTATGGGAGACATTTGGTCATTTATTTAGTAGAAAATTTAATATCCCTAAATTACCCTAAATAATATTAGATTTATGAAATTTGTTTCACAGAAATTTGAATATTTTTCGTTTAATATAAAGAATAAAACAAAACATGACGAAGAAACTCTGATGCTTCTCTCACACTGAAAGTGAGAGAGAAAGACGAGAATAAAAATAAACAATTAATAGGTCAAGTATAAAATAAAAAACTATAAAAACAAAGAATAAAAAACTAAAAATAAAACAATAGAGCATATAGTATCTTAATTTTTGGACGTATCACGTTCATGCTTTTTTGTTTTTTTAAACAATAAAACAAGTATCTAAAAGTTTGAAATTTTATAATACACAGTCCATTTTAAAATATCTTTCATATGTTCTAGTTATGACTGTATTAGTTATAATTTGATTATTATTTATTTTGGTATTAGTAATAATTCATATTAGTTATGATCTATTGTGATTATGATTTTGGTTATGATCCAAAAAGTCTTTACTATAGGTTGTGTGGTGTTTGGTTATGACTTATTATTATTTCTTTTAGTTATGACTGAAAAAGATTTAATTATGATATTTGTGGTAATCAACCCCAAAAATGTCATAATTTACATATGAATAAGTTTAAATGATGTGATCTTATTTGAGAATTAACTAATTTAGTTGATTTTTTGACTTTGGCAAATGCTAACAAGTGCCCCATGACACTTGTTAATATTGGAAAAGTAAGTAAAAGTGTATTGAAAAAGTATAAAAAGATTATAAAATATTTTAAAATTTATAAAAAGTGTATTGAATTTAATAATAAATGTTTCGGGAGTAATATATCTTTTGTCTTTTTTTTTTTTGATCAGCAAAGACAAATTTCATTAACAGCATGAAATTAAAGGTACAGGAATATGACATGCATCGAAAGAGATTCAGAAAGTACAAATTACCTCTACTACTGCTACTCGCATCCATACAACCAACCCTTTGGCCTCACGAATTTTTTTCTTTTTTTTTAGACAAAAAAAAGTTAAGAAGGACTTAACTAGAAAATAAAATATATGAATCCTCACAAAATCAACCCATACAACCCAAAACCAAAAACCAAAACCAAAACACTCAAGCTGCTCCTGCATTCCTCTTTTCAACAAACTAAAATTTTCTTTTTCAACAACCAAACTGTTGCACTCCTCATTTCAACAAGCCACACTCTACTATTCAACCCAAATATTTCATTCACCTATGCTGCTACACTCCCAATGCCCACACCACCCAAACTAAAATCTTTTCAACAGCCCACACCACCAATTCCAAGACCCACGCCTGACAACACTATACCATAGCATCAGAAAGCATTCCGCACGCTTTGCTGATCCGACTGAGAACGTTCCATGGCCGGAAAACTCCATAGCTGACAGCTCCATGGCTGGAAAAACTCCTTTGACCAAAAACTATGGCCGAAACACATCCAAGGACAATACCTAAGGGCCAACTTCTATGCAAACACCTGAACAACATACTCACATTGGAAAACAGTTGCCGAACAACCCCATGGACAACACCTCACTCTAGAATAAATTCTCCGAATAAACAGTGTTGCATCGAAATCACCCTGCTCCATGTCCGGAGCACTTTAAAAAAAAAAAAGAAGAAAACCTACAAGGTCGGAACACAACTAATTATTTGATCCAAACACTGAACACACCCACTGCAAAAACTCCTAAGATGACGATCAAAACACCGAACAACTGCTGAGACACCTCCATACATCTGGATGAAGTTCACCCCAAAAACTCCCACTCGAAAAGGAGCGCTCAAATGAAAACTAGACAGATCTGGATCGACTTTGACACCCATGTTTCCCCCCAAACAAAGCATCGATACTTCTCCATAAATCTGAACCAGAGTTCACCCCTCAAGCTCCTACTCGCAAAAGAGTGCTCGAATGAAGCATCGATATATCTTTTGTCTTTTTCTCGTACCCTAGGAGCATTTGTTAGTAAGGCTATTGGATTTTTATTAAAAGATGCATAAAAAAGTAAAGAAAGTGATGTGAAAACTTATAGTATTTTTTTAACTTTTTAACTAAAAACTCTACTCCCCAAACAGGTTAAAATAAGTACCTAATAATGTTTTATAATCCCATACTGATTAATATAGGCATTGGCCATATACATATAAATCTCTCGTGGACACCATTTCCTTATGGCTTAGTCTGGTCATGATGAAAATGGTAGAAAGTGAAAGAAATGGAAAATAAAATAAAATTTTTCTAAGTTTGTTTAACATGAAAGTGGTGGAAGTTACAAGAAAATTAATTTTCTTGTACAACTCATAATAACATGGTAACTAAGCTTCTAGTTTCATGCAAAAAACATAGAAAAATATAATTACAAAAGTAGTTACTTATAATTAAAAATCTTATTTTCTTACAAAATTTTCATTATTATCAAATTCATACGAGAAAATATGTTTTCTTTCTTTTTCTTTTCTTTCACTTTACTTTATACGATTTTCACTTCCATTATTTATTTATTTCTAATCAAACAGAGCCTGTAAGTCAGATTTTAAGGGTCAGTTTTACTTAGACTGTGTTTGGTTGGGGGATTTAGGAAGGGATTTAGAAAGAAAAAGGGAAAAAATATATGAAATTAAGTAAAATGTAAGTATATTTTATTCACATTTCATCGATTTTTTCTTTTTCCTTTCTAAATTTCTTTTCAAATCTCCAAACGAAACACAACATTAGGAATTCGTATCATTTGGTAAATGTAGCACTTGTGTCCTTTAAAACTTTTGGTAAGTGTATTTGAACCCTTTATTTTATTTTGGGAATCTTTGGTGTTGTTGTACCTTAGTTTTGGAGGTGTACAAATTGATTTAAACTTGTTGGGGTTGCTCGTTCACGCTTGTTTGCGTTGAAAAGTTATTTGGAAACTTGAAAATCATGCTCTGGGGTTGACACCGGTCTTGGTGGTGTTGACACCTTGTCTTTAAGTTGGCCGCAAGGGTCAACACTAATCTGGGAAGGGTCGACCCTTGTTCTGAAATTGCTCACTACATTTTGGTGTCGACACCAACCTGGGGAAGGGTCGACACCTGCTATGCAGTCAAACTTAGTGTTCCAGCTTTTCTTCTTGGGGGTCGACACTTGTGTTGCAGGGGTCAACACCTGCGATGTTTTTTCCAGATTTTTTCCAAATTTTTCTGTCGGTTTGGGGACTACTTTTGGGGGTTTTGACCAGATATTTTGGGTTGACTTTGGGGCTTATTTCTAACTTTATCTAGTGCTATAAATAGGCTCTCACTTAACCCTTTTCTTTATGTTTTCTTCCCTTTTCTCCCTCTAAACCGTGAGACTCTCTCTCTCTCTCTTTCTCAAAAAGCACTTTTCACTCATAGATCCTTAGATCTACTTGCTTGAAGGCCTCTCCTCGCCTTACTCTTTTGCGATACATTGTAGAGCTTGTCGAGGGCTTCATTTTGATAGGAGCAAAACGTCGTTTCTCCTCCTTCGCGTTTTGGGTTTTTCTTCCTTCTTCCTCTTCTAAGCTTGAGGTAGGGATATTCTACTCTCGTATATGGGTTTTAACATAGATATTGTCATCTTGTATAAATGGTGTGATTTGGGAAGGTTTTTGGTGAATTTTTAGTTGGTTTCTATATGTATAAAAGAGGGGTTTTCTATTTGGGTTTCTTTATGGGCATGAGAGGTCTTGAACATGTTATGACTTGAGAAGAATTGATGAAATTTGGTCTTTGGTATAATATTTGATAAAGGGGGAGAATGCCTTAATTTGAATTATATACATTATTTGTGCGTAAATAATGAAATCAATGTGGAAATATGAAATTGATTTGAGAATCATGAAATTGGAGGAAATTGTGATTAAATAGTGTAGTTGGATTAATAAATCACTCACCTATGAAAAATGTGATAAATTATCTATTGAGAAATTTATTTATCTATTTAGATATATCAATTTTGGGCTATCGGTGGAGGATAGCCATGATTGTTGTAGAAACTGCATGATGATTAGGTAAATTGAAACTAATCGATTGGTTTATGTCATTGAATATGACGGTTGGATTAAAACATTGAATATGTGTTTTGATTAGTCATTGTATATGACAAAGTGTTTAAATACATTGTATATGTATCTTGTTTGGGGGAGATAGGGGATGTACTCCATTATTTGGGAGGAGATAGGGGATGGACTCCATTGATAATTAAGTTGGCCAGAGTGTCCAGGGTGAAAGTCCCGAAATCTTATATATTTGGGTGCCGGTTCCCTCGGACGTAGTTCCGTGAAATGGCGATAAATGGAAGTGTATGAATAAATGTTTATGATTGAAGTGTTGATAAATGAGTTGTAATCTCATTCTGAATTGTTTAAATGATGATGAACTATGTCCATGGATTGATTTGGATAAGTAAATGTAAATGAATGGAAGTATGGATGTCAATGTTGATTGGTTATGGAGAAGGAGTAAGTTGGTTTTCAAGTGTTAAACATTTATCGGATACTAATGTTTTAATTAATTCTCATATACTGTTTAGCATATCTCTACTGGCTTTGGCTCACCCTACTTGGGACACCATTTTTCAGGTACAGGGGACATGCCACCTCCAAGGACATAGCTTGGGAGGTTTAGGAGTTGAAGGCTCCGTTTTGTTATTTATGTTTTGTGTTAAATATGAATCCAAGCGAAGGGCTTTATATGTAAAGAGTTAGAACTCTTCTTTTGTTGTAACCAAGTGTTAACTTGGAAAGCCCTAGCTTTGATGGAAGACTCTTTAATTTTCCACAACACCAAGAGGAGCCTTAACTTGGATCTTCAAGATTGGTGTGAAATGTTGATGATCTAGACCCAAAGATTACAAGAATCAAAGTGTTTTAGTGTTTTGGTGAGGATTTCTAGAGAGAAGGAGGAGAGAAATGAGGTTTAGAGTGAGAGAAAGATGTCCAAAATGTGATACAACTTCGGCAAAAAGGGTAAAAAAAAACATAGTTTCGAACTGCCCGTCTGCCGCACGTGCGGCGCAACCCCCTCCTCCGCGCACGTGCGGCCTTCATCCCCGCATGTGCGGTGCCCCTCTCCCGCACCTTACCCCGCTCGTGCATTTTAGACAGAATGCCCACCACTGAAGCTCAACCTTCACAGCACATGCAGCCCCACCCATGTGCGGCCCTAGCCCAGCAGCCCAAAAATTTTCCGCTTCGCTCCTAGGTACTCCGGACCTGACCTCGCACTTCTCGGAAGAAAGAAACTTCAACACTGAATAAAAACATGAATAGAAATTACACAACAACAAAATACACCTTTGGTGACCAAAATTGGCGACTAAAAAAAATTTAGTTGCCAAAAGTTATGGAATTGCCGACTAACATTTTTTTAGTCGCCAAAAGTAAAATATTTAGCTACTAATTTTTTTTAGTTGGGGTATATTCATTATTGGCGACTAAAAAAAAAATTTAGTTGCTAAAAATGCAAGAATTGGCGACAAAAAAAAAAATAGTCGCTATATATTGACTTTTGGCTACTAAAATATTTAGTCACCGAATGGGAAATAAAAAATATTATTTTTTTCTCTTTTTAGTCACCAAAAACTTACTTTCAGCGACAAAAAAAACTTTAGTCGCCGTATATTGATTTTTGGCTACTAAAATATTTAGTCGCCAAATGGAAAATAAAAAAATTTATTTTTTCTCTTTGGCGACTAAAGTTTTAGTCACCAAAAACTTACTTTTAGCAACAAAAAAAAAAAATTTAGTCGCTGTATATTGATTTTTGGCTACTAAAATCATTTAGTGGCCGAATAGAAATAAAAAAATATTTTTTATCTTTGGTGACCAAAAATTTGGTCGCCAAAAATTTACTTTCAGCGACAAAAATCAATTTTAGTCACCAAAAAATAAAATATTTGGAGGGATTTTTCAAATTTTGGAGGGTTTTATAAACTAATTGGCGTTTAAATTTTAGTCGCTAATGGTGTAATATATATATTTACTTGGTTTCCAAAGAACAAACCAACACCTGTGTATGTCTCTCTCTCTCTCTCTCTCTCTCTCGCCCTCTCTCCCTCTCCCTCTCCCTCTCCGTTACTCCTCTCCCCTCACTCTCTCACCGCCGCTCCACCAGCCACGCCTCCGTTGCTCCCCCTCGCGGTCGTGGGCAACCGGACCACCGATTCACCTAGAGTTGCCCTATTTTCTCTCTCTGAAATCTCTCTATATTCGTATATCTGTCTATCCATCAACGGCGAGACCGATGTATGTATATGTGTGTGTGTGTGTGTGTGTGTGGATTTGTATGTGATCGTTAGGATTTTGGAGATGTAGGGTAGGTTGAATGAGGGGAGAGAAATTACGGTGAAGAAACTGTCGCAGAGCTCGAATTAGGGGAAGAATGAGTTCAAGAACGAGGCCAAGTTGTTAGCTCGCGTGTAGCACCGCAATGTTGTCAATTTGTTGGGGTATTGTGCGCACGGTGTGGAGAAGCTGCTTGTGTATGAGTACGTAGCTAATGAGAGCTTGGACAAGCTTCTCTTCAGTAAGTCCTCTTCTGCTTTGATCTTTTTTTGGATGCAACACTCAGTTCTTATTTATGTAGAGTTCAAATTGGGACACCAAAATTGAATTTATGGTTGTTATACTACCAATTAGTGATGAGTTTATTGAATTTTAGATGTCATGGTTAGCTGCTAATTGAATAAACAGGTACTAGGTAGATGTATTGAAATTTAAGATATTGAATATGGTATGTTTCATCTTTGTAAATGGAAGTTCTTCATTAAATTGTTGATGGTGTCATAGTACCACTCAGTGTTGCACTTTGCTAGACCTAGGGTGGTCTCAATTGCCTCATTCATATTCTCTATATCTTGAAAAGAATCAAATCTGCTGCTATGAGTATTTTCAAGAATCAAATCATCTTGAAGAAGTATGCTCATCAAGTGTATGTAAAAATGTCATAGAGAGGTTTTGAGGACTGGTTTCCACTTACTTTAGTTTAGATATTGGGTCATTTATATATAAAGCTTTCAGGATTTATAATTTTCCTGTGTGTTGATCCAAGTGTTTCTTTCTAATCCTTATTGAGTTGTTGCTTGAATTAATTGTTGCGTGAGTTTTGAAATCTGACTCTACAATTCTAACTTTGGATGGTTCTTTGTGAATTATAAACAATGCCATCTACAAGTCTCTTTCTTTGACACCTTATCTCTAACCTATTTTCTTACCTTGTCTCTAAAATTCCATCTACAAGTTTCTAAAATTCCATTGAACTTTTACTGTGTTTTAAACCTTTAACTTTGTATATGTTTGGTAAGGTAGGGAATGAAAGATGATTGATGACTGTAATTGGAAATAGGATAAACAGATAAGAGGAAGTGTGACATGCTTTAAACTGTTGACTATTTAGGATTCTGTTAGTCAGATGCTTTGGAAGGTTTCCTTGTGCCATTATCTGAGGGATTTTGAAATGCAGAAATTTGGATTTCAATTATGACTCATTGATAGATGTAGCAAAGTGTAAACTGCTTTCTTTTGTGAGGCTCAGAAAGCATTTTGTACAATAACTAAGGATTTTTTTTTTTTTTTTTGTATGTGTAGAGATTTGAGTTGTTTTACATGTATTACTTGTCTATTTCTGCCTGTATGCACGGAGTGTGTTTGTGTGTGCACTCCTTCCTGCTCACATGCACTCTTTTCTTTGCTTCAGAATCGTTCGTAGCTGCTACTTGTGAACTTCAGCGTATATATGGAAAGGATGAAGGGAAACCATTGTCGTAAAGTTTCCTTGTTCAAATATAAAGGTGGGAAAATCTTTTCCTTATTTTTGTGCAGATAATTATACATCTTTTTGGTAATTTTTTGTTATTAATCATAGCAATATAAGTATTAGGAGGTCGAGCATTGTTATGGTTTAGAGATGAGTTTTTGTTGTGGAACTGGAAATCAACATTACAGGCATAGAAAGAACCTTATACTTTGGTCACTTAATGTAAGTTTCAACTGCATCATCTTAAACATTTTGAAGGAGAAATGAAAATCAAGATAGTTGTTATTGGCTAGTTAGTTTATGTGATACTTCGTCACATGTTTGGTCCTTGTGATTAATCTTTCATAAGCCATATGCAATTTCGAAGCCTTTTAAGATAGTTTATGTACTTTGTCACGCGTTTGGTCCATGTAGTTAATCTTTGATCTGTATCAGATCTTTTGCAATTTGCTTGAAGCCTTTCAATATAGTTTAAGTCGATAATATCACATACTTGGTCCATGTCTTTCTTTCGTTTTTGGGTTTTGTACTTTTGTTTTGACCTTGTGAGGAGTAATTGAGCAGAATTACCTATACTTTTAATGAAACTTGAACCGTGTTGAACTGAGTGGAGGCAATCTAAGGTTGTTATCGTGAACTTAGATGACCAAGTCAGAATATACTTCTATCTGGATCATCCTGAAGATGACAACTTACGCACCTATTTGTTTTATCATAAGGTGGAAGCAAATGGACAATCAATTGAACTCTGCGTTGGCATTCTGTTTTAAATAATCTGATTTGGTAGAAAATTACTTTGGCATCTGAATGGATTTTGGTGGTGGATTGGATAAACAAAGTAAAGAAAGAACAAAGGGTTGAGGTGTCTTCCATTGTTGGAACAAGTAGATTTGCACTTCTTTAGATAGGTTTTTGTGGAGTCAAACACCAGTAGGTTACTTAATGGTTAACTAAGAGGTAAGTTACCCATTAAGTTGCAAGTAGCTCAGTAGTGGTAGACAAATAGCTCACCACTAGCAACTTAACGAGGAGATTACCTTAGAGCTAAGTAATTGAATTACCAAAATGCCCGAAGCGTATAAATATAACTTTTTATAAACTCTTCAAATCCATTAAGCTTCATGGTTGAACCAGTTTTGAAAGTGGACTAAATCTTCAAAATTTTCTTTTTCTTCTTCTTTGGCCCCCATGGTCTGCATCATACTATTAAAAAAACAACTTATTCAAAAGGAAGATGCTTCAGAAAATGAGGTCTACTACTGTTTTTATAGCCATGCATTGTCCAAACTTGTTAACTTCAGAAAACACATAAGCTAGGCTGTGGTTTGGTTTCCTTTATAATACTTTTGTACCTCTGTGGTCATGGTTCCTTTGTTAGATGCATTGATGGTGATGATCTCATGACATGAAATTCCATGTCCATTGTTATCTTGATCCATTGTTTGCTTAGCTGGTGCTGTTTGGTTGTTTGCTTATCTTGAAATTGCATCTCCATTATTACTCCTTGAATGTAATAAGTGAGTCTTGAGCAAACTATGCCCTGCATATATACATTTTCAAACAAAGAGCTGTAGAATATTACCATTTTTGGCAAAAACTGGTTCTCCCATGTCTTGAGAACAAATCCTCTATTTTACATCCTTGTGTATAGTTGTTTCAGATTTTTTTTTTCTTCTAGAAAGGTCTAATTCATGTTGTAGTTTTGTGAAGAAACATCATTTCATATTGAAGTTGTTAGGTTTTTATTCTTGGCAATCCCGCTTGACAAAACTCCTTTCAATTGTACTTATTTTTGCACTTTTTATTTCAATGAGGCTATGAGTGTTTAGATGCGAATCCAACATGAATTGTGCCTTGCAGAGAAGTTTGTGATGTTAATACTTTCAAGATTGCCACTTCGCTGATTATGATGGGGATCAAGCTGCCCGGTCAGCTCGCGGGGGTCGACAGGGCAGCACCCCTTGGCAGGTCCGGGACAGCGCCACGGCGGGGTCGAGGGGCAGCGCCCCCGAAGCAAAATGCAAAATTGCATTCAAAGTTGCTTGTCCGCCCTTGCTCGCTCGAGCGAAGGAGTTCTCACTCGAGTGAAGGCTGTGTCTGTGTAAAAACCTGAAAGAGATGAATGTACGCTCAAGCGAAGGGTGCGTGGCTCGAGCGAAGCCACTTATGGAAAACACACATTTTTGGTTCCTCGCTCAAGTGACAGAAGCTTCGCTCGAGCGAGCTTCGCAGTCCCAAATTTCTATAAGTATTTGTTTCAGTCCAAAACTAGGATTACTCCTCCAGATCTTCTTCTTGGATATTAAGGTTTATATCTGGGGATATTTTGCTAGTTTTCTTTGATGTTTTGATTGAGTATTCAACTCATGGTTTAAAGAGTATACATCAAAGGATTATTTGTTTGTTCTACACGAAAGAGAGAGTTGTTCTTCGGTGGATTCCGAAGAATTCGAGCCAGAAGCTTTGGTGGATTCTAGGGTGGCTCATCGTCAAGACAATTCCGAGGTGAAGACGGGGTTGGAAGAGGCACATAGGGGTTGGTTCAATTCGGGCGTGGATTCGCTAGGTAATTGAGAGTATACCTGTGTAATTCCTTTATATCTTCTTAGTAGATTGTTTTGTGGCTGTTGCCCGTGGTTTTTTTATCACAATTGGAGGTGCTCCAATTGTGGTTTTTCCACATTAAAATCGTTGTGTTGATTTGTCTTGATTGTTTGATTGGGATTGTTATATACTGCTTAAATTTGATACATAATCACAAATCAATATCTAGGGGATTTCTAGATTTTTCATTTGGTATCAGAGCGGGTTGCTCTCTTGTTTTTTAAAACTTTTGAGCGAGATCTTGTTTGATTTGTGATAATGGATTCAATTCGTGAGGGAAATTCTATGGTTCGACCACCCCTACTTGATGGATTCAATTATTCTTTTTGGAAAGCTCGGATGAGATCGTTTTTAAAGTCTATTAATGAAAAAGTTTGGCAATCTGTCATGTATGGGTGGACTGAACCAACCATTACCGTTGATGGAGTAACTTTCCCCAAACCAATTGATAAGTGGGACACAATTGATTACCAAAATAGTAGCTGGAATAGTAAAGCTATCAATTCTCTTTTTTGCGCTGTCACACCTGAAGAGTTTAGTTGTATTTGCAATTGTGAAGTCGCAAAAGAGGCTTGGGATATCTTACAAACTATTCATGAGGGCAGTCCTTCTATTAAACGCTCAAAACTTCAAAGGCTCACGTCTAGTTTCGAAAACCTTTCAATGAAAGATAGTGAGACCTTTGATGAATTTTATGCGAAGTTGAGTAACATTGTAAATTCCAGCTTCAATTTAGGTGAAAAAAATACCAGAATCCAAAGTTGTGGGAAAAATTTTGAGATCCTTTCCCAATCAGTTCCAACCAAAAGTTACGGCTATTGAGGAGGCTCAAGATGTTGATAACCTCAAGCTAGATCATTTGGTTAGAAATCTCCAAACTTATGAGGCACATAGAAATTTCAAAAATAAATAAAAAGATACTATTGCTTTTAGTAGTGCTCATAGAGTTGGAGAGGATTTTGATGAGGATTGTGAGATAGATTCCAAGATTACTGCTGCTTTTGTTAAACAATTTAAAAAATCTTTTTTGAAAAAGAATCCTAATCTTTTGGATTCTACTCATACTCATAAATCTAAAGGCAAAGATAAACTCAAAATTAATTCTATAGCCAAGAAGAAGAAAGGAAAGATACAAGGGAACTCTGAAAGAGTCCAATACTATGAATGCCAAGGATTTGGCCACTTTGCTTCAGAATGCCCCACTCGTTTGAAGAAGAAGAAAGCCCTCGTTATCACTTGGGATGATGAATCAGAATCTAATGAAGATGAAAGTGACAACGAAGATCAAGGCGAAGAGGGACATAAACAATTCCTTGCTTTCATGGCGGCTTCCGAAACTGAAGGACGAATAGAGTATCCGAAGCGGCCGGTTGAGAATGCCACTGATGATGAATCCTCAGGAAGTGATGATGAAGAGCTTGAGCAAGCTTATGAAAAGTTGTATAAGGAATCTCTTAACTTATCCAAATTGAATGACAAACTCACTATGAAAGTCAAAGCATGTGAAAGTGAGAATGTCAAATTAAATGAGGAGATTTATGAGGCTAGGATTGATGCCAACAAGATAGCTAATGATCGACAAGCTCTTTGTGCAAAACTCTTGACTTGTGAGACAGAGAGGAATGAGCTACAACAAATCTATGCAACATATGAAGAAAAAATTGAAACTCTTGAGATGTCTCAAGTTGCTTTGGAAGAACTAATGATCAAGAAAGAGGAAGGACTCAAGTGTGCTATGGCTACCATTGGTCTTTGGAACAGAGAATCAAAGACTTTGGACAACATCATTGGGTCTCAACAAAATTGTTCTGACAAGAGTGGCATTGTCTTTGGTGGTAAGAAAGAGCAAAAACAGAGTGCTTCCACATCTCATGATACAAGAACTCAAGGAAAGGAAGAACAAAAAATTCAACATGAGGATGGACTTCTCAAAATTCCTAAAGTTGGTAAGGTTAAAGAAAAGAAGGTACACTCTGTTTTTATTTGTCATCACTGTGGTATGTATGGTCATATTCGCCCTTATTGTTATGAGTTGCATGGGAGAGTGTCTCATAGAGATGGAAGAAATTCCAACATTTCGTGGGATAGGAGACACTTCATTGGTCGTAATGAGGTTATAGGTCATAATATACCTCGCTATTTTGATGTGCTTGAGACCAAACATGGAGCGAGTTTGCATTTGCCTAGACCTAGGAATAGGAAGTGGGAAACCACGTCGAGATGGGTTCCCATTGAAAGGGAAGGGAACTGCAACGTCAAGACATCACCTAAGAACCGCAATTCGCATAACTTTGTTCATACTAAAGCGATTTGGGTGAGAAAACTTGACTTGTGCTAATTTGTTTATTCATTTTAGTTTTTAGGTTTCTGTGTTTTTTTTTTTTTTGGTCATTTAATGTGTGCTATCATTGAATGTGTGCCTGTTCATTTTCTGTATTACTTTGTTTAGGGAAAAAAAATGAAAAAAAAAAAATCCAAAAAGATTTTCTTAGTATGGTTTTGCAAGCTTGAAATTTTTGAGTAGTCTTTGGTGCATATTGGAATTGATAAGAATATCCATTACATGTTAATATATGTGTGCTTTCTGTGGTCATTACTCAGTTTGGAGTGTGTGTTTTTTGATTAGTATGTCTCATTCTGTACACACTCTTGGATTAGCAAATTTTGGAGTCTTCTGCCTTAGTGATCATTTTTTTTTATGAACTTCTGGCATTGTATCTTTTGCTTTTCTAGAGGAATTGACCTATACTAGCATATCATGGGTGATGTTGAGTCTCTTAACTATCTTCCATCTTTTTGCATTTCCATGGCTTTCCCCTCTGTTCTTTGTAGTCCAGGCATGAGGAAAAGGCTACCTCAGAGTCACCAACCAGGCCATCCTTATTATATCCATACTTCTCTGGTTCGGTTTCCATACTCTTGAGCGTGTCAGCCACCAATGAGTGTGCAAAAGAAAGAAAAAATGTGCAAAAGAAAGAAAGAAAGAAAGAAAAAAAAAAGATGTGCAAAAGAATGAAAAGAAAAATATGTGAGAAAAAAAAAAGGAAAAAAAATAAAGGTTTCATTGATTGAAGGGGAGCCTCCGCCTTTACTCACCAAATACCCCTTGATTCCTAGTGGTTTGACTTTCCGTAGTTGTGCTTAGATTCTCTTGACGGAGGTTCAACTATCTGATCACTACTAGGATTTGAATCTAGTGTTTGTCGAACTTCAAGAGTCACACACACACTTTTATCATGGGATCTATGCTTTTCACATAATGCATCACTTTTTGATGAGGAATCTTCTAGAGGCTGTGCACATTGTGTTTTCAAGTAATTGTGCTTATTGGATAATCTTGTGTGTTTTAAGGTAAAAATCTGAAATTTCCTACTTGCTCCACCATATTATTTTTTGTCGTTTTCTTCTTGTTCATTGTTTTTAGTGAGGGGGAGTTTGGTTTATCTTTACAAGAGATTGTTAGCATGAACACTTTGATCTGTTAGGAAAGGGAGATTGGCTATAGTTGTCTTGCATGTTGCTATGCATTGTTTGTTCATTATTTCCTTCTTGTATCCTCCTGATATTTACATCATCATATCATTGCTTGTGTGGTTTATGATCTTACTTTTGTTGTTTGAGCTTCTTTTTTCAATTCGTGACAAAAATGGGGGAGAAAGTTGTTTTTCATGTGTCTTAGGATTTCATGTATTCATGTCATGTGTCAGGTGCATGTGTCTTAGTTTTCATCTATTCATACTACATGTTCTTAAAATCTCCAAGTCGCATCTATTCATGTTTTCCATCTCATGCTTCAAGATAATCTAGCTATATGTTTATTGTTTTTTTTTACTCTTGTGGGACTAATAGTTGTTTTGGAGATTGTGGCATTAATAGTTGTTTTACAGGTCTTGACCATCAGAAAGAAGTTTGTTTTTGTTGGCTGTAATGCGTTGGGGTGTTTAGATTTTATTTGTTAGGTGTGTTTTGTCACGGCATTGCCAAAAGGGGAGATTGTTAGGTTTTTATTCTTGACAATCCCGTTTGACAAAACTTCTTTCAGTTGTACTTATTTTCGCACTTTTTATTTCAGTGAGGCTATGAGTGTTTAGATGCGAATCCAACCCGAATTGTGCCTTGCAGAGAAGTTTGTGATGTTAATGCTTTCAAGATTGCCACTTCACTGATTATGACAGGGATCAAGCTGCCCGGTCAGCTCGTAGGGGTCCAGGGGGCAGCGCCCTTTGGCGGGTCCGGGGCAGCACCACGGCGGGGTCGAGGGGCAGCGCCCCCGAAGCAAAATGCAAAATTGCATTCAAAGTTGCCTGTCCGCCCTTGCTCGCTCGAGCGAAGGAGTTCTCACTCAAGCGAAGGCTGCATCTGTGTAAAAACCTGAAAGAGATGAATGTACGCTCGAGCGAAGGGTGCGTGGCTCGAGCGAAGCCACTTATGGAAAACACACGTTTTTGGTTTCTCGCTCAAGCGAGAGAAGCTTCGCTCGAGCGTGCTTCGCAGTCCCAAATTTCTATAAGTATTTGTTTCAGTCCAAAACTAGGATTACTCCTCCAGATCTTCTTCTTGGATATTAAGGTTTATATCTGGGGATATTTTGCTAGTTTTCTTTGATGTTTTGATTGAGTATTCAACTCATGGTTTAAAGAGTATACATCAAAGGATTATTTGTTTGTTCTACACAAAAGAGAGAGTTGTTCTTCGGTGGATTTCGAAGAATTCGAGCCTGAAGCTTTGGTGGATTGTCACGCCCTCAAAATTAAACCCATAATAAATAATATTAACATACATCATCATATCAAAACAAGAATATAATTCCATTCATCAGAGTATTAAGAAATAAAACATCAAAATAAATGCCCTACGGGCTTACATCTTGCCAAGCCAATACTTGGACACAAATCCATGAGTCTAACTCAAAAACAAATAAAGCCCTAGGCTTGAGTGTTTTACATATAAAAGCAAATAAACTAGAAACAAATCTTCGAGTTCCAATCCCTCACAAGCTAAGTCCTTGGAGGCAGTGAACCATCTGCACCTGAAAATGAAGTTCCCATATAGGGTGAGCCACAGCCCAGTAGAGAAATACTAAACCAGGCATAAGAATTAACTAAAGCATTAACATCCGATACATAGTTAGCACAAGATAATAAATTCCCAAATTTTATGACACGAATGCCTATACAGTCTATGACACGTGGTCTACGACACAACTCACTTTCCACTTATACCCACATGGCTCACAACCTGGCCAAACAACTCAACAAGGATAACACATCGGATTAACCTTTCTTACAATATAATAAACACACATACAGGTGTTACATCAATCACAATCACATTCACTTCCATACTTCCCAACTGATACACATGGTGGTGATGTATCATGCCAACAATCAATAGAAATACTTCTATTAACAATAAGTACACATAAATGTGATGCTACAGGGGTCCATCCCCTTTCTCCTCCCAACACATCTGGTTTAGGGGTCCATCCCCTTTCTTCCCCTAAACCCTCCAACAAATTCGGTTTAGGAGTCCATCCCCTTTCTTCCCCTAAACCGGGAGTTCATCCCCTATCTCCTCCAAAACCAAATGCATATGCAACATAATTAATACTTGCCATATACAACACATAATCAATACACGTAATGTTCTGTATTAATTCAACAGTCAAACAGCTGACTAAATTCCAGTTATACCTAAGCCACATGCAAGGTCTACAACAATCACTGGCTATCCTCCACCGATAGCCCCAAAACAATTATTTCTAAGCAAGAAATAAATATCACAATATATATATATCAATTTCACAGATGAGTGATTAAATATTCAACTACATCAACAAAATCTCAATTTCCCCAAATCTCATGAATTTAACCAATACACAATTCTCCTTTAAATTAATTACATGAATCAATCTATAACAAAACCCTAAGGTTTTTCCCCAAAATTACCAAACTACCTCCCACATACCAAAACACCAACACTTAGGATTAAAACGTATACAAGGAGTAGGAAATCCCTACCTTAAACAGAAGAACCCAAAAGGAGAAGGAGAAGATGGTGCTCAAAACCCCAAAGTGCTCCAAATCAACAATTGCTCCGATTAAATGAAAGCTCTCACTCTCCTCTACCTTTTTAATGAAGGAACTAGATTAAAAACGCCCTCTAGATAGATCAAACCCAAGGAAAAGATGAGTTGAGAGAAAAGAAACTCGAAACTAGGGTTTCTGGATCAAAAATTGTGAAAAAAGACGTTTTAAAACTGCTGCTGCGTTTAAATACTGGACAGGCTCGCTCGAGCGAAGACATGGTCGCTCGAGCGACCAGACACAAAAACAGACCTCGCTCGAGCGAAAAGAAGCTCGCTCGAGCCAAAGACAAACCATCTCGCTCGAGCGAAGGAAGGCTCGCTCGAGCCAACAAACACTGCCCTCAGGTCTAGCACTGGACGCAGCCCTCGCTCGAGCCAAGAAATGCTCGCTCGAGCGACGAACCAAGAAGGACCTCGCTCGAGCGAAGAGAAGCTCGCTCGAGCGAGCAAGCCAAAAACTGAACATCAAGAATTTGTTTCTAGACTCAACCAACCTGTAATCAACCTGCCCAAAACATCCTATAACCAAAGAATAAGGAATCAAGGACAACAACGACAATAATATGACAACGGAATCCACGGAACATAAGTCCGAATACAATAATCAAATGGGAAAAAGACCGGGGTCGCTATAACCTCCCCCCCTTAAAAGAATTTCGTCCCCGAAATTAAGCATGAGTTTGTAAAAATGAATTTTTTCTCAATTCCCAATGATATAAATACAACAATAAACAACAACTTGACCCAAAACCGGTCACTTCATCTCTTATCAAGAGCTATCTCACAGTATATATAAATCAACATATATTTCAACTTGCACGAATATTATGCATTATTCTTCTCGATGTTAACAATTTCCATATCATATTCAATCTCATGATATAAACAACACATTTAATATATATAAATGTTATACTCCACTTCCATAAAAAGGCAAGTTTCAACATGTTAACATTAAACCCAAACATTCTCAATGTTTTCTAGCTTAAGACATATATAAAATTCTCAAGTTCCACAATATTACATAATCTAAACACAAGATTACAATTCCACAAACAAGTCCGGATATTTCTCACGGACTTCCAACTCACGTTCCCAAGTGGCCTCCTCCACTCCGTGATGTTTCCACAAAACCTTCACTAAAGGGATGGTCTTACCACGCAGGACTTGATCCCGCCTATCCAAGACTCGAATCGGCCTCTCCTCATACGAAACATCCTCATCAACAACTAAATCGGTCCAATCCAACACATGCGATGGATCCGGCTCATACTTCCGAAGCATACTCACATGAAACACGTCATGAACTCCGGACAACTGCGGTGGCAAAGCTAAACGATAAGCAACCTCGCCAATCCTCTCAAGGATCTCAAAGGGGCCAATAAATCGAGGGGACAACTTCCCACTCTTCCCGAACCTCATTAAACCTCGCCTAGGTGAGATTTTTAGAAAGACATGATCACCTACCTCAAACACCAAAGGTCTCCTCCTACGGTCGGCATAAGATTTCTGACGACTCTGGGCTGTAACAAGTCTCTTACGGATAAGCCCAACTTTCTCCGTCGTCTCCCTCACTAACTCCGGACCTATCAAAGGTGCATCACCCACCTCGGCCCAACAAACTGGAGATCTACACGGTCGGCCGTACAAGGCCTCAAATGGTGCCATACCGATACTAGACTGAAAACTGTTGTTATAGGCAAACTCCACCAATGGCAAGTGCCTCTCCCACGACCCACTGAAATCAAGAACACAACCCCGAAGCATATCCTCAAGGATCTGTATGGTACGCTCTGACTGCCCGTCAGTCTGAGGATGGTAAGCCGTACTAAAGGTCAACTTAGTGCCTAAAGCACTCTGCAAACTCTGCCACAACCTGGCAGTGAAACGAGGATCTCTATCTGAGACAATCGTCACTGGAACCCCATGCAACTTTACTATTTCCCGAACATATAAATCGGCAAGATGATCCACCGAATCTCTCACACGCATAGGAATAAAATGTGCTGACTTAGTCAACCGATCCACAACCACCCAAATAGCATCATTACCTCGCTGAGTCCTAGGAAGACCCACAACGAAATCCATAGTGACATGTTCCCACTTCCACTCGGCAATAAGTAAGGGTTGCAACAAACCCGCTGGCCTCTGATGCTCGGCCTTCACTTGCTGACAAGTAAGGCACTTAGATACGAAAGCTGCCACATCTCTCTTCATACCCCGCCACCAAAACTGGCGACCCAAATCCCTATACATTTTAGTGCCTCCCGGATGCACCGCAAGGCGTGAATGATGAAACTCTCGGAGTACCTCCTCTCGACACGACTCCGGCACAAACAGACGGTCTCGGTATCTCACACTCAGATCGGGATACACCGTCAAACCCTTCTCAACCTTACCACTAGAAATCTTCTCCCGGAGAGATTCTACCTCAAGATCACCCCTCTGAGCCTCTAACACTCGAGTCACAAGTGTAGGCTGTGCAACAACAGAAAACAAGGTCGCAGCCTCAACGGATTCGCCCAGATGCAAATCAAACTCCCCAACTGCACCCAACATCTCCCACTCTCGGATGGCTATACTA
The DNA here is from genome assembly GCA_036172215.1 of Camellia granthamiana. NCBI lineage: Eukaryota > Viridiplantae > Streptophyta > Magnoliopsida > Ericales > Theaceae > Camellia > Camellia granthamiana. The sequence continues at coordinate 84,165,251 of CM069909.1, read as the reverse complement.
GCAACGTCACCAACAGATTTCCTACTAAGGGCATCGGCCACAACATTGGCCTTTCCCGGATGATAGTGTAACTCGAAATCATAATCCTCAATAAATTCCATCCATCTCCTCTGCCTCAGATTCAAGTCTTTCTGTGTAAACAGATATTTCAGACTCTTATGATCGGAGAATACTTCAAATTTCTCACCAAACAGATAATGCCTCCAGATCTTCAAGGCAAATATCACAGCTGCTAACTCTAGATCATGCGTAGGGTAATTCTTCTCATGAATTTTCAACTGGCGTGAGCCATAGGCAACCACTTTTCCTTCTTGCATCAACACACAACCCAGACCCTCTCGTGAGGCGTCACAGTAAACTGCATAACCTAACCCTCTCTCCGGAATAATTAAGACTGGAGCGGTGGTCAATCTAACCTTCAATTCCTGAAACGACTTTTCACAAGTCTCACTCCATACAAATTTGACTCCCTTCCGAGTCAATCTGGTTAACGGTGAAGCTAACTTGGAGAAATCCTTCACAAACCGACGATAATACCCTGCCAATCCCAGAAAACTGCGGATCTCAAACACACTCTTAGGTTGTACCCAATCTTGCACTGCCTCAATCTTGGATGTATCAACAGACACCCCTTTCCCAGAAACTACGTGGCCTAAAAATTTTACCTCTTCTAGCCAGAATTCACACTTCCCAAACTTAGCATATAACTTATGGGCTCTAAGTAACTCAAGCACCACTCTCAAGTGTTCCTCGTGCTCCTCCTCTGAAGGTGAATAAATCAGAATGTCGTCCACGAAGACGACCACAAAACGATCTAAGAATTCCCGAAAGATCCGATTCATCAAATCCATAAACACTGCCGGTGCGTTGGTGAGCCCAAACGGCATCACCAGAAACTCATAGTGGCCATACCGCGTACGGAATGCCGTCTTTGGAATGTCCTCCTCCCTGACTCTCAACTGATGATAACCCGATCTCAAGTCTATCTTAGAGAAACAACGGGAACCCTTCAACTGGTCAAACAAATCATCTATACGAGGCATAGGGTACTTATTCTTAACCGTAGCCCGATTCAATTTCCGGTAATCTATACACAGTCTCAAAGCACCACCTTTCTTCTTAGCAAATAGGGCCGGTGCTCCCCACGGCGAAACACTAGGACGGATATAGCCCTTATCTAGCAACTCCTGGAGTTGAACCTTCAACTCAACTAACTCAGCTGGGGCGAAACGGTAAGGTGCCATAGAAATCGGCGCCGTGCCGGGCACTAAATCAATAGAGAACTCAATCTCTCGATGAGGTGGCAAACCAACAAGATCCTCGGGGAAGACGTCCGGGTATTCACAAACCACCCTCGGTAACACAATCTGGGTCTCATCACACTCACTACTCTCAAGGCTAGCAAGTAGACCACTAAGCTCACTCCGCCCTCGCGGATCGTACCCTGGTGGCAAAACACTACCAACCCTGTCCCCTAGAAAATGGAAACGTTCCCCGCTAACTGTACAACAGGTGACCCTTTGACGGTAGCAATCAATAAATGCCCGGTATGACGATAACCAGTCCATACCCAAAATAACATCGAAGCCCTTCATGGGCATAACCACGAAAGAAAAAGGGATTCTATGATCATCGACCTCTATATCACAACCCCTAACACCTTGTTTCAAAATTAATTCGCCCCCAAGTGGTGACACTACACAAATAGGAGATGCTAACTGTGCTAACTCCAACTCCAAAATAGATGCGAATGCAGCAGACACAAAAGAATGAGATGCACCCGTATCGATCAAAACACTAGCAACTGAATTGCAAAACAAGAAGGTACCTCTCACAACCGACGGAGTCGGCACCAGATCCTGCGCGGTAACTGCATACACGCGCCCCGACGACCTCTGATCAACCTGCTCACCCCTAGGAGCATAAGACTGCTGCACCGAATGGGACGATGAAGCCCCCTGATTAGTCCTCGAGGCCTGAACGGACTGAACTGGCTGACTCTGAGTCTGCCTCAACCCAGATGCACCAGATGTGCCACTCAACTGTGGGCAAAACCTCTTCAGGTGCCCTGGCTGACCACACTGAAAACAACTCAAACCAGACGCACCAGGTGTGCCACTTAACTGCGGGCAGGACCTCTTCATATGCCCCGGCTGACCACACTGAAAACAAGAGAGCGACTGGCCTCTACCCTGACTCTGACTCTGTGATCGAGCCGAAGAAGATGCTGCCCTCTGTACTCCTCCCTTCTGAGGACAGACTGAAGACTTATGGCCCAGCTGGCCACACTTGAAACAGGTAATATCTCCCTGACTGCCTTTCCCCGAACTAGCACTCGGTACAGGAAAAGTAGACCTAGAGAAGCTACTCTGAGGCTGCTGAGGAGTGAAACCTCTCTGCCTCCTGCCATCGCCCTGACCATCCTGACTCCTCTTGGAGCCTTTCTGCCCTTCCTCCTCCTCCCGCATCGCAATCTCAGTATGGGCTGCTGCATCAACCAAACGCCCAAAATCCCTAATCATAGTCGGCACAACTCTCAATTTGAGGCCGCGCCTCAACTTCTTCTCGAACTCTATACACCGACGCTCCTCAGACGCCACTAACTCAGGTGCGAACCTGGGCAAACTAGTAAATAAGGCCTCAAACTCAGCCACTGATGAACTATTCTGCTTCAGCTGGCAGAACTGATCTCTCAACGTCTCCTGAACAGCTGGAGACAGATACTTCTCCTGAAAAGCATCAACAAACTCCTTCCAAGTACCTCCAATGCGACCCTTGGTGAACTTCCACCACTGACCCGCATCCCCTTTCAGCTGGAAAGATGCCAAGGTCACCTTCAACCCCTCGTCTTCGATGCCAAGCATCTCAAACGTTTTCGTTGTCTGTTCGAGCCATTCGTCTGCTTTAAGCGGCTCGCTAGGATCACCAACAAACACTTCCGGTTGAGACCGGAAAAACTCCCTTTTCAGAAAAGAAGGCCCTGCATCTGCAGCAACTACCGGGGCCGGAACTACCTGGGCTGGATTCGCAGCCCTCAGAATGTCCACTGACGCCTGAAATGCCCCTGCTATCTCTTGGGCCAAAGTGCCCAAACCCTGCTGCCCTACTGGCTCGGCCGCATTGGCCTGGCCAACACCCTCCTGAACCGTCGGAATCTCCTCCGGTATAGGCACTTCTTGCCCGGCCTGCCTACCACGCCTACCACGACCTCGTCCTCGTCCTGACATCCTAATAAAAGAAACAAAGACGTTAGCACTCTAAATAATATGCCAAAACTATGACACTCGCGTCCTAATACATTGGACAACAATAAATCACACCACGTAAGCACATAATCACATAAGCACCTACGAATTTCATTTCTGGATAATGATAGTCCCGAGGCGTCACTAAAGTTCCGGTTGGAAACAACATTGATCAAGTGCCTTTCCAACAAGACTTTCAGGGACTCAAGGGTCCAATCAACATCCCAGAAACTACATTCCATACCCACATAGTCACGTAAACATGTTATCATATAAGCATGCAATCATTACACTAAGTCTCTATCAAACGAGACGAACCCATTGTGATACTAATCACTTCCCACGTACCCAAAGTATTCGAACCCGGTACGCTCTGATACCAAGTTGTCACGCCCTCAAAATTAAACCCATAATAAATAATATTAACATACATCATCATATCAAAACAAGAATATAATTCCATTCATCAGAGTATTAAGAAATAAAACATCAAAATAAATGCCCTACGGGCTTACATCTTGCCAAGCCAATACTTGGACACAAATCCATGAGTCTAACTCAAAAACAAATAAAGCCCTAGGCTTGAGTGTTTTACATATAAAAGCAAATAAACTAGAAACAAATCTTCGAGTTCCAATCCCTCACAAGCTAAGTCCTTGGAGGCAGTGAACCATCTGCACCTGAAAATGAAGTTCCCATATAGGGTGAGCCACAGCCCAGTAGAGAAATACTAAACCAGGCATAAGAATTAACTAAAGCATTAACATCCGATACATAGTTAGCACAAGATAATAAATTCCCAAATTTTATGACACGAATGCCTATACAGTCTATGACACGTGGTCTACGACACAACTCACTTTCCACTTATACCCACATGGCTCACAACCTGGCCAAACAACTCAACAAGGATAACACATCGGATTAACCTTTCTTACAATATAATAAACACACATACAGGTGTTACATCAATCACAATCACATTCACTTCCATACTTCCCAACTGATACACATGGTGGTGATGTATCATGCCAACAATCAATAGAAATACTTCTATTAACAATAAGTACACATAAATGTGATGCTACAGGGGTCCATCCCCTTTCTCCTCCCAACACATCTGGTTTAGGGGTCCATCCCCTTTCTTCCCCTAAACCCTCCAACAAATTCGGTTTAGGAGTCCATCCCCTTTCTTCCCCTAAACCGGGAGTTCATCCCCTATCTCCTCCAAAACCAAATGCATATGCAACATAATTAATACTTGCCATATACAACACATAATCAATACACGTAATGTTCTGTATTAATTCAACAGTCAAACAGCTGACTAAATTCCAGTTATACCTAAGCCACATGCAAGGTCTACAACAATCACTGGCTATCCTCCACCGATAGCCCCAAAACAATTATTTCTAAGCAAGAAATAAATATCACAATATATATATATCAATTTCACAGATGAGTGATTAAATATTCAACTACATCAACAAAATCTCAATTTCCCCAAATCTCATGAATTTAACCAATACACAATTCTCCTTTAAATTAATTACATGAATCAATCTATAACAAAACCCTAAGGTTTTTCCCCAAAATTACCAAACTACCTCCCACATACCAAAACACCAACACTTAGGATTAAAACGTATACAAGGAGTAGGAAATCCCTACCTTAAACAGAAGAACCCAAAAGGAGAAGGAGAAGATGGTGCTCAAAACCCCAAAGTGCTCCAAATCAACAATTGCTCCGATTAAATGAAAGCTCTCACTCTCCTCTACCTTTTTAATGAAGGAACTAGATTAAAAACGCCCTCTAGATAGATCAAACCCAAGGAAAAGATGAGTTGAGAGAAAAGAAACTCGAAACTAGGGTTTCTGGATCAAAAATTGTGAAAAAAGACGTTTTAAAACTGCTGCTGCGTTTAAATACTGGACAGGCTCGCTCGAGCGAAGACATGGTCGCTCGAGCGACCAGACACAAAAACAGACCTCGCTCGAGCGAAAAGAAGCTCGCTCGAGCCAAAGACAAACCATCTCGCTCGAGCGAAGGAAGGCTCGCTCGAGCCAACAAACACTGCCCTCAGGTCTAGCACTGGACGCAGCCCTCGCTCGAGCCAAGAAATGCTCGCTCGAGCGACGAACCAAGAAGGACCTCGCTCGAGCGAAGAGAAGCTCGCTCGAGCGAGCAAGCCAAAAACTGAACATCAAGAATTTGTTTCTAGACTCAACCAACCTGTAATCAACCTGCCCAAAACATCCTATAACCAAAGAATAAGGAATCAAGGACAACAACGACAATAATATGACAACGGAATCCACGGAACATAAGTCCGAATACAATAATCAAATGGGAAAAAGACCGGGGTCGCTATATGGATTCTAGAATGGCTCATCATGAAGACAATTCCGAGGTGAAGACGAGGTTGGAAGAGGCACATAGGGGTTGGTTCAATTCGGGCGTGGATTCACTAGGTAATTGAGAGTATACCTGTGTAATTCCTTTATATCTTCTTAGTGGATTGTTTTGTGGCTGTTGCTCGTGGCTTTTTATCACAATTGGAGGTGCTCCAATTATGGTTTTTCCACGTTAAAATCGTTGTGTTGATTTGTCTTGATTGTTTGATTGAGATTGTTATATACTGCTTAAATTTGATACATAATCACAAATCAATATCTAGGGGATTTCTAGATTTTTCAGAAGTGAACAAAAGCTTTGATGGGACTGCTATGAATTAGGGGCCTCTAGAAGGGAGTTGGGTTGATTTAGAGAATATGGCTACAATGAAGTTGGGATTTAGTGAAAAATAGTCATTAATGTACTGCATATATTTGATTTTCTTGTCCCTGGTTAACATTAAGAAAGAAAATTTTGTTTTCCCATTTAGTCTCCTTACACTGTAAAGAACTGTCAGGAGTGTGGTGTCCCAGCTTATAGACCAGACGCTAGCATTTCCCCTCTCCATTATAAGCGCCACTATGGCCCCCTAAGCTGTTCCTAATAGGCATATCCAAGCAATGAGGGAGAGCTCAGCGGGATATGTCTTTAGCGTGATTGCTTAGAGAACATAAATAAATATAATTATGATCTCAGATAAAAATTAATTGTCCATATCAAAACAGCCCCCGAACCACCGTGTTACTTACACGGACAGTTTCCCCATGACAAATAAGACTTGTGAGAACTAACGGAATGTAATTCGGACTCGTAAGTAGGGAGTTAGAGCCGAAAACGCCCTAAAAGAAGATTGTAGATTAAATGATTAGTTTGAGAGGATGAGCTGACCTAAATGGTAGGCAATGGCTCTACAAATTAATTCAACCTGATGTTACTAATAGAGTTACTCTTTTCAAACATCATTTCTTTGATATTTGATAATCGACAACACTTCTCAATTCAAGTTCACCTCTTTTTAAATGGGTTAGTTGTGTAGGTGTGTAATGCAACAATCAGAACAAGACTGGTGGAGTCAACTGTTGCTAGCATTGCTTGTGCGTTCAATATCACCAAATGTCTTTAATTGGTTGAATTGATCATCAATAATTTGTCTCATATTTGTGTTAAATCATCAAACTCTCAATTTTTTGTTATAACATATGCATTTATTCATTAGGACCTATTAGAGAGATAGAGAGGAGGCATATCAGATGGTTAAACGTATTGAATCTTGCTTGTATCCATTAATTAGGACGTATTAGAGCTGTATTAATTCTTTTCCAAATGCTGATTTCAAGATGGGAATGACGTAAGATTGCTGTTTCAATGGGAATAAGCCATGTGATTATTGAGATATATATATTTTACTCTAACGAGTATGGAAAATAACTGTTTGTATGGATTATAGCTCCTTGCAGGTTTAGTGCTGCAGACAATGGTTTCCCTGATTTCTGTTTATCATATGTTCTTTTCTCTTTGTTAAATTTTCATTCCACCTGAGACTCTGCTACCATATGTCATTTCCTTGCCCATATATTTGGAAATCATACAGACCCTTTTTAGTCATATTATGCATCTAACTTTTGTGTAGTTGCTCCAATTTATTGAACCAACCATGCTACCTCAATTTAACGTTTCTAGGATGATTTCTTACCAAGAACACCAACCCCCTTGGAAGATATATTTAAGTCGATCTTCTGGTGAGTTGCATTCTTTTGATATGATGACTCAGAAACTTTATGAAGCCTTTGAATCTGTTGTTTACTTTTTGGTTTTCTACCTTGTAGAGGAGTGAATTGTTATTATTATCTCTTAAACTAGGCCTCAATGCTTTGGACAATTTGCCCCGCTTATTATTTATGGTTTGCTTTTGGGATACGTTCATACCAGAAGGTAGGAAGTTTAGAGATTTTAGAAGACTCTATGCACTTGGAAGAATGTACCATATTGTAGAAAGAAAATTTTGCAGGTAACAGCAACTCTGAACCATTATTAATTTTATTATAGGGCCTCATCTGAGGATTATTAGGAGTTATCTCAATTTGCCTTGCATAGCCTAGGTATTTTGTGTCCTATAACTATTGAGGAAGAAATCTCATAAAATTGCTGCATATTGTAGCTATCTTTTGACTCTATACACGACTGCATTGCAATTTTAAGTGGAGACCCTATTGCTGCTTCCTTGTGACAGATTTCAATTCAGTTGAGGTTAAACTGTAAAAGTTGTAACTTGCCTGGATCTACCACTCTAGACATGGTGGCACTATTGTACAGTTACTATGCCACAGTAGGTGACCTTTTTGTTGCCAAGAAGTATCAAACATACCTGTCTTTCAATCCAATATAAAGAGATGGGCCATCCTTTAGTTCATGTCCTGGAAACTTAAGCAATACAGTGGCCCATTTTTATAACAAAATTGTCCTACTAAAATTTCATAACCCGTTGGTGAATTAAGAAAATAGTTGTTCCTTATAAATCAAAACATTAGATGGTACATCGGTACTAGTCAATTAGTCAAATATCTTCTGGAGTTTCTCTTGGGTGACTCTGTCATATCCTTATGATCACAACATGATGTTTCCATGTTGTCCACCAGAACAATATGCTAAATGCATGATCTATGATGTGGTCTTCCCCTGAGAATAATATAGTAAGACTTACTCTCACAAAGGGCATTTCGGGGGTGAAAATTCAAAACAGCCCTTGAACCGCCGTGTGGCTGACACGAACAGCTTCCCCATGCCAAATATGGCTTGTGACAACTGATGGAATGTTATTCGAACCCGTAGGTTGGGAGTTAGAGCCGAATACACCCAAAACTTAGCCGAAAAAGGGCGTTTCAGGGGCGAAAATTCAAAACAACCCTTGAACTGCCATGTGGCCGCCACAAACAGCTTCCCCATGCCAAATATGACTTGTGACAACTGACGGAATGTTATTCGGACCCGTAGGTTGGGATTTAGAGCCGAATACGCCCTAAACTTAGTCGAAAAAGGGCGTTTCAGGGTGAAAATTCAAAACAGCCCCTGAACCGCCGTGTGGCTGACACGAGTAGCTTCCCCATGCCAAATAGGATGGGTGACAACTAATGGAATGTTATTTGGACCCATAGGTTGGGATTTAGAGCCGAATACGCCCAAAACTTAGTCGACAAAGGGCGTTTTGGGGGCAAAAATTCAAAACAGCCCCCAAACCACCGTGTGGCTGACACAAACAGCTTCCTCATGCCAAATATGACTTGTTACAACTGACAGAATGTTATTCAGACCCATATGTTGGGATTTAGAGCCGAACACGCCCAAAACTTAGTCGAAAAAGGACGTTTCGGGGGTAAAAATTCAAAACAGCCCCTGAACTGCCATGTGGCCGACACGAGCAGCTTCCCCATGCCAAATAGGATGTGTGACAACTGACAGAATGTTATTTGGACTTGTAGGTTGGGATTCAGAGACGAATACGCCAAAACTTAGTCGAAAAAGGGCGTTTCGGGGGCGACAATTCAAAACAGCCCTTGAACCGCCGTGTGGCCGACACGAATAGCTTTCCTATGCCAAATATGACTTGTGACAAATGACGGAATGTTATTCGGACCCGTAGGTTGGGATTTAGAGCCGAATACGCCCAAAACTTAGTCGAAAATGGGCGTTTCATGGGTGAGAATTCAAAACAGCCCCCGAACCGCCATATGGCCAACACGAGCAGCTTTCCCATGCCAAATAGGACGTGTGACAACTGACAGAATGTTATTCGGACCCATAGGTTGGGATTTAGAGCAAAATACGCCCAAAACTTAGTCGACAAAGGGCGTTTTAGGGGCAAAAATTCAAAATAGCCCCCGAATCACCGTGTGGCCGACACGAACAGCTTCCCCATGCCAAATATGACTTGTTACAACTGACGGAATGTTATTCGGACCCATATGTTGGGATTTAGAGCCGAATACGCCCAAAACTTAGTAAAAAAAGGGCGTTTCGGGGGCAAAAATTAAAAACATCCCCTGAACCTCTGTGTGGCCGACGCGAACACCTTCCCCCATACCAAATAGGACTTGTGACAACTAACGGAATGTTATTCAGACCCGTAGGTTGGGATTTAGAGACGAATACGCCAAAAACTTAGTTGAAAAATGGCGTTTCGGGGGCAAAAATTCAAAATAGCCCTTGAACGGCCGTGTGGCTGACACGAATAGCTTCCCCATGCCAAATATGACTTGGGACAAATGACGGAATGTTATTCGGACCCGTAGGTTGGGATTTAGAGCCGAATATGCCCAAAACTTAGTCGAAAAAGGGCGTTTCGGGGGTGAAACTTCAAAACAGCCCCTGAACCTCCGTCTGACTATCACGGGAAGCTTCCCCATTACAAATAGGACTTGTAACAACTAAAGGAATGTATTGGAGATGTATAGCAATGGAAAATTATGGGAAAAAGATTCAGAAACCAATATGAACTCAGTTTACGCCTTGTTATAAACTTGCTAATTTTTTGAACGTACACACGTGTGTTATATTATATTTAAGCTTTCATACAAGTATGAAACATGTTGATGGTGTTTCTGAGGCCATGTGCGTTGTGAGATATCAAGTGTTCTTTCTTTGATGAACCATTTATAGGTGTCTCAACATACATTTCTACATATTTCCTTTTATGATTGAAATTTATTTTTGTCATTATTTTTATCACATGTTCTAATATCCTTTCTGAAATGTCACCGACATACATTAATAAGCAGCGGTGGTTTTATATCCAATCTAATGATTCAAGTGTCTTTTGCAAACAAATAATGAGGAAGTTGGTAAAAATAATACTTTCTATTCACATTGGGCTTTGATATTAGTTTAGCCGCAGAATTTGGATACATGTTGCATACAAATAGAAGATTGTTACATTAGCTTTCTGTTACTAATGAAATATTTAGTAATGATTGTTCTGCATTTAACAATGTTCCTTATAACAAAAGACTTTAGAAAGACTGTAGAATGACTGATAATTGATTCATCATGGAAGGTTGCTTCTCACTTATTTTTATTTGTCACTTGTTGACAAATTCATTCATGAAGTTGGGCATTTTTGGGTCCAATTCTAATTTTTATTTTATTTTTTTTTTTTTTGTAGATGACTTTGTTACGTGGACTTCCAAAGATATTTTGGTGTATAGAGAAGAAATTGTACTTTTGTATAGAAGTAATATAATACTTTTGTCGTCTCCGGCTTTTGTGCAGTTAACTATTACTGATACAGAAAACTTTTGGCAGCCAACAAATAATTACTGGCATGGTAGATAAATCACCTTTTGTCACCGTACAGATATATGATTTTTTGTCGTGGTACATAGTGTACTTTTGGCTTGGTACATACATCACTTTTTGTCGTGGTACAGATTACGATGGTAATTTATACCATGCCAAATTGTAATTTCACATGGTATAGTAAATGTAGTTTTTGTATATGGAGGGCTTTACTTTTTGTATGATTCTATATTTTGTATGGAATTATTATTTTAGTTTGGACAATAGTTGGTTTGCATGTACTTTAATAGTTAAAGTAATTTATTTTTTGTATACAAATGCAGATTGTGGAATGATTGATAGTTTATGTATCATTTTATTTATATACGTATTATAGGTTGCATGGAATACAAATAGGTTATCGACACATTATAATATTTGCAATAAAACATAATATCATGTTTTTGCCGACTAAACGTTTTGTAGCAAAAAAAAAAAAAAAAGGAAAAAAAAAATTTGGCTACTAAAAGTTTTGTAGCCAAAAGAAAATCAAACATTTGACTACTAAATTTTTTGTAGCTAAAAGAAAAACAACCATTTGGCTACTAAATGTTTTGTAGCCAAAAAAAAATCAAACCTTTGGCTACTAAAAGTTTTGTAGCCAAAAGAAAATCAAACATTTGGTGACTAAAATATTTCGTAGCTAAAAACAAAAGTTGAAGAATAAAAATACTTTTGCCGACTAAAAATTTAGTAGCAAAAAATGTGGGAGTTTAGGCGACTAAATTTTTAGTAGCCAAAAATGTGGAAGTTTAGGCGACTAAATTTTTAGTAGCCAAAAGAAATACTATTTGCCGACTAAAATTTTAGTAGCCAAAAAAGATTGACTTCAGGCGACTAAAATTTTAGTAGCCAAAACATTAGTATTTGCTTTAGGTGACTAAAAAATTTAGTAGCTAAAAATTTTTCTGCGACTAAATCATTGGCTTTTGGGGACAAAAAAATTGGTCGGCAAAAATGTATTATTTAATTAATGTTCCAACCTATTGGCAACTAAATATTTAGTCGGCAAATGAATACATTTGGCGACTAAATTAAGTTTAGTCACCAATTAGCTTTCCCGACTACTCTTCGGCTACTAATTTTCCAACCAAAAAATTTAGTCGCTAAAGCCTATAGGCGACTAAAAAATGATTTTGGCTTTTTAGTCGCCAAAAGTCAAAATTCTTGTAGTGTTACATTGAGAAAAACCCTCCCAACAACACAAACCCCAAACACTCAGCATGGCTCCAATTTAACCTGACACTCTATTAGGGTAAATCCAAGGTTAAACAAGGGAAAGCGAAACTAGTGGCACACCCGGTCATCACACCTACTCAAACACACCACCTTTACTTCCTAGTTCATTTTTTCACCAAAACACTGTCATATCTCTACATCTATGGAGTTTCTATATCTCTATGTCATTCTTGCTTTCCTCTCTATTCTCATCACCATTTTTTTCTCTCCGACACCGCTCCAATAATGATGTCAAACTGCCTCCGGGCAGCTTCGGATGGCCTATTATCGGCGAAAGCATCGAATTCCTGTTTGGCAAGCTAGAAAATTTTGTGAACTATTGGATGAAAAAGTACTCTCAAGAGATCTTCAAGACGAAGATTTTCGGAGAGAAAACAACAGTCATATGTGGCCCAAATGGAAACAAGTTTCTCTTCTCCAATGAGAGAAAAATCTTCACTGGTTTCGTCCTTCACTCAAAGCAAAAGCTTTTCCTCTCAAGAAAACCTGAACAAGCGGCGGCTCCGCCGTTTCCACCATCGCACGTAGTGGCATCGGTGGCCGCGGATGATGTAAAAGAAGTGATAAGGACACCTGGGTTTTTCAAGCCTGAGGCATTGTCGAGTTACTTGGGGATAATTGACTCAATTTCACAGTAACACTTGAAGACTCATTGGGAAGGCAGAGATGAATTGAAGGTCTTGTTAGACATTTTAATAAAAAAATAAAATTTTCCATATTTAATCATTTCATTATTGGGGCTAAATTTATTAGTTTTTTTTGGATGGTACAAATTTATTAGTTTTTAAAACCTTCTTAAGTTACAAAATTAAATTTTACTATTATATTTATATTACAATATTTATTAGATTTAATTCGTTATAACTATATAGTTTGGTTTGATTTTTCACAAACTATTTTTAGACTTGTTTTTATTGCCTTTTATTTTATATTTTAATCATATATTATTTTTTTCCCTTCTATTTAGATACATCAAAATTAGATTCATCTAAAAAAATGAAAAAAAAAGGACTAAAAATAGGAAAAGGTTCATTAGAAACAAATAAAAATCTGAATAAAATTGTAACAATTTTTTGTTTGGGTTTTCATTTGTTTTTAGTTAACTTTTTTATTTTATTTTTATATTCTAGTTAATTTAATTTATTTTTAAATACATTTAGATTAGATGCAGATAAAAAAAAAGTTGACTAAAATAAGAAAACAAAATTCACACAAACATAAATTGGTCAAAAAATAATTTTGTAGACTCACATGACATGCAAGAAAATCATGTACATGAGATATATATTGAGTTTTTACAAATATTTTTATAGACGACTTTCTTGCTATGTTATTTTACGTGCATTCTTATTTCATATGTTATGTATGTGTTAATAATTTTGTTGAATAATATTGAATTGTTCCATAATATTTTTGTAACAGGTCTACCCTCTGGCCAAGACTCTGACCTTGTCAATCGCTTGCCGGATCTTTCTAGGGATGGAAAATCCAGATCGCATCGCGAGGCTGGTTCGCTATTTCGATGATGTCACCATAGGGCTGCATTCGATTATGGTGAATTTTCCTGGCACTAACTTTTATCGCGCTGGCAAAGTTGCCGATACTATTTGGAGAGAGCTAATGACGATGGTGAGGGAGAGGAGAGCCGCCATGGTAGGCGGTGGAGGAGCTATAAAGCAAGATATACTGTCTCATATGATTGTTGTGAGTGATCCAACTGGGGAGGGTATGGGTGAGGCTGAGATTGCTGATAAAATGATGGGTTTGTTGGTGGCTGGTTATGCCAATGTGGCTGTCACCATTTCTTTCTTCATGAAGTTTGTGGGAGAAAGTCCAGACATCTACAATAAGGTCCTATTAGGTAATGACTTTGTTACATAATTTTCTATGAAGAATTATGTGATTGTGACATTTTTAAAATTATAAGTTACTAGTATTTATTTTTTTTTTTTTTGTGTAAATTTTTTTTGTTTATACAATCCAAAATTCTTTGGGATTGTAATTAAGGTACTTAGCAGTTGACATGTGCGATATACAGGATAAAAGAATTTTTTTTTCTAATAATAAATTTTAGTTAAATTATATATGTGTATATATACATATAAAATTATTCAAAAAATATATTTTGTGATGTGAAAGAATAATCTTAGTTGATCATGTTATGAATAATCTTAGATGATTGTTAAAGAATAATCTTATTTATGTGTATACGTACATATAAAATTAATTTTTTGATAATAAATTTGTGAATAGAGTGAACCAACTATATTATATATATAATGGAATTTGGATTGACAAATTTAAAACCAAACATTGATCAAATTTAAAATAATATTTTTCAATCTCCTAAAATTTTACAGACTATACTTATGTTGTTCGAGTTTCGTGTTACAATTAATTTATGTGTTTTTACATATTTGAAATGCAAAGCAATTGGAGATCTCAAAATATAAAAAGACAGGAGAATTGTTAGACTGGAATGACATGTCGAAAATAAAGTACTCATGGAATGTAAGGTGTGAAGTGATAAGAGTTGTTCCACCTCAACAAGGGACCTTTAGAGAAGTCTTAACTGACTTCACATATGCTGGTTACACAATTCCAAAGCGCGGGAAGGTGTGTAAACATATATAAAATGAAGCTTTTGTATATTTTTTTTCAGACTAGCTCATTATTCAATGATGTGGAACTATTACATCATCTTTAGTTCTAACTACTTATAAAAATAAAATGAGATTTGAAATCCTATCTTTTAATCTTGTTAAGAAGATAGGTTTCGAATGAGTGGAATCTTGGGTCTTGTTTTTTCCTGTTGGTTGTTAGGTAGGTGTATAGGCTTAAGATGGCCAAGTGTCCCCAACTTTTCAACCGTCTTTAGCCTATGGTTTTTAATTTTCTTTCTCTAAAATTATATATATATATATATGTGAGGCATAACTATTTTTGTAGTCGCCTTTTTTTTTTCTTTTGCTTTTTCCATTTTAAGAAAACTCCTAACAACTTTATTACCATGGTCCATTGATCATAAGTGGTTAGAACAAAAGATAATATATAATTTTCAACATGCTAAATAATTTTCCTTTAGTTATCACAACTAATTTGTGAGTGTCATTTGTAGGTACATTGGACAGTTAACACAACAAATAAGAACTCTAAGTACTCTCGGGATCCAGAAAAATTTGATCTGTCAAGGTACGAAGGCGGAGAAACCCCGGCTCCATACACGTATGTGCCATTTGGAGGTGGACCTAGACTTTTCCCTGGAAAAGAGTATGCTCGTTTAGTAGTGCTAACGTTCATCCACAATGTGGTGAAGAAGTATAAATGGGAGGTACTTTTTCCAAAGGAAAAGATTTTAGGTGATATGGTGCCAATGCCAGAAAAAGGAGTTCTAATTCGCCTCCACCCCCATTAGGTTTTTTTTTTAATAATGTTAAACAAATAAAATTTTCACAAACAATAATTGTGATCTTTCATAATTTTTTTGGTTTGGAGTCAAACAAACATTATTGTGATTCAAAATTTCAAAAATGTTCCTGTTATTTCATTTTGTATGGATTTTACGCATAAAAATTTTATGCGTAAAAGACTTTTCTAGTATTTATTCATGTATGCGCTAAACTTTCTATGATATTCAATTTGGACTTCATTGATCCACCTGATACTATGAGCAATGCCATAACATTTGTGCGGTCTTAATTCACACAAACACTACGATAGATAAGGTTTTTAGGATTTAAATTTTTTTATTTTTAAAAGTAAAAATTTTATTATAAAATTTTTGTTGCGATAATTCAAAAAAGCGCCTCTATAGTCGTTTTGTTTCAACAATACGTTCCACAAGAAGTCAAATGTGTGTGTTTGAGACAAAGCTCACAATTGATACTTTCCCTTAAATTTGTAAGAATCTTAAATTAATCACAAACTTTTTTGCTAAAGCCTTTAAATACATTAATTAATTATTTTCTTTACCCCCACCATACACATATTGGATCTTGAACCTTATGAAGGAACACTCTTGTATATTATAGAAGGTGAGTGTAAAGAAATTGGAGGTGCATTTAAAAGTAACCCCTATTTTGCATTTATTTGTGCTGGGTTAATAATGAACAAGTTAAAATATACAAAGGCAAATTTAAAGTATACAAAAGGAAAAAATATATATAGCGATCCCGGTTTTCCTCTCCTTTGTATATTGTATTCCGGACTTGGTTCCGTGGTTGTGTTGTTGTCTCATTCTCATTTCCTTCCCTTACTCTTTGTATTTGAGTCTTGGGTTGTGTTGGGCAGGTTTGAAACAGGTTGGTTGTGTCTTGAAACCTAGAGTTGATGCCCAGATTTTGGCCTTCACGCTCGAGCGAGGCTTTTGACGCTCGAGCGGGCCCTTTCTTGTTGCTTCTCCGCTCGAGCGGGAGTTTTGACGCTCGAGCGTAATATTCCATCTCCCAGTACTTTTGGCTGCAGGTCTTCAGGTGCTCGAGCGGGAGTTGTGACGCTCGAGCGTGACCCTTTGTTTTTGTTCCTACGCTCGAGCGGGGAGTTTAACGCTTGAGCGGCGACCATGTCTGCAGAACTTCTGGAAGTGTGTAATCTACGCTCGAGTGGCGCTTTTGACGCTCGAGCGTGAGTCTGCGTCTGACGCTCGAGTGGGGGTTTCCACGCTTGAGCGGGGCGATTTTTATATCAGTCCGAGATTTAACTTTTTGGATCACTTTTTGGTTTTCTTTCTCTCTCTTACTTTTCGAAAAACACCGTTGGAGACCACCTCTCTCTAAAACCTCACCTTCTCTCTTAGATTTGATCTAGTTAGGGTGATCTCCTACCCTTTGGCCTTTACAGAAAGTGTGTTGATCGTCGAGGGCTTCGTTTTGATCCAAAAAGTTTGGTGTTTGGAGCACTTTCGACTTCTTCATCTTCTCCGTTGGAGCTCTAACTTCGAGGTAGGGATATCCTACTCCATCTTATAAGCTTTGTCTTTAAATTTTGGTATTTTGATATGTGGGGATTGTTAGGTAATTTTGAGAAATCTTGGGGCCATTGTGCAATTTTCAAACGAGGGGTTTTCATATTTATAAAACCGTATGTACGTAACACATTGAGAAAAGGAATTGATGTTGGATCATTGATGAAAATGGAACCTTAGGGTTGTTATGTGAATTATGGGAAAAGCCTAATTTGGTGATAAATTGATTTGTATAATTAATTTTGGGGAATAAGAAATTGAATAGGAAATATTCGAATTGGAAAGGCATGGGATTAAAGGGTGTAGTTGGATTAATTTATCGCTCACCTAGGCATAATGATGATATTTTATCCATTTGGTGCATTTATTTCCTGTTTAGAAATAACTGCTTTGGGCTATCGGTGGAGGATATTCTTGATTGTTGTAGACAATGCATGATGATTAGGCAAACTAAAACTAATCAATGGAATGTGTCATCGAATATGACGGTTGAGAAATACATTAACTTTATGTATTGATTAAGTATGTATATGATCTATGTTTATATACATTGTGTTATGTGGGAGGAGATAGGGGATGTACTCCACGGTTTAGGGGAAGATAGGGGATGGACCTTTAAACCGGAAATTGTGTGACATTGATACAGCACTACAATGTGTATCATGGTGAAGTATGGAAGTGTTTGCTTGATTTGATATAGCACTAAAATGTATATCATTATCAATTGTGAAGTATAGAAGTGTTTCTATGTTATACTGATACAGCACCAAAATGTGTATCACTTGTAAAGTAAGGAAGTGGTTTATGTGTTATTGATACAACACCAAAATGTGTATCCATCAGGAATTTCGAAAGTGTTTTAGTAATGAGTTATAATCTCATTAAAATGATTTGGCCAGGTTCTGAGCCTTGTTTTCAAATTCAGAGTTGAACAAGAAATGGAAAGTGAAATGTAACATGGTCATGATTGTCACGAAACTGTAATATGATATAAGTTGGAATATAGGTGTGGACCATCTATCAAATGCTATTATTTTAGTCATTGTTTATAGTTGGTTTAGTATATTCCTACTGGGCTGTGGCTCATCCTATATGGGACATCATTTTCAGGTACAGGTAGCATGCCACCTCCAAGGACGTAGCTTGAGAGGATTAGTGGCTGGATCTTCGTTTGTGATTACTTTATTTGTATTATATGTAAATCAAGCCAAGGGCTTATTTTGTGTAGAGTTAGAACTCTTCTTTTTGTAACCGAGTGTTGACTTGGAAAGCTGTAAGCCCGTAGGGCATTTGCTTTTGTTGTTAACATGTAATACATTTGTAAGAAATACTCTGATGAAATGTAATTATGCTTATTTCTCTTATGTCTGAGCATGTCAATACTGTATGAATTGGGTTTATTTTGAGGGCGTTACAATATATATATATAATTGTGTTTTTGTATATTTTTAAAAATCATTATATCAGACATATGTATGTAACTATGTTAATAAATGTCATCCCATTTATATGACGTTTTGCAAACATCCGCAATCACTTATAATTTGTGTTTTTATAAATATTTTTGAATTGAAATAGTTAACTTCACTCCATTATCATTACTGGCATAAAAAAATGTAAAACAAACAAAGAAATAATCTAAGCCATTTTTTTTTTAAAGAAAAAACACACATTTTTTTTGTCAAGTGACCAAATCTCATCATCATCCAAAACGTCATACTTATTAAAGTTGCCTATTCTGTCCTTGCCCTAACTTGGTTTGAGACGTACTAGCTCCATACCAATTAGACAATAGAAAGCCATTTTGTAAATTTTTTTTAAAACGGCAAAAAAAAAAAAAAAACAAAAACTTTATTGATGACGATGAAAGGTGCAAGATGTACACACAAAAACATCAAAACATCAATAAAAAGAGGAGGGTGCACAAAGCATCACAATGAGCAAGATCATCCCAACTAGGTTGGCACCAAAAAGTCCATCCTATTATATGCTAAGCAACCCTGAAGAAAGCAAACACCAAGAAAGAAAACAAAAGACAACAGAGGAGCACAGAATAGATCAACAATGCAGCACAGAACAGATCAGCAAACTCTGGCTAGTAACAACAACTGATAGTAGCAATAACTGACGACAAGAATAAAAAAACCAGAATATTTGCAGCAGTAGGCAAGAATATTATCAGTAGTAGCAACTGGCAGCATCAGCAGCAGAAGACAAGAACAAAATACAATCCCACTTCAGCATCTAGCAGTAGCTCTGTAGCAACAACTGCCAAGCATTACACACCATATCTACAGCAGCAACAAGGTTGACTCCCAACTATACACAATATCATACCTACTTCAGATTAGATACTATGTCATGCATTGAGTACTGCAACTCTTTTAAATTTGATTTTGCCCATAAAGCAAATCTAACCTTCACCAACTTAGTCAATTCTGCAAAATCTAGATTTGCCTCATTAAACAAACACTTATTCCTGATTTTCCACACAGGCCACAACATTGCTAAAGGAACTACTTTCCAAATTTCCTTCACTTGAAACTTATGTTTTATACTTGACCGCCATTGTAGGAGTTCCTCCACTGAACCAGAGATGATTCAACTCACATTCCACCAATTAACAATATCAGACCAGACTTTCCATATCGAATGACAATGTAGTAGCACATTATTCATGGTCTCTACTTCAGATTTGCAAAACACACAGTGAGTTGGCATTTGGATTCAACACTCCTATCCTAAGCAAGAAAGCTGAGGATTTAATCCTACCTCTCCAAGCTAGCCAACTCAGGAATTGCACTTTGGGCGGAGCTATATTCCTCCAAATGCTCCTTGTAATTGATTTTGTAGGACCTTGGGATGATTCCACTTTTTTCCACACTGATGCCACAATAAAAGACACAAAAGTGTGTGCTAACCAAAGACAAGAATCTTCAACCAAAGCATTTATAGTAGGTGCATTATGCAGCAAATCATTCAACTTGGACACTTTCTCCTTTTCCAAAGCAAAAAGAGGCCTTCTAAAAGCTAGTTTCCAGTCATGACCCTCTCCTTTCCTTTGGACAAAATACAGCAGTGACTCACCTTTCTCAGTTGACAATGAAAACAATCTGGGAAAGACTTCACTAAGACTCTGATTGCTAAACCATCCATCAACCCAAAACTGAATCCTTCTACTATTACCCACAACTGTTTTGACATTATTGAAAAACAATTCACTCAAACCAGGATTAGATAGATACACTGATAGGACATCCTGCTACAGAATAGACATCATACCTGAAACCATTGGTAACGAACTCCATCTAGCACAAAACCCTCCATACTTGTTGCACAACACTTGTTTCCACAAAGCATTCTCCTCCCTACCATACCTCTACCGCCACTTTAGAAGTAGGCAATCATTTACCTCCCTCAGATTCCTAACCCCTAACCCTCATTGAATCTTGCTCAAGCATACCTCTTTCCAACTAACTATATGTACTTTTCTCCTCAATTCAGATCCTCCCTAGAGAAAATTAGACTGAATTTTATCAAGTGATTTTACAATACCCACTGGCATTTTAAACAAAGATAAGAAATAGACTGGCAAACTTGACATCACTAATCTTATCATGGTTAATCTTCCTACAAAAGCCAAGCGCCTTCTCTTCCATAAAGCTAACTTTTCTTAAATTTATCCATCACTAGCTGCCAGGTGCTCTTTCTCTTTAGATTTGCTCCTAAAGGAAAATCCAGATACTTCAAAGGCAGCTTCTGGCTATGGCAATTGAGCCTATTTGCAAATTCTTTCACTAAATCATCTTGTACACCTAACCCACACACCTGACTTTTGTGGAAATTAATTTTGGGTCCTAACATTACCTCAAAACATCTTAGAATTCTCTCAATAGCAATAATTTCCTCCCAATCTGCTTCACAAAATATGATGGTATCATCTGCAAACTGAAGGTGAGATAATCTCAGATCATTTGGTCCAATTGAAGCTCCTTTAATCAAATCCACTTCTTTAGCTCTTATCATCAATAAATTAAGGCCCTTTGCAACAATGTTAAAAAGGAAAGGTGAAAGTGGATCACCTTGCCTAAGGCCGTTTGTTGGAGAAAATTCTGATGTGGGTGAACCATTAACTAGCACTGAGACTCTAGCTGTAGAGATACAAGTCTTCATCCATCTCTGCCATTTCTCTCCAAAACCAAAGTTGGTCATCATTGAATACAAGAACTCCTAGTTTACTAAATCATATCCTTTCTCAAAATCCAACTTTAGGATGATACATTGTTTTTTTGATCTTTTCAACCAATCTACCACTTCATTGGCAAATAACACCCCATCCAGGATACATCTTCCACTCAAAAAGGCTATTTGCACTTCACTAATAATCTTTGGAAGCACCTTTCTCAATCTTCTTGATAAGACCTTAGCAACTACTTTGTCTACTGAACTTACCAAACTAATAGGCCTATAATTACTTAGACCCAAGGGATTATCTTTTTTGGGAATTAGAGTAATAAAAGAACTGTTCACTCCTCGAACCAACTTACCATTAGAATGGAATTCATTCATAAGCTGCACTACCTCCCTTTTCATTATATTCTAGCATTTTAGAATGCAAGTTAAATTAAACCTATTAGGCCCCGGAGCTTTGTTACCATCACAATCATTGACTGCTTTCCAAATTTCCCCCTCTAAAAACTCTGCCTCTAACAATCTAGATTTTGCAGGACTAATTAAGACAAATGCACCTGACAGTTTTGGCCCAATCCTTCAATCCTTATAAAACAGTTGGTTGAAATATCTCACCACTGCTTGTTTAATTACATCTGGCTGATCATAGACGACACCATTCTCATTTATAGAATCCAGAAAATTTTTCCTCTACCTACTACTAGCCAAAGTATGAAATAACCTTGTATTTTTATCCCCATTGGCTACCCATGACAGTCTAGATTTTTGATGCCATAACCACTCCTTTTTGTTCAACTCCCAAACTAGCCTTCTAGCGTCCCTTCTCCTTTTGACCTCATGTTCCTGCAGGTTCCTTCCTTCAGCTTCAATATCCCAGTCATGGAGTTCATCCTCAGCATATTTCAATTGCACGTCAATATTTCCAAACACTTCACAATTCTACCTTCTGAGTTGTACTCGTAGATTCCCTAACTTTTTCATTATCATGTAACTAGCCTAACCATTGATCTGATTGTTTTCCCAAGATTTCCTCACTTTAGTTTTAAATTTAGGATGCAAGCACCAAGCATTTACGAATCTAAATGGCCTTGGTCTCCAATCCCTCTCATCTTCCATTAACAATACAGGGCAGTGGTCAGATATGCTTCTAGGTAACCCTCACTGCTTAAATGAGAACCTTTCTAACCACCTATGGTCAATTAGGAATCTATTAATCCTGCTCCACCTATCCCCATCCAAGGCATTACACCATGTAATTAGGAACTTTTCTAACCACCTATGGTCAATTAGGAATCTATTAATCTTGCTCCACCTATCCCCATCCGAGGCATTACACCATGTAAAGGTTCTGTCTAACATTGGAATATTTAGCAACTCCAAATTATCAATCAAATTATTGAAATCCTTCATTCCTCTATCCCTCCTCAAGCACCCTTTCCTTTCACTCATAACTCTAATTTCATTAAAATCCCTTCCTACACACCAAGGACTTACAAAAGTAGATTTAAGCTTCACTAAAGACTCCCATATCTGCCTTTTTTTAAATACTTCAATTGCTGCATAAATATTTACAATAACACAATCAAAAGAGTGGTGTGAAGTACCTGACAACAGAATGAAATTTCTATTACTGCAACACTCCTTTAATAAAAAGATATATGGATTCCACAAGCATAGCATACCTCCGGCACTACACTGTGCACCAGCCTCCATGAAGTCCAACTCCTCCCATGGCCATAATGACTTAACAAAATTTTCATCAACATTGCACCTCTTTGTTTCTTGCAACAGTAGGACATCAATCTTTCTATCCCTAACCAAAGTCTTTATTTTCCTCCTCTTTTCTCAAACTTAAATATGAACTTGAGTATTATATTTGGGTTCATAGGGCCCACCACAAATCCTTTTTGATGATCTGAACTATTTATTTTGCAGTGTCCTTTTTGCATATTATTCATGAAAAAAAATTAGGTCGATTAAATAATCTTAATATTTTTATTTAATTGTATTTGTCTTGACAAAGATGAACGATAATAATATTTTCAAAAATAGCTCATCTATTTTTTTTTAAAGACAAATGCGATAAAATAAGAATGGATAAATTACACTTTGCACCAAATTTCACTTTGGCCCCTAAAAATGAAATCATGACAGTCAACCCCCTCTACTTCTGGTCAAATCCCACTTTGGTCCCTACACGTAAAATTGTGACAGTTAACCCCCTGTATTTTTGGTCAAATCTCACTTTGGTCCTTACACAAGTGTCAATGTCCTATTTTTGTTACTCAATTGTTTAAATTTTTAACATAATCTAATCATGTGACAATAATGTGACTTCGACATGAGGGTAAGAGAGGAAAATCATCTACATTTTTTACTAATATACACTTTATCCCAAAATTTACATCAAATTATGATTGTATTAGACTAAAACAAAACGCAGATTGTGAATTATTAATAAGAAGAACTAGGGTTTCGCAAAAATTCGAATCACAAAACTTTGTTTTTCACAGTAACACAATCTTCTGTCTATTCATCTTCCTTTCTTTTTGATTTCTTTGTCTCATTCTTTTTTTAAAATTTTCAAAAGCTTTATTTTCTTACCTTTTCATATCAATTTTTAGCATATGAACATATATATATTGTATTATATAACTCTCGTTTGTTTATCACATAGGATGTAATGCCCAAAAAAAATGCGACTAATCCAACTCATAAGAGAAGTGAATATAATAGAATTGGTATGCTTTCATTCATCAGAGTTCGTATTACAAAAAATAACACATGCAATATACATTCATAAATGTTTATCCTGAATCTATAGCACGTAATACCAGTTAATAATCAACAAAACAAATGCCCTACGGGCTTACATCTTTCCAAGACATTGCTTTGTTACAACAAATATAGCAATCTTGGTTTTGACCTGACTATTGTTGCATCCGGGATTCGAGTTTCATGGTTTAATATTGTTATCTATGTCTTTTCTTCCATCCACTCTTTGAGTTTGAGTATTGGAATGTTTTGAGCGTGTTTAGAATAGGTTAGTTGCTAGTTGGTCTAGAGAGTTGTTGCCCAGATTTTGGCTTCTTCGCTCGAGTGAAGGTTCTTGCGCTCGAGCGAGCTTTGTGATCTTCCAATATTTTCTTAGGTCTGCAGAGATTCTGGGAGGGTGTTGTTGTTCGCTTGAGCGAGAACTCTTGCTCTCGAGCGACGGTGTTTTGTCTGCAAAACTTCTGGGGATTTGTATTATGCGCTCGAGCGACACTTCTTGCACTCAAGCGAGGACACTTATTGTGTCTGGTTGCTCGAGCGATAACTCCTCACTCGAGTGAGCCTCGCGAATATCAGTTCACAGTAGCTCATTTTTACTTCACTTTTTGTTGTCTTTTCACTCAAAAACCCTAAATCAGCTCATTCTCTCTCTCTAAAATTCAACTTCTCTCTACAAATACACCTAGATCTAAGGATCTCTCTACCATACTCTCTTGACGAAAAGATAGAGCATTCTGTAGGCTTCCATTTGATCCGAATAAAGTCAAGTTTGGGCATCTTTGAGGTTTCTCCATTTCTCCTTTGGGCTTCTACACTTCAGATAGGGATACTTTACACCTTGACATGATCTTTAACCTAGTTATTTGTTAAGTATAAAAGGTGAAATTTTGGGAATATTTGAGTAAACCTAGGGTTTGGATTCAAATTAAAAAGAGAGGTTTCTATGTTGTGCTACATAAATGACTATGGGGTTTGGATATGGGGTTATCTTGTGTTAGAATAGTAGATTTTAGCCTTTGGGTTAATATTTGAAAAAGGGGGAAATTTTCCCTATTATGTCATGAATAATTATTTTTGTATAAATAATGGAGTTAGTATGAGAAATGTGAAATTGGGAGGATGTATGAATGAATGGTGTGGTTGGATTTATTTAAATCACTCAGTTATGGAAATTTGATGAATTATCTGTTATAAAGATTGTATATCTGTTTAGAAAGATCTGTATTGGGCTATCGGTGGATGATAGTTATGATTGTTGCAGAAATTGCATGAGGATTGGGTGAATTGAATCTAATCGTTTAATTGTGTCATTGAATATGACAGGATGTTAAAGCATTGAATATGCATAGTTGATAGTCATTGAATATGACGATGCTTTTAAATACATTGTATATGTGTAATGTTTTGGGAGGAGAAAGGGGATGTACTCCATGTTTTGGGAGCAGATAGGGAATGGGCTCCATTGAAATTAAATTGGCCAGAGTGTCCAAGGTGAAAGTCCTGAAATCATGTGTATACATGGGTGCCGATCCCACAAACGAAATTTCTGTAAAATGGCAAGATTGAAGTGCTTGTATGATAGTTATGTTAATTGAGAACCACTGAGTTATAGTCTCAGTTGGGTTATTTAGAGAATTATAAACTTGGCCTATGAATTGAAATGAAATGAATTAACTTGAAATGAATGAATGGAAATGGATTGAGATGTGACTATCAGTACCGTGTGGTCATGTGAAGAATGTATGTTTGTCATAAATGTTGAATATATCTCTGACACTTATATCTTAGTTAAACCTCATATATTATGATAGACTGTTTCTACTGGGCTTTGGCTCACCCTACTTGGGAAACCATTTTTCAGGTACCGGTGACATGCTTCCTCCAAGGACGTAGTTTGGGAGGACATAGGAGCTGGAGGCTCTATTTTGTTGTTTAAATGTTTATTCAAGCCAATGGCTTTATATGTACAGAGCTTATGACTCTCTTTTGTTGTAACCAAGCAATGTCTTGGAAAGATGTAAGCTCGTAGGGCATTTACTTTGCTGTTATTAGCTGGTGTTACATGCTATATATAACGACTCGGATTTTAAATTCACATTAGATTGGTGTATAGTGGTGCCCGTCACCTTAAAACTTGTATGGTTGTCGGACTCTCGATTTTGATGGGTGGGCAAGTGAACTTTAAATATTATAATTGAGGACCCTTGGGTGATGTTTAGAACCTTGATTAAAGCCTTAACAAGATATATAGATAAGATTAGATAAAAAGCCCCAAAATTGAGTTTGAGTTTTTGACCAGCCGTCACTCTTTTGCCCTTTTCTCCTTCCATACTTTGAATTTGAATGTGAGGTTGGAACCATTGGAAAGCTTGTTTCCGGGGCTTCAATTTGGACACAAGAATGACCTAGAACGGAGTCCCGATGAGAGAGTTATACCCGTTTGAAGTTTTCATATCTGTGCTGGAAGCAGGACCGCACGAGCGGGAAAGGCAGCGCACGTGCGGCCTGTGCGAATTCAGAATGTTAAAAACGTGATTTTGAGATCATTTCTTGCATTTTCTTTTCCCCTCTTCTTCTCCCCTCTTCCATGTCCGAAACCCTAGCTCCCAAAACCTTGATTTCCTCCACTTTTGTCAACAATCCACCATGGTTCTTGCATCAAGGATGGAGAACAAGAGAGGGTCAACATTTTCAACCGATTGAAATTCAAATTTATGGAGGATTCTTCTCAAAGCTTGCTTTTCTTGCTTGAATCTTGAGGTAGGGGTCCTAGTTCTCCTTCAATGCTTACATTGATAGATAGATTTGTGGTATTTTGGAATATATAAATGCAAAATCTACATTTTGAGCATATAATGTAAATCATGAAATTTTGAGGTTAGGGTTTGAAATGTTGGGGTTCTATTATGGGGTTTAGATTATGGTTTTATGGATTATGGACCTAGGGTGTATAATAAATGGAAAGATTGGAACAAAAAGTAATGGGTTAAGAAATTTGGATTTTTCTTGAAATTTCTAGGTTTTTCTTGAAACCCTAGGTTGATTTTTGATGATAATCAATGATTTGGCCTAAATTGAAAGTTGAATCATGAAATTGGTAGGTTGAATTATATGTGTACAAGTTTAATTGGAATTTGGTTATGTTTGAAAATTATGTTTAAAATTTGCGAATGAACTTTGCTATGAACATTGTAAATCATGTATAATGAGAAAGGAAATTGGGGGAAATGATTTGTTAATGATATAAATGACTTAAACTCAGTTATGGAATGTGGAAATGGGATTTAAGAAGTTCTCTTGAATTATATTTAATGATGTTGAGTTGAATCATGTTGATTTTGGTCTTTGTGATTTAAAATGTAGAGTTTCCAAAATGGGTTTAATCTCAAATCATTTTATTAAATTCCTAGTGTGTTTGCTTAGTTATTTTGAAACTCAAGTGGATGATTTAATGGGGTTTCTTATGGGGATGGATAATGTTGGGTTTTTGGTGAAAACACTAAAGATTTAGAGATTTTCGGGGAACATGGAAATGTTCATAAAACTCTTTTCTTTCTTTGAATAGAAGATGGATGGGTGTAAATTTCCATAATGTGTTTTGCAAGAATGGTAATCTTTTATATATATATTGAGTTAGAGAAATGGCTTGAAACTTCATGTGTAGTCCTTGATGGGATCATGTTGCTATGACTTATGAAATGAAGAAATTGATTATATATGGTTGACTTGAGAAGGAATATTATGAACCATGAAAATTGTTGCATTTGCACATCATTTCATTTATTATTGTGCATGGTGGTTTTAAAAGGTTGAAAAATGATTTTTGAAAGAAAGTGGTTTTCATGGAGATGACTTGTATGAGAATGATGGAAATGTGAATGGGGTAAATACGTGGTAAGTCCGAATAGGGGGTGTAGTTGATTTGTTAAGTTGGCAGTGAGTGTCCAGGGTGAAAGACCCGAAAGCCGCGCGGATAGGTGTCGAGCCTTCCGGTTAGCACCGGTAAAAATGACAGTTTGGTAGTACTTGTTGAGCCTACTTGCAGACACCAACCTAGGGATTACCAGTGTCGTATTTACCGCCCCTTTTAAATTAATGATGGAAGTTTGAAATTTGATGAGATCACATGGTGACATTGAGAACATGGTGATTTTGAAACCATGCATTAAAATGAATGTTTTTCCTCATTGATTACTCTTGGCATAGCATTGCATTTACATTTACTTTTGTGTTGAGGAAAAAGCATAATTATTTTCATACTTGGTGAGAATTCTCTATAGAACATGGAAGTTAATTGCAAAAATGGTTTTTGAAAGAAAATGGCTTTTATGAAAATGTTTTGGAAGTTCACTTCCTGCCGTATGGTAGCCGGCGAAAGGTGGAAATTGTTATGAATTGGGTGCCCGTTATCCCGCCGTAGTAAGTCGGCAAAAGGTGGATTGTGTCGAACTATGTGTTGAGAGGTACGTTGAGTTGATGATGTTATTTGTTGCTTGCGATGAATTTGAGAAATTTCATATTGATGTGTAATTTGGTTTAAAGAGGAAATGTGCATGAGCATTAATTGTAAATAATGGAAATCAAGGATAGATATTGGGAATCAGAGACTATGATGGTAAACTTAATGAAGTAGTTGTGTTAATAAAAGTGAAGTGTGAGCTTGTTCTATAATTAAATAATGGGATTGGATTGAAAGGGGTTATTAATATTGTGTTATCTTGGAATGAAACCTTGCCGGTGTAATTAACGGGGTGAATTGAGTATAGGAGAATTGTTGGCAAATCAAAAAGGGACTTGAACTTGAAAATTATGGGATTTTACGTTAAAAATGAAGAGTAAAGGAGTAGAATGAAAGAAAAGAGGAACATTAAAAATGGAAGTTAAATGAGAAATATTTTGAGAAATGGGTTATTAACCTTTAAATGATGTTGTTTCTTAAATACGGTTGTTTCACAAGGATCTATGGTTTTTTTCTAAAGTTAAGGGATGATTTTAATGGCTGAAGGTTTTTCTTACAAGTGTTTAAATTGTTTTTGAGAAAAAGATACCTTACTTATGATATTTTGAGATTATGAAATGTCACCCTACTATATGGTATCACCCAGCATGCATGATCATTTTTATCTGTGTGTTAGTTATTGATTTAGAACTGTGAGATTCCTACTGGGCATTAGTGCTCACCCCGTTGTTGTTGTATCTTTTTACAGGAAGAATGTTTGGATTATTTGATTAAAGATGTACGGAGTTCTTGAGTCATTTGTATAACTTCATGGTAGTTGTAAAAGAAGTGGATTTGTATTTGTATTCATTTATTTGTAGCTTCGCGGCAGAAGCATTGGCATGTATTATTGTTGTTGTATTCATTGAGAGAGAGAACATGTATTATCGTATTTCTGTTACTCAAGTGTAATAGATATTTGCATATGTAGAAAAAAAAAATATTGACCTAAATTTACAGGCTTTGGTAATGTTTTCGTGTAATTAAAATTCGGGGCGTGACAACATGGTATCAGAGCTAACCGGGTTTGAATACCTAGAGCTCGTGGGAAGTGGTTTTTACCACAATGGGTTGGCTTCGCTTGGTGAGGATATTTGCATATAGAAATAGGAGGTATAGGACATTATGTGTTGCATTATGTGAGCATGGGTTAAGCCTCATGGATAGTTCTTGTAGCCGGCTAACTTGCTTTGAGATTTCATTGGAAAATGCGTCTGATCAACGTAGTTTCTAATGAGAGTTCCTTGAAAGTTCCGGGACAAGTGGTCGTCCTTGTAGGCTTGATTCAATTATGTGGTTTGTTGCTTAAAAATTGTCTATGTGCTGTGTGATTATGTGTTAGGTTGGTTTCTGGATTTAGTAGGAAGAGTAAGTGTCTCAGGAAAGGGTTAGAGGTTGGTTATTAATGTCTGATGTCGTTGTTGAGATAATGAGAGCTACCGGATGGTTATTAATTTGCAATAAGGGGGGATGTTAGATAGTGGTAGAGATATACATTGACTTATGAATCTTAAATGGAATGGGAGTATTTGTGGAACATGAAGGTGTGACTTGTATGGTTTATGAGGAATGTAGTTGAGACGATGTGAGATCTTAGAATGGTATGAGGTTAGTTTGAGTTACTTAGCAAATCGTGAGAGTGCTTGGTGGTGGTATGAAAATTGTGCTTCATAGTGATAAAAGCAGTGTTGGCGTAAGGTGTGGTGAGCTAGTGGTTGTGTGCGTATAAAGGAGTTAACAGTATTGGAGTATGGGGTTCATGAGTATGAACAAATACTAGAAGTGGTTCTTGGGAGGAAATATGAGTCGTGTTTCCTAGTAGTGAGTGTTGTGTGGGTGGTAATTGTTTTGTGTGACTCGAAATAAATGTTATTATATCATCTTGAGAATGATAAGATTGTTGGGAATGGTGCTAATGTAATGTATATTTGAAAAGTCCAATGAGATTCTAGAAACGGGTAAAAGGGTGTGAGGAGCTTCATCTCGGGGTAGACGGTGTAAGGTCACTTGTAAGTGTTAGAAATTGTATGGTTGGCCGATTAGTGACTTCGGAGTGTAGAAGCAAATGTTATGAAATTCTTGGCATTGTTTGTGTGAGAATAATAGGTGATGACAATTATGATTATGAATTGTGAGATGTGAAATGATGTGTGTATCGATAATTGAACCACGAGAATGGAAAAAGGATGATTTGGGCTAAGTTGCGTAGAGAAGACGGATTCTTGTAGTCGCCCTCTTTTGTGGGACTTAAGGATTGGTTTGGGTTAGTCTGTTTTGATTTGACTTGCAACCAATGGTTTTAACAAATGCTACTTGAAGTTAATTGATGCTTGATTATCTTGGGAGTTGCCTTGTTTTGGATAAATAGGGATGTGAATGGATAGTGTCTCAAGGGGTACTTGATGGCATGAAATCTTACTTGTACATGTATACGTGTGTTGTTTATGCGAAATTGTGAAATTGCTCTAGAGGAGTTGAAAATGTTTGAGTGGAAATTGTTGTAAGTGCACTTGTGCCAATGTGTATATATATTGAATGTTGATATAAGTGTTGACATTTGTAATGAATATGTGGGTTTGTTTTGTTTGTTGTTGTTGCAAATGTGTATGGAAATTATGTTGTGATGTTGCCGGATGGGTGGCGGAGGTTATTTGGTGATGGTTGGGATTCACCGGGAAAAATGTTGAGATTGATGTGGGAAAACGAAAATCTATTTTCCTTGTACGTGGCCTGGGAAGGCATGGTTGAACTAAATGTTAA
This sequence comes from Camellia granthamiana, assembly GCA_036172215.1. Lineage (NCBI taxonomy): Eukaryota > Viridiplantae > Streptophyta > Magnoliopsida > Ericales > Theaceae > Camellia > Camellia granthamiana. Next base: position 84,133,857 of record CM069909.1, on the reverse strand, counting down.
GAACTTAATTTGAGTATGATAATGAATGATTTTCACTGTTCTACTTTTAAATGTCAAATGGAATAAAGAATTGATGATGCCGTTAATTGAAGTGCAATTGAAAATTTTGGTGTTGAACCGTACAATGTGAATTGTCCTTCGTTTTTGCTTGTGTTGACCTAGTGTTTGGTTTAATAGTGGTTTCCATTCCTTTGAAATTCAATTTTGGACATTCAATAGACGTTGGTCCGCCTAATCATTAATTGAGAAGTTGTTATGGACTTTGGGATTATAAATGGTTAGTGTTGCTCCTTGCCGTTGAAATTTCGATGTGTGTATTGGTCGAAAAGTATCTGTGATCCTTTTCTTGTGATTCTTGTTGTTTGGGTATCGTTGGAACATTGAGGTATCTAATCAGAAAATTAAGAAGCTATCCCGAGTGTGGATCTAGTTTTGGAACATCATAGGGTGCGTTTCCGTCCGTGTTTGAGTTGTCTTCTATTTGGTTTTCTTCAATTTCGGGGACGAAATTTCCCCAAGGTGGGTAGATTATAACACTTTGTATTTTCGGGTTTAGAATTGAAGTGAGGTGTAATGGAAAGTTGTCAAGGTTTGGTGGATATGTATGGGTGCTCTCATGTTTTGTTGTGAACTAGGGGTTGTTAAGAATTGGTGAGCAAAAAGTTGTTGCTATTTTTGTTAGAACGGATGCAAATTTCGGGGACGAAATTTCTTAAGGTGGGAAGGTTATAACGACTCGGATTTTAAATTCACATTAGATTGGTGTATAGTGGTGCCCGTCACCTTAAAACTTGTATGGTTGTCGGACTCTCGATTTTGATGGGTGGGCAAGTGAACTTTAAATATTATAATTGAGGACCCTTGGGTGATGTTTAGAACCTTGATTAAAGCCTTAACAAGATATATAGATAAGATTAGATAAAAAGCCCCAAAATTGAGTTTGAGTTTTTGACCAGCCGTCACTCTTTTGCCCTTTTCTCCTTCCATACTTTGAATTTGAATGTGAGGTTGGAACCATTGGAAAGCTTGTTTCCGGGGCTTCAATTTGGACACAAGAATGACCTAGAACAGAGTCCCGATGAGAGAGTTATACCCGTTTGAAGTTTTCATATCTGTGCTGGAAGCAGGACCGCACGAGCGGGAAAGGCAGCGCACGTGCGGCCTGTGCGAATTCAGAATGTTAAAAACGTGATTTTGAGATCATTTCTTGCATTTTCTTTTCCCCTCTTCTTCTCCCCTCTTCCATGTCCGAAACCCTAGCTCCCAAAACCTTGATTTCCTCCACTTTTGTCAACAATCCACCATGGTTCTTGCATCAAGGATGGAGAACAAGAGAGGGTCAACATTTTCAACCGATTGAAATTCAAATTTATGGAGGATTCTTCTCAAAGCTTGCTTTTCTTGCTTGAATCTTGAGGTAGGGGTCCTAGTTCTCCTTCAATGCTTACATTGATAGATAGATTTGTGGTATTTTGGAATATATAAATGCAAAATCTACATTTTGAGCATATAATGTAAATCATGAAATTTTGAGGTTAGGGTTTGAAATGTTGGGGTTCTATTATGGGGTTTAGATTATGGTTTTATGGATTATGGACCTAGGGTGTATAATAAATGGAAAGATTGGAACAAAAAGTAATGGGTTAAGAAATTTGGATTTTTCTTGAAATTTCTAGGTTTTTCTTGAAACCCTAGGTTGATTTTTGATGATAATCAATGATTTGGCCTAAATTGAAAGTTGAATCATGAAATTGGTAGGTTGAATTATATGTGTACAAGTTTAATTGGAATTTGGTTATGTTTGAAAATTATGTTTAAAATTTGCGAATGAACTTTGCTATGAACATTGTAAATCATGTATAATGAGAAAGGAAATTGGGGGAAATGATTTGTTAATGATATAAATGACTTAAACTCAGTTATGGAATGTGGAAATGGGATTTAAGAAGTTCTCTTGAATTATATTTAATGATGTTGAGTTGAATCATGTTGATTTTGGTCTTTGTGATTTAAAATGTAGAGTTTCCAAAATGGGTTTAATCTCAAATCATTTTATTAAATTCCTAGTGTGTTTGCTTAGTTATTTTGAAACTCAAGTGGATGATTTAATGGGGTTTCTTATGGGGATGGATAATGTTGGGTTTTTGGTGAAAACACTAAAGATTTAGAGATTTTCGGGGAACATGGAAATGTTCATAAAACTCTTTTCTTTCTTTGAATAGAAGATGGATGGGTGTAAATTTCCATAATGTGTTTTGCAAGAATGGTAATCTTTTATATATATATTGAGTTAGAGAAATGGCTTGAAACTTCATGTGTAGTCCTTGATGGGATCATGTTGCTATGACTTATGAAATGAAGAAATTGATTATATATGGTTGACTTGAGAAGGAATATTATGAACCATGAAAATTGTTGCATTTGCACATCATTTCATTTATTATTGTGCATGGTGGTTTTAAAAGGTTGAAAAATGATTTTTGAAAGAAAGTGGTTTTCATGGAGATGACTTGTATGAGAATGATGGAAATGTGAATGGGGTAAATACGTGGTAAGTCCGAATAGGGGGTGTAGTTGATTTGTTAAGTTGGCAGTGAGTGTCCAGGGTGAAAGACCCGAAAGCCGCGCGGATAGGTGTCGAGCCTTCCGGTTAGCACCGGTAAAAATGACAGTTTGGTAGTACTTGTTGAGCCTACTTGCAGACACCAACCTAGGGATTACCAGTGTCGTATTTACCGCCCCTTTTAAATTAATGATGGAAGTTTGAAATTTGATGAGATCACATGGTGACATTGAGAACATGGTGATTTTGAAACCATGCATTAAAATGAATGTTTTTCCTCATTGATTACTCTTGGCATAGCATTGCATTTACATTTACTTTTGTGTTGAGGAAAAAGCATAATTATTTTCATACTTGGTGAGAATTCTCTATAGAACATGGAAGTTAATTGCAAAAATGGTTTTTGAAAGAAAATGGCTTTTATGAAAATGTTTTGGAAGTTCACTTCCTGCCGTATGGTAGCCGGCGAAAGGTGGAAATTGTTATGAATTGGGTGCCCGTTATCCCGCCGTAGTAAGTCGGCAAAAGGTGGATTGTGTCGAACTATGTGTTGAGAGGTACGTTGAGTTGATGATGTTATTTGTTGCTTGCGATGAATTTGAGAAATTTCATATTGATGTGTAATTTGGTTTAAAGAGGAAATGTGCATGAGCATTAATTGTAAATAATGGAAATCAAGGATAGATATTGGGAATCAGAGACTATGATGGTAAACTTAATGAAGTAGTTGTGTTAATAAAAGTGAAGTGTGAGCTTGTTCTATAATTAAATAATGGGATTGGATTGAAAGGGGTTATTAATATTGTGTTATCTTGGAATGAAACCTTGCCGGTGTAATTAACGGGGTGAATTGAGTATAGGAGAATTGTTGGCAAATCAAAAAGGGACTTGAACTTGAAAATTATGGGATTTTACGTTAAAAATGAAGAGTAAAGGAGTAGAATGAAAGAAAAGAGGAACATTAAAAATGGAAGTTAAATGAGAAATATTTTGAGAAATGGGTTATTAACCTTTAAATGATGTTGTTTCTTAAATACGGTTGTTTCACAAGGATCTATGGTTTTTTTCTAAAGTTAAGGGATGATTTTAATGGCTGAAGGTTTTTCTTACAAGTGTTTAAATTGTTTTTGAGAAAAAGATACCTTACTTATGATATTTTGAGATTATGAAATGTCACCCTACTATATGGTATCACCCAGCATGCATGATCATTTTTATCTGTGTGTTAGTTATTGATTTAGAACTGTGAGATTCCTACTGGGCATTAGTGCTCACCCCGTTGTTGTTGTATCTTTTTACAGGAAGAATGTTTGGATTATTTGATTAAAGATGTACGGAGTTCTTGAGTCATTTGTATAACTTCATGGTAGTTGTAAAAGAAGTGGATTTGTATTTGTATTCATTTATTTGTAGCTTCGCGGCAGAAGCATTGGCATGTATTATTGTTGTTGTATTCATTGAGAGAGAGAACATGTATTATCGTATTTCTGTTACTCAAGTGTAATAGATATTTGCATATGTAGAAAAAAAAAATATTGACCTAAATTTACAGGCTTTGGTAATGTTTTCGTGTAATTAAAATTCGGGGCGTGACACTATAGATTCAGGATAAATATTTTGAATGTATATTGCATGTATTATCTTTTGTAATATGAACTCTAATGAATGAAAGTATACTGATTCTATTATGCTCACTTCTCTTATGAGTTGGATTATTTGTATTATTTTTGGGACATGATAGCAAAAGGAAGAGTCTAACTCAATACAACTTAGCCCTTGGCTATACAAAATAAATAAAACAAAAGGAAGCTCTTGCTCCAAGTCTCCCCAAACTACTGTCCAGGCGGAGGCATGTCTCCAACACCTGAAAATGGTTTCCAAGTAGGGTGAGCCAAACCCAGCAGAAACATACTAACACAATATATGAGAATTAACAAGATAGAAGCACGATGCACATGTTCATTGTCCTACGACAAAGTCTTTATAACTCTTTCCAAAACCAAGTTATGCCAAACTCGCATCTCCATTCATTCATTTTCGTTCAATAGATACATCCACTGCATTAAACCCATCAACAGAGGTTACACCTCACAAGTTTCCAACAGATAAAATCATCATACAAATACATTCACTTCTATTTGCCATTTTACGAAAATTTCGTTCGCAAAAATCGGGACCCATGTATACAAATGGTTTTTGGGACTTTCACCCTGAACGCACAGGCCAACTTAGTTCAATGGAGTCCATCCCTTTTCTTCTCCTCAAAACATGGAGTACATCCCTTTCTCCTCCCAAATATCATATATATACAATGTATATCATTCATAATCATATTCAATGATAATGGTTTAGTTTCAATTCGCCTAATCTATACGCAATGTCTACAACAATCATGACTATCCTCCACCGATAGCCCAAAGCAGATATTTCTGAACAGATATACAATCTCTATAACAAATAAATCATCAAATTTTCCTAGGTGAGTGATTAAACAAATCCAACAACACCATTCATGTATACATCCTCCCAATTTCACATTTTCCATACCAATTTCATTATTTATACAAAATACTTATTCACGACATTTTAGGGCAAAGCTTCCCATTTTCCAAATATTAACCCAAAGGCCAAAATTAACTATTTTGACATAAGATGACCTCATATCCATACCCCATAATCATTTATATAACACCCACATAGAAACCCCTCTTTTCAAACTTGAACCCAAACCTTAGGTTTGCTAGAAACACCCCCAAGCCTCACCATTTTCACACAATAACCTATAACCAAGTTAAAACTTATATTAAGGTGTAGAAAGTCCCTACCTCAAGTTTAAAAGACCAATGAGGGGAGGAAGAAACTTCAACGACGCCGAAACCAAACTCCAATCAGATTAAAACGGAGCTCTCAAGATGCTCTATCCTTTTCCCAAAGGCACTAGGGCAGAGAGATCAACGGATCTAGGGGAAAATGTAGAGAGACAGAGAGAGTGTCTCACTTTAGGGTTTTTGGAAGAAAAGATCCGAAAAAGTGATGTAAAAATTCATTTTCGCGAACTGATATACGTATAGTCCGCTCGAGCGCAAGAGTTGACGCTCAAGTGTCAGACACAATAAGTTATTCTGCTCGAGCGCAAGAAGTGACCCGCTCAAGCGCAAGAAAGACCACTCGAGCGCCTACCTGCTTGAGCGTAAGAAGCGCCGCTCGAGCATAGAAAACACTCTTCTTGTATTTTTGTAGACGTGCAAAGTACTGAGAGTTTGTAAATCCTGCTCGAGCGCAAGAAGGGCCGCTCGAGTGGAGGACCAAAAATCTGGGCAACATAAGGTTTGAAAACCAAACAACTAACCTGTTCTGAACACGCTTAACACGTCCAAATAACAAAATTTAAGGAGGAATAAAGGGAAAACGACAATGAACAACATTCAGAAACCATAAACCCGAGTCCGAACTACCACAAGTGTCGGGTCAAAACTGGGATCGTTATATAGGACAGAGTATATTGGTTAGAAATATGGATAATTTTTCTCTCTTACCCTCATTTGGTAGTAACATTTTTGTCACAAGATTGGATTTTGTCAAAAATTTAAAAATGAAGTAATAAAAAAGAGAGATTGGCAGTTGTGTAGGAACTAAAGTGGGATTTGAGCAAAAGTGTAGGGGGTTGACTGTCACGATTTCATGTGTAGGGACCAAAGTGGGATTTGACTGAGAGTGTAGGAGGTTAACTGTCATAATTTCATTTGTAAAGGCCAAAGTGAGATTTGGTACAAAGTGTAGAGGTGCAAACTGTAATTTACCCAATAAAAATGTTAGGAACATAAATGTGAAATTTAGATTTCAACTTCAAAAAAATGTAAGCATTTAAAAAAAAAATTTATTATGACAATCTTAATATTTATGAATCTTTATGACTAGTTGCCAAAAACTTAAATTGGGTTGTATAGTTGTGATTTTGTATCTCAAAAATTAAAAATCATTATATTAGACACCTATGTATATATTTGGGTTAATAAATGTCATATTTTTTTGTAATGTTTTACAAACGATTACAGTCACTTATAATCGGCGTTTTTATAACTGCGATCCATCATTATTACTAGCATAAAAATGTAATAATAAATAATCTAAACTGAATTTTTTTAAAAATTATTATCTTTTGCCTAATGACCAAATCTTATCATCATCACAAACTTGATGCATGTTAAGCATGCATATTACGTCCTTGTTTTGATGTGATTTAAAACATACTATCTCTATCTCAATTAGACAATAAAAACCGATTTCGTAAACTTAAGCAAAAAGAAAAATCCATGAGGCACTTTCCAAAACATTTTTCCTAGGAATTTTACTAGATTTAAAATTATTTTATTTAAATATATATTTTTTGATTAGGACAATCTCACAATATTAATGAGTTTTTATTGACATTTATGATGAAATCTTAAATGGCATACCTTTTTGGTGGAAAAAGCAAGGTAGAGAAACACCGGCGAATGTATATATAAAATGAAAGAATAGTCATTTCAATCCAACCCAACCCGATCCAACCCAACTAAGGCTCCTAAGATGATGAGTAGTAGCATCAATAGAGGAGAAGATGAAGAGGAAGATGAACAGGAAGAGGAAGAGGAAGAGGAAGATCGAGTCTCAAAAATTCCATGGATGAAATCAGCGAATAAGTGATTTTACCATAATATTGGTATGAATATCTATATATATGTGCTTGACTTCTTTGATTGTGATTGATTTTTTATACTTCTTTTTGTTGCTGAAATTGAACTAGATCATTCCAAGGGTCGATCACTTAAAGATGATCCAGATCGATGGTCTTGCTTGTGATTTGTTTCATAAGCCCATCGATGAAGTTGCACATCCAATTGTTCTACTAGGCTAGTAATTCCATCAGCCTCTCAATTTCGATTCAATTGTGTTTTTTCTCAAATATTTTCTTTTTCATTTTTATGTGTCATAACAATTCTGGGTTGACTAGCAGGACTCCAATATGAAAAGAGGCAAATGGACGAAGAATTTGGATGGCCATGAATACAAGTTAAGCGTCCAAGTAAAAGCTACATTCTCTTGGAAAAAAGCAAACCACACTCCGAATCTTTCTCCTCAGTCTTCTAGACTCTTGAAGCATTCACATTATATGTGTTGAAAATATTTGTTAAAGTGTGTTATATGACAAAAAGTCATAAATTCAAAATTTGTCTCTTAGACCATTCACATTGTACGTGTTAAAAAATTATTTGTTAAAGTGTGTTATACGACAAAAAGCTATAAAAGTGAGATCTATATTAAATTTTTGAGTCTATTGGTGCTCCAATAGAGTTATTCTCTAATTTATGTATTCAAAGTTTTTGTTCTTTTGTATCTAATTCACTATCTTGGGCATCATAGTACTGGATGTGTTAAAAATGTTTGTTAAAAAAAAAAATGATAAAAGTTGATTCAATTTTGTGTCTTGTTCATTAAATTATTGGTTGTATGGGTGTTCCAATGTTGATGTTAAACTATGATTAATTAGTGGGTATACATAATTGCGCTGATGCTTGGCAATCATAATTTGGTTGTTATGGTCAGTTTATTTATTTGTTTTTTGCTTTTGGTAGGTTTCTCGTCAATGGTTAGGTGTTTGCATATGATTTTGCTTTGAGTTAATATAATGATCTAGTTGTACGTTCTTTAAGTTGTGTTTTTGTTTTTGTTTTTGTTTTGTTTTGTTTTGTTTTGTTTTGTTTTGTTTTTAGCAGCAAAAAAAAATTATTGATGAAAATTTAACGTACATAGAAAAACTCTGAAAACCAACATCAATAAAAAGAGAGGTAAGTGCATCTAGCATCAAAATCAAATTTTACAAGACAAACAAACCAAAGAGAAAATCACAGAACAACACAAAAAGAGGCCACCACCTCTGTTATGAACCATTTAAGAAAATTCCAACAGCATGCACATCTTGAAGCAAACATTGGTGGATGCAAAGATATCCCAGCAGCAACAGCCGCAAAAACCAAATCCCCTACCATACGCCCCTGTTAAGCACAAGCTGCAAGCGAAAAATAAAGTCATTGATGCTGAATTCTGAGAAAATATTCTTGAACTTTTTGGGTGAATAATTATTCTTGAACTTGACTGACAAAGTGACTCAAGTCTTGATTAAATCCAACTTGGATCTTGATTAAATCCAATGTAGCTTCCCAATCAGGTTGTGCACCATTGAACTGGCATTCATTTCTCAAATTCCATGCAGTCCACATTATCACAAAAGGAATAACCTCCCAAATCACCCTTTCTTTCTTGAGCAACCTTGCACTATAGGAAAATACACCTTGAGCCACCAAAAAATTAGTCACCAAAGTTTATTTTTTAGTCACCAAAAGTCAATGGCAACTAAAGATTTTAGTTGCCCAATTTGTCGCCAAAGGCTTGTTGGCGATAGTATTTACTAAAAATTTGTTGGTTGCTAATTCTCTTCTCTTCGATTACTAAAATGAACGTAGTCCCTAATTGACATCTTTTTGGCGACAAAAGGTATGATGCAACTTTAACCTTGGCTTTGTCTGTCGATGTAATTCTCTTTGTACCTTTTAATTTCATTAATATACTCTATTTTTTTGCTGGTAAAAAAAAAAAAATTACTCCAACATTTATGTTGGTATCCACCAATCATAACAAAATGGACCTTTATAATTTAATGTCTTCAGTAATAAAGTTATTGCAAATCTTAATTTGTCCAATATTTTTCTTGGAATCATGTGAAATCTTATTTTTCTCATAATATTGTTAGGTATTTTTCATTTTGACTTCTTCCAGTTGAATAATATATTGTCAAAGCACTATTACTATATTAGACGTTTTGACACTTTGCATTTAGAAAATGACGCTATAAGCTTTAGAAATGCCCCAATTAGATTAGACAATATTTATTGTTAAAATGTCCACCGTCTTATCTTTCCAGCCATTTTCATAAATATTGTCAAATATCTATCAGCATGAGGATTTAGTAACCTTCAATTCGTCAACGTTAATGGCGACATGATGTCACATGCCATTTATTTGTACGCTATCATAGTTTACTTGTAGTTGTGTTTCTGGAAACACCATTCTTTTCTGCTAAAATCAAAATTTGACAAATTATTTTGTATTATTTTTTTCTTACGTTTTATGTTTCTATTTTACTACTGTTTATATCATATAAATACTGTTCCTCTATTTTAAAATAATTGTTGGTTTCTCCTTTCTTTTAATTTAATTATTGGGACAATAAACCAATATAAGTGAGTTAGTGGGCTCCACCAAAATCATGTTTAGTTGGAAAAAAATTAGGTGAGACTAGCATTTTTTTATGGCGGTTTAGATCACCAATCCTATCCCGTGAGAGTATTGGTTAAAACTTAAAAGACTATTTTGCTTTCTACTAGACAAAAATAACAAAGATTAATACCTCAACACTAGTAATTTCATCACTAACAATATTACTATAATCTTAATCCCAATTTTCATAATCCACCAATAAGCATGGCTTCAGGTCCTTTTGTTGGATCTGTACAATACCAAAAAAGATTTGGAGTAAATATTTACAAAAAAAAAAAAAAGTGGCAATGTTTTTGTTACTTACACTAAGCGTGAAAATTGGATAAACAAAATTACAAAATAATGAAAATTTTACATTTCATTTTATTTTATTTTCTCTTCTTCCTCCTTTCTTCTACATCCTCTCCCTTCCCTACCTCTACAACTTGCTAACCGTCATCACCACTGCCCCTCCATAATCACACCATCCCCTTCTCACTCCCCCCATCGACAACCACCAAATTATCATTCTCGAGTATTAACACAATTACATACACCCACTAATTAATCACAGTTTAACATCTAACATTGGAACACCCATACATCCACTAATGTAACAAACACTTTAAACCAATTTTTAACAATTTTTTTTTAAACATACTGTAACAAACATGTTTAAAACATCCATAGTGATACTACAATGAGTGAATTAGATACAAGAAGTGTGATGACTGGTTCAAAAGCCGTCTCGTTCCTTTGTGTTACGTTGAGTAAGTCATTGTTGAAAATTTTTTTCTCTAAACATTCTTACGGTTGCGTTGTGAAAACTCTAGAAACCTCCTAGATGTTGATTTGTGATTATGTATCAATTTTAAGCAGAATATAACAATCCCAATCAAACAATCAAGAGAAAGAGACACAATGATTTTTACGTGGAAAAACCACAATTGGACACCTCCAACTGTGATCAAAAAACCACGGGCAACTGCCACAAGACAATCCACTAAGAAGAATTAAAGGAATTACACAGGTATACTCTCAATTATCTAGCAAATCCACAATGCCTAATTGAACCAACCTCTATGTGCCTCTTCCAACCCCATCTTCACCACGAAATTGTCTTTCTGATGAGCCACTCTGGATTCCACCAAAGCTTCAAGCTCGAATTCTTCAGAATCCACAACTAAAGAACAACTCTCTTTTTTGTGTATAACAAACAAATCTTTGATGTACTCTCTTTAAACCATGAGTTGAATACTCAATAAAACATCAAAGAAAATAACAAAATATCCCCAGATATAAACCTTTAAGAACCAAAAAGAAGATCTGGAGGAATTCAATCAATCACTTAGTTTTGGGAGAAAACCAAGTATTTATAGAGAACCAAAAGTAATCCTAGTGTTAGGTTTTTATTATTGGCAACCCCGTTTGACAAAACTCCTTTGAGTTGTAATTTTATTCGCACATTTTATTTCAGTGAGGCTATGAGTTTATTAGATGCGAATCCAACCCGAATCGAGCCATGCAGAGAAGTTTGTGATGTTAATGCTCTCAAGATTGCCACTTCGCTGATTATTACGGGGGTCGAGCTGCCCGGTCAGCTCGCGGCCGAAGCAAAATGCAAAAGTGCATTCAAAATTGCATGTCAGCCGTTGCTCGCTCGAGCCAAGGAGTGCTCGCTCGAGCCAAGACTTTCTCGCTCGAGCCAAGGAATGCTCGCTCGAGCGAAGGATTGCGTCCGCACAAAAACCTGAAAGGAGTGATTGGTCGCTCGAGCCAAGGATCCGTCGCTCGAGCGAAGACACTAGTAGAAATCACGAAATTTACTCTCCTCGCTCGAGCCAGGAAAGCCTCGCTCGAGCGAGCCTCAGAATCCGGATTTTTTTCAAAGAGTTGGATTTCTTCTGAAACAGGATTTCTTTTGGTGTTCTACAAGAAGTTTGAACTCTGCAAGAAGTTGGTTTTCTGCAAGAAGTTTTTTCCAATCTTGGATTACTTTTGGTTCTCTATAAATACTTGGTTTTCTCCCAAAACTAAGGAATGGATTAAAGTCCTCCAGATCTTCTTTTTGGTTCTTAAAGGTTTATATCTGGGGATATTTTGTTATTTTCTTTGATGTCTTATTGAGTATTCAACTCATGATCTGAAAAGGCTACATCAAAGGTTTTGTTTGTTACACAAAAGAGAGAGTTGTTCTTCAGTTGTGGATTCTGAAGAATTCGAGCCTGAAGCTTCAGTTGTGAATTCTGGGGTGGCTCATCAAAGTTGTTCTTCAGTTGTGGATTCTGAAGAATTCGGTCTGAAGCTTCGGTGGTGGAATCCGGAGTGGCTCATCAGAAAGACAATTCCGTGGTGAAGATGGGGTTGGAAGAGGCACATAGAGGTTGGTTCAATTAGGCGTTGTGGATTCGCTAGATAATTGAGAGTGATACCTGTGTAATTCCTTTATATCTTCTTAGTGGATTGTTCTGGTGGCTGTGGCCCGTGGTTTTTTGATCACAATTGGAAGGTGTCCAATTGTGGTTTTTCCACGTAAAATCTTTGTGTCTCTTTCTCTTGATTGTTTGATTGGGATTTTTTATATTCTGCTTAAAATTGATACATAATCACAAATCAACATCTAGGAGGTTTCTAGATTTTTCAATTGGTATCAGAGCGGGTCGTTCTATTTTGTTTAAAACAAAAATATTTTTTTTAGAACGAGATCTTGTTTGATTTGTGATAATGGATTTAAAGAGGTCGGTTGAGAATACCACTAATAATGAATCCTCTGAGAGTGATAATGAAGAGCTTGAGCAAGCTTATGAAAAGTTATATAAGGAGTCTCTTAAGTTATTCAAATTAAATGACAAACTCACAAAGAAACTCAAAGCATGTGAAAGTGAGAATGTCAAACTTAAGGAGGAGATTTCTAAGGCTAGGATCAATGCCATCAAGATAGCTGATGATCAACAAGTTCTTTGTGCAAAATTGTTGACTTGTGAGACAGAGAGGAATAAGCTACAGGAAACCCATGCCATGTATGAAGAAAAGATTGAATCTCTCGAGATGTCACAAGTTGCCTTGGAAGAACTGATGATCAAGAAAGAGGAAGAGCTCAAGTGTGCCATGGTTACCATTGGTCTTTGGAACAAAGGATCAAAGACTTTGGAAGATATCATTGGATCTCAACAAATCTGTTCAGACAAGAGTGGATTGGCTTTGGTGGCAAGAAAGAGCAAAAACAGAGTGCTTCCACATCTCATGATACAAGAACTCAAGGCAAGGGAGGACAAAAGATTCAACAAGAGGAAAAACTTCTCAAACTCCCTAGAGTTGGTAAGGTAAAAGAAAAGAAGGTACGCCCTGTTTTTATTTGTCATCATTGTGGTATGCATGGTCATATTCGCCCTTATTGTTATAAATTGCATGGGAGAGTATCTCATAGAGATGGAAGAAATTCTAATATCTCAAGGGGTAGGAGACACTTCATTGGTTATAAGGAGGTTAAGGGTCATAATAAACCTTGCTATTTTGATTTGCTTGAGACCAAACATGAACAGAGGTTGTGTTTACCTAGACCTAGAAGTAGGAAGTTGGAAACCACGTCGAGACGGGTTCCCACTGAAAGCAAAGGGAACCACAACGTCAAGACACCACCCAAGAACCGTAATGCTCACAACGTTGTTCATACTAGAGCGGTTTGGGTGAGAAAAGTTGACTTGTGTTAATTTGTTTATTTGTTTTAATTTTTGGGTTTCTGTGTGTGTTTTTTTCAATGAAAAAAATGTGTGAATGTTTGTTTTTTTTGTCTTGCTTTGTTTTAGAAAAAATAAAAAAAAAAATCAAAAATTTTTTTCTTAGTATGGTTTTGCAAGTTTGAATTTTTGAGATGTCCTTGGTGCATATTGGAATTGATGAGAATATCCATTACATGTTAATATGTGTGTGCTTTCTGTGGTCATTACTCATTTTGGAGTGTGTGTTCTTTGATTAGTATGTCTCATTCTGTACACACTCTTGGATTAGCAAATATTGGAGTCTTTTGCCTTAGTGGTTATTTTTTCTATGGACTTCTGGCATGATATCTTTTGCTTTTCTAGAGGAATTGACCTATACTAGCATATCATGGGTGATGTTGAGTCTCTTAACCATCTTCCATCTTTTTGCATCTCCATGGCTTTCCCTTAATTCTTTGCAGTCTAGACATGAGGAAAAGGCTACCTCAGAGTCACCAACCAGGCCATCCTTAATATATCCATGCTTCTCTGGTTCGGTTTCCATACTCTTGAGCGTGTCAGCCACCGATGAATGTGCAAAAGAAAAAAATGTGCACAAGAAAGAAAAGAATGTGCAAAAGAAAAAAAAAATGTGCAAAAGAAAGAAAAAAATATGCAAAAGAAAGAAAAAAAAATGTGAAAAAAAAGGAAAAATATAAAGGATTCATTGATTGAGGGGGAGCCTCCGCCTTTACTCACCAAATACCCCTTGATTCCTAGTGGTTTGACTTTCCTTAGTTGTGCTTAGATTCTCTTGTCGGAGGTCCAACTTTCATATCACTACTAGGATTTGAATCTTGTGTTTGTCGAACTCCAAGAGTCACACACACACCTTTATCATGGGATCTATGCTTTTCACATAATGCATCACTTTCTTTTATGAGGAATTTTCTAGAGGCTGTGCACATTGTGTTTTCAAGTAATTGTGCTTCTTGGATAATCTTGTGTGTTTCAAGGTACAAATCAAAAATTCCTTGCTTGCTTCACCATATTTTTTTTTGTCGTGTTTTTTTTGTTCACTGTTTTTAGTGTGTGTGGTTGTTTTTAGTGAGGGGGAGTTTGGTTTATTGTTACAAAAGTTTGTTCGCATGATTACTTTGATTTGTTTGATAAGGAAGATTGGCTTTTGTTGCTTGCATTCTTGCATGTCCTGATATTTATATCATCATATCATGCTTGTGTGGTTTATGATCTTGCTTTTGTTGTTTAAGGGGAGAAAGTTGTTTTTCATGTGTTTCAGGTTTTCATGCTACATGTTCTTAAAATCTTCAAGTTGCATCTATTCATGTTATTCATGTTTTCCATCTCATGTTTCAAGATAGTCTTATATTGTTTTTTCATATACTCTTGTGGGACTAATATTTGTTTTGGAGATTGTAGCACTGATAGTTGTTTTGCAGATTATGACCTTGAGAAATAAGTTTGTAAAGAGTTTTGGTTATAAGTGCTGGTTCCTAGTTGGTGGTATTGTTCTTGTTTTGATTAGAAAATTGTTTTAGTGTTTTTGTTAGGAAATTTGTTTTAGATTGGTTTTATCCAGGATTTGACAAAGGGGGAGATTGTTAGGACCTTTTGTTGTCAAATTCCATGAATCAAAACCAAGGTTGTAACAAGAGTTCTTTAAGAAGTTGGTTTCCTTCAAAAACAAGATTTCTTTGGAGTTTTGATTGAAGTTGGTTTTCTACAAGATTCCAACAACAGGATTACTTGGGAGTTTTGAATGAAGTTGATTTTCTACAAGAAGTTGATTTTCTACAAGAAGTTGGAACTCTGCAAGAAGTTGGTTTTCTGCAAGAAGTTTTTTCCAATCTTGGATTACTTTTGGTTCTCTATAAATACTTGGTTTTCTCCCAAAACTAAGGAATGGATTAAAGTCCTCCAGATCTTCTTTTTGGTTCTTAAAGGTTTATATCTGGGGATATTTTGTTATTTTCTTTGATGTCTTATTGAGTATTCAACTCATGATCTGAAAAGGCTACATCAAAGGTTTTGTTTGTTACACAAAAGAGAGAGTTGTTCTTCAGTTGTGGATTCTGAAGAATTCGAGCCTGAAGCTTCAGTTGTGAATTCTGGGGTGGCTCATCAAAGTTGTTCTTCAGTTGTGGATTCTGAAGAATTCGGTCTGAAGCTTCGGTGGTGGAATCCGGAGTGGCTCATCAGAAAGACAATTCCGTGGTGAAGATGGGGTTGGAAGAGGTACATAGAGGTTGGTTCAATTAGGCGTTGTGGATTCGCTAGATAATTGAGAGTGATACCTGTGTAATTCCTTTATATCTTCTTAGTGGATTGTTCTGGTGGCTGTGGCCCGTGGTTTTTTGATCACAATTGGAAGGTGTCCAATTGTGGTTTTTCCACGTAAAATCTTTGTGTCTCTTTCTCTTGATTGTTTGATTGGGATTTTTTATATTCTGCTTAAAATTGATACATAATCACAAATCAACATCTAGGAGGTTTCTAGATTTTTCACCTAGATTGGGAAAAAAACAAACTCCTTGAAAAATCCGGATTCTGAGGCTCGCTCGAGCGAAGTTTTCTTGGCTCGAGCGAGGAGAGTAATTTTCATGATTTCTACTAGTGCCTTGGCTCGAGCGACGGATCCTTGGCTCGAGCGAGCAATACACTTATTCAGGTTTTTGTATGGACGCAATCCCTGGCTCGAGCGAGAACTCCTTGGATCGAGCGAGCAAACCTTCGCTCGAGCGAGATCTTCTTGGCTCGAGCGACCAATGGCAGACATGCAATTTTGAATGCAATTTTGAATGCAATTTTGCATTTTGCTTCGACCGCGAGCTGACCCCCGTAATAATCAGCGAAGTGGCAATCTTGAAAGCATTAACATCACAAACTTCTCTGCATGCCTCGATTCGGGTTTGGATTTGCATCTAATAAACTCATAGCCTTACTGAAAATAAAAGTGTGAAAATAAATACATCTGAAAGGAGTTTTTGTCAAACGGGGTTGCCAATAATAAAAACCTAACACGTTGTTTCTATTATGAGTTTTTACTCGTTTCGGAGGGTCCGGGGTTGGCTCCGGAGTGTCGGGAGAGAAGCCGGAGATTTTTCCGGGCTAGGAGCCAGGGTAGCACGTGCGGGGCCTTGGGCCGCACGTGCGGGAGAGGGGCCGCACGTGCGGAAAGCAGGGGAGTGTGTTGTGTGCACACTGCCAAAAAGGCAGGTGCGTGAGGGGAGGTACGGGGGAGACCGCACGTGCGGGGGTTGGAGCCGCACGTGCGGGAGAGGGCGCCACACGTGCGGCTAAGCGCATACTCGGCCTCATGTTTCATGCTTTTGAACTATATTTTTGCACTTTTGCTCCTTTTCCTTCCATTTCAGATTATATCACTCTCTCTCTACAATATGTTTCTCTCTTTTGTCTCATCTCTCTTTACCCAAACCCTCAAAATCTTGTATCTTCTTTGATCTCAAGAAATCCATTGAGATTTTGGTGCTAGTCCCTTATACCAAAATGATAAGCGTGTCAGGGGCTTCGTCTTGACCGGTGGAGATCGTATTCCAGCGAGGTTAATTTTTGAGCTTTTTCTGCTCTTCTCTCTTGAGGTAGGGATTTCCTTGATTTTCTTCAATGCTCCACCTATAGATAGACATGTGCTATATTCTATTGCATTAAAACCATGTTGTTATGGATTCTTTTTGAAAATCATGAATGGGGATCTAAGATGGGTTGTGTAAGGTTGAGATTTGAAGTATTTATTGGTGTAGGGTGTATTTTGGAATGTGGACTAACATATTTACATTTAGAAAGAGGTGAAATCCCAATTTTTAATAATAATGCTCATATGATAAAAAGGGGTTTAATTTGTGGAATAAGCATGCTATGAACTTAGGGATTTAAATGATGAATCTTGTTGATTTATTAGAGACAAATCAAACTTCATGAAATTTTTTTTAAACATTGGCTTGGTGTTGTGAATTAAAGAAGTTGATTAATGACTTGGTTGTACATTTGCGATTAAACCGGGTCTTATGATTCTTTAAATCTACATTGTGATTGGGTTGATTACAATTAAAGATGACGAATTGATAATTTGTTAATTTTTAAAAAGGGATTTAACCATGAGATTAGAATTATTTGGGTTAAACTTTCGTTAAGTAGAAATTGAGTAAATTATGTTTGTGCAATCCATGTTTGGATTTTCCTTGTCTAAATGATGGAAATTGAGTTGTGGATGGTATAGTTGGTGTATTGTGAATTGGAGAATTTTGGAAAATAAATATCAAAAGAAGAAGTAATGATAACTTTCTTTTAATTGAGAAAAGAACGTCAAGTAATAGATGAAACCATGGGGTAGTGTTGTTATTGGCCTAAAACCTTATGAGAATTAATTAATGGTATTATGTGCATTTAATACATTTTGGCTTAGAGGTTTTGTCCTTGGTCATCGGTGGAGGATGACATTGTTGTGTTGATGAATTGCGTGTATGTATTACACTTGTTGGTTGTCCTTTATCATGTTGTGATGGTTGAGAATGTGTGTGTTGCGCTGAGAATTAGAGGTACCATTCCTTTCCAGCTAGCACTTGGAGAATTGGCTATGTGTGTTGTGCTGAGAATCAGAGGTACCATTCCCTTCCAGCTAGCGCCTGGAGAATTGGCAGATGTACCATTCCTTTCTAGCTGGTGTCTGGTAAATTGGCATGTTATTGTGGAGAGATGTATCATTGGCTTACCATGCTTCATGCAAGTAGAGCAGGGTTTATTTATCATTGTTGTCCTAGTTTGACTCTGTGTGTCATGTGTTATGATGATTAAGATTTTGTAAGATTGGATTGCCCTGTGTTTTAAGTAGATGTGATCATATATATTTGATCGTTCTAGAGAGTAGTTGAGGGAAAATTCTTACCATGAACTATATGTTGAAGATGACTCGTTAAATTTGAACTTAAGATTAAGAATACGACGAACGTGTGGAAACGGACTTGGGTGTTGTAGTGGATTATTAATAATGTGAAGAAACCGGATTTGATGAACGTGTTTTCAAAAATAAAGTGGAGGTTATGTGGTATTTTGATACAAATGGAAAAATACGATTATCGTGTAACAATTGTTTAGATAGGAAAATGGGTAGTAAAAGCAAATCTTAATGTTGTTGAATAAACTGAACGTTTTTTAGAAAAGTGTTTATGTATGTATACTTTGGATATAAAACGTCATATTATTTATATGGTATGAGATTAGCATTTCATGATCATAGCTATCTGTAAGTTGTTATTGTTGAGGATCATGTTGAGATCCCTATTGGACTGTATGTTCATCCCACGTTGCTAATCTTTTCAGGTGAATAATGAGATATGCTACAAGGTCATGGATCTTTCTTACTTGTTGGCCACAGGGCCTTTTATGTGTAGGCGGAATGCCATCGATGTAAAAGGGTTAAACCCTTCCTTTTGATTTTAAATGATGTAAGCCTGCGGGCACTTTATTTAGTTATGTACATGTTGCATTCATTTTTATATTCGAATGAGAGAATTCCTACTTATGTATTCCTTGTAAATATAATGAGCTTCTGTATGCTAACTCTGAAATTGAATGTATAATAATGGCTTGGTAATAGCAATCCGAGTAATAAAAAGTGGGGCGCGACAAGAAGAGACCACAAATTTTGAATACAAAAAATCCCAGACTTCACTCGGTTTTCATCATATAAAATACACTATGATTCAATATTTTTAACACAAATACTGTAGTTCTCTAAGAGTGAATTGAATACAAGAGTGAAAATCCTAAGTGATTCGTGATTAGATCAAGATTAAAATATTACAAATCCCAATTATTCAAAACACGCAATCTAAATCATCAAGCACTTACAAAAGTGATTTAGATTGTTGTTTTTCTGAATAAACAATAAATCGACACAAACGATTTTTACGTGGAAAAAATCACAATTGAAGAACCTTCAATTGTAATAAAAAACCACGGGTGAAACACCACTAATCAATCCACTACTGAAGAAAGAAAGATTACAAAGATAATACACAAATTATCCAACTCAGTTAATTTGCCTTCAACTCTTCTGTAACTCTTTCACCAAGCCTTCATCTCGAAACTGATCCACTTGAAGTTGAATCCACAACTTCACTTGTCGAATTAACGACTACGTACAGAATCAAACGCCTTTTGAAACTCTACGTTTGAATCTTCGGAATCCACCAAAGAATAACACTCTTATATGTATTCGATCAACCTCCTTGATATTTGCTTCTCAATTCATGAGTTTAATACTCATTCAATTTTATCAAGGAAAAATTCACAAAAACTCTCCAGAAGAAAATCTTAGAAAACCTCAAAGTAGATCTGAAAGAGTAATCCTAGTTTTTGGAGAAAACCAACTACTTATAGAAATCCGGATTCTGAAGCTCGCTCGAGCGAAGCTTCTCTCGCTCGAGCGAGAACCTTAACTCGCGTGATTTCCATAAGTGCCTTCACTCGAGCCACGAAACCTTCGCTCGAGCGAGAAATGAACTCTTTCAGGTTTTATGCAGACGCAGTTCTTCGCTCGAGCAAGGACTTCGTCACTCGAGCGAGCAACACAAAACAGCACAGAAAATTACAACTCAACCACACAAGTTTGTTCGCGGGTTTGATAAGACTTAGGGACCTAACAATCTCCCCCTTTGTCAATACCTGGACAAAACTTTCTAACACAATGTCCTAAACAACTGCACTAGCTAAAACAATTACAACTCAAAGATCTAGCCTAAACACATGAACTTAGCTAAACCTACTATGAAACCGATCTTGATGACAAACCAATCTGCACAAAATAAACTTGGAGAGAATTTGTTATGTAACATAATAAACCATCAAGACATCATCATATATTCCAAAAAAAAAAACGACTCCAATGCAATCTGCAAAGAAACAACATGTAGACAAAAAAAAAAAAAAAACATCTATCCCAAAAACATGTAAACATCATGAGTATGAGTATCCCATATACATCATATACATCACCCAAAAAAAAATGAAACCCCTGCTTGCAAAAACATATAAGTACTACAATGAAAATATACCCTGCAACCCTGCAAATCATAATACTTCCCCTTTTTGTCTGGGATATACACCATAAGCAAAACTAGGCAAATAAAGAAACCAAAAACTGTGCCAGAAAAGAGAAAAACAGTTCAAAAACAACCAAAGGCCAAAAACTAGGAAGGAGAAGGGGGATGCTATATCTGAAGCAGGGAAAGAATCTGCGCAAGCATAGAACTCTGCTCCTCAAGGCGGCTATCAAGAGAATCCATCCTGGCATCCAACTGATCTAGGCGACGCGTGACAGACTGCTCAAACATCTGCAGCTGGCCATGAAAAGAGCAAGGACGAATCTCAGGTAAATCAGGGGCGCCGGCAGTAGCTACCTCAAACTCAGCCTCCTCTCCAAGGGGATCATCATCACCTGCACTAGAACTCCCAACCCCGAACACACTCCCCCTGACATGGGCCTGACTCTGGGAAACTGTGAGCTTTGTGATAGGTTTTATAGGATGTGCAAACTCATCATCATCAGAAACAGGAATATCAAGGGAAGTGAGAAAACGAGTAAGCAAACACCCATAACGAAGCCCCAAAGACTTTCTACCCTCAAAGACCCCAATCATTTTCGAAACAATCATCTCTGGAAGATCAACGGGAAGTCTGTGATGTATACAATACAACACATATCCCTGGTCCTGGGTAATGTGCGAGGAATGGGTGGTGACATAAAGATTCGCACACACAATGATATTCATAAGACGAAATCGAGGAAGCAACTCATTTTACTGAATGAGTGCCCCAGCAAGCCAAGTCTGGTCAACTCCACATAATTCAGATGCAACATGATCAAAATCAACACCGGACCGAGTAAGAAATGGAAAATGACAATTACCAATTTCAGGAAGATCAAGAAACAGCCGAAACACATCCCCAGTGATAACAAGTGACTTCTTCCTAACCCAAGTCTTAAAGAATGCCGAAAGTTCTTTCCGAATGGAATGGATATTGTAATAGAATTCCCGGATGAGACTCAAATTTTGTGGACCTGAAAAATGCAACACTTGATCTCCGCCTAAGGAATCAAATAAAGCCCGAATGGAAAGAACCTCAAAGGCACTTGGGAGGACATTTTGCTCTAAATGGACTTTACGAGATGCAAACGACTCCCTAAACAACTTGGCCTTT
This sequence comes from Camellia granthamiana, assembly GCA_036172215.1. NCBI lineage: Eukaryota > Viridiplantae > Streptophyta > Magnoliopsida > Ericales > Theaceae > Camellia > Camellia granthamiana. The sequence goes on along the minus strand of CM069909.1, from coordinate 84,112,059 downwards.
TCTTTTGACTCGAACTTTTCAGTGTTGAAAGGGGGACGGGAAACAGTGGTTTTACGACGCTTGGATGACTCGGCCATGACTAAAGCAACCCAAATAGAGCAAGACACACACAGAAAACCAGTCAACCCATAACACAAGAGATGGAAGACAATCAGAAAACCATAGACAAGACACCCAAATCCCCAAATCCAAATCAAAGAACACAGCAACAATATTAGTAATCTAGCAGGGAGACAAAATCAAACTCATAAACATAGCAGATAAATGACTTGAATAAACAGAGTAATCAGAAATTAACAGAAAATCTATGGACGAAGACTACAAATTAAACACTAAAAGATTAAGACAGTTAGTAAGCACATGAAACAACCCTCGTAAATTATACCAACCACAGAGATTAGAATAGGAAAACATAGGACAAAATAAAAAAATAAAGAAAAACCCCAATGTGAAATCCTAAATCAAAAACCCGAATTTTAAACCCTAACAAAAAACAAAGTAAAATGTGTGAAACCATGAACTCTAGATGCATGACAGAGACTCTAAAACGGGGGAAAGAATCAAAAACAACAAAGATGAACCCTAGAATATGACAGAGTACATTGACAGTCACAAGACTAAATGAGAAGAAAAAAAAAACAAAGAGAAAAAGAAGAAAAACTTACCAAGGTTTGAAAATGCAGATGAAGTGAAGAGGGATGCCCCAAAAAAAACACAGAGTGAAACTACAGACGAGGCCAGCAATAGAGAGTACAAAAACCCTAGGGGAGAGAGAGAGAGAGAGAACACGAAGAAGGTGGGAAAAAATGAACTGAAGAGACACGATTTCAGAATTTGAACCTCGAAAGGTCGCTCAAGCGAATACTTTCTCGCTCGAGCGAGGTCAATAATGCGCAAGGGTTCGCTCGAGCCAAGAACTTGTCGCTCGAGCCAAAAACACACGCTCTCAGGTCTAAAGTAGTAGCAGAAGCACGCTCGAGCGAGGAACCTGTCGCTCGAGCCAAGAAGAAAAAACAACAATACCACAAAAAAAATAAACCCCTCCCTTTTCTTTTTTTTTTTAAACAAAAGAAACCATGAGACTCAATAACAAGAAGTGAGACCTGGAACACAAGTAAATGATCACATTTGGCCAAAATTGACACTAAGATGAAATAATCCGCACATCAAGAATCCTGTAAACTTGCAATTTTTTTTAAAAAATGACACTGGAAATCATGAGCAAGGCAGATAAAATATAATCAGTGATCATAAGCTACATGAGAATGTACAACTCAAAATCCAACATGAAATCTCACAAAATAAAGTGTGTGTGCAATCCATGAGAGTCCACTGAGCTAGAGTTAATCCTCGTAGTGATCGGATGGCTGAACCTCCACCAAGAGGAACTTAACAACACATAGAAAAGTCAAACCACTAGGAATCACAGGGTATTTGTTGAGTAAAAGCGGAGGCTCCCCTTCAATCAATGAGTCCCTTTTTTTTTTTTTTTTTACTTTTTCTTTCTTGTGGGCACTCACTGGTGGCATTCACGCTCAAGAGTATGGAAACCAAACCAGAGAAGAATGAAAATCATAAAGGATGGCTTGGTTGGTGCCTCTGAGGTAGCCTTTTCCTAATGCCCGAACTTCAAGGAACTGAGAGAGAAACCGTGGAAGTGAAAACAGATGGTAGATGGTTAAGAGACTCAACATCACCCATGATATACTAGTATCAGTCAATTCCACTGTAAAAGTACAAGAAACACTGTTAGTGGTCCATAGAGAACTTTGATCACTTGTGTAGAAACCCCTGCAACAATTTATCTCAAGGATGTGTACAGAATGAGATCATGAGGTTAATGAGCATGGGCATTCAAAATGAGCTATGAACATAGAACAATGAAATCTTGTAAGCAGCATGAGTAGTGTACATAAAAATGTGGATGCAAGAAAAATAGATATCAATGACAATGAGATTATAGCATCCAAGCACACATAAGGCCAAACACTCACACCTACTCAAGGAACAAGAAACACTTTAGTGATCGAGCATGACACCCAAAGTCTTTCTAAGGAACTCAAACCGAAGAAGATCAAGGGGTTTTGTAAAAATATCAGCTTTTTGATGCTCAGTGGGTACATGCTCAAGAACAACAAGGCCCTCTTCCACTAACTCTCGAATAAAATGATGACGAATGTCAATGTGTTTGGTTCGAAAGTGTTGGACATGATTTTTTGAAATGTTTATGGCACTTGTGTTATCACAGAAAAGAGTGAGAGTGTTTTGTTCTATCCCATAATCATGAAGCATTTGCTTCATCCACAACATTTGTGCACAACAACTTCCTGCAGCAATGTACTCAGCCTCAGCAGTCGAAAGAGGGATGGCATTTTGCTTTTTACTATGCCAGGAAACCAAATTATTCCCAAGGTAAAAACAACCCTCGGATGTACTCTTCCTATCATCTGCACACCCTGCCCAGTCGGCATCAGAAAAACCAGTAATTTCAGCTGTAGTATCAGTAGAAAACCAAACCGTATACCCCAATGTCCCATTCACATATTTGATGATGCGTTTGACCGCAAGAAGATGAGACTCTTTAGGGCTGGCTTGGTAATGGGTACAAACACCTACACTGAAGGCAATATCCGGACGACTGGCTGTGAGGTAAAGACGACTCCCTATCATACTCCTATAAAGGGTAGGATTAACATCAATACTAGAGGAATCTTTGGAAAGGTGAAGATTGGTGCTCATGGGAGTACGGGCATATTTGGCAGACTCAAGACCAAACTTAGACACAAGACTTTTTGCATACTTAGTCTGGGAAACAAACATTCCAGAAGGAGACTGTTTAATTTGAAGACCCAAGAAATAGGACAACTCTCCCATCATGCTCATCTCAAACTCATGTGTCATGCAATCCGAAAAATATTTCACAAGATGATCAGCAGTGGATCCAAACACAATATCATCAACATAAATCTGAGCAACAAGTATATGAGACTTAGTATGTTTCACAAATAGAGTCTTATCCACACTACCCCTTTGAAAGTCATTATCAAGAAGAAAGGTAGTAAGTCTATCATACCAAGCCAGAGGAGCTTGTTTCAACCCATACAAAGCCTTGTCCAACTTGTAGACATGGTTTGGACATTTAGGGTCCTCAAACCCCTTTGGTTGCTCAACATATGCCTCTTCTTTCAAGTACCCATTCAGCAAGGCACTTTTTACATCCATTTGAAACAATTTAAAGCCAAGAAAACATGCAACACCAAGCAAAATACGAATAGATTCGAGACGTGCAACTGGGGCAAACGTCTCGTCATAGTCAACACCTTCTACTTGAGTGTACCCTTGAGCAACCAACCTAGCTTTATTCCTAACCACAGTACCATTCTCATCAAATTTATTTTTAAAGATCCACTTGGTATCTATCACATTCATGTCTCTAGGCCTAGGAACTAGAGTCCAAACATTGTTACGTTCAAATTGACCTAATTCATCATGCATAGCATTGACCCAGCTATCATCTAGCAATGCCTCTTTAAAATTCTTAGGTTCAATTAATGAAACATAACACATATGTGATACCTCATCCCGAATCTGTCTTCGGGTTTTTATTCGATCCGATACACTTCCAATCACCTGTTGAGCTGGATGATGCAGTTTCACCCTTGCTGATGGTTTGAACTCAGGACTTGCGGTGACAGTAGCTTCAGGGGTGATATCTCTTTGTGCACTTTTTGGACTTTGACTTACCTGTGAGAATGATGTCGTCTCAACTTCTTGTGCTTGGACCTCAGCTTCTCTTTGACTTTGTGGTTCAGTATCCAAGATAGGAGACTCACCATTGTCATCTTCATTTGTTGCTGGAGTAGGGGAACCTGTATCATCTATAACCACATTGATAGATTCCATTAAAGAAGAAGTTCGCAGGTTATAGACTCGAAAAGCCCTACTAGTGGTTGAATACCCCAGAAAAATACCTTCATCACTTCGGGAGTCAAATTTGCCCAAAGGCTCTCTATCTTTGAAAATGTAACACTTACTCCCAAAGTTTTGAAATATTTTACATTAGGTTTCAATTCCTTCCACAATTCATATGGAGTTTGTAAAGTGCCGGGCCTTAAATACACGCGATTTATGACATAAACAGCAGTATTTAGGGCTTCAGCCCAAAATTTTGGAGGAAGTTTCTTACTAAGAAGCATGACCCTAGCCATTTCTTGCACAACCCTGTTCTTCCTCTCAACAACTCTATTTTGTTGTGGAGTAATAGGTGCAGAAAATTCATGCTTAATTCCATGCATATCACAAAAATCCGAAAATGAACTATTTTCAAACTCACGACCATGATCAGTTCATATCCTTATGATACGCCCAATGGAAACACCCTATTCATTTTGGATTTTACGGACTAAGGCCTAGAAAGCATCAAACGTATCAGATTTTTCCCTTAAAAAATTTACCCACGAAAATCGAGTAAAATCATCAACAGTTAAAAAAATATATCTTTTACCTCCGATGCTTTCAGTGCGAATGGGTCCCATTAAGTCCATGTGAACCAATTCAATAGGATGCTTGGTTGTAAAGCTGTTCACTTTTTTATGAGGGGCACGGGTTTGCTTTCCAAGTTGACATGGTCCACACACATGGTTCAGATTCTTACCCAATTTAGGTACTCCTTTCACAAGCTCTTTGTTGGCTATCTTAGTTAGGTCTTTGAAATTCATGTGACCTAATCTTTGATGCCACAAATCAATGTTACTTATGATGGCAGAGTGACAAGTGAGATCATTAGTAGTAACAATCCCATAGCAGTTATCAGATGTGCGAACCCCATGCAAGACAGTATTTCCCTTTTTATCCAAAATTTCATATTTATTTTTTGAAAATAATACTTCATCATGGGAATCACACATTTGACTAATGCTCAAAAGATTTGCTTTAAGACCATCAACAAGAAGAGCATTTTCAAGCTTAGGAAGACCAGCAACACTTATAGAGCCCTTACCAATGACTCTAGAAGTGCCGCCATCGCCAAACGTAACAATTCCTCCTTCATATTTTTCGAGGGAGGTGCAGTAGGATTTGTTACCGGACATGTGACGAGAGCACCCACTATCAAGGTACCATATGTGTGAGTCACGTGCTTTTAGGGTAGTGTGAACAACTAAACAAGTCAAATCATCTTTTCTCACCCAAATCTTTTTGGTCTTGGTAAATGTCTTGGCGTTGTGAACACCCTCATGAATCTTGGTATTCCGCCTAGACATGTAAGGTTGTCTCCTAATCCAAAAGGTATTCGAATTTCTACCCTTTTGAGACACCTTACCAAACAATTCATAGCAATAAGGACGAATGTGGCCATACCTACCACAGTGATGACAAATAAAAACAGGTTTTACCTCCCTTTTGTTGATCTTACCCCCTTTAGGTAGATGAAGAGAGGGATCACCCTGGTCTACCTTCAGCTTTCCCTTTGCTTGAGTCTTTGGGTCATGTGAAGTAGAGGCCTGTCCCTTGTGAGCTGTTGCACCATAGCCTAGCCCACTTTTGTCACATCCCATTTGTTGAGACCCCAGGATGTCTTCTAAAGATTTGGAACCTTTGTTCCACATGGCAATAGTGGCTCTAGCAATATGGAGTTCTTCATCTTTCTGACAGACTATCTCTTCCAATGTAGCTTGTGACATCTCAAGGCTTTCAAGCTTCTCTTCATATGTGGAATACACATTCAGAAGTTCATTCCTTTTAGTTTCACAGGATAGAAGTTTTCCACATAAGTCTTGCCTGTCACTTGAGATCTTGATGATATTCTGCTTTGCTGCTACAAGTTCTCCTTTCAGCTTGACATTCTCACTTTCACATGCTTTGAGTTTGAGAGAGAGTTTGTCATTGATTTTGGACAAATTTAGAGATTCCTCGTAAAGCTTTTCGTAAGCTTGTTGCAGTTCATCACCATTAATCTCATCATTGTCTTCTGATGTTTCATCATCCTCTTTTTGCTCTTCATTCTCCTTGACCTCATCCAATCTAGCAACTAAGGCAGGAAAGTTGTTGGATGGTGGTGAAGGTGAATCTCCTCTTTCATGAAATTGGCTCAGAATTTCCCATGCATCTTTAGCCTTTGTGCAGTGAGCAACCCGTTGCTGTTCTTCATTAGAAATTGCTCCACGAATAGTAATCAGGGCTCTCTGATTGCTCGGATTGTCAGCACTGTCTGTATCTTCTTCAATGGCCTGCCAGCCTTCTGGATCAAAAGCTCTTAGAAAAGCCCTCATTCTGATCTTCCAATACATGTAGTTACTCCCATCAAAGGTGGGAGCATGATGCAGGTTCTGACCATGAGCTAATTCCACTAGCTTTGGAAGAGGTTGAGTGAAAGTGGACCAAAATGTCATGAGCGCACTATCCCTGTCTTCTCCGGATTCAGGTTATTCGGGTTCTTGTCCGACTCGCTTTCATCATCCCAAGTCACAGTGTAGACTTTCTTTCGATTCTTTTTCGAAGGGCATTCAAGGGCAATATGACCAAACCCTTGACATTCATAGCACTTGACCCCTTGCCCCCTTACAATCTTCTTTTCAGTTTTTGGAGCAAGTTTTGGTGGAAAAGTTTTGGGTTTTTCATTACTCTTGTCTTTTGAAATAGGGTCTCTGAAATTAGGCTTCTTTTTCTTTAAAATTTTTTTAAACTGTTTAGTAAACATAGCCGTCATCTCAGACTCTAAATCAAATTCAGTCTCCGGAGTTTTTGCAGTCTCATGAGCACTAGTGAAAGCCACACTATCTTTTTGTTTTTTCTTTGAAATCTGGTGGGCTTCGTAAGTCTGCAAATTTCCAACCAATTGATCAAGCTTGAGGGTATCAACATTCTGAGCCTCCTCAATGGCTGTCACTTTTGATTGGAACCTCTCGGGTAAAGACCTCAAAATTTTTCCAACAACTTTAGCTTCTGGGATTTTTTCACCGAGTGTGAAACCGGAATTCACAATATCACTAAGTTTTGCATAGAAATCATCAAACTTCTCATCATCGCGCATAAAAAGGGTTTCAAAGGTGGAGGTGAGACGTTGAAGTTTTGACCTTTTGACAGAAGTAGTACCTTCATGAATCATTTCAAGAATGTCCCAAGCCTCTTTTGCTACCTCACACGTGCAGATATGACGAAACTCTTCAGGTGTGACGGAGCAAAACAGGGAATTGAGAGCCTTACTACTCCAACTCGAGTTTTGGTAATCAGTTGTGTCCCATTTATCAAGGGGTTTAGGAATATCACCACCATCAATGGTGACAATAGGTTCACTCCACCCATAGATCACGCAGTGCAAAACTTTCTCATCGATGGATTTTAAAAACGCTCTCATATGAGCTTTCCAATAAGAATAGTTTGTACCATCGAGTAAAGGAGGTCTATGGGTCGAGTTACCTTCACGGATAGAATCCATATCACTAGTCACACAAAATCACACTCCTATAGTTTTGATAAAAACAAAGAGTAACCCGCTCTGATACCAATTGAAAATCCTAAGTGCTTCGTGATTAGATCAAGATTAAAATATTCCAAATCCCAATTATTCAAAACACGCAATCTAAATCATCAAGCACTTACGAAAGTGATTTAGATTGTTGTTTTTCTGAATAAACAATAAATCGACACAAACGATTTTTACGTGGAAAAGACCACAATTGAAGAACCTTCAATTGTAATAAAAAACCACGGGCGAAACGCCACTAATCAATCCACTACTGAAGAAAAAAAGATTACAAAGATAATACACAAATTACCCAACTCAGTCAATTTGCCTTCAACTCTTCTGTGACTCTTTCACCAAGCCTTCGTCTCGGAACTGATCCACCTGAAGTTGAATCCACAACTTCACTTGTCGAATTAACGACTACGTACAGAATCAAACGCCTTTTGAAACTCTACGTTTGAATCTTCAGAATCCGCCGAGGAATAACACTCTTGTATGTATTCGATCAACCTCCTTGATATTTGCTTCTCAATTCATGAGTTTAATACTCATTCAATTTTATCAAGGAAAAATTCATAAAAACTCTCCAGAAGAAAACCTTAGAAAACCTCAAAGTAGATCTGAAAGAGTAATCCTAGTTTTTGTAGAAAACCAACTACTTATAGAAATCTGGATTCTGAAGCTCGCTCGAGCGAAGCTTCTCTCGCTTGAGCGAGAACCTTAACTCGCGTAATTTCCATAAGTGCCTTCGCTCGAGCGAGAAATGAACTCTTTCAGGTTTTATGCAGACGTAGTTCTTCGCTCGAGCGAGGACTTCGTCGCTCGAGCGAGCTACACAAAATAGCACAGAAAATTACAACTCAACCACACAAGTTTGTTCGCGGGTTTGACAAGACTTAGGGACCTAACAAAGAGAACACAAACTTTGAATACAAAAACTGGAGAATACAACTTTATTGGAGCACCCATAGACAAATTTTGATACATATCTCACTTTTATAACTTTTTATCATATAACAAACTTTAACAAATATTTTTAACACATACAATGTGAATGGTCTAAGAATGAATATTACAACTTTTTGTCATATAATGCACTTTAACAACTATTTTTAATACACATCCAATGAGAATGCTTCCAAAGTGCCAAAATTGAGAGAACAAGACCAATGACGCATTTATTTTTCACGATCAGTTGGTTTTCTTTATCCCAATTTCATTTTTCTAGTTTGGCCAGGAAACTTTGAATGTAGCCCTCCATTCGGAAGAAATTTATAAACTGATTTTCATTAGAATGAATAGATGAGCAGAGCTCTTACATATACAAGAACAGGTGATTACAACCAGTTAGATATCTCTAACAAACTTACTAACTGACTAACTAGATATCTCTAACTAAACAAGATATTTTCCTTCTCTATTCATACGCGTGTTCAGACTGTTAGTGATGACTTAACATGCCCCTGCAAACTCTAGGGGAAGACACCATGAGTTTGTCCTTAAGATACTGAAAGCGGGAGATAGACAGTGGTTTGGTGAAAATGTCGACCAATTGATCAACAGTGGGAACATAATGAAGAGACAAATGTTTAGCAAGCACTTGTTCACAAACGAAATGACAGTCAACTTCAATGTGCTCGGAACAGGAGTGAAACACAGGATTGGATACCAAAGCAAGAGCAGAAAGATTATCACACCAGAGCATAGGAAAAGTAGGAGAAGGCACAAATAAATTAGCAAGTAACTTGCGGAGCCAACTAGTTTCAACAGCAGCATGAGCTAAGGCTCTATATTTAGCTTCGGTTGAGGAATGAGAGACAGTGGCCTGTTTCTTGGCAGACCAAGAAACAAGATTAGAGCCCAGAAATATGCAATAGCCAGAGGTGGACTTGTGAGCAACAATGTCCCCAGTCCAGTTAGAATCAGAAAGGGCATGACATCAAAGGTGCTAGGTGTGTATGTTAGACCATGAGTGAGAGTGCCCTTAACAAACTGAATCAAATGTTTAACAGTAGAGAAATCACCATTGGTAGGGGCATGCATGTGTTGGCAAGCTTGATTGATAGCCAGAGAGAGATTATGACGAGTAATGGTCAAGTATTGCAAAGCCCCAACAAGAGTACGATTACTTATTCATTTTGGTACAAGAGGTTAGAATAATAAGATAAAGAAGAATTCAACTATGGTTTCTCAACAACCTTACAAAAAAAACCCCAAATCTCTAGGTTTTTCTCATCACAACAATGCATACCCAAAATCTTTTGAAAATGTTTCTTCAAAATATTCCTTCAAAATATTCTTTTTCTCAATCAAAGTATTTGAAAATTTTCAAGGTAATATTCTTTAAAGTAACAAGAAGTAAATCCACCCCAAACTACTCACATTGTAGAGCCAATAATCAAGTTTCAAAATTATCAAAGAATAATCTGAAATAGACCCAAATCTTGTAAAAAAAATATACGTATAACTCTAAGAAATCCCCTACCTCAAGTTTGAAGGAGATAGAGATGAAACTCTTGAAGTTAATGGTGTTGAAACCCGATCTTCAACGCAAAAGATGAAGCTCTGGGCTAGCTCTGCAACTTTGATGAAGAAACCGGGGTCAAAACCTCGATGGATCTTAATAAATCAAGGCTTTGTTCTTGTTTTGTGTAGAAAATATGGAGAGAAGGAGGAGAAAAGGCTTTTCAAAGAGAGAGAGATGTAAGAAAAGTGATATACACTCAGCCCCAAAAGAGTGAAAAGATAGAATTTTCGGACTCTGCAGCGTCCTGCATATGCGGAGCGTGCCTCCCGCACGTGCGGCACTCACCCCGCACGTGTAGTGCATCCCTTGCACCTCCTTCCATACCTTCCTCTTCACGTGCCTTTTATGCAGAATGTAACCCAGAAAGCTCCTCTCTCACCGCACGTACGGCCTCCCGTCTTGCATATGCGGCCTAAGGCCCCGCACGTGCAGCCCTGGCCCTAAAATACAAAAAATTTTCTTCACAACACAAGGAACCCCGGACCGACCTCGCACCCTCCGAAACGAATGAAATTCAACCCCGGAATAAAGAAGAGTAAAAATTTTGAGGAAAACTCCGGAATGCAACAAACCCAATTAGTTAACAAGGTTCCAAGTTAATCCAACACCCCAACATGACAAACCCAAAGTTAAACGAGGAAAACAAAACTAGTAGCACACTCGGTCATCACACCATCAATTATGAGTTCCTTTACTCAATGCTTGCAAACTTTGGGTTTAAGGAATGTGTTTCATCAGCAATGATTTCAATATTAGTTAATAGCACACTAACCAAGGAGTTTAGCCCTCAAAAAGGTCTTAGGCAAGGGGATCCCTTATCACCATTCCTACTTAATTTAGTTACAGAAGCACTAAATTTACTTTTTTAGAGAGCTAGGTAGTTGAGATTGCTAGAAAAGGTAATCATTGGGGATAACCATGTACAACTCTCTCATCTCCAATTTGCAAATGATTCTTTAATGTTCTGTGAAGCTTAACTGTCAGAAGTTCTTAGCTTGAAAAGGATTCTCAGTTGTTTCAAAATAGCATCAGGGCTCAAAATCAACTATCATAAAAAGTGTGGTTTGTGGGATTGGTATCTCTAACCCTACTCTTGATGAATTTGCATCTATGTTGAATTGCAGGACTCAAAAACTGCCACTTAAGTACTTGGGTTTGCTTTGGGTGCTAGTCTAAAGAGAAAGAAGACATGGCAACTTGTCATTGAAAAGTTTAAAATAAGGCTTGCTGGTTGGAAAAGGAGTTTTCTCTCTTTTGCAGGAAGATTAACCTTGGTGAAAGCAATTCTGTCAAGTCTACCTATGTAGTTCTTGTCTCTATTCATGCTGCCTGAAGAAATAGCAAAGGAGATAGATAAAATCCAAGCTTCTTTCTTATGGAGTGGTCCAGGTTTGAAGAGGAAAATACATTTAGTGAAATGGTTAGAGGTAACTAAGAGCATAAATCAAGGTGGGCTGGGCATTAGAAGAATCAGGGATGTGAATGTGTGCTTACTTCTCAAGTGGTGGTAAAGGTTTGCTTCTGAACATGATTCATTATGGAAAAGGTCATTTGTAGCAAATACAGATTTCCAGAAGGGACTTGGCATCCAACTCTCACCCCAGGCATCAATTTCTCCAATATTTGGAGTGACATTGTAGTATCAGTTGAATAGAAGCACTATCTCTTGCTGCACTATGTTAATAACCCACAATTAAGAGTGGGCAATGGTTATAGAATCAGGTTCTAGCACGGCAGATGGTGTGTAGATATTTTCCTTAAAGATGAGTTCCTAAGGCTATTCTGATTGTCCAATGATAAGGAGGGCTCACTTAAGGACTTTGTGGATCTCTCAAGCTCCTCTAGGAATTGATTACTCAATTTTAGGAGGCTCTTATTTGAATGGGAAAAGAAGGAACTATACAGCCTCATCGGAATCTTAACAGCAGCACCTAAATTGAATCTGGAGGTCCAAGATTGTGCAGTGTGGTTAGCAAACCAGGGCAGCCCTTTGTATTTGTTCTTTACAATCATACTAATCTTGATTTTGGTTGTAATGTTAGCTTCAGTAAAATGGTGTGCATCAAATATCTCCCATCCAAACTGTAATTCTTTGGTTGGCTTGCGTGGAAGCGTAAGGTTAAAACATCAGTGTCCCTGCAACTTATTGGTATTTTGGATAGGATTGCATCCACTATGTGCATCTTCCTCCTTTCTTCTACATCCTCTCCCTTCCCTACCTCTGCAACTTGCTGACCGTCATCACCATCCCCTTCTCACTGCATCCATCCACTACCACCAAATTATGATTCTCAAGTATTAACACAATTACATACACTCATTAATTAATCACAGCTTAACATCTAACATTGGAACACCCATACATCCACTAATCTAACAAACACTTGAAACCAATTTTTATCAATTTTTTTTTTAACATTCTTCAACAAATATGTTTAAAACATCCACAATGATGCTACAAAGAGTGAATTAGATACAAGAAGAGACCACAACAAAAAATCCCAGACTTCACTCAGTTTTCATCATATAAAATACACTATGATTCAATATTTTTAACACAATCACTGTAGTTCTCTAAGAGAGAATTGAATACAAGAGAACACAAACTTTGAATATGGAAACCGGAGAATACAACTCTATTGGAGCACCCATAGACAAATTTTGATACATATCTCCCTTTTATAACTTTTGTCATATTACACACTTTAACAAATATTTTTCAACACATACAATGTGAATGGTCTAAGAATGAATTAGATACAAAATACAACACAAATTTTGAATATTACGACTTTTTGTCAGATAACGCACTTTAACATATATTTTTAATACACATCCAATGAGAATGCTTCCAAAGTGCCAAAATTGAGAGAACAAGACCAACGACGAATTTATTTTGCATGACTGATTGGTTTGTTTTATCCTAATTTCATTTGTGCAGTTTGGCATGGAAACTTTGAATGTAGCCCTCCATTCTTCATCTAAGAATGCATCATGCTGAAGCTGGCAGGTAGTAAGGATGCCATAGCGCCCGCATCGGCCCGCCCTTTTTAAATTTGAGTCCTGCTAGTCAAACCCAATGTCACATATTCACTTCATATAAACACACTAATGCATGTAGAAAATCGTGAATGAGAATGAAGATAGAGAGTCGTGTATAGTGAATGACAATTATTGATTTAGTAATTACTAAGCAAGATGAACATTTGAAAAAAAATATAATATTGTGGATTATTTTTGGGAACAAAAATTGTATGATAAAGAGCTCTCAAAACAATCACAATTACTTATTATGTCAAAATTTTGAGAGATAAAAATCTTAATTTATAATCTTAACTAATTTGGAAAAATGGTCTCACTTGCGTTAAAAAGAAATCATAAATGAAATTAGGTGAATAAATTGTTGTTGATTCTACAGCAATCAACACTGAAAAAATCAAACTGTTTAAAAAAATTTAAAACTCCACAACCATGGTTATGTTCATCTTTAGTCATAAAGACAGATATTAGATAGATATGCTATGAAACCCATAAGAGATTACAAATTTTGATCTGAATCTTAATTTGATTATTTGGACAGTTAATTGTATAAAATATTCTGGAAAATTTTTTAAAATGTGAAATCTACCAAAAATATATTTAAAATTTTTAAAAATAAATAAATAAGGAAGATGTATAGTTAAATCGAAATTGAGAGGCAGATAGAAATACCAGCTTGGCTAGAGCACTTGGATGTGGAGCTTCATAGACGGGCTTACAAGGCAAAGCATAAGAAATCATCTGATTCAATTTCAACAACAAAAAGTCATCAAAAATCAATCACAAACAAAGAAATCAAGTCAAAATCACATACATGTAGAGATCATTACCAATAATCTAGTAAAATCGCTTATCCACTGATTTAATCAATGGAATTTTCAAGAATCTATCTTCATCTTCATCTTGGTTGATGTCGCAGCTTCTCATTTTTTGGCGCCAGTGATGAGTTGTGATGGGTTGGGTATACAAGGTCCCTAGGGTTAATATATGCATGATCTCTAGGGTATCTCAAAAAAAAAAAAAAAAAAAAAAAAAAAAAACGCCAAAGGAATCTCATTAAGTTTGACGAAATAACATTTGGACTCTAAAATTTCATTTTATTCAAGGATCTAATTAATATTATACAAATAGTTTGGAAATAAAATAAAATTTTAAATGAAGTATGATGGTCACATTAGCAACTTTTATTTTATTATAGATCATAATTAATGGTAAGGTAAAATTAAAACAAAATCAAATAACTCAGGTGTATAATTGATATTATTAAAAGAATAAAGGTTAATTTGCTTTTTTAGTGGTAATTTAGAGCAAAATAATATTTTATGTTTAAGTTTTGGGTAAGTATTCATAATTTCCATATTTTTGGTAAGTATTCATAATTGTGAGGAAATACTCATTAATATCGTATGATTGTGATAATAAAAAAAATATATTTTAAAAACTGTTTTAATTTTTGTAAAATCATTCAAAAAAATGTTTTGAAATAAGCGAAAAGTGTTTAATAACTTTTCTTTTTTCAATATCTCCCGGATTTTTACATTTTTCAGTATGTACCAAAATTCTGGTCAAATCGCTTATCCGCTGATTTCATCAATGGAGTTTTTGAGGCTCCATCTTCATCTTCATCCTCATCTCCTTCTATGTTGATGCCACAACTTTTCATCTCGACAGTCTTTGTGTGGTTGGTTTAGGCTTTCTCACATTACATACATATATATACACATCCAATCCTCTTTGTCTAGGGTTTATTATTATTTTTTTTCCCATTTTAAGATTTTGGTAAGTGCTAATAAATGCCTAGGATAAAGGTAAATTTTATAAATTTTATTTATTTATTTACTTTATATATATATTTACCACAAAAGTACTTTGAAATGGATGAAAATTTGAGATTTTTATTTTTTTTAATTTTTAATTTTTATTTTTTGCAAGAGCATTTGTCAACAAAATTCTAATTTCTGTATTACATAAAAACCAAGTTAGGGCGAGCATGGAATACATTGAATTAACCTGCATGAGAAAAACCAAGTTAGGGCGAGGATGGAATACATTGAATTAACCTGCATGAGGTCTGGGATCAAGATGAGATTTGGTCAACTTGCCCGAATAAGAGATATTTGCCTAGGTTTCTCTTTTATTTAATTTTTTTGAATTCAACCAATAATAATTATATCAATAATTATCAGTAGCTCAATTGTGTTTGTTATATAAAGTCGTCTTCAATGAATTGCAAAATTAATGTTGTACAAGTTAGTTAAATCCATTTGGCAAGTTGCGTTAGGCCACTACAACAAAATTAACTATTTACAGTTTCATGTTTACGGCATGCATGTTATAGTTAGTGTATTTTATGGCATTTTTTTTTTTTTTTTGGTTTGCAAGATGGAATACATCGTGTTAACCTGCATGAGGTTTGGAACCGAGATGAGATTTGGTCAACTTGCCGAATAAGAAATATTTGAATAGGTTTCTCTTTTATTTAGTTTTTTTTAATTCAACCAACAATAATTATATCAATAATATCAGTAGCTCAATTGTGTTTGTTATATAAAGTTGTCTTCAATGTATTGAAAAATTAATGCGGTACACGTTAGTTAAATCCATTTGGCAAGTTGTGTTAGGCCACTACAACAAAATTAACTATTTACAGCTTCATATTTACGGCATGCATTAAATGGATGTTATAGTTAGTGTATTATACGGCATTTTTTTTTTTTTTTTTGCAAAATGGAATACATCGTATTAACCTACATGAGGTCTAAGACTGAGATGAGACTTGGTCAACTTGCCCAAATAAGAAATATTTGACTAGGTTTCTCTTTTATTTAATTTTTTTGAATTCAACCAACAATAATTGTATAAGTAATATCAATAACTCAATTGTGTTTGTTGTATAAAGTCGTCTTCACTGAATTGCAATATTAATGCAATACAAGTTAGTTAAATCCGTTTGGCAAGTTGCATTAGGCCACTCCAACAAAATTAACTATTTACAGCTTCATGTTTATGGCATGCATTAAATGCATGTTATAGTTAGTGTATTATACGGCATTTTTTTTTTTTTTGGAAGATAGAATACATCGTATTAACCTGCATGAGGTCTGGGACCGAGATAAGATTTGGTCAACTTGCTCGAATAAGAAATATTTGATTAGGTTTCTCTTTTATTTATTTTTTTTGAATTCAACCAACAATAATTATTTCAGTAATATTAATAGCTCAACTGTGGTTGTTATACAAATTGCAAAATTAATGTGGTACAAGTCAATTAACTAGTTTGGCAAGTTGTGTTAGGTCGCTACAACAAAATTAATTATTTATAGCTTCATGTTTACATCATGCATTAAATGCTTGGCGAATTGGTTCTGGAAAAGCATCAATCTGGATACCAAACTTATCCCACCAAACAAGAAACCAGTTGGTGAGTTCGTTTTTAAGAACTTCGGGAAGAACACAAAGAAACCAAGAATGGCTTCATGGGGGATTCTGATAATAAAAAGCTTGAGTGAAAGCATCAATGTAATCCCAATAGCTGTAACGAGATTCCTTATTACGGATCTCAAGAGTTCTGGTAACATGGGGATGCATACCCCAAGCTTGCATAGGCAAAATTTTCTGGATAGTAGCTTTGCCGTAATTAATGGGACTAGCAATTCGGTTAGGATCATCCAAGGTGTATTTGAACTCAACCGAAGTGGTCTCCACAAGAATCTGTTCAAAAATGTATCTGTATCGATCAAGATGCGGTGGAGAATGTTGAGTAGTAAGATATCGCCTTTTGATCTCCCATGGATCATTCATCCATTGGACATCTTCTGTATTAATATAGAGGACTGTTTCCTCAATTATGGAATTCTGTAAATAGGGTTCTAGAGGTGTGAGGAGGACACCTTTAGCCTTTTGGCCAGAAGATTCCCCTTTTTTACTAGAATGGGCATAAAACCCTGGAAATTCTATATGATAGGGATTAGAACCCCTTCCTCAACCCCGTCTGCCTGGGCCATGGCCTTTACTGGACATTGTTGGGACCCTGCAAGTATTCACGGGTTAGAAAATCCGGTAAAGAATTATTTTCACCTTTGACATATTCAATATCAAAATCAAAGGCTGAAAGTACTCCTTGCCATGCTGCAAAAATTTGTTTTTGAGCCAAATTCTGGACATCTTTTTTAAAGATTTGTTTAGCAGCAGAACAATCAACTCTTATTAAAAAATGTTCATTTAATAAATCATCCTGGAATTTACAAACACATTTAACAATGGCTAAACATTCTTGTTTAATTGTCGGATAATTTAAAGCTGCTTGCTTCCAAGTTCCTGAAGTGAATCTTAAAAGTTCATCTTTTTTACTGTTAGGATTAAATTGTTTGAGAATGCCACCATATCCTAGATTAGAGGCATCTATTTCAACAATTTTCTTCCATTCTGGATGGGCTAAAGAAAGACAAGGAAGAGTCTTGACTCTAGCCTTAATTTTCTGAACAGCTTCTGTATGTTTTGGACCCTAAGGTGGAGGGTTTTTTTGAAGTCTGGTATATAGAATAGCAGCATCTGTTGCCAAATTAGGGTAGTAGTCATGAATATAATTTAAACTACCAAGAAATCTTTATAATTGAGTTTTATCCTTAATTTCATCAGGAAATTTTGAGGCAAACTCCATGCTTCTGTCAATTGGAATTATGGTGCCATTATGAATGTTATGGCCCAAAAATCTGACTGTAGTTTGAAAAAGTTTCATTTCTGGTGTAGATGTCACCAAACCATTTCTGATAATAACATGCTTACAAATATGAAGATGTTTGATATGCTGGTCAATAAATGATGAAAAAATAAGAACATCATCAATATAACAAACTGCAAATTTCCTATAAGGATTAAAAATATCATTCATGATATGCTGGAATTCAGATGGAGCATTTTTCAATCCAAATGGCATGACATTCCATTCAAAATGTCCAAAAGGTACTGTAAAAGCAGTTTTATACCTGTCTTGTTTAGCAATCTAAACTTGCCAATATCCTAATTTCATATCAAATTTGGAAAATATGATAGCATCCTGTAATCAATCTAAAAGATCTTTTTTGTTTGGGACTGGATACCTAATCCATTGTAAGGCATCATTAAGAGGTTTGTAATTGATGACCAATCTTGGCACTCCTCTTTCAATTTCTGCATTTTTGTTAACATAGAATGTTGTACAACTCCATGGAGAATAACTAGTTCGAATGAGTTTCTTCTAGAGAAGAGTATTAATTTCTGTTTTACACAGTTCTAAATACTCTTTTTTCATTTGGCTGGGACGAGCTCTGGTTGGTATTTTGTGCTCATCAAATCCTGGTTCATAGGGAAGAGAAACTATGTGTTTCTTTCTTTCCCAAAAAGCATTAGGAACATCACTACAGACTTCTATATGAAATTCCTTTTCAAGAGATTTGATTTTATTCTGTAAAGAAGATTGCTGTAAACTTTGTTCTGTAGTTAAGAAATGAATTTTCTTTTGTAGGAAATTAATTTCTTTTCTTTGAAATTAACTAGATCTTTGATTTGATCTAACTCTTTGGTGTAAGGTTCTGTAATAAACTCGAAAATAATCTATTGATTATTTAAGGTTGTATGAATGCCAATAGAGTCAATTTTGGTAATTGGCATAAGTAAACATAGGAATGGTGTCCCTAAAATTATGGATTGAGATATATTTTTGATCAGGACAAAAGATGTTGGAAGACATAACCCTTGGTTACATATGAAAACTTCTAGAAGTTTGTACCTAATATACAAAGAATTACCACTTGCACTAGTAAGTGATTGGGTAGTTTTCTGAAAATATTTGGTTGGAATTAATCCTTCTTGGATACAATTCATATCAGCGCCACTGTCAACAAGAGCAACAGCATCTTTTATTATAAAATCAGGTTTTATAATAAAAGTAATTCTGATATACCATTTCTGAAAAGTTACTGTATTCATGAGCATGAGATAATCAGGCTCATCATTTTTAGTATTGGATTCAGGGATTGTGATTCCTTTTTCTTTATTCTGATTAATTTTACTATTAATCTTTTTGATTTCAGAATTAATAGCAATATTGGAAGTTTGTAAATGTTTAATTTCGACTTTCAAAGCGTTAACTTCCATTTTTAAATCCTGGACGGTTATGGGTTTTTCTTCAGTGATATTCTGGACTCTTTTCAAAACATCTTTCATACTGTAATGTTGAGGGGGAAGGATTTCCTCCTCCTTTTTCTGTTGTTGATAACATAATTCTAAAAATTTTAATTTGATTTCTAGATCAGTTATTTGATTAGCAATATTTAGCATATTCTATTCCATTTCTGTAATAACATTGATACTGGGTCCTCCAATATCAAGTCCATTCATCTCAACTATTGCTTTCCAATAGTTAGCTTCTTCTGAAATCTGATTTATATTTGTTTTACAAGCACAAATTTCTGGAGAGCAATCAGATTCGAAATCAGAATCTGAAGAGTATAAAGCTGCAAGTTCATTATCTGAACTTGATGTAGTGCTGGAGTCTTCTGAAAGCATCTGAAGAATCTGTTGCTGAACTTCATCATCCAAAGCTAGTTCATTAAGTTTTTGTTGTATTTTAGCTTTGCAACGATTAGCATAATGTCCTGTTTGGCCACATTTATAGCATTTAATTATGGATTTATCTTTCTTTCTGTAGGAAGATTTATGTTTACCTTTTGATCTAGAAGGTTGGAATTGCTGGACCATTTGTTTAAATGGTTTAGATGGTTTATATTTTCTGGATTTTTTGGAATAATGAGAAGATTTTCCATATTTATGCTTTTTATGTTTGGAAGGATACTAGATTTTTGAGTCATAGGCGAATTGTTCACGAAACTCACCTAGCTCTTTTCTTCCTATTAAATTTTGTTGTTTAATTTGTTGCTATAATTTAAGATCATTGCATAAAACGAGACCTTCATTAGTAACAATACCTATGAGTTGGCCATAGGTATACTGATTATACGGTATACTCATTTGATTATGACGATCCCGTAATTTTTTTCATACTCTTTCAGCAAAAAGAGTAGGAAGACCATCAATGAACTTAGCTTTCCAATGGTCGGAATTGGCGTCGGAACGACGAGCAATTTTCATCATGAAAACATCTCTATACCATCTAAAATGGGATAAAGACGGACATCGGAGATTCTGTAATAATTCCCTACTAGGATCTTCAATACCACTAAGGGTATCAACAAAGTGTAGGATGATGGTGTTTGTTAGACTATAAACAGCATCTTGCTCCTGTTGAGCTTGTCCTATAATGGGGTCTGTAATTATTCTGAAAGAATTTAATATTTCATTATTTTGAGTGTCAATGAGAATATTATCCCACCATCCATTAAGAATTCCTGTAAAGCCACTAGCAATAAAGCAGGCAACTTGGTGATCAGTATTCTCTTTTTGCCGACAAACTGTGGCAAACATGATCATATGCTGAAGGACTTCATAAATTTGATATTCTGAAAGGCCATCAATATTCCATTCATAAATGGTTTTACTATGGTATGATCTTTCGGTCTAGAGGAAATCGTCTTCATAAAGAACATCCATAGGTGTTGGCCTAGGATAGTAATATCGGCTAGCTCCTGAAAGGGCCATGCGATTAGTATTTTTCCTATAACTAATTTTATGAAGGGAACTAGGTTCTTCCTGAAAATTGGCTTGAATTTCTGAAATTTGAGAAAGATTGAGATTTTGATAGGATTCTTCCTCAGGATTAAGATGATTACTAGATAGCATATTAATTTGAGAGGATTCCCCTATACTAAGATCTTTAATCTTTTTGACAAGGGTATCCATGAATTCATTATTCTGTTTTTGTGACTTAAGATGAAAATTAGTCACTTGAGGTGAGGGTTTAAGTGTGACTGGATATATGGGTGCTGGTTTTGGTTGAAGCTGATAGCTATCCTTTATTTGGACAATAGTTTCTTCAATCCTGGTTAACTGTTTACCTACTGTTTGATAGTAGAGATTGGTATAATTATTCTGTTTAATTAATGGGATGATATCTTTCATCACCAATGGTTCTTTAGAACTTCTTTCTAGAGTTTCTACAAACGCAGTTACATTTAAGGGTTTACTGGAAATGGAATCACTTGGTTTTAATTCCAATGATTTTGGTGGTGGATGAATTGAGGTAATACTGTTTCCATCAGTAGTTACCCAATTTTTCTAAATATTTTCTAAGACATTAATTTGAGATTCCTGGATAGAAACATTTTCCTTGAACCATAAAGGAAAAGATTGAAGTATCTGGCGTTGCTCTAAATAAGCGTAATACTGAATTTTGTATTCCTGTAACTAGGATTTAGTATAATTATCAAAATACCATCTTCTAAATTCTGTATATTTTTCCTGTAAAAAATCCTGATTTAGGATTCTACGATTTTCACTACCTGGTGTAAAATCCATTAAATTTCAAAATTCATATCACTTGCTGTAGGGCTGTAAGGCCTTCTGGATTCATAAACACCATGAGGTGTTTGGTTTTCTGAAAATTGAATTCCCTGTACGATTGGATCTATTACTGGATCGGTTTGGTCAGGGTTACTAGGGGGTCTGGAAGGCATACCTTGTAGGACTGATTCTAAAGGCTCTGAAGTAGATTGTCTGGAAGACTCAGGTAGATCTACTCTATATGGTGGAGCAGTTCTAAAGCTGGTTGTAGACATACTTCTGGATAACATCCTTTGTGTTCGTTTGAAGGTAAGGTCAACATTACCTCCTTGTGTCTATATAACATCATCCAATGATTGTTGGACTATTGGTCTAGCAGAAACAACATTATTAATTTGCCATCTTTCTGGAATAGTTATGTTTAGCCAAGGAATCATTTTTGGCACAACAACTTGACTACTGAAAAGATTTGTGTCTATCAGGACTGTGTGTCCTAATTCACTTTGTTTTCGGATATAAGGATTTAACGTGGTTAAAACCTTTAAATAAATTCTGGAGATTACCGCAAAGGGCGGTGATCTTGGAAGATACTCATAACCATGAGATAACACTCTTAGTTCTAAGACTTTTGACAAATTTGCATCTGAGAGTGCTATACTCAAATTTGGATATATATTAAAATATACTGGACCATGAGAAAGACTGGTTTCAACAGCTCCCATGAAAGATGCTCGCCAATCAAGACATCTACCATCCTGGAGTGTACACTGAATACTGGTATTTTGCCCAAGAAGAGTCAAAGGCTTAAAGGCTATCTAGACAAGTCCTATGTGGACATACTTGTACTTCTATTAGAATGGGTATAAATCCTGCATGTGTAAGAGATACATAATTTCATCATCATTCTGTATTGAGGCTACATGCTCAAAGGTTTTGATTATTTTTCTACTGGAAAAGTCAAAGGTTCCTATCTTATATATAGTATCTGGTTTGACTTTAGGAATGGTCCATCTATCGAGGGCTTCCTTGACATCCTGGTCGGCCACTAACTCTCGTGCTTCTGATGTAGAAGCTACTGTATTAGCTACTGTATTGGATATTGTATTGGCTACTTCTTCTGAAGGTACAACACTCATCTGGTTGTATTGGGACCATATATGTATAATTTAAAAGAAATATAACATAATATGAACAACAATAAACATGGCTCTGATACCAATAATGGTGCTTGACACAGGGTAAAGCTAAGCACGTCTGTCAACGACTTACGAGGGAAACATCCTAACCGCAATCACTGCTAACGGATAACGTCTACGCGACTTGGATGACGTCCCACTCAACCTAACACTGTTCTACCCATCATTAAGCATAAACCCAGGAATAGTACTGTTCATATTATTATTATATTTAACCTAAACTATGCCATATATGGTCTCATGAATTTACTGTAGAGAAGGGGGAGGCCTGACGGCAGCTACCCACACGACTATGTTATCCTATATTTGCCGCTGGAGTCTATCAATTTGTTGATTGCAAAAATCTAACTGTTGGTTAGCCCAGTAGTCAGATGGAAAGATAGTAAGATAATGTAAATACTAATTACGACAAGTTATATAATAATCTAAAACGTATAAAAGATCAACAAGTAAATTGACAGAGGGCATACATAAGAAATACTTACAATCAGTACTTCAACTTTTATTATACTGCATAAGACGAGTTACACATTGATTGAGAGAGAGAGAGAGAGAGAGAGAGCACACTTAGAATTCAGAAATTACACTCTAAAAACTTATGCCTTCAACAAGGGTGAGGCATCCCTTTTATAGATACATAAAGAAAATAAGATAAGGATGAGGAGGACAGGTGGCGTATCCTAGATGGTTGGAGTCGATCGTCCTTATCATCTTCTGATTACGCCTTATCTTTAAGTGTCGGTAAGGGACAGCTGTATGGACAGCTGTGTGGCTGAAAGCTGAACTGGCCGATAAAGCATCTTCTTTTGCTGAAAGTGATTGTCCTAGATTTGTTGTTTTCTGCCGACGCTACTGAAAAGTTACTGGAGTGGAGGAAAAAGAATCATTCTTCTTTTCCTTTTCTTTTCCTGTCCTTTTCGATCTTGTCTGAAATGAGACTGGTTAATGAATCCCAAAAATCTCCAAAGTTGGGATCATTGTTTGTAGGATCTTGAGATTCGCCTGCAAGAACTACGAACTCATTCTCTTCCAATTCTGGATCAAAATGTTCTTCTGGACCTTGACTGCTAGTTCGGGAGTGCATACTAGCATCATCTCTGGAAATTGACTGTAGGAATTGTTCTTTCATAAAATCCATACTTTTAACAATTAATTCCTGGTCCGATAATCCTAGATATTTTTGTCGTAATTCAGTTTGAATTTGGACAAATGGATTTTGGATTACTGGAGTGGCTGGGAGTAATTTAGGAACAGCCTCCCAGCAGGCCTGAGTATGAGCCTTAATCTTCTGTAAAATTTCCTATTGCTGTTTAGGGTCGTCAAGCCCCTTAGTCCACCATTTAGTAAAGAAAACTCTTTTTAAACGTGGAATTTTATTCTGGAAGTCGCATTGGAAATCCCATTTCCACATCCATGGAATTCCAAAACGAATAACAAAATGAACTGTAGATTTGGACATAGAAATATCCTTTTATACTAGAAGATGACTGTAAGCAACCTGCCATTCATTAAATGCTTGGCGAATTGGTTCTGGAAAAGCATCAATTGATATTCTTAAAAATATCGATAAGTTTAAGAAGCCTCCCCACTTTACACAAAAAGTTACCAAATTCTAATTTAGCAGCCACCCCCTCAATATGGAGACAACTTTTATTTAAAGGAAAATGAAAATAATAATAATAACTATAACTATAACAATACCCTAATTTACTATAATTAATACAACTAAAGGTTGCCGGCAATTACAACAATGAGTTATCACCGGTGCCGTTGGATTGATTTTGTAAAGAATATGTAGGCATCAGATTAAGAATTCACAAAATTGGAATTAATTGATACATCTTAAGTTTTTAATTGTACAAAAATTAATCACAAAACTAGATTCAATATTTTGACATAAGTGTGAGATTCACAAAAAAAATAAGACTCATCTCATGTGAGAGTATTTGGGGTGATTATTCAGTATTTTCGTAGTATTGACACGTGGTGCTCTATAAGATTTTGATTGATAGAGAGGGGTAAAGACCCACGATTTATGTTGGGGATAGGAAGAACAATATGGAGACTAAGTAATTGGTAATTGCTTAAAATATAATCACGTAATGTTCCGAGATTATTAAATAATTTCCTGAGTATTGGACCGGATATTGTGATGTGCTCTTAAAATGTTTTTAGAACAAAGGGCAGCTACAACTCTAAGTTGCAAAGCTGTGAAAAAGAAAGAAAAAAAATATATACAAAAAGAATAAATTCATCTTTATATGTCAACATTTTTTTAAGATCTTTCTCACGACTAAAAAATCAATGAACTTGTACCAAGGCGCATGATTCAATCTATATGGTTTAGTTTTTAAAATTTATTTTTTTTAAAAGTCAAAAAATAAATCTAAATCCTCAACCAAATATAATTATATATATTGAAACCTGTATTTAGTGAGTTTTTTTTTTTTTTCTCTCTCTCTCTCTCTTCAATTATGGGCATCATAGTAATTCAATCCAAAAGGCTAAAGTTATATTCTGAAGGGTAACTTATAAATACACTTTTTGAGATTTATTTAAAATATAAATTACATTTTGTAATTTAAAAAATTACAAATACTTTTCTGTTAGAATTTTTTATTTAACAGAATTAATTGAAAAAGTAAAATTTCTAACTGTTTACCTATACAATAATAAAATTATTTGAATTATTAATTGAAATAAAATTTTAACATTATTAAAAACTGTTAATTAACTTGATGATTTATTAATAAAATGACATATTTGTTATGAAATTATAAACTTTATGGGGCATAATGTAATTTTTAGAAGCACAAGGAGTAATTTGTAATAAAAGCAAATCTCAGGAGGTGTGTTTATAATTTACCCTATTCTGAAATTAAAATAATAAAAAAAAGCCATACCTTAGAAAATCAATTTGACGGCACCGGTGATAACTTGTCGTCGCAATTGACAGTAACCTTTGGTTATATTAATTGTAGTTAGGGATGTGAGTGGTGTGGTTCGGACAATTTGAGAAGAGAATTATAAATCGAATGGCAGTTTGACAAATTGACGGATTGGTAAATCACAATTTGGGTGATTTTAGGCGGATTGACAGATTGAAAAATATTCTAACCTATTATTAAGTATTTACATAATATATAACACTAGTTTGTATAATATTTTTTAGGGAGATTTATTAGAAGATCCTTTTTCAAGTGTTTGTATCTCAATTAGTCCATAAGCTATTCTTGTATTTCAATAAGTCCTATTATTTAGACATTTGATTTACCAAATCCTAATTCTCATATTTAAGGTATTTTATAGACATTTCTACCTCTACAAATATTTTTTTGAACGGTTAGCAATTTTGTGATGTGAGCATTCATATTTTACAATGTGAATATTCACATTGACAATGTGAACATTCATATCAGAGAACATTCACACTGTAAATGTGAATATTATTAGGAGTATTTTGGTAACTATGTTACCCATAGGATTTATTGGAATATAAAAAAAATAATGTAGACTAAATGGAATATAAGTAGGTGAAAAGAGATATATGAAAGTGCCCCTATTTTTTATATATATAATACAAACTAATTTTACATAATATATTTCATATATATAACTACTAATTTGTAATAAATTTCACATCTTAAATATCTCACACTCATTTTACTTTAATATTTCATTAGAGATTAAAAAATATAGAGTTAATTATCTAAAAGTTCTATTTACAAATGTTATGGTAGCTCAAGTCCTATTTAAGATTTTTTGAACTAATAAGTCATATTTAGTATAACTAAGAATATTATCAGTTTTTTTTTCCAATTTTTAAAGCTAAAAACATTATTAATTTTGCATAGCAATATTCTAGATAATTGTTTCACTAACTGAGAAAAAAAAAACAAAGCATGAAATTAAACGTTTTTGTCTTTCTAATTATTGGTTTGATTCAACTATCCAATAAAACCGAGAACATTATTAGTTTTTTTTCAATTTTAAAATTGAGAATATTATCAGTATTTTTTTCCCCAGTTTTGCACATTAATGTTCCACCACTATGCTCCTTTTATAGACACAAAATTTTTAGTTTTGCACAAAAAAAAAATTCACATGATTTTTTAAAATTTTTTGTCAATTTGAAAGTTGATATTTTAAAGTTTTAAAAATCAAAATAAATATCAAATTATCATATTCCTTTATAAATAATCATAAATGATAAACAATCATTATTTAAAGGGCAATTCCGACTATTAAAAATTTAATAGAACTTGAAGATCCAAAAAATCTATTGAGTATAAGTTCATAAATTAGGACTTGTGTGTAAATGTCCTCACAATATATATGCATTAACTATAGTGGAGTGGAACAGTTTCGAATGCGAATTATAAATTTTAAAGTTTAATCAGTGATTAGAAGATAGATCGGTGTGGATTGATGTGAATCGGTATAATTTTAACGAATTGAATAGTATTTTACACTACCCTAATTGTGATAAACTAGGGCTTTATTATAATTATTGTTATTATTATTTATTTTTTAAATAAAAGTGGTCCCCATACTGAGGAGATGGCTGCCAAGTTAGAGTTGGATAAGGTTCAGAAGCAAGGTTCTAAATATCGGCCGGTACGTACCGTACCTGCCGGTTCGTACCGAAAAATTGGAGTGCCGAGTCGGATACTCACCGGTATACCGATGAGAATGAATTTCACATCCGTAGCGGCCGATTCCCGACACGTATCGACTTGAATTCGATACGTGAGCGATACAGTTCCGATACAGTCCGGTACAGCTGAAAATGGAGCAAAGCACCTGCAAAAATAATTGAGCAAAGCAAAGCACCTGGAAAAGCATCAAATCGAATCGAACCCAAACCCATCACCGATTTCAAGCTTCTTCATTGAAGGTTTGCTCTCTCATGCTCTGTTTGTATTTGTCATGTGTGGACGCGCCCCGCGTGAGGGCCTCACCCCACAGTTCGGACTCAATTTGTCACAGTTCTTAATCTGAACCAAAGAGTCCAAATCCGGCAAATCGTTTTTGAAAATAGATTTTTAGAAAAGAAGTGCCAAACATGGACTATTTTGCCAGATACAGAGTCGCCACCTAAATATTTTTTAATGGGAGAATTTAGGAAACGCTGACTCGTTTGCCTAAGGCCACGTGTTCGTCATCACCGAAGTTGCCTCGGCTCGAGAACTTGGGTACGATTGGGGAAGGTCAGCTATGAGCACCCCCGCTCGCCCGATCAAAGATCGGCCTCTACTAACCATGATATCTCGTTTTTGAAAACACATGCGTTCTTCCAGTTATTAGCCTAGATTTACTATGTGATGCACGTAGCAGACAAGTATAGACTGAATCGCCTGAATTGGAACAAAACATTTCATGTTTTCTTTGAAAGTGGTTTGCTACTCGTAAGTAGGCTGAAAATGCAGATTTTGCCACCCTCAAGTGGGCTTTAGAAAAAGATGGTTTTGCCACTGTCTAGTGGGCTTAAAACTCACAGTTTAATGCCTTATTCCAATTCGGGTAATTCAACCTCCACCCACAGGCATTCAAGCAGTTATATCACATAAGCATATAGCCTCATGGTAAGCATACTATCATGGCAACATTCACACACATGTGGCGTGCTAAAGCATAAAAGCTTACCTAGTACTCCAAGCTAAAACAGAAACTAGTTAGTAATCATATGCATGATCCTAGTTCATGTTTAAAATGGCTAATGCAACACATACAAAGATGCTATCTAGACAGGCTCGACTATTCTAAACATGGCATGTGAAATGCAACAGATAACATGTATTCAATTTGGAATTGAAATACAATGCAATTAGCATGATGTGCCGAGCCCGATGCATGCAAGACAAATGTATGTATGCAAACATGCTATTATAAGTATGCTAATTGAAACATGCCCTGAACTAACCATTGAAAGCTAGTAAATAAAAGGGAAGAAAGACGTGGGGTTAGAAGACATACACACACTCACGCACACTTATTACACAATTACCCTCGCTCGGAGGGTCCGAATAAATATTACACAACCAAATAAATACCGCTACATTAATTATTACATAACTTCTAATTAATTAACTAATTAAATGTAGAAGGAAGGTGGCCGCAGCCTTGCCTCGGAATGCGTGGATGATACATGCTTGACTCGTATCGCCCGGAAACTCGCTGCATAGCACTGTTGCCTCTGTTAACACTGCCCTGCTCCTCTGAGGACTGTGAAAATTCTTGGGACATCTCTGAACTACTTCCTGATCACTCTAGAATACCACCGGCCAATTCAAAAGCACCACTGGCCACGGGAGTGGGCTTATCGGCTAAATATTGGACCATCGGCTAGACATTGATGGCCGGTCGGCACTATAAGTGGCCGACCGGCCATTGCTTCCTGCAGAATCCTGCAGTTGACAGCAGCAGAGGGCAAGCAGTGTATGGCATGAAATTTTCAAGCAAATGTGAGCATGGACACACTCCCTATCATGTCATGGACTCAAGGGAGTGTGGCCCTCGACCCTCGGGCCATCAATTGTGCATTTCGATGCATGATGGCCTAAGAGGCCAAGTTCGCCATTCAATGTAAAATGCATGCAACAAAAGAGATGAGTGCTAACACCCTATCATATTGAGGTCAAGGGTATTGACGACCAAGGGTTGAGATGTGTTTCGTCACTTTGAGTACAAACACACCTCACCCCTTTATGCTTGGTTTGACACCCCAAACTAAGCAATGCAACGCGTGTATGCAAACATGGCTAAAAAATGTAACATGAGGCTAAGATGCAAAAACATGCCAAATGCAACGCATTCCATCATGCAAGCATACGATGTTCCAAACATGCAATGCTACAATGCAACTTATCATGTAATGCGAATATGGTATAATGCAAGCATGCAATTAGAGGCAACAAGTCGAGCATACAACCATGTACAAGAAAGGACTTAGACCGAAATGGGAAGCCTCAACCACCCCAAAAATAGTGGCTAAAAGTGCCCAAAATGGAGGTGCCAACATGCAAAACAAATATGCAAACCAAAGGGCCTAAAGCTAAGGCATGGAAGGCAATTTTCAAGAGCACCCAAAAGGAGGTAAGCATGGATATCAAACCCCTCAAAATCAGAGATATGGTATGATGGAATAGGCCCCAAAACCCACATACATGGCATCCCAAATGACTCAAGCAAAGAGGCATGCACCAAGACTAAACGTGGGGCACAAGACCACCACTCTTCATGACCACACATGGCATGGACTAAACAATCTAAAACAGAGTTTCAACATGCAAAATGAGCCCTCCCAAAACCCACTGATATGGCAACCCCGAAGACTTAAACACTTAAGCATGCATAATGCTCATTTCAAGGCATAACAAAAATAACTCTTCATGGCATGAAAGGGATGACAAATGCGATCATACAAGCATGATTTATGGACTGAAATAGCATGGAAAATGACTCTGAATCACTGAAACAACCCAACTCAAGCATGCTCATGACTCACATCCTTAAGGCTCACAAGCCAAAATGCAAAGAGGCTACCCTAAACATGGCAAATATGATCAAAACAGCACCTAACAGACCTCAAGCATGGTAAGACATGGCTAAAACCTTCATGAAGCTAGGTTATAACATGCAAGAATCATGACTTAAATGCATGGCACATTTCTAGGCAATATGGGGGGAATACAAAGCAAGTGCATTAAGCATGAGAGAAACCATTAATCTGACCAAAAACAGAGACATATCATGACCAAAAGACACCTAAAAAACCTCTGAGATGGAGCCAAAAACAACCAAGCACATATGCTACCCTTATGAGGCCAAAACATACACAAATGAGAGACCAAGGGAGAGGGGTGTCCCTCCCCTACGCAAGACTTCAAGCCCCCTTCTTCACCACTGAAAATCCACTGGAATTCAGTGGTGAGAAGGCCAATACACCAAGGTAACCAAAGCTTAACAATAGAAGCACACAAAGGGCCAAACAAGGCCTAAGAAGGGGAGGTCGACCCCAAGAAACAAAGTGACCTTAATGAAGTATCTTAAGCATGCAAATACAAGACTTTTTTTTGTTATACACGAAGCTCAAATCAGTAAGCAAAGCAGGTCAAAAGCTAGTGCAAGTTTGGAGAATATAAAGCAACTAACTCACCCTTGAAGAACACTCCAAGAACAGCAAGCTCAGTCCTCTTCCTTTGATCAAAATCGACCCAAAACTTCAAGAACAAACCCTCAAGGCCTCTCAAGTCGAAGTGTGGTGTAATAGTAGGTGTTCAAGTGCAAAACTAAGGTAAAACACACTTTTAGGCTCTTAAACACACACAAATGAAGAGAGAGAGGGAGATATAGAGAGAGAAAGTGTATATCAGATGTATATAGGTATTTTGCTCTGGTTTTTGCTGAACCATCTCAAAGGAGGAGGAAGGTCTCCTTATATAGACAAGGTAAAGGCTTGAAGCTTCTTAAAGAAGCTAATAAAAGAAGGGTCAAAGGGGCCAAGCTTCCAAGAGAAGCTAACCCAAAGATTCAAGCTTCTTGAGGAAGCTAAGACAAAGGTCCAAGCTTACTCAAGAAGCTTGAGCAAAGGGTGCAAGTCTTCTCCAAGAAGCTTGAGTAAAAGGGTGCAAAGGGTGCAAAACTGCTACACACGTGTATGGGGGCAGGGTCTGTGCACTCCAGCTGGCACAGCTGGCATGCACTATGCCTGAAAAAGGAAAAAAGGTGGTATCGGCCAGAAAAGGAGACAATCGGCCAAATATATGGTCGGTTGGCTACAATAAATGGTCGGCCTACTACTTATTTGGCCGGCCCGCTAAATTGATGGCCGGTGGGTGGTTTCCAAGGCCAAAAAGTGGTCGGTGGGTACCCAGATTGAAGCCCCAGAAGTTAGCTTTCCAATGGCGCAAACCTTGCATTAAAATTCCTCCTGTGCAAAAAGTTATGCCCGTTTTGGTGAAGCCGCGCAGATTCGATCCAACCGGATTGATCCCCTACTTCAACCAACCATATCTCTCCCACCCAGACTTGGCTTTAGGAGATTCTTGAGTGACAAATGAAGCCCCGGAAGTAAGATTTCCAATGGTGGTGGTCTCATAGCTAAAATCCAAGTATGCAGATGAATAAGCCTGATTCAGCGAGGGCTGCTCGATTCTCTATCCTACCCGGATCCTTGCCGAACTTCTTCTCCAACTTGGTTTCTCCCCTCTGCTCCTCTTTTCTTCAACTTCAAACCCCTAAGTAAGGTGTTTTGAAATATTTTCAAAGATTTCATCTCTCTTTCATTCATTTCCACTTTGTCCTTGCTCGGTTTATCGAAAAGCGCATTATTTGACAAAATGTGAGCCTCGGAACATTGTAGAAACTTTATTTTCAAAACATTTTGAAAGAGAGGGTTTTAAGATCTAAAATCTTTTGATCAAGATTGTTTTGATCCAAAAGGGGGTATGAAGTTGGGATTTGACTCTCTCATTGCTGAAGAAATTGAACATTTGCCCTGCAGACCTTTCTCCACTAAGTAAACCATCAGTGGTGCCCAAGTCTTAAGGGCGGTCAAAAATAGGGTGTCTACATCATGCTCTGTTTTTTTTTTTTTTTGGCTGAATAAGTCATGCCTTTTGCTTGTTATGCTCTGAATAAGTCATGCCTTTCTTTTGGCTGAATAAGCAAAGCACCTGTATTTGTCATGCTCTGTTTGTTTATTTATTTATTATTTTTTTCCCTTGTTTGTATTGTGGTTATTTTTTATTTATATTATGATATGGGATGAGAATGGGATATATTTTAATATATATTTATGATTGTTCAAATATATATATATATATATATATTAGGAGCATTTAAAAGAGTCAAAAAAATGCATAAAATTGAGTCTTAGAGGGATTGTTAATGATTTTTGAAATTTCACAGCCGCGACACTCGATACCCGATACGTACTGGTCGATACTACTGATACCGATACTCCGCAATCGATACCATTACGTTACCCGATACCGCGATTTAGAACTATGGTCAGAAATTAGTTTGATAATATTTTGGGTAAGGTGGAGAGCTCTTCAAACTTAATGGAAAAATATATTTCATCCAAATATTTTATTTATTTTTGACTTTACATTTTTTGTTACACTAAACACCAAAAATTATAGAAAATAATTTATAAAAACATCCTTCACTAAAACAAACAGAGCACAACATTCAAATATAATCATCAATTAATTGTAAAATAAGATAGAGAGAAAATAGATAATATCATTTATTAAGGGTCCATTACAGTCCTGTAAAAATATAAGATAAAATCATTTTAAAGCTATTTTCTCCAATAAAAGGAATAAGGAGAGTATTTTTGAGCAATGATTAAAGCGTGCCAAATATTTATATTAGCCAACAGGACATGAGCATGACGAAGAAAATTGGGCAATCACATGATTCAAAACAACTCGAAAACGAAACATCTAAGAAGCTTCTCAAGTATTTGGAACCTCTCCTCCTAGCGCACACACCATTTTAAGACCAAAAAATATAATCGATGATAGAATTATATACAATCTTTTTATATGTAAGATATGTTTCATCCTATATGAAAAGGTTGTATACTTCCTTCTAAAGTTTGAGATTCGAAATCTTTTAATTGTAAATAATTTTTTGAGATCTGTCTATACGGAATTTGTCTCAACTTAAATGAGTTCCTCGTTAGTAGACAGTGGTAGTCGCCATCGAAATTAGTTAGTCTATTGAACCGAATATCGGGGGGGGGGGGTTGGTGTTGGGGATTTTCTAGACTACATCCCACATCGAAAGCATAGGAGCAAAAGAATGGGGAATCACTCCTATACAAAGAAATGTATGAGCAAACTTAAAACATACTTACCTGGACGGGGTCAATGGGTGATCAACAAGGCCCATGGCCTAGGTTGGTGACCTCCATTGCACATAGGAGGGGTGCCCGCCTAAGATCTACCCAAGAGGTGGAGTCTACGTCATAATTTGTGATAGCGGGGGCTTGCGTTCGCGCAGCCCCTACTAATCTCTAGTGCTAAATTTTCTGCTTTATGTGGGTATTAATGATTTCTAATAGTGGTTTAGGACTGGTTTGTGATCTCTTGATTTTAGACAAATTGTTGGCATAAGATTGATTTCAAGGTGTCATCAAATGTTTTTTTTTGAAATGATTATGGTAATGGATTCTTGTACATCATGGTCCCAAGCACATGGTCAGTTTAGCTCATATTTCATTCTTATTTCTCTTACCTTTTCAATTTCACTTTTCCTAAATCTTTATCTTAATCTATGATCTAAACATATATGATCTAAACATAATCAAAAGTGTTTCTTGATTTTTCCAAACTATTCCAATTTTTTTAGCCATGGATATGCCATTGCCAAGGAGTTTCTGAACCCCCAACTTTCCCAGAAAAAGTATCTAAAATGCCTAATCCATCCCATCAATACAGACTAGACATCGCTGCAATGAATTGTCAACCAAATGAGGATACGCAGACAATATATTGTGACTAAAAGTCAAGAACAAGCCTAAAGGGTGCATTCCAGAGGAGAAGTGTTAGCTCAGTCTTTCACTCAATAGAAGCGCAGAGAAAACACCACTCAGAGAATCCCATGGTGTGGTTACATTGAGCTTAAAGAAGCAGAATAGGGAAATAAGGCAATGAAAGCACTCGCCTTTGGTTCTCTACTTCAGGAATTAGCCTAACAACAGAGCTCAAGATTTCCTCAGAAAATTTTTGGACCAACTTGAATGGATTTTCCAGATGTATTCTTTGATCAAGTGACTGTTACAGTGTATTTAATGAATGGAACGAGATAATCATTATATGTTGAATTATACACACACAGAGCATTGGTCATTGGTGTTTTAAGTGAAGAGAATGATTGGTCAGTGTTCAACTAGTCCCATATCGAGAAGGAGAGAAAAAGAGAACAGGTCATTGGGTTTTAAAACAGCCAGCCCAAGTGTTTCCAAATCATACCTTTCTCGGCCTTTTGGCTAAGATCAAGTGTAGTATCTGTTCTTATCAGTTTAATATCTGATACGTGGACCATCGGTCCACACGATATTAAATTAATTTTTTGAGGGGGAAGTCCCATCACAGTAGCTTGCTACTGGGGTCTTCAAGTGTTGCCTTGGTGTTGCACTATTGCCTTGGCCTGGCGCACCCTACCAGCACTAGTCTTAATTTTTTCATTTAATATAATAGTAATAATTTTTTAATTCGTGTTAATGTTAATGTAAACTATGAAACTGTGACTGGAACTTGTACAGTAACTTAAATGGTTTTTAGATTTGAAAACAAAGAGATCAAGGGCAGAATGGTAAGTTGTGAAATTTCACTGTCAAACATAACTGAGATAAGTTGTGATTAGTTGCGACTGAGAATGAAACATAATTAAGAGAGCTTACACATATCTCTGAGATTAAGGAATGTCAAAAGACTCACTGTAATTTTGCACCTGCATTTTGAGCATTTTGCCTTTGTTAACATAATATTAACATTCTCACTCTATTGAATATTGTTCCATGTGTGGCCAATACATTATTATGCCTCATATCTAGTGTTTGAGCAAAAGGAAGATGAACTTCTGAATTTTGTACCAAAAATATGGTTGCTTTAACTGAGCTGAAGCAAAATCCATGTTTTTAGCAGCTTCCCTTGCTCTTAGCTCCTAGAAAAAAATATTAGATTCCAAATAAAGTTGAAATGGTTGTTGAACTTAGGAACTCTTGGTTAGGTGGATTTGATGGGGGGAATCCCTGACTTCATCATCCCACATCGAAAGCACATGAGCAAAAGAACGGGAAGCCAAGCCTATACAATGAAATGTATTAGCTACCTTGAAACATACTTACCTGGATGGGGTCGATGGACAATCAACAAGGCCCATGGCCTTGGTGACTTCCATTGCACTTTAGGAGGGGTGCCCGCCTAAGGTCTGTCCAAGAGGTAGCGCAGCCCCTAATTCAAAGTTGTGTTAAATGAGTATTAAGTGGCTTTTCTATCGTTCACCGTTTTCTTTTTCCAGTTTCCCTCCTACCAAAAAACAACATTAAGCCAATGTATACCCCAAAAAAGATCCAAGGATTGAGCTACTTTGATTGCTGATAATTTACAGAGGAATTACACACCAAAA
The DNA here is from genome assembly GCA_036172215.1 of Camellia granthamiana. NCBI lineage: Eukaryota > Viridiplantae > Streptophyta > Magnoliopsida > Ericales > Theaceae > Camellia > Camellia granthamiana. The sequence continues at coordinate 84,076,250 of CM069909.1, read as the reverse complement.
AAATAAAAATAAATAAAAAGAGAGAGAGAGAGAGAGAAGAGAAAGCACGCATCTTGACTACTAGCTGCCATATCATGAAAACCATACATTTTAAGCCGAAGGTAATTCGCTATAGTTGGATTCTTCACCTACCTCACTGGATAACCTTGTTGTTTCGTTCTTAATAGGCTCGCAAACCCGACAGCAAATTAGGAAATAAATGAAATTTAGCAAGCCCAAGAAAGTAAGTAGACAATAATAGTAATCTACGTGACCCCTGTTAAGGTTGCTTGACAACCAGCTTACTTTGCCCCTTTTGGTTGTAACCACATTCACAATTTTCACCAGAAGGCTCCCCACTAGGCTCAATACCGCCATCCCAAGTGTCGAAAGAGCCATTGAAATGCTAGTCATGCTTTTAGGGAACTGACTGTAAAAGAACTCTATTTGCCCAATCGAATAAAACACCTCGGCTAGTCCAAGTATGGCATATTGTGGAACCAACCACATTGCAGTCATGTACACCACAGCATTGGGATCGTCCTGAAACCCTTGTTCAATTGCTTTTGAATGCCTTTTGCGTTCAATTACTGCTGACACTACTGTTGCCAGACATGACAGTAATAATCCAATCCCCATCCTGACACGGGGGCTAAGCCCAAGTGGCCTCCCTGTGCACTTTGCTAGTAGCGCAACCATGAAACGGTCATAGAAGGCGACCCATAGTGTTAGCGTGATGATCATGAACACGGAAAAGCTCCTTGCTGGGATCTCAAAACTTGAGATGATGTGGCGGTTCATGGTTTTCGTTTGGAGTGTTGAAAATGAGTTTTGGCAGATGATTAGTATGACCATAATGCCAGCAGAGAACATGGGGATTGCTTTGAGAAGGGCCTTGAGCGATTCTACTTGTTCCACCGTGCATAGATGCCATGGATTTGAAGCCGATCCATCTGGATTCAAATCTCTCTCGGGATCTGTAATTATGCATGCTTTGTTTAGGCACCTCAAGTTCTCAGTTGGTGTACAGAACTTTGGTTCTAGGCTTTTATGATAAAAATCATCAGAGTATCTGTTTTTCCTGTTTCTCCTTGCTGCCACGAGAACTTGAACAAAACTGGTGAACAAACTCTCGCTAGCGACAACTTTGGTGTAAAGAGAAGAGCCCAACAAGAACATGAGAGCAGAGAAAACCATGAACACAACCGGGATTCCAAAACCAACTTGCCAGCCCAAATGTTCTTGAATGTAGACAATGACAGTCAAGGCAAGGACTGTGGAGAGTCCAGTAGAGGCATAGTACCAATTGAAGAAGCTTTGCAAAGTCCTATCATTGTCAGGGTTGTCTTTGTTGTCCAATTGGTCTGCACCAAAGGCTATAGAACAAGGTCTAATGCAACCAGCTCCAATGGAGATTAGGCCAAAACTAGAGAACAAGACAGCAAGTTGAGCTGAGGTTGGAGAGCTGTTGCAAGTGCTGTTGATGAAGTGTTCACAAGAGGGTGGTTTCAATTGTGGAAGCATTGTTGTTAGCCAGAGGAGAGTCATTCCCTATCAAAACAGAACAACATTATAGAATAATCAATAGGGGTGAATATTAAAATTAGCAGTATTCTCTGTCTCAAAATTTTCTCGTCCCTCTGTTTTAATGTATTATGAGTTGCATGTGAGTCGAGATTTTCAACTTATTGTGTGACTGTAAGTGCATTGAGACGAGACATAAATTCGAGCACAGAGGATCCTTCAGCCTAATTTTATTTTCTTGAAAACATGACAGAATAATCAACAAATGAACATTAAAATCAAGAAGCTCTCACTTCATCCTTAACTTCTGGGATGGGATTCTTTGTCCTGAAATTTTCTTGTTTCTCTGTCAGTGTATTTTGAGTCACCAGTGCCCTAAGATTCTCATCATTTGAGATTTCTATCCCATTGTGTGGTTGTGAGTACATTGAGATAGAAGGACAAAAAAAAAAAAATTCAGCACAGATGATCCCTTACCCTAATTTCATTTTCTTAACAAAAAAACTTCATCGTCAAAGAATTATCAACAAAAAAACTAAAAATTAAAATTGGCAGGGCACACTTTATTGAAAATTTCTTGTCCCTCTATTCCAATGTATTCTGAGTTGCACATGTCCTAAGAATTTCATGTTTCGAGATTCCCACCACCTGTGAATACATTGAGACAGAAGGGTAGAAATTCTGGAATAGAGGATCCCTTACCCTAATTTCATTTTCTTGAATTATTTATTTATTTTTTAATATTCTATCCCTCACAAGAAATACATGCCATTGTTTAAGATATCTAATGATTCCACAATAAAAGAAGGAAATTTTTTTCATTATGTACTTTGAAATGGATGAAAATTTGAGATTTTTATTTTTTTTTAATTTTTAATTTTTATTTTTTTCAAGAGCATTTGTTAACAAAATTCTAATTTCTGTATTACATAAAAACCAAGTTAGGGCGAGCATGGAATACATTGAATTAACTTGCATGAGAAAAACCAAGTTAGGGCGAGGATGGAATACATTGAATTAACCTGCATGAGGTCTGGGATGAAGATGAGATTTGGTCAACTTGCCCGAATAAGAGATATTTGACTAGGTTTCTCTTTTATTTAATTTTTTTGAATTCAACCAATAATAATTATATCAATAATTATCAGCAGCTCAATTGTGTTTGTTATATAAAGTCGCCTTCATGAATTGCAAAATTAATGTTGTACAAGTCAGTTAAATCCGTTTGGCAAGTTGCGTTAGGCCACTACAACAAAATTAACTATTTATAGTTTCGTGTTTATGGCATGCATGTTATAGTTAGTGTATTATATGGTATTTTTTTTTTTTTTTTTGGCAAGATGGAATACATCGTGTTAACCTGCATGAGGTTTGGAACCGAGATGAGATTTGGTCAACTTGCCCGAATAAGAAATATTTGACTAGGTTTCTCTTTTATTTAGTTTTTTTTTTTAATTCAACCAACAATAATTATATCAATAACACTACAAGAAATTACACTTTTGCCGACTAAAAATTTGGTCGGCAAAAGTCCATTTTTAGTCGACAAAAGTTATTCGCAACCAATTTTTTTGGTCGCCAATTGAGGGTCGGCAAAAGTAATTGGCGACCAAAACTTTTGTTAGTCGGGAAAAAGTTAGATTTGCCGACCAAATTTTTGGTCGCTAAATATATCATTACCGCGACTAATTCATTTAGTCGCTAAAACACTTTAGTTGTGAAAAGTGATATTTTCCCGACCAAATATGTTTGTCGCCAAAAACAAAAGATCAGCGACCAACTGTTTTCGTCGCCAAAAGTTGAGGAATCGCCAACTAATAATTTAGTCGCCAAAAGGTAAGAAATTGCCGACCAATGATTTTAGTCGAAAAAGTGTAGAATTTTGCGATCAATTATTTAGTCGCCAAAACTTTTCTCAACCAAATATTTTGTCGCCAAAAGACATTAAATAATCAACGACTAATTAGTTAGTCGCCAAATCTCTTTCTTTTTTTTTTTTTTGAACAATCAATTTTTGTTTATAAACATTTAATCCAATATTGAACAAAATTCATTCAACCCAACCTAAATATAACATTAAAATTCATCATATTTTCCCGCTCAATCCCAAACTTTACAATCATTCCATTCAAAACATTAATTGAGACAAGTTTTAAACATCCATCCATTGAAAAACAGTAAGTAATTGAACAAAAATTAAAAGGAAAATCAATGAAGGAATCCAAAAAAAATTCTAAAACAGGAAGGAATATATATGGTTTTGAAGCATCAGCCTTGTGCTTGATTGTTTTTGGAAGTCACCTACAAATAAAATAAGAAAAGTTAGAATCTAGAAAAACATCCAAAATGAAGTATTCTCATAAAAAAAAAAAAAAAAATTAACCATATGGCAAAAAAATTATATGATTACATTACAAACATTTGATGATGACTATAACACAATTAAGTATTGGCATACCTTAACAATGAGACAAAGCAGCTCAGCAAGTCTCGCCAAGGTAATCCTTCAGTAATACTTTGAGACAACAAGGATGTTCTGCAAGAAACAATAATGTCTTGTAGATGAACCATTGCAGCATATAATTGAAATATATAATTGAACATGAGTGAAAGATTACATGTTCTATTACTCTCTGTCTCAAATCTTCAGCTGCTCTGTTACCTAAAGAACCACCAAGCATGTTCTTTTCATTCTCAAATTCATCCTTGAATGTATTCTGAAATATCTAGAAATCCCCTAGATGTTGATTTGTGATTATGTATCAATTTTAAGCAGTAAACAACAATCCCAATCAAACAATCAAGACAAATCAATACAATGATTTTACGTGGAAAAACCACAATTGGACACCTCCAATTGTGATAAAAAAAACCACGGGCAACTGCCACAAAACAATCCACTAAGAAGATATAAAGGAATTACACAGGTATACTCTCAATTACCTAGCGAATCCACGCCCGAATTGAACCAACCTCTATGTGCCTCTTCCAACCCCGTCTTCACCTCGGAATTGTCTTGATGATGAGCCACTCCAGAATCCACCAAAGCTTCAGGCTGGAATTCTTCATAATCCACCGAAGAACAACTCTCTCTTTTGTGTAGAACAAACAAACCTTTGATGTATTCTCCTTAAACCATGAGTTGAATACTCAATTAAACATCAAAGAAAACTAGCAAAATATCCCCAGATATAAACCTTAATAACCAAGAAGAAGATCTGGAGGAGTAATCCTAGATTTGGACTGAAACACGTATTTATAGAAAACTGTCCCGCGATCTTTGCTCGAGCGTCATATTGGTCGCTCGAGCGGACCTACCAACGCTCAAGGCGGAAAGTTCTGCTCGAGCGGGAAAAAATAGCATCCAGTATTTTTGCAGGCGAACAAACTTCTGAAACCCAGCATTCTCTGCTCGAGCGGAAGAATGTCTGCACGAGCGGACAGGCAACTTGGAATGCATTTTTGCATTTTGCTTCGGGGGCGCTGCCCCTCAACTCCGCTTGGGTGCTGCCCCGGACCCGCCAAGGGGCGCTACTCCCTGGACCCCCGCGAGCTGACCGGGTAGCTCGATCCCCGTCATAATCAGCGAAGTGGCAATCTTGAAAGTATTAACATCACAAAACTTCTCTGCAAGGCACAATTCGGGTTGGATTCGCATCTAAAAACTCATAGCCTCACTGAAATAAAAGGTGCGAAAACAAATACAACTGAAAGGAGTTTTGTCAAACGGGGTTGCCAAGAATAAAACCTAACAATCTCCCCCTTTGGCAATGCCGTGACAAAACACACCTAATAAATAAAATCCTAATCACCCCAACCCATTACAACCAACAAACACAAACTTCTTTCTCAAGGTCTTGATTTGCAAAACAACTATTAGTGCCACAATCTCCAAAACAACTATTAGTGCCACAAGAGCATATAAAAAATCAATAAACATATGACAAGATTATCTTGAAGTATGAGATGGAAAACATGAATAGATGCAACTTGGAGATTTTAAGAACATGTAGCAAGAAAACCTGAAAACTAAGACACATGTACCCGACACATGACATGAATACATGAAAAACAACTTTCTCCCCCTTTTTGTCACGAATATACAAAGGAAGCTCAATTAACTAAAGCAAGATCATAAACCACACAAGCAATGATATGATGATGCAAATATCATGAGCATGCAAGAAGGAAATAATAAGCAAACAGTGCATGGTAACATGCAAAACAACTAAAGCCAATCTCCCTTACCAAACAAATCAAAGTGATCATGCTAACAAACTCTTGTAATGATAAACCAAACTGCCCCTCACTAAAAACAAAGAACAAGAAGAAAACGACAAACAATAATATGGTGGAGTAAGCAAGGAATTTCAGATTCGTACCTTAAAACACACAAGACTATCCAAGAAGCACAATTACTTGAAAACACAATGTGCACAGCCTCTAGAAAATTCCTCATCAAAGAAAGTGATGCATTATGTGAAAAGCATAGATCCCATGAAAAAAATGTGTGTGTGACTCTTGGAGTTCGACAAACACTAGATTCAAATCCTAGTAGTGATATGAAAGCTGGACCTCTAACAAGAGAATCTGAGCACAACTAAGGAAAGTCAAACCACTAGGAATCAAGGGGTACTTGTTGAGTAATAGCGGAGGCTCCCCCTCAATCAATGAATCCCTTTTTTTTTTTTTCTTTCTTTTGCACTTTTTTTTTTCTTTTTCTTTTTCTTTTTTTTTCTTTTTCTTTTGCACACTCATTGGCGGCTGACACGCTTAAGAGTATGGAAACCGAACCAGAGAAGCATGGATATAATAAGGATAGCCTGGTTGGTGACTCTGAGGTAGCCTTTTCCTCGTGGTTGGACTCCAAAGAACAGAAGGAAAAGCCGTGGAGATGCAAAAAGATGGAAGGTGATTAAGAGACTCAATATCACCCAAGATATGCTAGTATCGGTCAATTCCTGTAGAAAAACAAAAGATACCATGCCAAAAGTCCATAGAAAAAAAAAATCACTAAGGCGGAAGACTCCAATATTTGCTAATCCAAGAGTGTGTACAGAATGAGACATACTAATCAAAGAACACACACTCCGAAATGAGTAATGACCATAGAAAGCACACACATATTAACATGTAATAGATATTCTCATCAATTCCAATATGCACCAAGGACCACTCAAAAATTTCAAGCTTGCAAAACCATACTAAGAAAATCTTTTTGGATTTTTTTCAATTTTTTTTTACTAAAGCAAGACAAAAAAAAAAACAAATAAACAAACAAACAAACAAGCACACATAAACCCAAAAATTAAAACAAATTAATACAAGTCAAGTTTTCTCACCCAAATCACTTTAGTATGAACAAGGTTGTGAGAATTACGGTTTTTGAGTGGTGTCTTGACGTTGTGATTCCCTTCCACTTCAATGGGAACCCGTCTCGACTTGGTTTCCAACTTCCTATTTCTAGGTCTGGGCAAATACAAACTCGCTCCATGCAATTTATAACAATAAGGGCGAATATGACCATACATACCACAATGATGACAAATAAAAACAGGGTGTACCATCTTTTCTTTTACCTTACCAACTGTAGAAGGTTTGAGAAGTCCATCCTTATGTTGAATTTTTTGTTCTCCCTTTCCTTGAGTTCTTGTATCATGAGATGTGGAAGCACTCTATTTTTGCTCTTTCTTACCACCAAAGCCAATGCCACTCTTGTCAAAATAAATTTGTTGAGATCCAATGATATTGTCCAAAGTCTTTGATCCTTTGTTCCAAAGACCAATGGTAGCCATAGCACACTTGAGCTCTTCCTCTTTCTTGATCATTAGTTCTTCCAAAGCAACTTGAGACATCTCAAGAGATTCAATCTTTTCTTCATACGTTGCATAGATTTGTTGTAGCTCATTCCTCTCTGTCTCACAAGTCAAGAGTTTTGCACAAAGAGCTTGTCGATCATTAGCTATCTTGATGGCATCAATCCTAACCTCAGAAATCTCCTCCTTTAGTTTGACATTCTCATTTTCACATGCTTTGAGTTTTGTTGTGAGTTTGTCATTCAATTTGGATAAGTTAAGAGACTCCTTATACTACTTTTCATAAGCTTGCTCAAGCACTTCATCATCACTCTCCGAGGATTCATCATCAGTGGCATTCTCAACCGACCTCTTCGGATACTCTGTTCATCCTTCAGTTTCGGAAGCCGCCATGAAAGCAAGGAATTGTTTATGTCCCTCTTCGCCTTGATCTTTGTTGTCACTTTCATCTTCATAAGATTCTGATTCATCATCCTAAGTGATAGCGAGGGCTTTCTTTTTCTTCAAACGAGTGGGGTATCTTTCCTTTCTCCTTCTTGGCTATAGAATTAATTTTGAGTTTATCTTTGCCTTTAGATTTATGAGTATGAGTAGATTCCAAAATATTAGGATTTTTTTTCAAAAAAGATTTTTTAAATTGTTTAACAAATGCAGCCGTAATCTTGGAATCTATCTCACAATCCTCATCAGAATCCTTTCCAACTCTATGAGCACTACTAAAAGCAATAGCATCTTTTTGTTTCTTTTTGAAATTCCTATGTGCCTCATAAGTTTGGAGATTTCTAACCAAGTGATCCAGCTTGAGGTTGTCAACATCTTGAGCCTCCTCAATAGCCGTAACTTTTGGTTGGAACCGATCGGGCAAGGATCTCAAAATTTTTCCCACAACTTTGGATTTTGGTTCTTTTTCACCTAAATTGAAGCTGGAATTTACAATGTCACTCAACTTCGCATAAAATTCATCAAAGGTCTCACTATCTTTCATTGAAAGGTTTTCGAAACTAGACGTGAGCCTTTGAAGTTTTGAGCGTGTAACAGAAGGAGTGCCCTCGTGAATAGTTTGTAAGATATCCCAAGCCTCTTTTGCGACTTCACAATTGCAAATACGACTAAACTCTTCAGGTGTAACAGCGCAAAAAAGAGAATTAATAGCTTTACTATTCCAGCTACTATTTTGGTAATCAATTGTGTCACACTTATCAATAGGTTTGGGGAAAGTTATTCCATCAACGATAATCGTTGGTTCAGTCTACCTATATATGACAGATTGCCAAACTTTTTCATCAATAGATTTTAAAAACGATCTCATTCGAGCTTTCCAAAAAGAATAATTGGATCCGTCAAGTAGGGGTGGTCGAACCATAGAATTTCCCTCACGAATTGTATCCATTATCACAAATCAAACAAGATCTTGCTCTAATAGATTTGTAAAACAAAAAAAATAGAGCGACCTGCTCTGATACCAATTGAAAAATCTAGAAATCCCCTAGATGTTGATTTGTGATTATGTATCAATTTTAAGCAGTAAACAACAATCCCAATCAAACAATCAAGACAAATCAATACAATGATTTTACGTGGAAAAACCACAATTGGACACCTCCAATTGTGATAAAAAAAACCACGGGCAACTGCCACAAAACAATCCACTAAGAAGATATAAAGGAATTACACAGGTATACTCTCAATTACCTAGCGAATCCACGCCCGAATTGAACCAACCTCTATGTGCCTCTTCCAACCCCGTCTTCACCTCGGAATTGTCTTGATGATGAGCCACTCCAGAATCCACCAAAGCTTCAGGCTGGAATTCTTCATAATCCACCGAAGAACAACTCTCTCTTTTGTGTAGAACAAACAAACCTTTGATGTATTCTCCTTAAACCATGAGTTGAATACTCAATTAAACATCAAAGAAAACTAGCAAAATATCCCCAGATATAAACCTTAATAACCAAGAAGAAGATCTGGAGGAGTAATCCTAGATTTGGACTGAAACACGTATTTATAGAAAACTGTCCCGCGATCTTTGCTCGAGCGTCATATTGGTCGCTCGAGCGGACCTACCAACGCTCAAGGCGGAAAGTTCTGCTCGAGCGGGAAAAAATAGCATCCAGTATTTTTGCAGGCGAACAAACTTCTGAAACCCAGCATTCTCTGCTCGAGCGGAAGAATGTCTGCTCGAGCGGACAGGCAACTTGGAATGCATTTTTGCATTTTGCTTCGGGGGCGCTACCCCTCGACCCCGCCTGGGCGCTGCCCAGGACCCACCAAGGGGCGCTGCCCCCTAGGCCCCTGCGAGCTGACCGGGCAGCTCGATCCCCGTCATAATCACCGAAGTGGCAATCTTGAAAGTATTAACATCACAAAACTTCCCTACAAGGCACAATTCAGGTTGGATTCGCATCTAAAAACTCATAGCCTCACTGAAATAAAAAGTGCGAAAACAAATATAACTGAAAGGAGTTTTGTCAAACGGGGTTGCCAAGAATAAAACCTAACATATTCCAGAAAGTCATCCACTAAATAAGCTCCATTGTAACACGCTGTTTCAAGAGCAACCTATGACAGAACAGAAGGGCAAGCATCCAATAGTGTTAACAGAACAAAACTATGCTCTCTGTTTTTTTTTTTTTTTTGGGTCATTTACTATTGGTTTCACAACAGCAATCACATCATTGCATAGAGTCTGCAACCAATAGAATAGCACTTAAATTCAAGCAAAGAGATGCGTATAAAAAAATCTTTGGAGATTAAAAAAAAAAAAAAACAGATGATGTGCATGAGTAGTGGAACACATCCTTTTCAGTTGTTCTAGTATATCCCAAAAAATACATACCTCTATTGATAGGTCTAGTTCATTTTCTGTGGATGATTTCCCATGTCCTCTTAGGTCCATGGCTACTACCCTTGACTTTTCCTTAAGTTTACTAGCTGCCAATGCAAATGAAAGACTGTCCAAATGAATTTTGTCATGTACCAAGGTAAACAAGTCGTAGAGCGCTTGAAATAATAATATCAGCATATGCAATCTTTATTCTTTTTCTGTTTTTTGGTTCTTTTTCAATCTAGAACTGCAGCCATATAAAAGTAAGACATACACAACAACAAAACAATGTGAATTAAATTTAGTTAATGTAACTTTCTTTTTCTTTAATTAGTAAGGGATTTCGGTGGGGGTGTTTGAAGACAGTGTCATTTTCTTGGGGAAAAAAAATTATATTCACAGATAATCAAAAGGCACATAGTGGAACATTGCAGTGGAGAATTTGTACGAGATCATTGACAGAACAGAAATGAAGTTGCAGGTTAAATTTTCTATAACTCTGATAAATATATAAAAGACATTATACTCCTTTCCCTTTAAAAATTATATTATGAAATTACTATTCAAAGTGAGTCATCTTCACTACTTATTTCTCTTGTTTCAAACTGCTATATGTTACAGTTTTGTCTTTTTCTGAATACAACAACTAAGAAAGCCAGAAAGATAAGACATTGCACCACAATATAGACTATTTTGATTCTCCTTGTACACTAGTTTGTTGATAACCTCACTAAAGTTTACATAACAGTATGCATTAGTCTGGATCTCAGGATTCTTGTAATTCATGCATTAGAAATACTATGAAAGAATATAAGACAATTCTATTAAAATAAAATCAAACGTACCTAGAATAACCACCTCTATGCAGACAAAAAATAACTGGTCCATCTGATCCTGCTTTATAAATGTGAAAAACCTAAAATGAAAAGGCATGTTAATAATTCCACCCTAAATAATAATAATAATAATAATAATATGAAAGGGAAAAATTAAAATAATGAAAGAAACTTTCGCACGTAATCAATAACTAAAAGGAGAAAAAAAAATTACTTACATCATTCGAATCTGGAATGTGAATATCATCTTCTTGGTCAAAATAGCCGAACCAATCCAAAGGTGAGTATTTTTGTGAAGAAGTCCTACAAGAACAAATGGTAAACAATAGATAGTGATCATTATTCACTAGGGGTGTACACGGTCCGGATTGGTTCGGTTTTGAGTAAATCCAAGAACCGAACCGATCCTAACGGTTCTGTGATTTTGAGAACCAGACCAGACCGTTACACTTATAAAACCGAACCAGAACCAAACCGAAAAAACGGTTCGGTTTCGGTTTGGTTTACGGTTCCAAAAATTTCTATTTACAAAAATAAATTGTTAATATTAGCAAAATAATTACTCAAACTAATTACATTTAACTCATGATAAAAACTAATAATATTAAGGCATTACTTAATATTACATATCTATATCATCCTAATATCATTAAAATTATAAAAAACCAATTAATAAAAATAAAACTTGATATTATATATATATTTTTTAAAATTCGGTTCGGTTCGGTTCGAAATAATTACTCAAACTAATTACATTTAACTCATGATAAAAACTAATAATATTAAGGCATTACTTAATATTACATATCTATATCATCCTAATATCATTAAAATTATAAAAAACCAATTAATAAAAATAAAACTTGATATTATATATATATATATCTTTTAAAATTCGGTTCGGTTCGGTTCGAACCGCGGTTTTTTCATGAAATCCATTAACCGAACCGTTTTTACGGTTCTCATATTTCTTAATCCGAAACCAAACCAATTCTTAATAGAACCGAACCAAACCGTATGATTCGGTCTGGTTCGGTCCGGATTACCGGTTTGAACGGATTTTTTGAACAGCCCTATTATTCACACCAAAGGACGATTACAGGGGGAGGGGGGGGAGGAGGGAATAAAAACAATAATATGTGCAATTATCAACTTGGCCAATCCTACATCAATGGAAAAATCATTATTTAAGTGGCTTTTTTGTCTTTAGTAGACTTTTTCATTTTTTTTGGATTTTAACAGATTTTAGAGTAAAAGTCCCTGGAATTTTAAAAATATAAATTAAAATTTTAACAGTCCACTAAAGATGACAAAAGCCAATTATAAAAGCTGTTTTTTTCACTGCTTTGCCAAATTAAGCATAATTTATGGGGTTTAGAACAATGGTTGGCAATTAGATTCTCTAGTGGTTAATTGGAAAAATTCTTGAGTTCCATGGAAATTAATTTCTCAAGGTATATCTCATTTCTCTTGATTTATTTGTTTTATTGTGGGAAATAGGGAGAATATCCGCTTCTCGAAGGATGTATGGGGGGTGAGGTTTCTTTAGTTTATTTACTTCCTCATTTGTATCAATTATCTCATTCGCATAATGCTTCTATTGCTTCTATTGTATATTCTTATTCAACACCATTTGTTTAGAACTTCAATTTTTCGAAAATCTTAATGATCGTGAGATCAATGAACTTGTTTCTTTGTTATCTATTATTCATGATATTCTGTTTCAAGAGGACATCTCCAAGCAAAACTAAATTAAGATGTGCTTAAAAAGAAAGATCCAATAAGCCTTCCCAATTCAAAATGAAATCCCCTGTGCTTTGCATACTTGGAAAACAAAAAATGAAAATAGCTCAAGATAGATACAATGTAAACACAAACCACAAATGAATGCTCAGTATGTGGATCCCATGCTACAGTTTCAACATCTGCTGAAACTGACCACTTAAATCCTGTATGAGAAGGTATCCTTCCATCCTTCTACAATCACATAAACATAAATTTAATCAAAATAATGCTGAGGCAAGGCAACTTAGCAAAGTGAATGCACGAGCGCGCACAAAAAAAAAAGTAAAAAAAAGAAGCAAAATGCAGGAAAACAATAATTTTGAAGTTTATAATTAATAAACAAACCCAATAAAACATTTCCATTACCATGACTACTGTATGATCAAACGATCCACTAAGTAGAACTTTTGGCACATGATGATTCCATGCGACGGCTTGAACTTGAAAATCAACTATAGCAAGGTCATAAAAATTATAAACAAATGAAGTTTTGCCACAGTAAAATAGATGACTTGAATCCTGAAAAAAAGAACTGTTAGCCTATAATTTGTGGATACAAATACAAGTGCCGAAATAGATACAAGGCGTCAGACTGTGAACACCTTTGAATTCCAAAACATATTTGTCTACATTCTCAACAGAAAGAATAAGGTAAAGCATTAAAAACTTAATCTTATTAAGAATGAAGGATGACATAACTTTTCTTTTAGTCACTCTTCAATTACAAATATTCTTTCCCATCCTAGGCTTCTTACAAATCCATCGCCATCCACATTCTTCACCACTATGCACAACTGTCAAGCCCCAAAAATACCCTCATCTCCAGCACTAGCACTGACCCACCACCAGAGACTTCAGATGTTCTTTTTTATTTTATGTTATTCGCATTGGCATTTATAAAGCATGGAGTTTGATTCAAACCCTCTTTTTATGGACCCAACTATGAATCAACAAATAATTGATAGACTGAAGAGGGATTTTGCGTAAAGTATTGGGTTCGAACAAAAAATTAATATTTTAATTATATATATAGAATTGACTAACCAAAGCCACGCACTATGATTTGAGGCCATCCCTTCAAACATTCACTCATTAGGGTTTTGAAAATTAGGGAAAACAAAAAAAAAATTGGTTTTGAAAATTAGGGAAAACAAACGAAAATAGAGAAATTGAGCGACAGAGAAAGAGAGGACCCATACTTGATCTCGGGGTTGTTTGAAGATAGGCGAACTAGTAGTAGTAGAAAAATGGTGATGGTGGTGCTGTTAGGTGCGAAAATAGAGAGCAACCATGTGAGTAATACAAAGATTGAGAGAGAGAGAGAGAGAGAGAGAGAGAGAGAGAGAGAGAGAGAGAGAGAGATAACATACATACCTAACAATGGAGGCCCAAGTACTTCTCGAAGCGCCACTAATGCTTGGTCGAAGAAGCCACACATGCGACTGCGATGATGGAGGAGGAGCGACTTTGGTGACTGCAATGGAGCAGAAGAATCGACGATGAGATGCGTGTGAGGAGTGGTTCGCAGTATATACTGTATAAAAGAGTTTGAAAATTTCAGTAGGCTTTTATAGAGCATTTTTTCCCTACCAAACTGTTTGGTCGGCACTGTGCTTCACTTTAATTTAAATTACATTCAAAATAGTATCATTTTGTTATGTGCGACCAAATTACTTTGGTCGGTAATCTTTTTTTTTTTTTTTAACTTTCCTGCTTTTTTTGCTCTTCCATATTCAACCTTTGCCGAGCAAATTTCAATTTTGGTCCCAGGAAATTTTATTTTGACAACGTTATATAGTACTCTAATAGATTTTATAATAATTTGTGCTATAAATGATTTGTTTTTATTTTCTAAAATTAGGAATCAACTGAATCATAATTTTTTGTGCTAAAATTACAAACTTACATCAACATCCCACACTGAGCTATTATACATTATTATAGAATTTTGCTTTGTTTTTATTAATAATGTTTTGTAATAATTCTTATGCTTAAATTTAGCCTATAAAATTAAAATTATCTTAATGTTGATCATGCTTTCTGTTTTTTAAATAAAAAAATTGTAATTAATAAGTGCCTAATCTCTAAATAAGTTTTTCATTCGGCGATTAAATAAGTTTGGTAGCCAAACCTAACTATGCCGCGACGAAAAAATATTTTAGTCGCTAAAAATAAATATTTGGCGACCAAAACTTTTTGGTCGCCAAAGGTAAAAACAATTTTTTTCTTTTCATTGGCGACTCAATAAGTTTGGTAGCCAAAACTAACTATATGGCGACGAAAAATTGTTTTAGTCGCTAAAAATAAATATTTGGCCACCAAAACTTTTGGTCGCCAAAGATAAAAAGAAATTTTTTTTTTTTTTCATTCGGCGACTAAATAAGTTTGGTAGCCAAAACTAACTATACGGCGACGAAATATTGTTTTAGTTGCTGAAAATAAATATTTGGCGACCAAAACTTTTTGGTCGCCACAAATAAAAATAATTTTTTTTCTTTCATTTGGCGACTAAGTAAGTTTGGTAGCCAAAACTAACTATATGGCGACGGAAAATTGTTTTAGTCGCTGAAAATAAATATTTGGCGACCAAAACTTTTGGTCGCCAAAGATAAAAATAAATTTTTTCTTTTTCATTCAGCGACTAAATAAGTTTGGTAGCCAAAACTAACTATACGGCGACGAAAAATTGTTTTAGTCGCTGAAAATAAATATTTGGTGACCAAAACTTTTTGGTCGCCACAAATAAAAACTGTAACGCCCTCAAAATAATGACATTAATCCCAACAGTATTGACATGCTATGATAACATAAAAGATCCACATCCTTTCATTTCTAGAGTTTCATTACAAAAGTATTACATGTTAACAACAAAAGCAAATGCCCTAAGGGCTTACAGCTTTCCAAGTTAACACTTGGTTACAAGAAAGTAGAGTGCTAACTGATTTACACATTAAGCCCTTGGCTTGAATTTACATGTAATACAACAAAAGGAAAGACAACCAAAAAGTCCGTCCGCCACTAGCCTCCCAAGCTAAGTCCTTGGAGGTGGCATGCTACCTGTACCTGAAAATGATGTTCCCATATAGGGTGAGCCACAGCCCAGTAGAAATATACTAAACCAGTTATGAATAATGACTAAAAGATTAACAGTTGATAGATGGTCAACACTTTTACATTCTTTCATAACATAACACAATTACAAGACACTTAAGTCTATATTTCCTTTCGTTTCCATTTCCATTCCTTTTACTTGCCATTTCAAAACCTTGGCTCAGAACCTGGCCAAACATCTCACATGAAACAAACATTCATGCCAACACTTTTCACTTCAACAACGATAAACATAACAGTTATATCAATACTTCCAAAGACAAGCATATACGCTCTGTCAATACATTTCTAGATAAGCATACACGCTCTATCTACGGAGTTCATCCCCTATCTCCTCCCAACAACATCCGGTTTAGAGGTCCATCCCCTATCTTCCCCTAAACCGTGGAGTACATCCCCTATCTTCTCCAACACAACACAATGCATATAAACAACAATTATATACATCACAAATCAACACAATTAATTAACCAAATTAATTAATCAATGTAATTAGGCCATTCTCCATAATTAACATCACAACCCTTAGGTTCCAATTTCACTAATGTTTCAACATTAATTCCATGTTTCTATACCAAACATGCTTCTAGGTTTATCATAGATAAAAACTCCCAACTTTTGTAAAATTACACAATGGCCCAAAGTTTCCCAAAATTACACAACAACTACCAACATATCAAAATGCTAAAATTTAAAGACAAGACTCATAAAGAGGAGTAGGATATCCCTACCTCAAAGATTTAGCTCAAAAGGAGAAGGACCCAAAAACCAAGATGCTCCAAACACCAAACTATTCGGACCAAAATGACGCCCTCGACGATCAACACCCTTTTTGTGAAGACCAAAGGTGAACAACACACCCTAGCTAGATCAACACTTAGAGAGAAGTTAAGGTTTTTGAGTGAGAAGCTCTGAAAATGGCGTTTTGGTAAAGTAGGAGAAAGAAGATAAGTCAAAAAGTGATTTAAAATGCCCAGTCCCACTCAGTTATACGACAGGTCCGCTCGAGCGCAAGACACTCCGCTCGAGCGTACAGACACATAAAACAGGTTCCGCTCGAGCGCAACATTGTCCGCTCAAGCGCCAAGACATAGACACAAAGCTCGTCCGCTCGAGCGTAGATCCCCGCCAGCTCGAGCGCAGGTCTCCCCCTCCCAGAACTCTCACCAAAAACACACTGTCCGCTTGAGCGCAACATCACCGCTCGAGCGCAACCCGCTCGATCTCACCACCTCCGCTCGAGCGCAAAAACCACACCTGCAGAAGTCTTGCAAGTACACGAGAAACTGGATGGATGCATTCTCCGCTCGAGCGCCAAAACCTCCGCTCGAGCGCACAAGCAACAACAACTCTCCGCTCGAGCGCCAACATCTCCGCTCGAGCGGACTAACCAAAACCTGGGCGACTAGACTTGGTTCCTAAGCTCAACCAACCTGTAACCAACCTGCCCAACACATCCTATAACTCAAATACAAAGTAAGAAAGGATTTAAACAAAACAATACTCAACTACCAACATCCACGGACACATGTCCGGATCACTGTACAACAAGGGGTAAACCCGGGACCGCTATAACACAATTTTTTTCTTTTCATTCGGCGATTGAATAAGTTTGGTAGCCAAAACTAGCTATACGGCGACGAAAAATTATTTTAGTCGGTGAAAATAAATATTTTGGTCGCCAAAGATAAAAACAATTTTTATTTCTTTTTCATTCAGTGACTAAATAAGTTTGGTAGCCAAAACTAACTATACGGCGACTAAAATATTTGTTTAGTCACCAATTGTGGCAACTTTTACGACTAAATTTTTTTTAGTCGCCAATTGTGACATTTTTAGCGACTAATTTTTTTTTTAGTCGCCAATAATCAATATACCCCAACTAAAAAAAATTAGTAGCTAAATATTGAACTTTTGCCGACTAATATAAATTTTGGTCGCCAATTCGACAACTTTTGGCGACCAAAAGTTTTTCAGTCAGCAAAAGTGGTCGCCAATAGCATGTTTTCTTGTAGTGTAATATCAGTAGCTCAATTGTGTTTGTTATATAAAGTTGTCTTCAATGAATTGAAAAATTAATGCGGTACACGTTAGTTAAATCCATTTGGCAAGTTGCGTTATGCCACTATAACAAAATTAACTATTTACAGCTTCATATTTACGGCATGCATTAAATGGATGTTATAGTTAGTGTATTATACGGCATTTTTTTTTTTTTTTTTTTTGCAAAATGGAATACATCGTATTAACTTGCAAAATGGAATACATCGTATTAACTTGTGTGATGGTGGTGCTGTTAGGTGCGAAAATAGAGAGCAACCATGTGAGTAATACAAAGATTGAGAGAGAGAGAGAGAGAGAGAGAGAGAGAGAGAGATAACATACATACCTAACAATGGAGGCCCAAGTACTTCTCGAAGCGCCACTAATGCTTGGTCGAAGAAGCCACACATGCGACTGCGATGATGGAGGAGGAGCGACTTTGGTGACTGCAATGGAGCAGAAGAATCGACGATGAGATGCGTGTGAGGAGTGGTTCGCAGTATATACTGTATAAAAGAGTTTGAAAATTTCAGTAGGCTTTTATAGAGCATTTTTTCCCTACCAAACTGTTTGGTCGGCACTGTGCTTCACTTTAATTTAAATTACATTCAAAATAGTATCATTTTGTTATGTGCGACCAAATTACTTTGGTCGGTAATCTTTTTTTTTTTTTTTAACTTTCCTGCTTTTTTTGCTCTTCCATATTCAACCTTTGCCGAGCAAATTTCAATTTTGGTCCCAGGAAATTTTATTTTGACAACGTTATATAGTACTCTAATAGATTTTATAATAATTTGTGCTATAAATGATTTGTTTTTATTTTCTAAAATTAGGAATCAACTGAATCATAATTTTTTGTGCTAAAATTACAAACTTACATCAACATCCCACACTGAGCTATTATACATTATTATAGAATTTTGCTTTGTTTTTATTAATAATGTTTTGTAATAATTCTTATGCTTAAATTTAGCCTATAAAATTAAAATTATCTTAATGTTGATCATGCTTTTTGTTTTTTAAATAAAAAAATTGTAATTAATAAGTGCCTAATCTCTAAATAAGTTTTTCATTCGGCGATTAAATAAGTTTGGTAGCCAAACCTAACTATGCCGCGACGAAAAAATATTTTAGTCGCTGAAAATAAATATTTGGCGACCAAAACTTTTTGGTCGCCAAAGGTAAAAACAATTTTTTTCTTTTCATTGGCGACTCAATAAGTTTGGTAGCCAAAACTAACTATACGGTGACGAAAAATTGTTTTAGTCGCTAAAAATGAATATTTGGCCACCAAAACTTTTGGTCGCCAAAGATAAAAAGAAATTTTTTTTGTTTTCATTCGGCGACTAAATAAGTTTGGTAGCCAAAACTAACTATACGGCGACGAAATATTGTTTTAGTTGCTGAAAATAAATATTTGGCGACCAAAACTTTTTCGTCGCCACAAATAAAAATAATTTTTTTTCTTTTCATTTGGCGACTAAGTAAGTTTGGTAGCCAAAGCTAACTATATGGCGACGGAAAATTGTTTTAGTCGCTGAAAATAAATATTTGGCGACCAAAACTTTTGGTCGCCAAAGATAAAAATAAATTTTTTCTTTTTCATTCAGCGACTAAATAAGTTTGGTAGCCAAAACTAACTATACAGCGACGAAAAATTGTTTTAGTTGCTGAAAATACAGATAAAAACAAATTTTTTTCATTTCATTCGGCGACTAAGTAAGTTTGGTAGCCAAAACTAACTATACGGTGATGAAAAATTATTTTAGTCGCTGAAAATAACTATTTTTGGTCGCCAAAGATAAAAACAAATTTTTTCTTTTTCATTCGGCGACTAAATAAGTTTGGTAGCCAAAACTAACTATACGGCGACGAAAAATTGTTTTAGTCGCTGAAAATAAATATTTGGTGACCAAAACTTTTTGGTCGCCACAGATAAAAACAATTTTTTTCTTTTCATTCGGCGATTGAATAAGTTTGGTAGCCAAAACTAGCTATACGGCGACGAAAAATTATTTTAGTCGGTGAAAATAAATATTTTGGTCGCCAGAGATAAAAACAATTTTTTTCTTTTTCATTCAGTGACTAAATAAGTTTGGTAGCCAAAACTAACTATGCAGCGACTAAAATATTTGTTTAGTCACCAATTGTGGCAACTTTTACGACTAAATTTTTTTTAGTCGCCAATTGTGACATTTTTAGCGACTAATTTTTTTTTTAGTCGCCAATAATCAATATACCCCGACTAAAAAAAATTAGTAGCTAAATATTGAACTTTTGCCGACTAATATATTTTTTGGTCGCCAATTCGACAACTTTTGGCGACCAAAAGTTTTTCAGTCAGCAAAAGTGGTCGCCAATAGCATGTTTTCTTGTAGTGTAATATCAGTAGCTCAAATGTGATTGTTATATAAAGTTGTCTTCAATGAATTGAAAAATTAATGCGGTACACGTTAGTTAAATCCATTTGGCAAGTTGCGTTAGGCCACTATAACAAAATTAACTATTTACAGCTTCATATTTACGGCATGCATTAAATGGATGTTATAGTTAGTGTATTATACGGCATTTTTTTTTTTTTTTTGCAAAATGGAATACATCGTATTAACTTGCATGAGGTGTAAGACCGAGATGAGACTTGGTCAACTTGCCCAAATAAGAAATATTTGACTAGGTTTCTCTTTTATTTAATTTTTTTGAATTCAACCAACAACAATTATATCAGTAATATCAATAACTCAATTGTGTTTGTTGTATAAAGTTGTCTTCACTGAATTGCAAAATTAATGCAATACAAGTTAGTTAAATCCGTTTGGCAAGTTGCATTAGGCCACTCCAACAAAATTAACTATTTACAGCTTCATGTTTATGGCATGCATTAAATGCATGTTGTAGTTAGTGTATTATACGGCATTTTTTTTTTCCTGCAAGATAGAATACATCGTATTAACCTACATGAGGTCTAGGACTGAGATGAGATTTGGTCAACTTGCTCGAATAAGAAATATTTGATTAGGTTTCCCTTTTATTTAATTTTTTTGAATTCAACCAACAATAATTATTTCAGTAATATTAATAGCTCAACTGTGGTTGTTATATAAATTGCAAAATTAATGTGGTACAAGTCAATTAAATCAGTTTGGCAAGTTGTGTTAGGCCGCTACAACAAAATTAATTATTTATAGCTTCATGTTTACATCATGCATTAAATGGATGTTATAGTTAGTGTATTATATGACATTTTTTTTTTTTTCAAGTCATTAATGTTTTGTCAAATACAACATACATACCATGTTAGCTAAAGGTCCCTCAACAACACACAACACCACGTTCTAATTCAAGATTTATCACTATCACCAATGCCAAAGATTGGAAAGAGAAAGAGAGACACAACAATAGTAAAGTGAAACAACTGAGAGAGATACCCATTTCCTCTCTCTCTCTCTACATTTTTTTCACTATAAAATGGTTACCCTGGTCATTTGAGGGCAACGTTGAGACTTATTCTGACATGGGTTGTTATGAATCGACTTTGTTGGCAAAGGCACACCCAAAAAAAAGACAACAACCACTACCACTAGTCGTTGCAGAGCACAAACCCACCTTTTGTCCACCCACCGCCTTCCGGTGGACCAGACATCGGAGTTTCCTCATTCTCAGATTTCTCCTTCTCAGACCTCAAAGCTGCCACTTACAATTCATCCCCGAATACATCATTTCCGAAATAGGTGAAAGAGCCCCTAATCTTGTCTGCAAGGGCTGCCTATAGAACCGCCGGTTGATCGCCGTTAAGAAATTCACCAAATTCGCTAGGCCTAACCCTAAGCAATTTGCATGTTGCCGCATTTCAACGCACTCAAGCTATCGTCATTGTCGCCATCGAAACCTACATCATTGTTATTGCGGAAACCTTCAATTTGAAACGGTTCTTTCTTTTATCTTAGCGTTATCACTGATAAAATCACGATATATGATGTTAATGAATATTTGTATGTGCAAAATTTGACACGTACACTGGAAGCAAGATCGCTTCGATTGACATTGGTGCACCTGTTGTCTGAATGTCTTACGGTCCAGAGAAAATTGGTCAAAATGGTGGTTGTTCAATTTTCTTTGGTTTGGTCAAAAACACAGAGAAAATTATGAGCAAACTAGATAAAATTAGTCAAAAACACAGAGAAATTTATGAGCAAATCAGAGAAATTTCAAATTAGAGAAATTTGAAAGCACTGAGAAATTTCTTTGTGTTTTAAAATTTTTCTGGATCGAAATTTCTCTGAAAAAATGTTGAGGGACCCCAACTATTATGAAAATATCGTATGTCCTTTATCCTATAAAATCTTAATATTAGAGACCTTAAAAAAAATCCCCAAGATTTAGCTATAAATATGTAATGTTTGTGAGAGTTTAAAGTGTGGAAGGTTAGGGCAAAATTATCGTATGTCCTTTATCCTATAAAATCTTAATATTAGGGACCTTAAAAAAAATCCCCAAGATTTAGCTATAAATATGTAATGTTTGTGAGAGTTTAAAGTGTGGAAGGTTAGGGCAGAATTAGAAATTTTGTTAGGGAGAGGCCACTATATATACATAAAAAAATGTGGAGTTAATTTTAGTACATTACTAATTGAACATAATTTTTTACATAAGCATTGCAAAATAAGTATTTCACAACAAAACTAAATAAATCTAAAAAATAGTTTTTTTTTTTTTTTTTTCAATTTTTTCAGTTCTGAACTATTGATTAAATCTTTGTATACAATCGATTAAACTATTAGTTTAGGCTAGTTTAGAAATTAATCAACTAAGACCCAACCCCTGCTATGTCAATGTGGATAAATAATTTAAAGGTGAAATTTTAGATTCTCCAGCATTATTACTCAAAAAAGTATACACACCATTTCGTTTTTAAAATTTAAAAAAAAAAAAAGTGACATGTAACTCTTGTATTAATAAAATCGACTCAATAAAATTGATACTAATATTTAAAATGTGAAATATTATACATTTTATAAATGCTCATAAATAAAAAATTAATAATAAATGTAAAAAAATCGAAGGGACCATGCCCCTTCCGGCCCTACACAGTTCCGCCATTGTTGAAAGGTAGAGAAGAAATTAGAAAGAATAAGGAAGTGTGGGTTAGAGAGAAAGAGAGGCTTTCTCTAGTTGTATTTGTTTTCTGTATTTTTCAAAAACATAGTCAGTGATATAAACTCTATGTGTTCAACATAATTTGGTTTCTCCCAGTTTGTTGTGTGAACTACCATAAGTAGTCTCCTCCCACCAACAAATTTAGCAATATTGTTTGGAAATGTATTTGTCGTTAGATTTTTGTTAATAGGTAATGAATAAAATGATTTGATAGTCTATTATTGAACTTGAGTAAATTAAAATGAAAAATACCTAGCAATATTATGAGAAAATTAAGGTTTCACAATTCACATGAACCCAAGAAATATGGAATAAATTAAGAGGACTACCATTCTAATAGGAAAAACCTATTAAATAACAAAGGGTCAAATTGGCGCCTATCTTAACCAAAAAAAATTAATACTATTTGTTAAGATTGATGGATACAAACATGAGTGTCGAGAATTGATATAAACATAACATACCGGATAAAATCACCTTAAGAAATCGAGATTGTGAAACAACTACAATTTGAATTTTCCCTGGTATAGCTTGTAATTTGAGTTTTTCATTTCTCACGTAGCTGAAGTTATTTATAAAAGGATTTATTACACTTTCTACCCCTAATGTCACGACCCGCTCCTCGTACCCAAGGGTTGAGTATCATGATAGCCAGTAACTGAAGTAACCTTCGGCCACTTTTTAAACAAATTGCCAA
This sequence comes from Camellia granthamiana, assembly GCA_036172215.1. NCBI lineage: Eukaryota > Viridiplantae > Streptophyta > Magnoliopsida > Ericales > Theaceae > Camellia > Camellia granthamiana. Next base: position 84,052,478 of record CM069909.1, on the reverse strand, counting down.
ATGCGAGCAGAAAAATATTTAAGTGAGGGTATCAAAATAATCATCGGAACTTCTATTTTTATAAAAAAATTTATTGACCAAAAAGGCCGATATTTACATATAAAAATACCATAAAAAGTGCTGTGTGTGTCTATTCCACCGTCCCGCGTCTAAGACTTTTTTGAATTGCATTGTTTCCTAAAAATTGATAAACAACTATAAACACATGGCAAAGTGAGAAATATTATACTAAAAGCATAAGGGCATAAAATTCACCATGGATAATTATTGGCTAAGCACAGCTTGATATTAAAATACAGAATATATAAAACGGAAATCATTTGACATATAATACAGAAATCATATAAAACAGAATAATGATAACCATGGTACAGAATGGAACAGAACAGATGTATGGACTCAATAGGTGGCTCGTACGAACTCTAGAGGTGGCTTCCATAATAGTGTAGTACTTAGCTCTGTACAGCACTTTATTCCATACCAAAAATCAGCGTGTCAGTGGATCCATGACAGACAGAAGGTCACAAAGTGACTAATCAGAAGGCCAATGATTATTTAAGTCCCCCAAGGCATGGGACCTCCGTGGTGGTACTTATAAAATAATTACTTAAAAATGTTAATATAATTTATAAAACATAAGTTACGCAAAATAAATTATGGTAACTCAAAACATACGAAAAACATAAAATGGTAATTCAATGTATAATATAATTCACCTTAATATCACTTCGAATTTTTTTCTGTCATTCTGAGGCCTTCCTCCATGTTGTCTCTCCTTCTCACTTTTGTTGTTTATTATTGTTGGCTTCTGTTTATTCATTCTCACCAATCTCCTATTTACAGGAATGGTGAGCAAAGCTTGCACCATTGATGATTTGCCACGTAGCAACTTAATATATGTCTTACTTCTAGACTTGAGTAACCCCCAAGGAAATTAAATATCTTATTATATTTTGGCCCATAAATTAAATTAATTACACTATTAACTTAAATAATGACCTCAACAAATAATATTTGTACTATGATCCTAATTTTTCTTAATTATAAAATTACATACAAATTGCACCTTGATCCCAATTATTCGTATATAGAATTATATTCTTCTCATTTATAATTAGATAATACTAATATAAAATTTAAGTGACAACTTAAATTTTTGGGTTGTTACACCTAAACTATTATCAAATTGTCTACTAAGTCCTTAAACAATCTATTTAGAATTTATTATTATCAATTGAATCTATTAAGTTCCTAAAATATTTAATTCAAATCTATTTAGTTCTGAAAGTATTACAAAAATAAAATATAAGCTCGTACGTATTATAAATTCGTAAAAGATCCTATTTGTTTTAAATATAAACCTTTTCTCTAGTATTATATACCAAATTTCATTTATATTTTCTTATTGATTGCTTTTAAATTTTTCTATGAATATTTTTTGATAACTTAATTAATGTATTATTTTGTTCTACTTTAATTTGTAGGTGTTATTATTCAAATTATCTAGTTCTATATCTTCAATATATTTAATACTCATATAATTTTATTGGTAAGACTAAGAACCAGATTCTGATACTAATTTAATTACACAGTGAAAAATGTAGCACCTGTATCCTTTAAAGCTTTTGGGGAAGTATATTCGAATCCTTTATTTTTATTTTGGAAATCTTGGATGTTGTGTATGTTGGTTTTAGAGGAGTATAATCCGATTTAAACTTGTTGAGTTTGGTTGTTCGCACTTATTATTGTCAAAAGTTCCTTGGAGATTCAGAAATTCTATTATAGGGTTGACACCAGCCTTCCTAAGGGTCGACCCTTACCTGTTGGTGAAGTTTCTAGAAGTGCTGCTGGAAAATAAGGTAGACACCAGACTGGGGAGGGTTGACTCTCTTATGTCTGTGTGTTAGTTGCTGGAAAATAGGGTCGACCCTATCCTGTCTAAGGGTCGACCCCCCCTTGCTTGTGCAGATTATCTTTTCGACCCCCATGCCCGAAGGGTCGACCCCTGTGTGTTTTTTTTTTTTTTCCCAAATTTTTGAGGTCTGAATGGGCCCTATCTAAGGGGGTTTTTGGGCCTATTATTTTATTTGACCTTAGGGCTATTTCTTACTACTATAAATAGGCCCAAACCATTTTTCTTTCATGATTTTCCCCCCATTTTTCCTCTTAAACCGTGATTTCTCTCTTCTCTCTCTAAAACTCAAACTTTTTCACTTAAATCTCTAGATCTAGTCACCTAGAGTGATCTTTTCACCTTGCTCCTTTGAGATTAAGTGTAGAGCTTGTCAAGGGCTTCGTTTTGATCAGAGCAAAACGTGGTTTCGTCACCATTGACTTTTGAGCTTTCTCTCTTCTCTCTCATCTAAGCTTGAGGTAGGGATATTCTACTCTTTAATATGGGTTTTAACCTAGATATGTGTCATTTTTGCATAAATGGTGGAGTTGGGAAGTTTGGGTGCAGTTAGGGTTCGGGTTTGAATTTTTGAAAGAGGGGTTTTCTGTTTAGGGCTCCATATGTGTATGTGAGGTCTTGAAAATAGGGTTATGTCACGCCCTCATAATTACAACACAAAGCATTCATCCATGAGATCCATAATCATAAAGGAAACATTATATTTCATTCATCAAAGTGTTCTATACAAAGGGTAGTACATGTTAATCAACAAAATATATGCCCTACAGGCTTACAACTTTCCAAGTAAACACTTGGTTACCACAAAAGAAGAGTTCTAACTCTTTACATATAAAGCTCTCGGCTTGAATTTACATTTAATATCAAAACAAAATAACAAAAGAGAGTCTTCAACTCCAAAACCTCCCAAGCTAAGACCTTAGAGGCGGCATGTCCCCTGTTCCTGAAAAATGATGTCCCAAGTAGGGTGAGCTAAAGCCCAGTAGAGATATGCTAAACAAAATATGAGAATTAACTAAAATATGAACATCCGAGAAATGTTTAACACATAAGACCAACTTATACACTTTCCATAGCCAATCAACATTTACATCCACTTTCCAACCCATTTCCTTTTATTTATCCAAGTCAATTTAAAATGAGACTACAACTCATATTATTAATACTTCAATCAGAAACATTTTTTATGCATTTCCAATCACTTGCCATTTTATAGAACTACGTCCGAGGGAACCAGCACCCATAAATAAATAGGATTTCAGGACTTTCACCCAGGACACTCCGGCCAACTTAGTTATCAATGGAGTCCATCCCCTATCTCCTCCCACACAATGGAGTACATCCCCTATCTCCTCCCATACAAAGATACATATACAATGTATTAAACATGTTGGCATATACAATGACCCAACAATTCACATATTCAATATTTTAATTCCACCGTCATATTCAATGACACAATTCAATTGATTAGTTCTAATTTACCTAATCATCATACAGTGTCCACAACATTCAAGACTATCCTCCACCGATAGCCCAAAACAGTTATTTCTAAACAGATAATAAATTTATCAAACAGATAATTTATCAACTTTTCCATAGGTAGGTGATTATTCAATCCAACCACACCACTTAAACACAATTCTTCCCAATTTCATAATTTCCAAACCAATTTCATGTTTCCACAATGAATTCACTATTTATATAAAATAGTTATTCAATTCCAAATTAGGGCATTTTTCCCCAAATTCCACAACATTGATCCAAGGGTCCAAATATCATCATTTCAACAATCATACACCAATAACCCCATTTTTAGACCCACATACACATATGGAGTTTAAAATTGAAAACCCGTCTTTCACAAATTAACACCCAATCCTAACTTCACCCAAACTTCCCAAATCCAACCATTTATACAAAATGACCAACATTTATGTTAAAACTCATGGTGAGTAGAATATCCCTACCTCAAATAGAGAAGCTCAAAGGAGAAGGAGAAGAAAACTCAAGATGCTCCAAATCCACACTTTTTTGAATCAAGGTGAAGCCCACGCAATGCTCTAGCTTTCTTACAAAGAGGCTAGGGTAGATAGACCCAAGAACAAGGTGTATTTGTAGAGAGAGAGAGAGAGAGAGAGAGAGTTTAGAGAGAGAGGAAGCCGGATTTCGGGTTTGGGATGAGAAGGAGATGAAAAAGTGATGTGTAAACCCGCTGCTGCGAACTAATATAAGCAAAGCTCGCTCGAGCGAAGGAGTGGTCGCTCGAGTGACTAGGCATAAAAGGATCTTGCTCGAGCGCAAGAGTCGTCGCTCAAGCGAACAATAAGAAGCTTTAAGTCTGAACCAACGCAGACGCATGCTCGAGCGTAAGAGTTCTCGCTCGAGCGACGGATCAAACAACACAAGGCTCGCTCGAGCGCAAGAAAGCTCGCTCGAGCGAAGAATACCATCCTTCAGGTCTAAAAGAGACACAGACGCACGCTCGAGCGCAAGACTTCTCACTCGAGCGAATAGACACACGACACAAGGCTCGTTCGAGCGGAATATAGCTCGCTCGAGCGGAAGCTGCATCTGAAAAGAAACCTGAAGACCCACAATACTTGCTCGAGCCCACAAACCCTCGCTCGAGTGAAGAAGCAAACACCCAAGGCTCGCTCAAGCGCAAAAAGCCCCGCTCAAGCAAAGAAGGAAAAATCTAGACAGCAACCATTTGTTTCAACTCACAACCAACTTGTTCCAAACTTAACCATCACACCCCACAACTCAAATACAAAGAATGAAGAATGGAAACAAGATATAGACAATAACAACCACCCACGGAACTCGAGTCCGGAATACAATAAATGACGAGGAAAACCGGGACCGCTATAGGTTATTTGTATATAAATGATGAAATTGAGTCTTGGGGGTTGATGTTTGAAAAGGGAGAGATTTTCCCTAATATGAGTTAAATAAATTATTGGTATAAATAATGAAATTGTTATGAGAAATATGAAATTGGAAGAATGCACGAGTGAATTGTGTAGTTGGATTTGATAAATCACTCATCTATGGAAAATATGATAAATTATCTATTTGTTAGATTTATTTATCTGTTTAGAAATATCTGCTTTGGGCTATCGCTGGAGGATAGCTATGATTGTTGTAGAAATTGCATGAGGATCAGGTAAATTGAAACTAATCAATTGGATTATGTCATCGAATATGACGGTTGGATTAAACCATTGAATATGTGATTTGATTGGTCATTGTATATGACAATGTGTTTAAATACATTGTATATATATCTTTGTTTGGGAGGAGATAGGGGATGTACTCCATTGTTTGGGAGGAAATAGGGGATAGACTCCATTGATAATTAAGTTGGCCAGAGTGTCCAGGGTGAGAGTCCCAAAATCTTATATATTTATGGGTGTCGGTTCCCTCGGACGTGGTTCCATAAAATGGCAAGAAATAGAAGTGTTGGATTTGATGAATGTATTGAATTGTGAACCATTGAGTTGTAGTCTCATATTGGTTGCTTCATAATAATGAATTTGGCTAATTGATTACCCGAAATGGTAGAATGGAAATGAATTGAGATATTGGTTATATATATTGAATGACCTTGAAAAGAATATGTGTTGGTTAAGAATGTTGTACATTTATCTGATGCTCATATTTTAGTTAATTCTCATGTATGGTTTAGCATATCTCTACTGGGTTTTCGCTCACCTTACTTGAGAAACCATTTTCAGGTACAAGTGACATGCCACCTCCAATGACATAGCTTGGGAGACTTAGAGGCTAAAGGCTCTACTTTTGTGATTTCATTTTTGTGTTTATATGTCTTCTTTTAAGCCGAGGGCTTTAATTGTAAAGAGCTTCTAACTCTCTCTTTTGTTGTAACCAGGTGATTACTTGGAAAGATGTAAACCCTTAGGGCATTTATTTTGTTGTTCTAAACTAGAGTTACATGCTACGGTTTCAAGATGAATATTTATGAAAATGTAATGCATGTGATATCTTTTGCAATATTAACTCTGATGAATGAAAATATAACATTTCTATTATGTCTCTAGACCTTATGAATGGTTGAATTGTATAATATTTTGAGGGCGTTACAAAAAAATACTTTTTAAGGACAATAGAAATTTAAGATTTTTCTGAAATAAAATCTTAAATAAGGTCTTTTACTAATTTATAATATTTATGGGCTTAATTTATTTTTGTAATCCTTTTAGGATGTGAATAGATTTGAATTAAATAGTTTGGAGACTTAATACATTCAATCGATAATTTTGGGACTAAATAGATTTTAATTTATATATTTTAAGGAGTAAGTAGACTCAATCGATAGTTCATGAACTAAATAAACAATTTAATGATAGTTTAACGATAAAAAGTGTAATAAACCCATTATAAAATTTAACTTAAACTCAATTTCATTTCTCTAATTTCAAAAGAATCAAATCTCATTATTTATTAATAATGTAAGAATTCATTTTAGGCAAAACAAATCTCTATTAATATGCACTCAATGCATTCCAAATCCATAACAATACAATGTTAAAAAATTCATGACAAAATAACATAGCAGAGACAATGCATTTCTTTCTCATGTAACTAAGAATGAATTATATACAAAAGAAAACACAAATTTTGAATACAGAAAATCCCGTACAAACGACAAACCCAAACCACAATGCATTTCTTTCTCATGATCAGGGCAGCAACTCCAGTCTACAACACTACGAGGCATTTCGCCTACTAAAATTACAATCTTTATTTCGGCAAATCACTGTAGCTAATATATATCCTGATAACATTGCTCAAATAGAGAAAAAGCTTTTGCCTAGTCTTTCATGGCTTTCTGATTGTGCCCAGCATGTAAAATTGGGATTTGGCTACGAAAAATGCCCAACAAACAAAATGTGAAGAACCAGATAGAGTTGCACCAACAGGGTTCGTTTTCCCCCAAAGGGAAGTTTTGTTTGTAGTGAGGGCTGGTAGTAATATATGCCCTCAGAGATGAGCTGCACTTCAATCTTCAGATCTACTCAAGCAAAATCCTCCAAAAGGTACTGCTCATGGCCCCACAAGGACCTGGTCATAACAATAGTGAGTTTTCATGTCCATTTCATCCATATAACATACATATAAATCAAGATTGTTATATAAATCATAAAATTCCACTTATAAATAATTTGTCACACAATTCTGACTAAAAAAAAAATTTAAAAATTATAATCACGCAACACTTTTTAAGAATCATTTTAAAGTAGGTTTATTTTTTAATACAAAAACATAATGAGGGAAAAACTTTAAAATAAGGCGAAGGATGAATACAAAAAAAATTCAAAGATTCAGTACATTTTCGTAATTTTTTGTATTTATTGATTTTTTAAAAAAATTTCTTCTCAAATATTTTACTTTTTGATTAAAATCTAAATTACATGTATCTAAAAAAAAATTGACCAAAATATTAAAAAAAATCACTAAAAATAAAAATAAGAATTTAAAATCAAAATCTTATTTGAAAAATGAATAACCAAACAGAGTATGTCTTTTGTTTCAAAAGTCTGATAATCTTTAAATAAAATAAAAATATAATTATATCAAAATTTTGAAACATAATCCAATTTTACCGTTCATCTATCTCTACTTCCAACCAACCGTGACAATTCAATATTACATTGATATCATCAGCTCATAATAAAATTATATAACGAGAATGAATATAGCGATCCCGGGTTTTCCCCTTTTATGTATAGTATTCTAGACTTGGGTTCCATGGTTGAGTATTACTGTATATGTCTCTTTCCGTCCTTTAATTCTTTGTAGTTGAGTTTTGGGATGTGTTGGGCAGGTTTGTAACAGGTCGGTCATGATTAGAAACAAAGTGTTGCTGCCCAGTTTTTTTGGTGTCTTCGCTCGAGCGAGGCTTTTGCCGCTCGAGCGAGCTTTGAGTTTGTGTCTTTTGGCTCGAGCGAGCACTCTTGCGCTCCAGCGTGCGTCGGCGTCTCTTTTTGACCTGAAGGTTGTGTTTCTTAGCTCGAGCGAGCTTTCCTTCGCTCGAGCGAGCGAGTTGTATGTTTTGGGTTTATTCGCTCGAGCAAGGACTCCTGCGCTCGAGCGTGCTTTTGGGTTGCAGACCTGAAGCTTCGTGTTGTTCGCTCGAGCGAGGCTATAGCGATCCCGGGTTTTACCCCTTGTTGTATAGTGATCCGGACTTGGTTCCGTGGATGTTAGTTATGATTTATGTCTTGTTTCCGTCCTTCCATACTTTGTTTTTGAGTTATAAGATGTGTTGGGCAGGTTTGTTAAAGGTTGGTTGTGTTTGGGAACAAATGGTTCCTGCCCAGGATTTTTGGTCCCTCACTCGAGCGAGAAGTTTGTCGCTCGAGCGAGCTCTTTGTTTTTGGTTCGTCGCTCGAGCCAGTGTTTCTTCGCTCGAGCAAGCGACAGCGTCTAGGTATAGACCTGAGAGCTGTATTTCTTGGCTCGAGCGAGATTTCCTTGGCTCGAGCAAGCGAGGTGTATGTTTTCGAGTTTTTCGCTTGAGCGAGCATTCGGTCGCTCGAGCGTGCTTCTGGGTCGCAGACCTGAAGCTTCGAGTTTTTGGCTCGAGCGAGACTTTCTTCGCTCGAGCAAGATTTCTTGTGTCTAGTAGCTCGAGCGACCAATTCTTCGCTCGAGCGAGCCTATTATCTTTAAATACGCAGCAGCGGGGAAAAAATTCTTTTTTTATCCTCTTTTGATTTCAAAACCCTAGGTCCGTGTTTTCTCTCCCTCTACACACCTTCTCTCTTGGGTTTCATCTATTTTTAGGGTGTTTCTACCCTAGGTTCTTTGTTAAAAAGATAGAGGGTCACGAGGGCTTTGTTTTAATCTGAGAGTTGGGCGGTTTGGAGCACTTTGGATTTTGGGTCATCATCTCCATTTGAGTTCTTCACTTCCAGGTAGGGATACCCTACTCCATATTATAGGTTTTGTCCTAAGTTTTGGTCATTTTGATATGTTGGTGTCGTTTGGTAATTTTTAGGGTTTGATTTATAATTTGAGAAAAAGGGAATTTTTATATACTAAACTTCATGTGTTTGGAAGTCATGAAAAATGACATTGATAGTATTAAATTGATAAAATTGAACTTTAGGGTTGATTTTGAGGAAAAGGGGGAAAAATCCTAACTGTTGTAGTAAATTAATTTGTATAATTAATTTTGGTGAAAATGTGGAATTAAGTTTGATTCATGGAATTGAGGAATTTATGGATTGAATGGTGTAGTTGGATAATTTAATCACTCACCTATGAAAATGTTGAGTTTATATCTGTTGATGCATTTATTTCCTGTTTATAAATAACTGCTTTGGGCTATCGGTGGAGGATAGTCGTGATTGTTGTAGACATTGCATGTTGATTAGAGAAAACTGAAACTAATCACATTGAATGAGTCATTAAATATGACGGTTGAATTAATACAGCAAATCTGTGTATTGATTGAATATTGTGTATGACAAGTGTTTAATACATTGTATATGCATATTGTTTGGGAGGAGATAGGGGATGTACTCCATGGTTTGAGGGGAGATAGGAGATGGACTCTCAAACCTGTTTAGGAGGAGAAAAGGGATGGACTCCATTAGTACAGCAAATATGTGTACTTAGTGATTTATAGAAGTGTATTAGTACATCAAATATGTGTACTTATCAATTTATGGAAGTATTTTAGTTTGAGCCTTAGTCTTACTAGAATTGTTGACATTGGAAGTAATATTAATATGAGATGTAGTCTCATTATTAGTGTTTGGCCAGGTTCTGAGCCATGTCTGTATCAATGGAAAGTTGAATAATAATGGAAAGTGAAACATGTTATGGACATTATTGTCATGAAACTGTATAAAGATATAATGGATTTGTAAGTGTTAACCATCTATCGAATGCTATTGCTTTAGTCAATTCTTATATTTGGTTTAGTATATTTTTGCTGGGCTGTGGCTCACCCTATACGGGAACATCATTTTCAGGTCCAGGTGATATGCTACCTCCAAGGGCTTAGCTTAAAAGGATTTGGAGTTGAAGACTCTGTTTAGTTAGTTGTTATTTTTGTTTTATTTTGATATTACATGTAAACTCAAGGCAAGGGCTTAATGTGTAATTGAGTTAGTACTCAGAGTTTTGTGTCCAAGTGTTGGCTTGGAAAGTTATAAGCCCGCAGGGCTTTTATTTTCGATGTTACATGTAATATCTTTTATTAAGAATATTATGATGAATGGAATAATGTTTTGTTTTTCTTATATCAATGCATGTCAATATTGTGTATATTATGGGTTTATTTTGAGGGCGTTACAACTTGGTATCAGAGCGTACCGAGTTTGAATACTTTGGGTACGTGGGAAGTGATTAGTATCACAATGGGTTTGTCTCGCTTGTTAGAGACTTATGTATGATAGTATGTGTTTATTTGATAACATGCTTATATGACTATTTGGGTATGGGATTTAATTTCTAGGATGTTGATTGGATCCTTGAGTTTCTATGAGTCTTGTTGGAAAAGCACTTGATCAATGCTGTTTCCAACCAGAACTCTAGCAACGCCTCGGGACTGTCATTATCCAGGAATGAAATTCGTAGGTGCTTATGTGATTATGTGCTTACGTGGAGTGAATTACTGTTGTCCAATGCATTAGGACGCGAGTGTTATAATTTTGGCACATTTATTAATGTGCTAACGTATTAATCATCTTTGTTACCTTTATTAGGATGTCAGGACGAGGTCGAGGACGTGGTAGGCGTGGTAGGCGTAGTAGGCAGGAGATGCCCATACCGGATGAGATTCTGGAGCAGCAGGAGGGTATTGGTCAGGCCAATGTGGCCGAACCAACGGGTCAGCAGGCTATGGGTGCCTTAGCCCGCGAGATAGCAGGGGCATTTAGGGAGTCCGTGGGCTTTCTCAGGGCAGAGAATCAAGCCCAGGTTCATGTTGCAGATGCAGGGCCTGCATTTCTGAAAAGAGAGTTCTTCCGGTCTAATTCGGACGAGTTTGTGGGTGATCCAAAAGAGCCGCTTAAGGTAGATGAATGGCTTGAACAGACAACGAAGACGTTTGAGATGCTTGGCATCAAGGACGGGGTTCTGAAGGTGACCTTGGCATCTTTCCAGCTTAAGAGAGATGCGGGTCAGTGGTGGAAATTCACGAGAGGTCGTATAGGAGGGACTTGAGAGGCCTTCTGTAGACACCCCATTTTTGACCGACCTTAAGACTCAGACGTCACCAGTTGAGCACTTGGTGATGTTGCATGTTGTGCTCGTCCAGAGGTTTCAGAGTCTCGGCTGCGAGCCTTGCCTCCGGACTTCCGGACTCTTTCGTGCTTTGCCTCGGTTTGCGAACCAGGCTCTGTTTTCTTTGTTTTCTCTTCCCGAAGGGAGGGAGAGGTCTCGTAGATCATCTCTCAGTGGCCGTAGGCTACGTTTCGTGGTCGCAGGCCATTTTTCCCATTTCGGAGCCCGGTTCCCGATTTTCGGAGCCGTCAGGCCGCGTGCCTCGGTTCGGGACCGCCTAACCACCTCCGTTTGCTCCGGTTTTTGGCACACACCTTATTTCCTCCCTTTCGAGGGACACTGTGGTCCGAGAGACCAACTTCGTGGTCGAACACCACTCCCGTTGCCCAGCAGCCCACTTTCGGGGCCCCGAATTGCGTGTTTCGGCTCCCGAACCTTCATTTTGTATTTTTGGGCTCCGACCCAAACTTGAGATAGTCATATTTTGAGGTCCTTTTCATGTTTGATTAAGGACCTTTTACTGTTTGAGATCTCCATCTGTCACTTGCCTCTTTACCTCTTTTTAGGCCTATTTTGCACGGTATTTTAGGCGTACTTGTGGGCTGTGTTGGACTTGGTCGTAAACTACAAAGTGTCTTATTTTGAGCCCCTTTTCAACTTTGTTGAAGGGCTCTCGGCCGTTTGGAATCAGCAACTACCACTTGCCTTTATACCCCTCTCTAGGCCAATTTTTGGAGGGAAACTTGAAATATTTCCCCCCCCCCTTTTTTCCCCCCTCTTTTCTAGCCTCTTTTGCCTATAAATACAGCACCCCAGGTCTGTGTTGAAGGGTGAGATATTTTTGTATAAGCCTCTCACATTAAATCTCTCTCTCTCTCTACTCTAAACCTCAAAACCCCTTAAGTTCTTAACCATTTTTATACGCCATCACCTAGCACCACACCACCACTTCCATTTCCAGAAGCTTGGAGGTCTTCTCAGAGGCAAGGAGGCAGCAAATTTGGTCCAAGAAGTTGCTAAAGATTGGTCTACAAGGGTGAGTTACCATTTCCCTCTTTTTGGCTCATTTTTGTATCATTTTTTTTAGCCATTTTGCTTGCTGTTTTGAGCTCCGACCAAAACTGAAAGTAGTGTTTTTTTTGAACTCTTCTTCACCTTTCATTAAGGGTCCCTCACAGTTTGGGACCTCCTTGTTGCACTTGCTTCATTATCCTCTTGGATGCCATATTTTTGCATGATATTTTTGGCCTATATATAATCTGTTTTGGAGCATGATGTAAACTGTAGATAGGCCTATTTTGAGCCTTTCTTCAACATTGAAGAAGGGCTCAACACTGTTTGGGACCTCCATATATCACTTGTCATTGTACCCCTCTTAGGTCCCCTTTTTTGCATGATTTATTAGGCTATTATGTCTCTGTTTTTGGACTTTGGTCCGAACTGAAAATGGCCCTAAAATGACCCCCTCTTCATGTTTCATTAAGGGTCTAGGGCTGTTTGAGACATCCTTGGTGTACTTCATGTTATAGCCCTCTTGTGGCCTTAATCTTGCATTGTATTTTGAGCATATTTGCATACTGATTTGGGCTTGATCATCTACTGTAAAATGCCATATTTTGGGACCTTCTTCAACATTGTTGAAGGTCCCTCACTTGCTTGAGACCCCCTTATATCAGTTACCTCTTTGCCCCTTCGTTGGCCCATTTCTTGCATGAATTGTTTGCCATACTTGTATCTATTTTTGGGGCTTGTCATCTACTGAAAAACATCATATTTTTGGTCCCTCTTTAGTGTTGAAGAAGGGTCTTTTTCTGTTTGGGCTTTGAATCTATGACTTGCTTCATTACCTCTCTTGGCCCCCCATTCTTGCATGCTTATTTTGCCCTATTTGTACCCACTGTTTGGCCATGCTTTGAACTGTAAAAATGCTTATTTTGGGACTGTCTTGCTTCTGTCTTTTCATTCCATGTACCAATTATGCATGCTTTGTATAGCTATAGGCCATTTCATGTGCTTAATTCCATGTTTCGGGAGAAATTCCATGCATCGAGTGTCATTTCGCCTTGTTTCGGGGCTGTTTTCCCCCTCATTTTGCTACTGATTTTTGCATGTTTGCATATCATATTCCATGTCTTTGCCATGTCTTATTAGAGTGGCATTTCCATGCCTGAGGGTCGGTCCTCGGTTTGCGTGCACGCGTGCACGCATTTCGAGTCGTCTTGTTTTCATCTGATGGCCTCTTATGTGAGTGTGGCTGAGGTCCACTCATGTTGGTCTAAGCCCATTATTGCATTGCGTATGCCACTTCATTCATAGCATTGTGTATGCTCGGTTGTGTATCACCTCGTGTAGCGTGTATGCCATTCCATAACATTGTGTATGTTAGGATTGTATCTTACTTGCATTTCACGCATATCATGCATATTGTATCGTGTTCGGGATAGGAGTTAGCCCGGGCACGGGAAACGAGGTACGTTCCGTACTCCGAGTGACGGAACGTGTCTCAGTTCCCAGTCACCGACACTCTGGATTACCCATGATGGAGTTGGGTCTTGTTGTGTCTTCATGTTGCATTCATTCCATATTGAGTTGTGCAATTCGACTCCTCGGCCATCATGCATCGATATGCGTGATTGGTGGCACGAGGATCGAGACATGCATACATTTGTGAAAATACATTGCTATGCCCCTTTCTTGCTCTCTGTTGCAGCATATCAAGAATCAGCAGTCTTCCGAGGCTTGGCGCGCTTTTCAAGAATCATTGCAAAACAGAGGCTAATTGGGGCATTCCAGTGGATTTCCGCGCAAAGCAGCCCAAACATGCATCATTCCATCATCCGGAGCAGAATCAAGGAAGTCCCTGTCTTGCATGCCAGTTTTATTATTTTCTTAGTTAATTTGTAAATTAATTAGGAATTTGTACATTATTTGGACTGTATTATTTGGACTGTACTATTCTTTCATTCGGGACTATATTTATTTGGACCCTCTGTGCGAGGGCATAATTGTAATAAGTGTGGGTGAGTGTGATATATGTCTTCCAACCCCACGTCTTTCTTCCCTTTTATTTACCTGCTTATGATGGTTAGATTAGGGCATATTTCAATTAGCATACAGTATGACAGCATGTTTGCATCATTTATCTGTTTTGCACGCACCGGGCTCGGCGCATCATACAAACTGCATTTGTATTTCAATTCCAAATTGAATACGTGTTAGTTGTACCATTCCATATGCCATGTTTAGAATAGCCGAGCCTGCTATAGTTTGCATCTTTGCATGTGTTGCATTAGGCAATTCTGTGTATCTAGGATCATGCATGGATTTCTAATCAGTTTCTGTTTTGGCTTGGAGTACTCGGTGAGTTTTATGCTTTAGCATCCTTGCATGCGTGTGAGTGACTGCCATGAATAGCATGCTTACCATGAGGCTATGTGCTTATGTGATATAACTGCCTTGAATGCCTGTGGGTGGAGGTTGGGTTACTTGGAGTGGGACAATTCATCAAATGTTTGTTTTAAGCCCACTAGATAGTGGCAAAATCATGTTTTCTAAGCCCACCTGAGGGTGGCAAATCCACATCTTAGCCTACCTGCGGGTAGCACCATCAAACCATTTTCAAACAAACAAACATGAAATGTTTTGTTCCAATTCAGGCGATCTAGTCTATACTTGTATACTGTGCGCATCACGTAGTAATCTAGGCTAATAACCGGAATAAGAACACACAATGTTTTCAAAACTAGATATCACGGTTAGTAGAGGCCAGTCTTTGACCGGGCGAGCGGGGGTGCTCACGAAGTGACCTTCCCCAATCGTACCCAAGTTCCCGAGCCGAGGCAACTTTGGTGATGACGGACACGTGGCCTTTGGCACCGAGTCAGGGTTTCCTAAATTTCCCAAAAATAAAATATTTAGGTGGCGACTCTGTATCTGGCAAAGCAGTCCATGTTTGGCACTTCTTTCAAAATTCTGTTTTCTCAAAAACGATTTGCCAGATTTGGACTCTTTGGTTCAAGATTTAGAACCGTGACAATCGAGTCCTTGAACTGTAGTGAGCCCAAATGAACAGAACGGGACTTAACTCTCCCGGGGCGTTCGGGGACGTCTACAGTTTCTGGCGACTCTGCTGGGGATTTAGAGAACTTGACTCGAACTCATGATATCTGGTTTTGACTACACTTGTGTGTTTCTTTGCATTGCATTTGCATTGGTGCGCCTAGGACACCGTGTTTGCCATCTGCTATTCCTGAGCGGTTTGCCGGAGGCTTGTCTTGTCAAGGCATGTCCATAAGGCTGACCGGTTACGGGCTCTGCCAGTATGGGAACACAAACCCCGGTTTTACCGGGGCACCCTTTTTGACCATTCGACCTAGTGCATATTCGGATCCATAGTGACCATTCCAAACTAGGACAGGTTGCTTACCCGTTTATAGGTTGTTTGAAGCCACTGCGTGCGTAGTGAAACTCTAGTTCCTGACAAAATAGGACAAGGAAACCCAACCCCAACATAGGGGTGTTTTGGCTCTCACTTATCTGCTATGTGCTTTAGAGTGCGTCTCTACAGGAATGCATGTATCAGTTTACAAGTTTGGGCACCAGGCCTGCGGGCACCAGTTCAGTATTTTGGGTATCAAGCCTGAGGGCATTAGTATTTGGGGAATCAGTTTTACCTGAGGGTATCAGATTTGAGGCAGAATTCTGGGCAGAATTTAGTAGAGAGCACACTCATTCAGCTTTGTTCGTATCTGTTCTGGTGAAATCAGGCTGAGATGCTGCATGTTTTCTCTTTTGCTAGGTAGTCTGGGAACCATAGCTTCAGAGGGCTCCAATATCCCTCGGGTACACCGAACTTGTGTTGATAGACTTTGTCGGGTCAGAGATTCAGTTCAAGGGCAATCAGTGTTCCTTTACCAGGGGCAGGGTGAAGAGGGCCAGTCAGGCACAGATCACCAGTTCAGTAGTTACCAGATCAGTGGCCCTTATCCACTCCACCAGTGAACAGTCAGGCTGAGGTCTCAGTTTCTACTGCAGGGATAGATATACCAGTCAGTCAGATGGATCAGCAAAACACGTCAGGGATGGAGGCAATGATGCGTCAGATGCAAGAAAGTATGAAGCTCATGCAGGAGGACGCTGTTCGCCAAGCGGAATTTTCCAAGCAGCAGGCTGCAATCATGGCTCAGCAAGCCGAGGTCATCACTAGGTTGCAACAGCAAGCCGGAGCATCAGCCTCACATCAAGTTCCTCCTCCACTAAGGGTTTCGATACCCGAGGAGACGCCAAATGTCCAAGCAAATACGGACATTCCGGTAGGGCCGGCTCTGCCCCCAATTCTACCCCAGTTATCTAAAACACCAATCAACTTGCCAGATTCACCTTTTGAGTGCGAGGTGGACCCTACGGTGTTGAAGTTGAGCAAGCTTGAAAAGCTGTTCAAGAAATCCCAGGGAGTCAAGGCTATCCCAGACATTGAGGACGGATACACCAACGCAGCTGTGACATTGCCGGACAGATTCAAGATGCCTCACATCGACCGTTTTGACGGGTCAGGAGATCCTATGGTCCACCTGAGTTTGTTTTCAGATGTTTTGTGCCCAATGGGCTTGACAAGATTACAGAAGCTCTCCCTTTTTGGCAGGACCCTGTCAGGTATTGCGACCATCTGGTACGCCAAATTAGAGGATTCAGTGAAACGAAGCTGGGAGGAGATGGCCGAGGCCTTCGTCGCGCAATACTCCTATAACACTCAGATCGAGATCACAACCCGTGATCTTGAGACAACAAGGCAAGAGCCCGATGAGAGTTTCTCGGATTTTGTGATGCGGTGGAGGGCGAAGGCCTCAATGATGACTCTAAGGCCTACTGATAAGGACCAAATTCGGATGATTGTGCGCAACCTCCAGCCTAAGCTGATGCAAAAGATGATCGTGCTCCCCTTCCCTACCTTTTCAGATTTGCATGAGATGGGGGTACAAATTGAGGATGCTATGAAACTTGGCTTGATTGACAGTGACAGGAAGCAACCCAGGAGGACCATCAACCGTAACGCAAATGTAGGCGTAAGTAGTGCTGAAAATGCCAGAGCTTCAGACGTGGGCATGGTTACCACCACCACACAAAGAACAGCCACCTCATTCACCGGTGCGTCCGGAGCTAGCTCGCAAATAGCCAAAAACCCACCTTAGAGCCAAAGGGTGTTTACTCCACTATACATGCCCCTATCCAAAGCTCTGGGGGTTTTGATCAAGAAAGGGCATCTGAAACCCCTGGAGCCGCAGCTACTACCAAAGAACCTCCCTCTCTCACACAACCCAGCTGACTACTGTGCCTTCCATCAGCGAGCTGGCCATGACACTGACATGTGCTTTCGTCTTCGCCACGAAATATAAGATCTGATCGACAACAGAGTCATTCCCGCACCGGGTCCTACAAAGTCTATCGGCACTTGATCAGTGAACTTGGGGGATAATGTTATGTGATCGGGGGATGAACCACCTGCGGGCGGCGCTCAATTAACTCCAGACGTGGGAATGGCACGCACTGTTCTGAGCAATGTGCAAATACCAGTTTTTGTGCTTTCTGACTTGGGTATTGGGTTAGTTTTGTTGTTTTGTTTTGAGTCTGTCTTTTGAGTCAGTCTCTTTTGTTTTGGGTCTGTCATGTTATATCGAGTCAGTCCTGTTGTATAGGAGTTGAGTGATTCCAGGGGGTGTTACCTCGGGCGTCACCATCTTGTTTTGGGTTTGCCTTTTTGTTTTGTTTTGAGTCTGTTTCTACCAGGGAGCCAGTTGTGCCAGCATATTTTGAATGAAACAGCAGTGATTTTCACGCTCTCACGTTCGCTTCTGCCTTGTGCCAGTTGCGCCGGAAGTTCTGAATAAGACGGCAGTATTTGACTAAGAACTCTGTCTTTTCTGTGCCTTGAAGTCATTGTAACGACCTAAGTTTTTCAAAACTTTTTGAACACTGTGGTGAAAACGAAGAGGGAGGAATTCCTCGGGTTTTGCAAAACTTTGATCAAATGAGAGAAAGAGAGGCGTGCTAAGCCCTTAATGAATGAAATCATGCTTGTTAGCGTGAGTACTGAGAAGGACCCTGGCTTGATCCAGACTGGTTTCACACTATCTTCAGCGCGAGTGATTTGTCGCTTTCTTAAAAATTTTCAAAAACAAAATGTTTTGCGCGGTCTTGCGAAGACCTGTGTGGAATCGCTCTTGAGATTGTGCAGCCTAGGATCACTCTCAGCCTCGAGACTCAACCCCTTTGCTTCTAAACCTTGAACTTGAATTCAGAAGGTTCAACGGTCAACTACCATGTGAGGCATGTGTGGCCAGATTTGAAGCAGCCCTCGAACAAGGGGCCAGGAAAGTCAAATCAAGAAGATCAGAAGAAGCTTGCAAAGCTAAAACAGAAGTACCCTTCGAACTAGGGGCAAAGATGTCAGATGTGCTCGAAGAGCCGAAGATGAATCCTCTTGCAAAACAACAGCCACTCTCTTGGATACGGATGGCTTCGAGATCCTAAAACCATTTGGCATGGACTTGTTACACTTTTACCCTTTGAGAGGCTCGCAGGGCCGAAAACCCGGAAAGGGCGACCCAGGCAAAAGTTAGAGCAAGAAAAGATATATACAAAAAGCAAAAAGAAAAAAAGAAGAAAAGAGAAAAAAAGAAAAAAAGAAAAAAAGAAAAAAAAAGAAGAAAAAAAAGAAGAAAAGAGAAAAAAAAAAGAGAAGAAAAGAAATGAAAAAGAAGAAGAACATAGCTCACAAGGTCGAAAACCTGCAACGGGCGCCTTGGCAAAAGTTAGAGCATAAAAGGAGAGGTTAAATACCCGAGTGTACCTTGACCCCGAACTACGTAAGGCTTGATTCCCATCTTTGGGATACGTAGGCAACTTCATTCTGAAGTCCAGCCATAAACTCTTCCAAATCGACTGTGTCCATGCGAAGGTTCTGGTCCTCTTTGTCTTCGCTGTATCTGAGAGTCTGGTTGTGTTCGTCGCTGTAAGGACTGACTACAATGCACTGCGGTGCTATCCAAACAAGGGGCAACTTTCCGTTGCCATTCAATGCGCCGCGGTGCCGTTCAAACAAGGGGCAACTTTCCATTGCCATGCAGTGTCCTTCAGACAAGGGGCAATTTTCCATTGCTATGGGTCCGAGGTTGTGCATCTCAAGAGTAGGTTCCGTGCTCGTTCAGCAGTGGTCGTTTGCAAAAATAGCTTTTGAGAATTTTTACTGAGGTTGACTAATCTTCTCGAAAAGTGCTCCATTTTTTTTTTCCTCTGGACCATTTCTTGGACACAAAAAAGGAAAATTCTCAGTGCTCATAGCCTAACTTGCATGATTTTAAATCAGAAAATTGAACAAGCATGTTAATCTAACTCTCATGTTGGTCAAAACTATTTTAGTAGAAAGCAAAAACAAAAAATGGTCAAAATGATGAACTAGGGGCACAGTTGAGTCAGGTGTTCTGTCTTTTCCCCTTTGTCAAAATACTTGCTAGAAAGGGCACTTTACTTGCCAGAAAGGGCACCGTATTCGCCAGAAAAGGGCACAACAAAGGGCTGAAAGCTCTCTCACCCTCCAAGCAATGAGGTATCAAGCCAAGTGCGAAGCACGAACTGGAATGGGGCAAGATATTCCACTCCATCATCTGGACAGATCTTATCACATTCAAACTCCCCAGCAAAGCATCATCAACCGGTGTCAGCTGCAAATTCGCTACACACTCATTTGTAGCACAACCCCTCTGTGGGAGGAATTCACTAGCTGCGTGCAGAAGAATGAGAATCTGGTAGAATACCAGGGGCAAGAGCCCACAACTTCATACTTATCCATCAACCACCCAGGGGAGGGATTGAAAAATGAGAGATTGAAGAATAGAGAGATGTGCGATGAGAGAAAAAGTGAGAAAAGGGCTTTTTTTCAGAAAAACAGAGCTTGAGGGCCGAGTGATGTGAGAATCACAAGTGAGAAAGGGTGGGAAACAATACCCGGTGAAACAGGCTCCCTGTGCACGTCTGAGTGTCGTGTCTTTTTATTTGTCCCGATTCTTGTTTTGAGTCGTCTCGAGTGTTACTCGATGTGTCTAGGTTGTGTGCCTTTTATTTCCTTGTTGAGTCGTTTTGCTGTGTTCAGTCATAGGCTCAATACCTGGTCGAAAACTCATCTCTCAATTTCAAAAATAAAATCATTTTGTGCTCCGAGTGCCGTGCCGTTCTCCACATTTGTTCAAAACAGTATTTGTTCTTTCATAAAACCGCAGGGTTCAACCCAGGTCATGTGAGAACAATGGAACCAGGACCTATCTGAAGCTATAATGGTTCCAGACTGCAAAGCAAAAGCAAAAGAGGAAAAATGTCGGGCATCTGAGTTTGTTCCAACTTCAGTAAGCTCCGAGATCGCATTCCGTATGCACTTCGTCAGTCCTTGTCAATGCTCCGAAGTATGAGTGTGCCTCTACCTCAAGCTCAAGATTGAGTCTGCTTCAAGCCAGAATGGCGATCAGAAGTGCTCTCCTCGAGTACCGTTCCCTGCCAGAGGCATCTTGGCTGTGTTTGCAATGAGTTCCTAGGAGACCAACTGCGACGGTGGAAACTAGAGTTCGGACGGCTATTGCCTAGAACGCAAAGGTTCAGAATTTCCGAGACTAAAGTCTGGTTTAAATACCCAGGGGTCTATCCTCGGCTTGAAATCTGTATGGCAGCCCCATAGATTGAGATAGCATGTGAATGCGCCTCGATTCTGGATACTGAATCAACCTAGTCTGTCACCCCCGTTGGAGAATAGGGAAAGTTGTGAACATGGCCAGGAAGGAAAGGTAGTAACTGCGGTTTGGAAGTACAATCAAGAAAGTGCAAGAAGAACCCACTCTTTTCAGCTCAAAATGTTTCTGCGGAATTTTCAAATCATGTCTTCGATGTGTAGCTCATTGTCAGTCGGCGTGCACGAGGTGTATCCTTTTTGGAATGAATCGTGACCCCTCCGAGAGGTAAATCGGAGGTTGCGTTTGGAATTTGGTCTCCTTAAGGCTTGTATTTCCTTATTCGGTATTTTTGGTTCAAACGGGTGTTGTCACGCGTATTCCACTGGCATTGTTATGCTCATTACTTGCATTGTTATGCACACTTCACCTGCATTGTTATGCACCTTTTCACTTGCAATTGTCGTCTTTTCTCCTCTCGCATGCGGTGCGTTAGGACATCTTCGGTTTTGAACATTTGGACGAGTTCCGGTCTTAATCTACCTTTTTCTCTCTTGCGTGTGATACGCTGAGAGATGATCTTTCCTCTCTTGCATGTGATATGCTGAGAGGTTTGCCTTTCTTCTCTTGCGTGTGATACGCTGAGAAATCTACCTTTTCCTCTCTTGCGTGTGATACGCTGAGAGATGATCTTTCCTCTCTTGCATGTGATATGCTAAGAGGTCTGCCTTTCTTCTCTTGCGTGTGATACGCTGAGAAATCTACATTTTCCTCTCTTGCGTGTGATACGCTAAGAGATGATCTTTCCTCTCTTGCATGTGATATGCTGAGAGGTCTGCCTTTCTTCTCTTGCGTGTGATACGCTGAGAAATCTACCTTTTCCTCTTTTGCGTGTGATACGCTGAGAGATGATCTTTCCTCTCTTGCATGTGATATGCTGAGAGGTCTGCCTTTCTTCTCTTGCGTGTGATACGCTGAGAAATCTACCTTTTCCTCTCTTGCGTGTGATACGCTGAGAGATGATCTTTTCCTCTCTTGCATGTGATATGCTGAGAGGTCTGCCTTTCTTCTCTTGCGTGTGATACGCTGAGAAATCTACCTTTTCCTCTCTTGCGTGTGATATGCTGAGAGATGATCTTTTCCTCTCTTGCATGTGATATGCTGAGAGGTCTGCCTTTCTTCTCTTGCGTGTGATACGCTGAGAAATCTACATTTTCCTCTCTTGCGTGTGATACGCTGAGAAATGATCTTTTCCTCTCTTGCATGTGATATGCTGAGAGGTCTGCCTTTCTTCTCTTGCGTGTGATACGCTGAGAAATCTACCTTTTCCTCTCTTGTGTGTGATACGCTGAGAGATGATCTTTTCCTCTCTTGCATGTGATATGCTGAGAGGTCTGCCTTTCTTCTCTTGCGTGTGATACGCTGAGAAAGTTACCTTTCCTCTCTTGCGTGTGATACGCTGAGAGGTTTACCTTCTTCCCCTCCTGTGTGTGATACGCGGAGAGATATTGTGTGTGAGACTCCGGGTACTCTCGGTAGTCACTTTTAGCCTTCTCTGCATGAGATGCAATGAGAATTGCATAATTCTCTTACATCCTTTCTGCATGAAATATAGTTGTTGCTTTGCATTCTTGCTTAAAACTGTTGCATCTATTGTGAATATGTGCTTCATTACAGCTTGCTGCATTTGCATGATCACGAGTTATGTTCGGCTTCTTGCATTGTCAGCTGCATTTTGACCCCTGCCTGCGGGCACATCTTTGTCCATCTTGTCTGCTTTGTCTAAGTCTTCGGCCTAGTCAAAAAATGGGTCGTCTCTGGGCTTTGACATTCACTCCCGTCATTCTTATGACTTTCGAGTTCTGTCAAAGAGGGGCAACTGTAGACACCCCATTTTTGACCGACCTTAAGACTCAAACGTCACCATTTGAGCGCTTGGTGATGTTGCATGTTGTGCTCGTCCAGAGGTTTCAGAGTCTCGGCTACGAGCCTTGCCTCCGGACTTCCGGATTCTTTCGTGCTTTGCTTCGGTTTGCGAACCAGGCTCTGTTTTCTCTGTTTTCTCTTCCCGAAGGGAGGGAGAGGTCTCGTAGATCATCTCTCAGTGGCCGTAGGCTACGTTTCGTGGTCGCAGGCCATTTTTTCCCATTTCGGAGCCCGGTTCCCGGTTTTCGGAGCCGTCAGGCCGCGTGCCTCGGTTCGGGACCGCCTAACCACCTCCGTTTGCTCCGGTTTTTGGTACAACACCTTATTTCCTCCCTTTCGAGGGACACTGTGGTCCGAGAGACCAACTTCGTGGTTGAACACCACTCCCGGTGCCCAGCAGCCCACTTTCGGGGCCCCGAATTGCGTGTTTCGGCTCCCGAACCTTCATTTTGCATTTTTGGGCTCTGACCCAAACTTGAGATAGTCATATTTTGAGGTCCTTTTCATGTTTGATTAAGGACCTTTTATTGTTTGAGATCTCCATCTGTCACTTGCCTCTTTACCTCTTTTTAGGCCTATTTTGCACGGTATTTTAGGTGTACTTGTGGCTGTGTTGGACTTGGTCGTAAACTACAAAATGTCTTATTTTGAGCCCCTCTTCAACTTTTTTGAAGGGCTCTCGGCCGTTTGGAACCAGCAACTACCACTTGCCTTTATACCCCCTCCCTAGGCCAATTTTTGGAGGGAAACTTGAAATATTTCCCCCCCTTTTTTTCCCCCTCTTTTTCCAGCCTCTTTTGCCTATAAATATAGCACCCTAGGTCTGTGTTGAAGGGTGAGACATTTTTGTATAAGCCTCTCACATTAAATCTCTCTCTCTCTCTACTCTAAACCTCAAAACCCCTTAAGTTCTTAAACCATTTTTATACACCATCACCTAGCACCACACCACCACTTCCATTTCCAGCAGCTTGGAGCTCTTCTCAGAGGCTAGGAGGCAGCAAATTTGGTCCCAAGAAGTTGCTAAAAATTGGTCTACAAGGGTGAGTTACCATTTCCCTCTTTTTGGCTCATTTTTGTATCATTTTTTTTAGCCATTTTTCTTGCTGTTTTGAGCTCTGACCAAAACTGAAAGCAGTGTTTTTTTGAGCTCTTCTTCACCTTTCATTAAGGGTCCCCTCACAGTTTGGGACCTCCTTGTTGCACTTGCTTCATTATCCTCTTGGATGCCATATTTTTGCATGATATTTTTGGCCTATATATAATCTGTTTTGGAGCATGATGTAAACTGCAGATAGGCCTATTTTGAGCCTTTCTTCAACATTGAAGAAGGGCTCAACACTGTTTGGGACCTCCATATATCACTTGTCATTATACCCCTCTTAGGTCTCCTTTTTTGCATGATTTATTAGGCTATTATGTCTCTGTTTTTGGACTTTGGTCCGAACTGAAAATGGCCCTAAAATGACCCCCTCTTCATGTTTCATTAAGGGTCTAGGGCTTTTTGAGACATCCTTGTTGTACTTCATGTTATAGCCCTCTTGTGGCCTTAATCTTGCATTGTATTTTGAGGCATATTTGCATACTGATTTGGGCTTGATCATCTACTGTAAAATGCCATATTTTGGGACCTTCTTCAACATTGTTGAAGGTCCCTCACTTGCTTGAGACCCCCTTATATCAGTTACCTCTTTGCCCCTTCATTGGCCCATTTCTTGCATGAATTGTTTTCCATACTTGTATCTGTTTTTGGGGGCTTGTCATCTACTGAAAAACATCATATTTTTGGTCCCTCTTCAGTGTTGAAGAAGGGCCTTTTTCTGTTTGGGCTTTGCATCTATGACTTGCTTCATTACCTCTCTTGGCCCCCCATTCTTGCATGCTTATTTTTCCCTATTGGTACCCACTGTTTGGCCATGCTTTGAACTGTAAAAATGTTTATTTTGGGACTGCCTTACTTCTTTCTTTTCATTCCATGTACCAATTATGCATGCTTTGTATAGCTATAGGCCATTTCATGTGCTTAATTCCCTGTTTCGGGAGAAAATTCCATGCATCGGGTGTCATTTCGCCTTGTTTCGGGGCTGTTTTCCCCCTCATTTTTGCTACT